>JASVEL010012247.1:0-614718 GCA_032618575.1 Nicotiana noctiflora | reverse complement strand
GCAAGGAGGTACCACGAAGGTAAATCTAGATGATGATGGGGTATTGAGATTGCAGGGTCGATTTTGTGTGCCCAATGTCGAAGGGATTCGAGAGTTGATCTTAGCAGAGGCCCACGGTTCGCGGTATTCTATTCACCCGGGCGCCGCGAAGATGTACCAGGACTTACGGCAGAAATATTGGTGACGCAGAATGAAGAAAGATATTGTTGCGTATGTCGCTCGGTGTCTAAATTGTCAGCAGGTGAAATATGAGCACCAGAGACCTGGTGGTGTATTCCAGAGGATTGAAATTCCCGAGTGGAAATGGGAGCGGATCACTATGGACTTCGTTACTGAACTTCCTTTGACTCGGAGGAAATTTGATGCTATTTGGGTCATTGTTGATAAGCTGACCAAGTCAGCACACTTTATTCCAATATCTGTCTCCTACTCATCGGAGAGGTAAGCAGAGATTTACAGCAGGGAGATTGTTCGACTTCTTGGGGTGCCGATATCTATTATCTCTGATCGGGGTACCCAGTTTACCTCGCGGTTCTGGAGAGCGGTCCAGCAGGAGTTAGGCACCCAGGTTCAGTTGAGTACAGCATTTCATCCTCAGACGGATGGCCAGTCCGAGAGGACTATTCAGATTCTAGAGGACATGCTTCGAGCCTGTGTTATTGATTTCGGAGGCTCGTGGGACCGGTTTCTGCCATTAGCAGAGTTCGCCTACAATAACAGTTACCAATCTAGCATCCAGATGGCTCCGTATGAGGCGTTGTATGGTAGGCGATGTCGGTCTCCAGTCGGATGGTTTGAGTCGGGAGAGGCTCAGTTGTTGGGTAGAGACTTAGTTCGGGAGGCCTTGGATAAGGTCAAGACTGTCCAGGAGAGATTGCGTTCAGCTCAGTCCAGACAGAAAACTTATGCGGATCGTAAGGTTCGAGATGTAGATTTCATGGTTGGTGAGCGGGTATTACTCCGAGTGTCGCCTATGAAGGGTGTGATGAGGTTCGGGAAGAAGGCCAAACTCAGCCCTAGGTATATTGGTCCATTTGAGATTCTAGACAGAGTGGGAGGGGTGGCTTACAGATTAGCTTTGCCGCCTAGCTTATCAGCCGTGCATCCGGTTTTTCACGTATCTATGCTTCGGAGATACCACGGCGATCCCACACATGTGTTAGACTTCAGTATTGTCCAATTGGACAATGATCTATCCTACGAGGAGGAGCCGGTGGCTATTCTAGACCGGCAGGTTCGACAGTTGAGGTCGAAGAGTTATCCTTCGGTGCGTGTTCAGTGGAGAGGTCAGCCTCCTGAGGCATCGACCTGGGAGTCCGAGTCTGATATGCGGAGCCACTACCCTCACTTGTTTCCTGACTCAGGTACTTCTTTCTTTTGTCCGTTCGAGGACGAACGGTTGTTTTAGAGGTGGAGATTGTGACGACCCAAAGGGTCATCACTTATTTTATTAATAATTTCGAGCTTATGAGGCCTTGAAAACCTCATTCTATGTTGCCTCGATTTGCGTGCACGATCCGAGCATGTAGCGGAAAGATTTTGTGATAGAAAATATGAATTCTATGAGAAATTTGGATAAAAATGATATTAATATTGATATGGTTGACTTCGGTCAACATTTTTGGTAAACGGATCCGGACCCGAGATTGGATGGTCCCGAGAGGTCCGTAGGAAAATATGGGACTTGGACATGTGTCCGGAGTCGAATTATGAGGCCTAGAGCCCAAGTTATGAATTTTTATGTGAAATTGTTTTTGATGCAATTATTAAAGGAAATAAATTAATAGACCTTGGTATCGGGCTCGTATTTTGGTTCCGGACGCCCGGTACAAGTCTTAAATATTATATATGTGATTTCCGTAAAGTTTGGTGACATTTGGATGTCGTTTGAGATGTTTTGGACCTTGAGTTCCAAGTTAAGAAGTTTTGAAAATCAAAAGTATGAAAATCATGAGTTTGAGGCTCGATTTGATTAAAACGAAGTGATATTGGCGATATGATCGCACGAACAAGTCCATAATGTGTTTTTGAGGTTGTGTACATGTTTGGTTTGGAGCCGGGGGGGCTCGGGTAAAGATTTGATAGGCCGTTGGATGAAATTCTGAATTTTGAACTGCTGGTTTTTTCACCCAGCTGTTGGCTTCGCAATTGCGAAGAATTTCTCGCAATTGCGAAGGGGACGGTGTAAGGCAAGGCTCGCAAATGCGAACCTTGATCGCAAATGCGAAGCCAGCCTTGCTCGCAAATGCGAACAATTGTTCGCATTTGCGAAGGTCCCCAGTGCTGCCTATGTTCGCAAATGCGAACAATAGTTCGCAAATGCGAACATTTCCCAAACTGCCTTGGTTCGCAAATGCGAACACTGCCTTATACAGCATGTGTTCGCAAATGCGAACATTGGTTCGCAAATGCGAACATCCCTTTGATTGCCAGTGTTCGCAAATGCGAACAAATGTTCGCAAATGCGAACTTCCCACCCTTAGCTTATTTTTCAAACTCCAGAAATTGGTCGGGGTTCGCAATTGCGAACCCATGTTCGCAAATGCGAACACAGAGACCTGAAAAACACGAATTTCGGTCATTTCTTCATTTTTCACAAAACCAAAACACCCATTTGCGACTCTTCAAGGATTTCTTCTTCATCAAAACGATTGTAAGTCACTTTTTACTTAATTCTTTCAATTCCTAACATCATTAAACATGTTTTTCATAAGAAATCAATGATTTTCATGGTAAAATTCTTGTTTTTGTTAGAAAATAGGGTTTTTCATAAATTGGGGAATTGGACCTCGAATTGAGGTCCGATTTTGAAACAAATTATATACATGAACTCGTGGGGGGATGGGTAACCGGATTTTGGTCCTAACCCCGAATTCCGACCATGTGGGCCGGGGTTGAAATTCACTATTCATGGCAGGAATGTTGTAAAAGTTGTATTTGGTATTAAGAATTAGTTTGTGGAGTAGAATTGATGATATCAAATCAATTGTGTATAGATACGGTTGGATTGGAGCCAAATTGAAAGAAAAGACATTTCCACGGATTGGATTGTTCATAAGCATTCGAGGTAAGTGTTTGTTCTATCTTAGCTTGAGGGAATAGGATTATGTGTTATGTGTTATGTGATCGAGTGCGGTGTATGGGCTGTGGTGACGAGCATCCATACACTGGCGTCTAGTATGACCGTGAGTCGTTGGAAAATGATTATTTTGAGATATATTACAGATGAATTGTTATTGTTCTCCCTTGTTGGGACTTGTTGTGAAGATTATTGTTGATTGCCCTTGATGGGACGGGTTATGAATTATTGTTTCTTTCTTTACCCTTAGCTGTGATTGTTATTTGGGTGAGGAAGAGTGATAATGCACGAAGGGTGATGCCGTGCCATGTTTTATTTATTTATGCACGAAGGTTAATGCCGTGCCACGTTTATTTATTGATTATGCACGAAGGATCATGCCGTGCCCTATTATTGAACCATGTACGAAGGATCATGCCGTACTATGGATGTGAGGATGAGAGTAAAAGCACGAAGGGTGATGCCGTGCAATTGTTTGCTATTCCTTGACTTGATATTACTTGTTTTTCCATTATATCTTATTTGGGTAATGCCGTGCAACTATTTGCCATTCCTTGACTTGATGTTACTTGTGTTTCCATTATACCTTGTTTTCCTTGTGAACTTATTTGATTGTTATTTGGGTGAGGAAGAGTGATAATGCACGAAGGGTGATGCAGTGCCATGTTTATTTATTTATGCACGAAGGATCATGTCGTGCCCTATTATTGAACCATGTACGAAGGATCATGCCGTACTATGAATGTGAGGATGAGAGTAAAAGCACGAAGGGTGATGCCGTGTAACTGTTTGCTATTTCTTGAATTGATATTACTTGTGTTTACATTACACTTTGTTTTTCCTTGTGAAATTATTAACTGTGGTTAATTGTTGAATTCTTTAAGATATTCCTTATTGTGTTATTACTTGATTATTTCTTGTTATTTTGTGGTACACATATATATATTGAATTGCACAGGTTTATGTGAGTGTCTGGTCCTAGGCTTGTCACTACTTCGCCGGGATAGGCCGGACACTTACCAGCACATGGGGTCGGTTGTGCTGATGCTACACTTCTGTGCGTTTTTGCACAGGTCCAGGTTACGATCAGGAGCAGCAGCAGGAGTAAATAGATTGCGTGGGAGTTGATCATATTTGAGACCGAGGTAGCTTGCAGACGTCCGCAGGCCCGGCGTCTCTTTCTTTATTTATGTTAATAGCTGTAGTCTCATTGTTCCGAGACAAACAGAATTATGTTATATTTCCTTCAGACTTTTATGTGTAGTATTCCATAGTAGTTTGTGAGTTGGTGACTCCAAGTCTTGGGTAGAGGATTTCGGTATGATTTTTACCTTGTGATTTATTATTTCCATTTCGATAAAGTATTCCGCATTTATTTAATTAAAATTGTGTTAAAAATAGGATAGTATGAATACAGTGGCTTGCCTAGCTACCACGAGTAGGCGCCATCACGATCCCGATATTGGGGGAAAATCCGGGTCGTGACAAGTGCCATATATGTTTTTGACGATTGATGGTGAAATATTAGTATAAATATATAAAAGTAATGCGTTTATAACTTTATATAACAATCTCATCATTATTAATTACTTTTGTAAACAATACATGAATTATAAACGTGGCATAAACGACCCCATCAAATTGTATAAAAGTTATTATAGGCGTTTGTAATTGTGTTTGATTTAAATTTCATGAAAATAAATTCCTATCAATTAGTTTTGATTCTTTCGTCTTGTTTGTTTTTGACGGTTTTTTCTTGAATAAGAACCGTAAATTCAACTTATTAGAGTTGTCAATAATTTTTTCCCCATAAGTTAATATATATTTAGGAAAAATTGAACAATGGATGAATTTATATATGATGTATTGAAACATCAATATTCTTGGGATTTTTTCGTCAATATATGAGAACTTAAATTTATTTATCTGATTTTATCTAAGTTTTATATTTACAGAAAGTAACTAAAGTTTTTTTACAAAATATGTACAAATCCGATTAAAATCTACAATTTATCTATAACTTAAATACACATTTTTTGTATAAAATCCGGTCAAAAATTATAATTTACATTCAACTTATATATAACTATATACAATTAAGGAAGTTGTAGATAATTTTTAAATCGTTTCTACACTTAACATACAAAATACATACAATTTGTTTATGTCTTCTTTTTAGAGTTTCAATATGAAATTTCAACCAAAACTACCTCGAATTTTCACCAAATTCTCTCGGAATTGAGATATAAACTTCAAAGATTTTCCCAATCATTTGCAATAACACTCAATCAAAATAAAAAATAATTTTACAAATTTTGATTTTCGATTCCAAAACTTCTAAGCTTTCTAATGGATTAACATATTTTTCAATTCAATTTACTCGCTTATGATTAACACTATTTTGTTTATTGATTCCATAAAACTATAAGAAAGTAACTATCTTCCCTCACTCAAAAGTGATAATTCCTTCATTGTTACATCTAAAAAAAATAGAAAAAGAGAAAACATAATAGAATTGTTTGATGCAAATCTCTTTTCGCAAAGGAATGGCTGAAATTGAGGAGAAAGAGGACAAACATTCCTTTGTTAATTTATATTCACATGAGAGAGTGCTTTAAATACCTCGGGCTAATAGAAAATAGAGAGATCGACGAGGATGTTATACATCATATTGGGACGGGATGGATGAAATGGAGACCCACTTAAGGTGTTTTGTGTGATAAGAATGTGCCACCTAAACTTAAAGGCAAATTTCAGATGAATAGACCAACTATGTTATATAGGGCGAAGCGTTGGCCAGTCAAGACCTCATTTGTCCAAAATATGAAGGTGAGAAATACGGACGTTAAGATGGATGTGCGGGCATACAAGGCTATATAGAAATAGAGTTATTCGGGACAAGGTATGCGTGGCCACTGTGGAGGACAAAATGCGGGAGGCAAGACCTAGATGGTTCTGACACCTGAACAGGAGAGCTTAAGGCAAGTTTCATAGAACGATGATCAGGTCGACTATGTTTATATGGGGCGAAGTGTTGGTCAGTCATGACCTCTCATGTCCAAAATATGAAGGTGAGAAATGCGGACGTTAAGATGGATGCAGGGGCATACAAGGCTAGATAGAATTAGAAATAAAGTTATTCGGGAGAAGGCGTGTGTGGCCCCTAAGAAGGACAAAATACGGGAGGCGAGACTTAGATGGTTCTGACATGTGAAGAGGAGAAACATAGATGCTTCCGGTACGGAGATGTGAGAGGTTGGCCCTATAGGGGCATAATGAGAGATAGATGTAAGCCAAAGAAGTATTGGGGAGAGGTAATTAGGTAAGATTGGCGTTGCTCCAGCTCACTAAGGATATGGTTATGGATAAGAAGGTGTGGAGATTGATAATTAAGGTGAAGGGTTAGGATATGCCGTATAGCATTGTCCTTGTATGTGATAGTAGCTTTAGTACATGAGTTATCATTATTTGCACATTTTCGTATTCCCTGACTTATGTGTTTGCTTGCGCTTTCGTTATTGTCTTTTGATTACAATTCTTAATTTTAGTTTTATGTCTTTGTATTTTGGCTTGAGTTTTCTAATTAGTGTGCTTGGTGCTGCCATTTTTTTATTTTTCCAAGCCGAGGGTTTTTTGAAAATAACATCTTTGCCTTCTTGAAGGTACATTTAATATTTGCATATATTTATCCTTTCCATACGCTATTTATGGGATTATACTAGATTTTTTATTGTTGTTGTTGTTGGGGTGGAAGAGGAAGAGAAAATATGAAAGATTAGAGTTTAATACATTAATTTGTATAAAACTGATACTTTGTATATGGACTTATAATTAAGTTAAAACTTTAATAGTGAAGATAAATACACTTCAAAATTAGTATATATAAGTGGAGGAAGGATGCCGGGGTCTATTTGGAAACAGCCTCTCTACCCCAGGGTAGGTGTTGTTGTTGTTGTTGGGGTGGAAGAGAGAGATATGAAAGATTAGAGTCTAATACATTAATTTGTATAAAACTGATACTTTGTATATGGACTTATAATTAAGTTAAAACTTTAATAGTGAAGATAAATACACTTCAAAATTAGTATATACAAGTAAAAATCTCAACATTGTGTGACAAATTTTTTCGGAGCAAATTATATTTATTCCCCGATCCCTAATATTAAATTAACATCTATTTATACTTCTAAGCTTAACCAAATAACAACGACGCTTCGATCTCAAAAAAATTTGATGATACCATAAGTTGAGATATAATGAATTTGATCATTTTCACTTTCATGTCAAAAACTTTGACTTACACTTTTAATACCAAATTTGAATAATTAAATAAAAATAACTTTATTACAGAAACATAAACAATAGTACTAATTGGTATGTCTTGTGGACATGACAAATCACATATTTATTTGCCTAATAAAAATAATCCAGAAAACAAAAATAGGTGTGAGGCCAGCTCCACACATCTAAACCCTACTTCTTCATCACCATCAACAAATCCAACCCTAAAAAAATGAAAACCCTAATCTCCATCTGATAAAATGATCCCATAATTTTCACAATTCCACACTCAACAGAAATCCAAAACCACAATTCTCAACAATGTCTCAAGATGGCGCAGCAGCATTGGATCGGAAGAAGGATTCTCAATCAACAACAAATCCTACCCGAAATGTTAACGGTAACGGCGGAACAGCAACAAATGGCTCCGTTTACCCGTCACTCATTTCTCTGAGGTTGCGTTTGAACCCTAGCATTGATCACAAATCGGATAATTATGAAGATCTTCAATTGGATTTTAGTCCATTGTTATTTAGCTCACTCGAACGGTACCTTCCGCCTACACTCCTCAATTCGTCACGTGACCATAAGGTTCATTACATGCGTGAAATTCTCCTCAAGTATTGTCCTGAAGGTGAACGTACACGTGTAAGTATAGCATTTTCAATTTTGCGTTTTGTAATTTGCATGTGATTGTTGTTTTTGGTAAATTTTGATTAGTTATAGCGAAATGAGGTATGATAGACTGATGAGAAGCTGAAAATGGAAAACTTAGCAGCTGGAAAAACTGTGTGCTTTCTATTGCAATTTTGCATGTACGGTGCCACTATGCAATTTGCTGACAAATTAACCTTTTTTTTTATGTCGAATTAGTTTTTCTTAATGAAAAACCTTTGTTAGTGTTAAGACTTAGGCAGATGAGAAAAAATCATCTAATATTTTTTTGCCTCCGCTGTGATTTGAACATGATACTTCCTGATTCTCCTCCCACTGGGCCACTAGGCCACACCCTTGGGTGTGACATAGCTTGTTTCTCTTTTCAATAGGCATTCATAATTCAGGGATATAAGAACAGCCCCAAAATTTTGGTTAAAAGGAACATGTGATCTAAGTTAAACCTACCTGGTTAATTTGTTTATAATGTGGTGGAATATTTACAAAACATGCCAGTCTCCTAATGAAGTCCTTGTTTACCCTTGAACTATTAGGAATGTCGTCTGCTTATATAGTCTTCTTTGAATGTCCTTTGCTTTCCAATATTTTCCTTGCTATTTGTGAGATTGTACACTCTCTCTCTCTCTCTCTCTCTCTCTCTCTCTCATTCCGAAACTCTATCAGTACAATCTTGTTTCATCTCCTCTGCTTTAACAGGTGCAGAAGCATAGGGAATATAGACAGAAGATTATATCAAACTATCAGGTATTTACCTTCTGCAGAAGGGATTTGTAGGTTAATATTTCAGTGATGGTTGTAAATGAAGACATCAATTTTTATACTTTTTGTTGTTAAGTCTATTAAAGTAAGGTAAGAAAGTTTTACGCAACTTCGCTTGTTTTTTCTCTGGAGAGAAATGCCTTTCCATTTGAAGAATTATAAGCATAGAATGTAATGCTCATTGATATCCATTGAATCAGCATTAATCTTCTTCCTTTCTATTTTCTAATTAGCTTTCCTTTTATTCCAGCCTCTACACAGGGAGTTATATACCATGCATGCTGCAAATTTTTTTGTGCCATCATTTCTTAAGGCAATTAGCGAGAACACAGAGGAAAGCTACAGAAACATAATGTCGGAACCCTCTCCTGGAGTTTTAACATTTGAAATGCTTCAACCACGATTTTGTGAGATGATGTTGGCTGAGGTATCAACCGGCTTGCTGCTGTTATTTTGCATGCTAAATCTAGTTTTTCTTTGTAGTTTAGCATTTCTGTTTTCTTATCAGGTTCTATTGCTTAGGTAGAAAACTTTGAAAGGTGGGTCCGCGAGACAAAGTTCAGAATAATGCGTCCCAATACAATGAACAAATTTGGTGCTGTTCTTGATGACTTTGGCCTTGAAACTATGCTTGACAAGTTGATGGAAGATTTCATTCGTCCCATTTCAAGAGGTAAGAACTTTACTTTTGACTGCGATGCATCAAGAAAGGAGAGAGGATCTGATTGTGAAAATTAGTTGACTCTTCTCTTAATCTTCCTCTTTGAATTTTTGTGCAGTATTCTTTACTGAAGTTGGTGGATCCACACTTGATAGCCATCACGGTTTTGTTGTCGAATATGGGATGGATAGAGACGTTGACTTGGGTAAATTTTTGTATGCTTCTTGAGTACGGGCACGCTTTTGCCCTTTCTTTAAATGAAATTTCTACCCTATATAAAAAAAAGTTATTGTTTGTTTAGTAGTTATTGGGGTCAGCTATTGCTTTGAAGTGCCTCAAAGCCTTTTCGGCTCTATGAGGGATGTTGTCTTGCATCTTAACCAATTTAATTTTCAGGTTTTCATGTTGATGACTCAGAAGTAACTTTAAATGTGTGCTTGGGTAAGCAATTCTCCGGTGGAGAGCTGTTCTTCCGTGGAGTGCGGTGTGAGAAGCATGTAAATACTGAAACACAACCTGAGGTAATTATTGTTCCATTGTTTGATTAACTGTGCACGAGAAATCTCTGTTTCAACTTATGCATGTCAAGAGCATTCACTATGGATTTGGAATAATTTAACAGGAGATCTTTGATTACTCCCATGTCACGGGGCGTGCAGTGCTTCATCGTGGTCGCCATCGGCATGGTGCTAGAGCAACAACATCGGGGCAGAGGATCAACTTGTTGTTGTGGTGCAGAAGGTATTAGATGCTGTTGCCTTGCTATTTTGATCGTTTCCACTAGACAATTTGCTTCAAACACAGTCATGAAAATTTGTTATTGTTGGAATATCCTGTTACTGCTGCATTACCTACTGTTTGAAGTTTTAAGCTGTGCTTCATAATTGTTTGAGAACAGCAGCGGATGCTGCTCTCTGGCAACTGGTTCATCTGAACCTAGTATTTTTTCCGCGGTATGTGAAAACCCGCTAATCAACAAATAAAAAAGGACAGCGCAACACACAAAGCATCTCGCATTCACACAGGGTCCGGGGAAGGGGTGTGATGTAGACAACCTACCGTGATGCAAGCATTATTGGATGCTCCAGGGCTCGAACCGGTGACCTATAGGTCACACCAAAACAGCTTTCTCGTCGCTCTAAGGCTCCCCTTCTTAAATTTCAACAAATATTTGATCTAAACCCATACTTTTTAGAAGAACAATGAGTTCAGAGCTAAGAACCTTAAAGGTCAAACCCATCTAAGTTTAAATCCTTGTCCGCCTCTGTTTAAGTATGCAATATTGGTGCTTAACTTTGGTCTCCTTTTCATCTACATAGTCCTCCTTGATGCAGATATTTGGATGTTTTCCATTTTATTTCTGTCATCAGTTTCAAGTACTGAAAGTAGTTTATGTATATCAACTTTCAATGATATGAAGAGAAGAAGTGTAAAGTGACGGTGGGGAAAGGAGCGAATACTGTCTTATAATCATGAAAACATGATGCTGATATTCCTTGAGGCACCTAAATGTATGTGCCATGCTGAGTTGGCAACTGAAAATGGCATGAGTTAACTTGGAATAGCATAGTTTAGCATGTTTGTAGAAACGTTGATTAAATGGTTACATTGTATCTAGATCTCAACTTTTTCCATTGATAGTTGTTGGTCATACAGACATCTACCAGTTATCGTGATTTGTCAAATGTTTTATGGATACCTGATTACCTGGTGGCTATGGTATCACTCATTCTCCTTTTTCACTAAATAAAAAAAGGTTTTGATAAACAGCTGAATGCATATCGTGCTTTCTGGAAAAGCTTTTCTCAACAATTGGACATGAACATATTATTGATTTTCTTTTTCAGTGCATATAGGATAAATTCGTTTTGCACTAACTGTTTTACATGGACAGTGTGCTTCATGGTATTTCTAAACCTTAAACCATGTTTTGCTTCAAACTTATCAGCATTAAAATTGCTGGAGTATTGGTAAGATTCCTAGAAAAATCTGATTTATTCTAGGCTTCACTTCATATGATGCAAAATCTTTGCTTGGAATATCTAATTGTAACTGCTTTTTCAAGAGGGGATGGTTCGGTGTTGGTAAAAGTGCATTACATTATACTTTAATAGCTGCTATATTTGTGTTCCAACTAAATAATTTGTTTCACTTGTCAATAAAAATTGTATGTAAAGATACTTGTTTTCTGAACTTCTTTGCTGCAACTCAATCAGACCAGATCTCAATAACTCGGATGTCTTACTTTTATTCTCATCTGCCAGAATCATTGAATACCTAACAGTTGCTATCTTTCCCTTACAGTTCTGTCTTTAGAGAGCTAAGGAAATACCAGAAAGACTTTTCTGGCTGGTGTGCTGAGTGCCGGCGCGAGAAGAAGGAAAGGCAACGACTGTCCATTGCTGCTACTAAATTGGTATGCAATAACTTGTCTCTCTTGTAATTACTTTAGCAAATAGTTGACAAGCTCTACCTATGCATTATGACATTAAAAGCTGAAATATAGTTAAAGCAGGTTGAAGTACTTTTTAAAATTATTTTGTAATTGTCCTTTATGTTTTCCAGGAGCTGCTGAAAAGAGAAGGGGAAGCTGCAACATAGTTGTTCATTCTGTTTTCCTTCAATTTTTTTATATGTTTTTTTGCCTCATGTAATATAGCTGTATGCTCATATTCAAGGCCGAAGAACTTTCGTGTTAGGTATAATATAATATGAAGGGTGTTGTTGTGTTACTAAAATAGCTGTACATGTAAATCGAGTAGATACCCTCTTATTTGCCAACTGAGATGGTATCAGTACAAAACTGGCAATCGTGTAAGAATTGTTTTCTAGTGTTGTATGTTAATGGGGGCAATTTCTTTCTCAATATAGGCTATGCTATTCTATTGTGTTATTATTTCCTTTTTTACCGGCTACATAGTTCTTCATTGGCCAATTAAATAGAAGTTTGTTCTATTAATGACAGTCAAGTTGGTTGGTTACTTGAACTTTCACCGGTTGGTATTGGTGGGGATTTTCATACTTGACTGACAAGTTTTTCCACATATGGGAGTTGCCTGAGATCCATTTGTGAAGACTGACCATCTTTTATAAAAGTGAAGTTATCCATATTCATTTCCTTTTATAATTGTCGACGGGAGACTATGCTCTTTAATGCAGCTAGGAGTGGCAAATCGGTGGGCCGGATTGAATATGGTTTGGTTTGAAGACAGGTAATGATAAAAGTGAATCTCATATAAATGTCCCGAATAAGTTTCAACTTACCAACTTTTAGCTATTAATCATAGAATTACCAAAACTAATCATGCACAATTAAGAACCCAAATAAATAAGATTCATTCTCCTAAGAATCACACGAAAAGATCTCCTTGTATCTTTTAAGCGTAATTACAATATTAGATGCAAGACGGGAAGAAAATTTTATGAATGAGATAGCAAACAAGATGATGAAATACAAAAATATATATGTCCAAGATTCCCAAAATATAAGCAAAAAAGGTCATTTTTAATGAGTATGGCTGAAATTCATTAAAAGTATGTAGATGAGTTAATATACAATTTTTGAGAACGATTGGCGGTGATTTGGACTGATTTGGCATCAAAACTCTTAGTTAAAATCGAGTTCAAAAAATTATTTTGCAATACATGTATCACTTCATGTATCACACAGAGGTATACATGGATATACGTGTGATACATAATTGATACAAATATGATACATATTTGATACACTGTGTGTGTGATACACATCATTTTTTTCTTCTTCATATTTCATCTTTTTACTTCGAATTTTCAATTCAAACCACCTCAAAACTCCACCTAATCATCCCAAACTGAGATTCAAACTATCTAAGATGTACCTAATCTATTCTAATAACTCCACTAAAAAAAAGTAAAGATTTGACCCCTTTTTTTGTTGCTATAAATAGCTAATTGGCTAATATTGGTAACATTTGGCTAATATTAGTAATATTTAATGAATTAGCCAATTTTCATAATAAGCTACTTCTAAAGGACATAGCTAGTAGTTTCCGGATATATTATCCGACTTCATCCATATTTAATATGGATAAAAAATGGGTTAACCGACAGATAATATGGCTAACCATATTATTCATGACTTCCTAAATATGATCACATTTGGGAGAATTTCTAGTCTGGCAACTTTAAAGAAACACCAATTTGAGGTTTTACAAATATAAAAGTTAAACTCATTGGTTATCCATTTTCTAAATGGATAATATGGTTCTTATTCATATCTAACCCATTTTTAAAAAATTCATCATTCAACCCATATTTAGTGGATAATATGGGTAGTTAACTATTTTTTTAAACAAGCATTTTCCCGCCACTAAATGCAGCTAACATTGCATATGGCTTTCTTTCTTCTATGTAAATAAAATGAAAAGGAAATGCTCCTCTTTTTTTGAAAGCATTTGAGGGCAAAATGAAAATGTATGAATGAAAACCAAAGTTTGAGGCAATAAAAACAGGGAGAAATTCAAAAATAGCTAGATTTACAAGTGATCATTCAAAAATAGCCAAAGTTCAAAGGTAATCGAAATTTAACCACTTTCATGTAAAGATAAATCTGAACAAAAAATATTGTTCAAAATCCGAAAAATACTCAATCACAATATATTAGAATTCCAACATAAGTATACTCGAACTCCAACATAATATACTGGAGTTCCAGCATAATATATTGATCTAATATAATATGTTGGAAGTCCATACATAAGTGCTCCAATCTTCAGTATATTATGCTGGAACTTTCCGCGTGTTGGTGTTCCAGCATAATATGCTGAAAGTTCATACATAGGCGCACTGGTCTCCAATATATTATACTAGACTGGTCCATGTTGCAGCAAAATAATGGCTATTTTTCAATGATTTTGCAAATGCTAGCTATTTTTGAACGACCAATCCAAAAACTAACTAGCTCGTACTGTTTTAACGTAAAAACGTCCATCTTAACCTTATCAGCTAGTCTTGAGACCAACATTTTACAATACGCTTGAAAAGAGATGTAAATTTCATAAAATAGCCAAATAGATACAACATCTTCACGTCTTAGAAGGAATGATCATATCTTTTCAAGCACTAAAACTCATTCCACTGGCTTCCTCTTTCTCCCAAGTACAGAAGCTTTCTGCATTCTAGGACCTCCCATTCGCCACTTCTTAAATGCTGCTGTTGACGACTGACCAGCATCATACACTTCGCCATCAATAAAAATCAGTAAATTAGTAATGAATCTTATACTAGTATTTCACCAGAAATATTTTTTGAAAGTAACATTTTAATGTTTAGTTCAGTGGTGTTTTTAGAAGAAGTAATTTTAACAAAACAAAAGTCTTCTAGCCTTTAAAAGCAACCTGAGAGATTTTCTAAAAAAATAAATAAATTTGGGAATAAACTTCTAAAACAACTATTCAATCACATTTTTGTTTTCTAGAACTTCAAAAAAGCGTGTATGAGATTCTCAAATAAACTGTCATCAATAGATTATTAAGAATTTTCTCACATTTAGTCTCTTCTTTTGTCAGAAGAGTCAAGTGCTTGGGAACCACAATTGATGTTGCAGTATGAGCCTTGATGAGGACTTCTCTGTATCTTGTTCGAAATGCAACTAGAAGTAGAGGTCCAATGGTCTTCTCACCAATCCTGTCCAATAAGAAAGACAGAAATTATAAGGTAATGTCGACCTGAAGAAACACCAAATTGGCATCTAGGTTTGAAGGAAAAGAAAATCAGGAGAAACAACAAACTTTAGGCAACAAGAGCTGCAATCTGCAAATCTACTTCTAGATACACTCAAAAGTACTAGAATTTGAAGAGGAAAGATACCTACCAACCACATCATTAATGTAGAACTACTGGTTTGCTAGCAAATTAAAAGTAGCTAAGGTCTTGCATACCGTATACAGATTGTGGCACGGGATGGAGATGTTTACAATTTCTGCAAAAGATAGCTCATAATCCAACAGGGGAGAGAACGGCTTTGGGTTTCCCTTCCATATAATTAAGTCCTGATTTTGCACAAGTGTATCCAAACAAGAGGCCCGTTTAAACTATGCTCAATTATATTTTAGGTGTTTCCGGCTTTTTCAAGCTAAAGAATCACAGACAGCAGTAATTGATACTCCTATAGTAAGACCATGGCTACAACGGATAAAAATAAGCACACTCCTAAGTTTTAAGTGCCTGACCTTAAGAAATGCCCTTTTCTACTTTTACCAGGAACACTTCATTCACATAGAATTTCTAATACAAAACCACTTTGTATCCATAGTCTACCCAAAAGCTCTTGAATTCATTTGGACAATGCCAGCCTGTCTGAGTATCACCATATCTTGTAAGGACTAACAAGAGCTCCATCAGCGAACATATGCATAGCAAGGTCAAGCCCTTCTTTCTGTTGTTTTCTATTAGCTCGCAATTGGGTTTATTTTTTTTTTTTTTTTTTTGGGTGGGGGGTGGGGGGTGGGGATAAACCACATCGAGATGTAAGAGCATCCAAGAGATGCTGTTTTCATTGAGGTCCATTTACGCTCTATTTGGATTATAATAAGTTCTTCAGACAGTCCTTTGGCTCAACTATAGGGTTGCTCAGACTCTTCACTTTCGGTGCCGCACCCGTATCGACACGGTGTGGGCATGCGATCCGTACCGGATTTGGTCAATCAATTTTGGGTACTTTGACCAAAATCGACATAGAAATTCGGGACAGATACAATAATTTTTGAATCAGAACAAAAGCTAAAGTGAAATTGAAGAAAATGGAATACCTTATATATAGGAATTTCTATGTCAATCATTTTTCTTTTATGTCTTTCTCGGATTCTCCTATTGATATATATTTTCTCCTTATCGGAATACCTTGTAAGTTTTCCAAATAATGTCTCATAATAAGACTTATTTTCATAACTCTATTTATAGATATTTGAATCTAAATTTAAAGATTAGGGGGTTTGGATCCATGTACGAATACGGATGCGGGGATTCGGCTAAAAATAATTCAGATATCTTTTCTTTAGCCGAATCTCCGCACCTGTATCCGTATTTTTAGCCGAATCTCCACACCCGTATCCATACATGGATCCAAACCCCCGAATCTTTAAATTTAGATCATGAAGGATCCAGCCTCAAGATCCATATCCGTATCGGACACCCGAACCCGAGTTCAAAAGACCAACTCTGTTAATGGTCAAGTAGAGTGCTTAACATAAAGTACCATGAACTGCACGGGTTTCAGGATAAAATGCCATGCTTCACATAAAGTAATATGAACTACTACACCTGTTTCACTTAAAAGCTCTCTTCCGTGGCAGCATTCTGGTACACTCCTAGTTCACATATATAAGTTTGGCCATTTAGCATGTCTTCAGAACCCCTTTTTCACATTAGCACAATCATTTCTCACATTACTTGGCCACTAATGTGATCTAAGATCAGTCAATCTATATCAGCTTCCCCTACTTGTGGTTTTGGGTGGTTTTGCAAAAGAAACAGGTGCAAAGTAATATAACAGTTGCAGGCAGAAAGGAACAAAGACAAGAAGAACTCACAGGCGTGCTATCTTGCATCCAAAATTATAAAAGTAGGGGCATAGACTTCTCAGATCCACATGTGCTGCGTCAGCTCCTATCTCGTTCCTCGTTTTGGCTCTGTTACATTAAAAAATATGAAACAAATAGGTGGAAATTTTTAATGCTGGAACTTGGATTAAAACAATTAATAGTGTGAATTATCATATGAGTTATGTCAAGTTTTAGACAGCACATGAAAGTGTCTGTATATAGCAGATTGTCATCAGTCTGATGAGAACATCATACAATCTTTTAACTGATTTTGAAATTTGAAGATAGCAAATCGAAGTCGACACAAGTAAGATCAAGTGTCCACAAATATCCAACATCTTTTCCAATGAATTCCACTTTTAGCAGACTTAACTAATTCCACTCCTGTTTCAAATAAACGTAAACGTGAAAACATTATGAGAAACACTAAGAACCTTACTTGGTATCAAAGTATGGAGGAACTTTGATTGACACAGCCTGTCTCACATATAGCTCCTGGGCAAGCCAAAAGGGCATTTCTACTTGTGTACCAGCTACCACCTGGAATTGAATGGGGAAATAAACATCAGAATTTGCTCCAGAAAATAAGAGTTTTAAGTTCTATACACTGACGGTGTAAAAACTATTTACACAAGTAGGTTCTTTAAAAGGTAAATACAGGTAACTATCTATTCAATACTAGCATTGATTGGTAACCTAGAATAAATGGTAAATTACCTGCTATAACTTGTTAAATTACACTAATGGTGCAAAAAATTATTTACAAAATAAGGTCATTTAAAAGGTAAGTACAAGTAACTATTATTTAATAGTACTCCATAACATTGATTGCTAACCGCGAATTTATGGTAAATTAACTGCTATAACATGTTAAATTACACCGGTGGTTCAAAATTAAAAGGCCAATGTTTATAAATCAAATCCTGCAAACAAAACCAATTCACCATAAAAACTTTACCTTGTTAGTTTCATCAGCACAATCAAAAATCCCAACTTCATTAGCTGTTTGCAAGAACACAGCTGGAACAAGCTGAATTCCATTAAGATTATCAATACCCACAAATATTTTTACACCAATAACTTAAAAGAATAATTTTATACTTAAACAAAACATAAGAAAATTCAAGAACTGGGAATTACCTCTTCTTCAGCTAATATATCATCAATGTCATAATAATTTGCCATCTTCAATGAAAAAAGGTTGACTTTTCAACAAATTGGGTTCAAACTCACTCGACAATTTGTATAAATCGAAAAATCAAAACTTTTTTGGTTTATTTAATTCAACAATAAATAAGTAGTACAGAAATCAGGGAAAAAAGAAAATATATGTAAAAATTACTGCTTTATATCAGATTTGACAAAAATAAGAAGAATTGCTATGCGACTACCAAAATGAGATCGAAGCCCTAACCCGCCCTTTTTAACAAATTGTGTTGTGTTTTAAAATTTGAGATGAAAAAAGCGCTAAAATGAATTTGTGTACATGGCGCCCCTTTAGTTTTACGCTTATTGCATTTATGCCCGCGTATTTTGGGTTAATATGTATTACTACACCATCAGCTTCAATTTATATAAATTGCTGGATTTATTTTTAAATTTAAAAATAATGTAATTTAAATTTTCTATTTCACTATTAATAAAAAAAATTATAGTCAAATACGTGTTACAATATACTTAAGAATATAAATTTTAAAAGTCTTATAGTCACACAAATATTATAAGTTTCAAAATGTTATGAAATAATAAAAGAACAAGAGCAATATTGCAGAGAAAAAGAGAGAGGAAATTCTTATTGAATTTCGGGATGATTTACAATGGGGTAAGACCCCTCTATTTATAGGAGAAATATGACTTAGTCACAAAGTAAAACTCTCACACGATAGACATTCACTCCAAATAGAATTCTATTCTTAACACTCCCCCTTGAATGTCTACTCAATAAGTAATGTGCCTCATTAAAACCTTAACTAAAATAAAACCCAATGGGAAAAAAATTTAGAAAAGGAAAAAGAGTACACATATCTAATAATACGCCTTTTGGTTGCCTCGTTAAAAACCTCGCAAGGAAAACCCAGTGGGACAAAACCTTGTAAGGGAAAAAGAGTGCAACGCGCGTTAACTCCCCCCTGATGAGAGCATCAATTCACATCCTTAAGCCTTCGCATCCCGATCTTGTGCACTAGCTTCTTGAAGGTTGACGTCGGTAGAGATTTTGTGAACAAATCAGCCATATTATCACTTGAACGAATCTGTTGCTCATTAATATCACCATTCTTTTGAAGATCATATGAAAAATAATTTTGGTGAAATGTGCTTTGTCCTATCTCCTTTTATGAATCCTCCCTTCAATTGAGCTATGCATGTTGCATTGTCTTCATATAAAATAGTGGGTAACTTGTCACATTTCATACCACATTTATCTCGAATACGATGTATTATAGACCTCAACCACACACACTCTCGACTTGTTTCATGAATAGCAATTATCTCAGCATGATTAGATGAAGTAGCCACAATTGATTGCTTAGTCGATCGCCAAGATATGGCAGTGCCTCCACAGGTAAACACATAACCTGTTTGAGATCGAGCCTTGTGTGGGTCGGATAAATACCCAGCATCAGCATAACCAATAAGATCGGGACTGTAATTATTGCCATAAAATAAATCCATATCGGTAGTCCCTTTTAGATACCGCAATATATTTTTGATTCCATTCCAATGTCTCCTTGTGGGAGCAGAGCTATATCTTGCTAAGACATTAACTGGAAAAGTTATGTCGGGCCTTGTAGTATTGGCAAGATACATTAGTGCACCAATTGCACTAAGATATGGTACTTCAGGACCAAGTAGCTCTTCATTCTCTTCTTGAGGTCGGAATGGATCTTTGTTCACATCAAGTGATCGAACAACCATCGGAGTACTTAATGGATGTGCTCCATCCATGTAAAACCGTTTCAATACCTTTTCTATGTAGGTAGATTGATGAACAAAAATTCCGTTTGCCAAATGTTCAATTTGCAAACCAAGACATAATTTTGTCTTTCCGAGATCTTTCATCTCGAATTCCTTCTTTAAATAATCAATTGCCTTTTGGAGTTCTATAGGAGTTCCAATAAGGTTTATGTCATCAACATATACGGCAAGTACAACAAATTCCGATGTTGTTTTCTTTATGAAAACACATGGGCAAATGGCATCATTTATATAGCCTTCCTTTAATAAATACTCACTAAGACGATTATACCACATTCGTCCTGATTGCTTTAGACCATACAAAGATCTTTGCAATTTGATTGAAAATATTTCCCTGGATTTTGAATTATTAGGCATTTTGAAGCCCTCGGGAATTTTCATGTATATCTCATTATCAAGTGAGCCGTAAAGGTAGGCGGTAACCACATCCATTAAATGCATGTCAAGTTTTTCATGGACAACAAAACTAATGAGATAACGGAATGTTATAGCATCCATAATGGGTGAATATGTCTCTTCATAATCAACACCAGGCCTTTGTGAAAATCCTTGTGCAACAAGGCGTGCCTTATATCTTTGTACCTCATTTTTCTCATTTCTCTTGCGTACAAAGACCCATTTATAGCCAACGGGCTTAACACCATTAGGTGTTTGGACTACAGGCCCAAAAACTTCACGTTTTGCAAGTGAATTCAATTCTGATTGGATTGCTTCTTGCCATTTTGGCCAATCAAGTCTTTGTCGACATTCACCAACAGATTGAGGTTCAAGATCCTCACTTTCTTGCATAATGTTGGATGCAACATTATATGCAAAGACATAATCCACCACTATATCCAATCGATTCAAATTTGTCTCAATATCGATTGGATTTATTGATAGTTCCTTATTTTCTTGAGTCTCGGGCTCGGTGGATTCCTCATGAATCTCAGAATTTATTAAGTCGTGGATTTCTTCATGAGATTCTTTCATAGTGTCATTTTGATCATTTATTTTCCTTTTTCTAGGATTTCGATCTTTGGAACCTAATGGTCTGCCACATTTCAGTCGTGCTTTTGACTCATTAGCTATGACACTAGAAGATTGTCCAATAGAGACATCAATACAGATTGGAACATTCTCCGTAGGGATATGTGATTTTGTTATCCTTTTCATATCCGTAAATGCATCGGGCATTTGATTTGCTATTCTCTGCAAATGAATGATCTTTTGTACCTCTTTTTCACAAATAGAGGCACGTGGATCAAGATGAGATAATGATGGATTTTTCCACAAAATTTTCCGTTTGGTTTCACCAACTTCTCCCCCTAATTTTGGGAAAAGTATCTCATCGAATCGACAGTCTGCAAATCGCGCAGTAAACAAATCTCCCGTTAATGGCTCGAGGTAGCGAATAATGGAGGGCGATTCAAACCCAACATATATTCCTAACCTTCTTTGCGGACCCATTTTGGTGCGATATGGCGGTGCTACAGGCACATATACCGCGCATCCAAAAGTTCTTAAATGGGATATATTAGGTTCATGGCCCAAAACTAATTGCAACGGGGAATATTTATGATAATTTGTCCGTCTGAGATGAACTAGCATTGCTGCATGCAAAATGGCGTGACCCCAAACAGAAGTGGGCAACCTTGTTTTCATGAGTAACGGTCTTGCTATCAATTGTAGACGTTTAATTAAAGACTCTGCAAGACCATTTTGAGTGTGAACATGAGTTACATGATGTTCCACTTTTATCCCAATTGATAAGCAATAATCATTAAATGTTTGGGATGAAAACTCAGCAGCATTATCAAGTCTAATAGACTTAATTGGATTATCGGGAAATTGTGCCCGTAATCGAATTATTTGTGCCATTAATTTTGCAAACGCGAGGTTGCGAGATGACAATAGGCACACATGGGACCATCTAGAAGATGCGTCTATCAAGACCATAAAATATCGGAACGACCCACTAGGTGGGTGAATAGGTCCACAAATGTCCCCTTGTATACGTTCCAAAAACGCAGGGGACTCAATTCCAACCTTTGTTGGTGATGGTCTAATAATTAACTTGCCTTGATAACAAGAAGTGCAAGAAAATTCATCATTTAAAAGAATCTTTAAATTCTTTAATGGATGCCCATTTGAGTTTTCTATGATTCGTCTCATCATAATTGATCCAGGGTGTCCCAATCGATCATGCCAAAGTACAAAAGTATTGGAATCGGTAACCTTTTGGTTTACAATAGAATGTGCCTCAATTGCACTAATTCTTGTCCAATACGGGCCACAAGACAAAGATGGGAACTTCTCAATAGCCCTTTTCTGGCCAGAGGCATTTTTGGTAATGATGAGATATCCAAGATTATTCTCATCTATTGTCTCAATATGATATTCATTTCGACGGATATCTTTAAAACTCAACAAGTTCCTCTTGGACTTGGAGGAGAACATTGCATTCTCTATGATAAGTATTGTTCCCTTAGGCAGAGTTAAAGTAGCTCTTCCAGAGCCTTCAATTAATTTACTACTACCAGAAATTGTAGTAACATCTGCCTTACACATACTTAAATGGGAGAAATATTTCTTCTCTTTGAGTATTGTATGTGTTGTACATGAATCAACTAAACAAATATTTTCACAATTGAAATTTGATCCAAGTTTGCTTTGTGAGATATCCATATTTGCTTCCCATATTTTGACATACAAAAGAAATATACGAATAAACATTAGTATTTTTAGAGATAATGAAAAATAAACATTTGAGTAAATATTGAGTATTAGACGCATACAATGTTATATTGGCAGCAGCGGAGACGAGATTCACAATTATTAAATACAATATTACAATGGTATCTTCTGACTTATCTTAATTGATTTGTGGTAAAAAATAAATTTGATTACGCCATATTCTCTTGAATGCCCTAATTATCATCACCTTTTGGTTGATTAAGAAAAAAATGAAAATAAGAGATATGGTTTACAGCACATCTAATAATTAACTAAGATGATTTGGTTGTCAATTTCAACAAACCAGAGCATGAAAGCCGTTCATATTTAGCTATTTCAAAATCAGTAATTAAATATTCTTTTCACATCACAATTTATTCTAATAATTCATATATTAATCCTTGAATACTAAGCAAATTGAAACATTGTCTAAATCGAATACTAACACTATTCCATAAAATAAATAATATGAATTGATACTAATGCCTACTAGTTTATTCACTAACTAATACAAATAAGCAAAATAAAAATAAAATCAAACTACTCAATCATCTTTAACCACGGATCCATCACCGATCAAGTTGTCTATTTTTTTATCGGGGCGCTCAAAGAAGTCTGCCACATCCAAGTGGGTGATGTCAAAATCATTATCAGAGACAAAATTGGCTTCAGGGCCTTTATTCTTTCGAGATGCTTGATAAAGATCAACCAAATGTCTTGGTACACAACAAATATTTTGCCCAATGCCCTTTTCCACCACAACGATAGCATTCGATTTCTGAACCATTTGCTTTTGGCTTCTCATCTTTCCCTTTCCACTTTTGGTGGTTATTTCTCTTTGTGGGATGATTAACACCAGGAAAATTTCTTCCTTGTCTATGGCCACGGCCGTGGCTACGTCCATGATCACGATCACGATTACGGATAGAGTCACGACCACGACTATGATCACGATCACGACTGTGAATAGAGTCACGACCTTTTTCACGCTTAGCATAATGGGAATATATCTCATCTGCTTCAGGCAATGGTGTAGACTTAGTGGGTCGATTTTCGTGATTTCTCATGAGCAAGTCATTGTTTCGCTCAGCCACAAGAAGAAGAGAAATCAGCTCAGAGTACTTCTTGAAACCTTTCTCTCTCTACTGCTGTTGCAGAACCATATTGGAGGCATGAAACGTTGTAAACGTTTTCTCAAGCATATCATAATCATTGATAGTATCTCCACAGAGTTTCAATTTAGAAGTAATTTTGAACATCGCAGAATTATATTCAGAAACAGACTTAAAGTCTTGGAGCCTCAGATGAGCCCAATCATATCGTGCTTGTGGAAGGGTGACCAACTTTAAGTTGTCATATCTTTCCTTTAAGCCATTCCACAAAATAAATGGATCTTTGACTGTGAGATATTCAATTTTCAACCCTTCATCAAGGTGATGGCGCAAGAAAATCAAGGCCTTAGCACATTCTTGGGTAGATGCTTTATTTCTGTCTTTAATGGCGTCTCCGAGACCCATTGCATCTAAGTGGATTTCAGCATCCAACACCCATGTCATATAGTTCTTGCCCGAAATTTCAAGGGCAACGAACTTTCTTTTCATAATGTCGGTCATAATTAAAAAGAGGAGAAAAATTACCTTAATCTTCTCAAAGTACTTCTTGAGATGGTAGAGTCTCGTGCTGATAACGTGTTATGAAATAATAAAAGAACAAGAGCAATATTGCAGAGAAAGAGAGAGAGGAAATTCTTATTGAATTTTGGGATGATTTACAATGGGGTAAGACCCCTCTATTTATAGGAGAAATATGACTTACTCACAAAGTAAAACTCTCCACAAGATAGACATTCATTCCAAATAGAATTCTATTCTTAACACAAAAGTCTTACTTTCTTTTTTTAATTTTATAACACTTAAATAAGTCCACTAATAAAGAAAAAATAAACTTTGGAGCAATTTTCGTGAGAAAAAAAAGTTTTTTTTTTTGTCGATGATTTAAACTTTTCTTTTGAAGTGCTCCCAAAAGTAAAGAAAATTGCATTTTGCATAAAGTTTTTTTCCCTGAAATTTTGGTACAAACAGTTCAAACAAGTTTGCAATTTTTTTTTGTGGATGTCAACGAGTGAAAAAACAATACGAGTCAGAAGTTTAAGTTGTTGGTCCTAGTGAAATTGATTTTGTATCCTAAGTGGGCGTTAAAATTCTAAAATAGAATTATAAAAAAATTCAAGCGAAAATAATTTTTGAAATTTAGAGTTGTGTTTAGGCATGAATATAATTTTGAGTTGTTTTTAAAGCTTTGTGAATGATTTTAGTAAATTTTCTGAAAAATAGCTTTTTAAAATTTTTTAAATTTTCAAAATTTTCCAAAATGCATCTACAATTGAAAGTTTTGGAAAATTTATAAATAAACGATAATTTCAAAAAGTAAAACTTTTTTGAAAAAAAAAATCGTATGTCAAAACGCGCTCTAGTTTTTTTGTTATAAAATAATATTTGATTCACTTCATCTGAGTCATCGAAGTACTACTATTAGTTATGGCAACATTTTATTACACATATAAGTCTGATTAAAACTTAATTAACTTTTCAAAGTATGTGAGTGGAATATCACCATTTTCCACTATATAATTAGCTTTAGTTTTAAAATAGAAATAGGACCTAAAACTTCACCAATATATTCGTGAGTTGGAAAGCACACATAACGATTGCTAATTGCGCCACTTTTATTGACTTGTTTTTTTCTAATTTTACTTTTATTTTATTGTCATAATTTGTATCTTTCATTATAATTTATTTTTACAAATTATTAGTAAAAAAGTATTACATGAGTTCTCCATTAAAATTATGCATAACATCATATTTGTAGCGCGAGAACAATTTCTCTTTTTTCTTTTAGGCAGTTGATGACATTCAAAAATAATTTGAGTAGTATATGTTTAAATTTAAATGTGTATTTACGTGCTAATAAGTTATTTTCAAAAGTATTTAGCTAGCGTTTGGCAATAAATTTCCAAATTTATTTTTAAAAATCTTATTTTGATGAAGTTTCGTTTGAAGATGAAAATGTGTTTGAACATAAAATTTTCAAAATATATTTTACTTTAAAAAAAAAAAAACATGAAACATGATCTATACCCACAAGTTCTAAAAAAAATGGTAATAAAGACAGATATTATATATTTAACCATACAAACGCATACAGAGAGTTTCATGCCCTTATGCACTATTCGGGGTAAGCTGTTACTACTGCTAGCTATATTGTTTGTAGTTCTAGTAAATAAGTCACTAGTACAATATTCCAAAATATGATTACTACTATCACCATTACTAATATCACACACTACAGGTTGCACTTAAAGGTTATATGTACACTGCGTAAGCAAACCGTCGTAGTTACTCCGAGCTTGTCCTCATTCCATATTTTACTAACAAAAGTTGGTGGCGCAGCAAAAAGTTCCGTAGTGGTGTCTTCCGTCAAAAAGCTTCCTGCATGAGTTAGCCTATCTACTAATCTATTTTGTTCTCTGTACGCATGGCTGACTGGTGGATCATGTAGCTGCTTCAGTAGGTGCCTGCAATCACTTAGTAGATTAGCATGCAAGATATTGTTATTTGCCAGTAGTCTAAGTACCTCTTCAGAGTTAATTTCTACTTGAATTGGGGTTAAATTACGTTGAACCGCACATCGAAGTCCTTGTAGTAAAGCAATTATTCATGTGACATTAGGCTCTTTGGAGAGCATTGTACATGTGAAACCAATGACCCAACTGCCCCTATGATCCCTAATGATCCCACCATTTCTAGTAGAGTGTGTCGAATGTGCCGTATCCGTATTTAATTTATATATGTTCGGTGCTGGCGGGATCCATTTTAGTGGTACTCTTATATTATTTTTTATTTTATGTAAAGGGGCAACCAGGTAGCAATATTCAGTTGCTTGTTTTGTGATGAAATTTTTGTTAATTTGATCTTGTCTACCCTCATACAAGTTCTTATTTCTCGTTAGTCAAATATTCCAAAGACATAAAGGAAGGTAAGCACGTCTATTCACATTGTAGGAGAATTTATTTCCAGTATAGCTCAATAAAATAATTAACCACTCCCATGGTGTACTATAGCCTAATTGACTATTCATATAATTTTTCATGCCCGGTGTATTCCAAAATGCATTTGCATTCTTACAAGCAAGAAATAGGTGATTTAAGGATTCATGCCGAGATAATTTTGATACTATAAATTTGGCAGTGTATTGTGGTTTAGTAACCAAATAAAATATTTTATTTTAGGGTGGACTGGTAGGTCCCATATCCATTTAAAATTGGCAAGAGTACCATGTGTATTATTACTTTGATTGTAAAGAGCTTTATAGAATGAATTAACCGTAATTTTCCATCATTAATTAATGCTCAGAAGATATGGTCAGCTTTACGATTATACTTTGATATATTGCCTCAATAATCATTTTTAAATTTTTCGGGAACAGGAAAGGAAAGTTGTTCCAATTTTAAATGTTTTGATTGTATATTGAACGTATGTAACTATTAAGATGGGAATTTGATATGGGGCCACTTATTAAGAAGCGAACAGTCTGCTCAGGTCTTAACCACGTATCATCCCAGAACTTTATATGTTCACCCGTACCTACTTGCAATTGTATTCCTAGTTGGCAAGATTTCTAACCTCTTACTATATTTTGCCAAATATTGGAGTAATTAGAAGTTGAACGTAAAGGAATATATTTATTAATTAAAACCTTGGCCTAAAGACTTTGATTTGAATGAGAAACCCTCCATGCTAAACTACCTAGCAAAGCAGCATTAAGCGTCTGAATACCTAATCCTCCCATTTTAATTGGTCGAATAATTGTTCTCCGTTTAACAAGGTGAATCTTTTACGTGGTTGTTGTAGTTCCCCATAGAAAATTCCGTTGGTACTTATCCATTTTTCATAATTGAAGCTAGGATGTGAATATATTGCATAATATGATTTGGAAAATTATTAAGCATAGATTTTATTAGTGTTGCTCGTCCTGCCATGGTAAGGAACTGAATTTTCCATCCTGCTAACTTAATTTTAAAGTTATCTAACAGAAATCGAAAGTCCACCCTTTTTGGCAAGCTTGAGACATTGAAAATCCTAAATAACGTCCAAAATTTGTTCCTTCCTTTATATGGAAATAATCCATGGCTAAAGTCTTGTCACTAGTGGTGCGGTTCTTTGAGAAGAATAATTTATATTTGTCAAAATTTATTCTTTGGCATGAATGCTTATTGAAGTGATTAATCACATCAATGATGGCATTATAACTTTTATTACTAATTCTTGAGAAAAGTATTATATCATTTGCAAAGAATAAGTGTGAAAGTTGTGGACCCTAAGTTGACACTTTAAGAGGCTGCCATTGTAGATATTCCACAGATAATGTAATACTTCTTGAGAACATCTCCATACACATTATAAAAAGGTATCGTGATAAAGGATCACCTTGTCTAATGTCTACTGATGGGCAGAAGAACTCTGTATGTGATCCATTGATAAATATGGAAGTGGAAATTGTAGTGACACATGACATAATAAGGTTTATTGTATTTGGTGGGACATTAATATTACCATTCCAACTGATCAAAAACTTTTTCCAGGTCTAATTTAAGTAACATGTAGCTGTAAGGCCCCGTAAAATTTTTGTGCTTAAAACCTAGTAGATGTGATGTCATGGTCCGAATAATATGTTAGGAATGCGTAGAATTCTTCGCGGCGAACTTGCTCGCCGCGGTTCGCACCCTTGGTAGTGATATAAGTTTCAAAAATTGAAAGAATTAATTTTTTCAAAAAGTGTCAATTCTGCGGTCATGAATGCGACCATAGATCTGCTATGCGGACCGCATTCCTACCGCAGAGCTTAACAGAATGTTTCCCAAAAATCATGTTGAAAATGCGATCGATATGCGATCGCAGAATGGATCTACGGACCGCAGATCTACCGCATAATTTCTCGTCAATTTTGAGTGTCAAATCTGCGGTGCATTCTACGACCGCAGATCAAGAATGCTGACCGCATTTTGGTCGCATTCTGTAAGAGAACCTGTGAAAATTTTGAGGCAATTATGCGGTCAATATGCGGACCGCATGTTGATTCTGCGACCGCAGATGCGACCGCAGAATTGACCCGGCCCAGATTTTTTGTAAATTTTTTACCCGACCCCTTCTTTAATAAAACACCTTTCTCCTTCATTTTATCATATCTTCTTACCAAAATTAGAGAGAGAAGAGAGGGGTTTTAGAGAGAGAAGTTTATCATCTTCAAGAATTGTTCCAAACATCTAGTCCAAAGGATCATAGGGCAAAGATTCAACTTCCCCAATCATTTCAAGGTAAAAGCCCTAACTATTTTCTCTGATTTTCAGTTTTAAAATGGGTAAAGAGAGGTTTGCATATAATAGCTTTTGAAAAATAGAATTTAACACTCATGCATGACTATTGAACTTGGTTTTTAGTAAAAAGAAGTGAGTAGACGTAAGAGTCTGCAAAGAACAAGGTTGGCAAGAGTAGGATATCTTGGGTAAGCATAAAGTAGGAGGTTAAAGGAAGAAAACTCGACACCAGGTATGTATGGCTAATTTTGATTCTTGTAAAATCGCCCAAATGTGTAAGAATTGTTTTGGCATGTGTTAATTTGAGAAATTGTATGTAATTCTTTGATTTTATTGTTGGGTATTAAATTGATGTGGAACTACATGTGGTGTGTTATGAAATATGAGTTGAAGGATAACAAGGGAACTAGAATTAGTAAGAACTGAGAACAAATTGTTGTGGTGGTATATATGGCTTCTTGTGGAAAGAGATGAAACACTTGAACTGTGGTAACTTGTTGAACATACTTATGTGGGCACTCTCGAATATGGAAAACATGGTAATTTGGTTGTGAATTCAGTTTGAAAAATATTTGAGAATATGAACCGAATTGTAAGTTGCTTATTTGAACTTGTTGTAATTTGGTGTAGTGCCTTATTTGCTGTTTGTAATTGTTGTGATTGAAACTGTACGGTGGGATCGGGTTGCGCGCCGCAACATGAAGTAATAAGGTGTGGGTTGGGGTGATAAGGGTGGCCGAGGTAATAAGGGTGGACGAGGTAATAAGGATGGAAAGTGATCGAAATCGCTATTGAAAATTGATATAAAAATCAATGATATGAAATTATGAAAGGAGACAGCATGAGAGTTTGCAACCTGTGGGGAACTGATTGCCCCTTTGTTTGACTACTTGTATTTTACGTGATTGATTGGTTAATGTTCTACTTGGTTATTTGAGAACGTGCTTTGCGTTGAGAATTATCTGAAATGAGGGAAATGTGGAAAACATGGTTGGCTGGCTTAATTAATTCTAGATGTAATTTAACGGCTTGAGTTTACTTGGGACAAAGTTTGTCCATACATACCAGTAAAATTTTAGTGTACCGACGTCCCTTTTGTTAGGGGAGGGGGGCTCTACATTCATGTTATGATTGTAGGTAGATCGGTCGCTTGACTGGGGCAACCCGGTCAGGCGCCGGTCATGTTCCTCGATTTGGGGCGTGACAGGCCCTGTGTGGCTCATGCCACTTTTATTTCAAACTTTATTTTGGATTTGTAAGGTATAGCCGGAGCCTTGTTAACGGCAAGTATTGTATTCCCTTTTGTATCCTAGAGGCTCCATAGACATGTAAATTGTGGGATTCCAGACTTATGTACATATTATGTCGGGCATTGTAAAAACTGTAAACTTGTTAATGAATCACTCGTATGGTTATGTTTGTATATTGTTAAATAAGTTATAATTGGTAAGATATTTGGTTAATGAGAAACAATCAACACGGGGGTAACGCGTGGGATAGAAAGGCAACCAGATCCGCTTAACTGGGGCTACCCAGTCAGGCGCCGGTCATGTCCCTCGATTTGGGGCGTGACAGTAGCTATGAACCCCTTTAATTTTAGCTAACTGATTAATTGTCTCATGTACTATAATTGCACTGTCAGCAGCGTGTTTGCCTTGTTCAGTTTGTGTTGGTCCTATTAAATAAAAAATAGGCTTGAGACGATTGACAAGAATTTTTGTAATTAATTTATAAGTAGTATTACACAAACTAATGGGCCTATATTGTTGAATAGATTTAGCATGCTAAAGTTTTGGAACAAGGCTTATGTAAGTTTGATTAAGTGAAGGAGGAATTACATTTGATACAAAAATATCGTGGCAAAATTGTCTAACCTTACCACAAACATCAGACCAGAACTTTTGGTAAAAAAAAGGATGAAGTCCATCTGGGCCCGGTGCTTTGTAATGACCAAAGTTAAATATGGCACGATCAATTTCAATATCCTCAAGTGGTGCTTGCAGAGATTGATTATTCATTGTACTTGATGGACTGAAATTAGAGCTAAAAGTGACATTTGTAGATTGAGTATGCTCGGTTGTGAAAAGATTTTTGTAATAAGATAGGATGTGCTCCTGAATAGTTTGGTGATCATAGAATCAATTCCCAACTAAATCTTGAAGAGAAGTTATTCTATTTCTAATACGTCTTTGTAATGTAGACATATGGAAAAGTTTTGTATTAGCATCTCATTTATTAAGCCAAGTCACTCTTGACTTAAGCTTCCAGAAGTCCTCCTCTAGCCTAAGTATATTGCTAAATTCATTATTTAATTGAATTTCTAGATTTTGAAGAAAATAGCTAGTTGGGTAGTGCATGGAAGACTAAATTCCTGCAAGTCTAGCTAGTATTTTCCTCTTCCTATTATAGATATTTCCAAATTTATTGTGGTTCCAATATATGAGGACTTTCTGAATTTATTTAATAATCTCTAATAATGGAGGCATATCATGCCAAGTATTTTGAACTAATTGATGAAATTGTGGGTGTAACACCCAAATAATTTCAAACCTGAAAATGTTCCTAGGTGACTGTCTCCGACTATCCAAATTAAGTAGTAATGAACAATGGGCAGAATAAGTAAGGGGTAAATGTTATATTGTAGCTTCGGGATATAGGTTAATCCGTTCATAGTTGGCTAAAAATCTGTCTAGTCTTTCTAGTACTGTATGTCCATTTTTTCTTTTATTAATCCATGTAAATCTACTTTTTTTAAAGCCTAAATATATCAAATGACAATAATTAATAAAATTTAAAAATCTTTCTGCCCTATTAATATTAACAGATAGCCCTCCAAACTTTTCATTTGCATATAATATATCATTAAAATCCCCTCCATTTAACCAGGCGTAGTTAAAATTATCATGTAAATCCTTAATACTCTCCCAAAGTTCATTTCGAGCCTGACATAAATTTTAGCATATATAGCATATAATATCCATTTAGGGTTAGTGTGACCTACCTGGACGATGTAGTGAATTTCTTGTTCTGCTACCATGAGATCCTCCACAGTAATAAGAGTCTCGTTCCACAACACTACTGTCATGATCCCAATCCCGGCCGTGATGGAGCCCAACACAGCTGCTAGGCAAGCCCGACCATTTACACTCCCATCTTGAGCATGAAGCTCGAACCAATTACTTGAATATTATTGTCAACAATAGGTTAAATGCTTAAAAGATAGATATAAGCTAAAATGTATAATCTCCCAAAGACCGGAGGTCACGAGTCTAGAGCCTCTAAATAAAACCGAATAACAATATCTGAACGGAATACTCAAGTCTGAAAATGGATATATAAATAAAAACTGAAATAAGAAGAGAAGCCAGGTCCTGCGAACGTCAAGCACCTACCTCAAAAACACTAATAACTCTAGAAATGAGACTGCTCAGCTAACCTTCAGTGTACCTGAATTCGCACACAAAAATGCAAGGAGTAGGGGTGAGTACTAAGTACTTAGTGAGTAATAATCACATAAAATGTTTGAAGATAAGAAATCTACGAAATGCCACAAAGCAAAGCTAAATCTAACAATCTGATGTCTTACTACAACCCAACAACAACATCTAATAACAGCTAGCACAAGTAAATAATTATCACACCGAAAATCCGAGGAGCGCGACCTGCGCTCAACCAGAGATCCAAGTCAAGCAGACCTGGAATTACCTTTCATATCCCATGCATTACCCCGTGATTTCCAATATATATTATCCTTTTGAAATAGAAATTTAAGACTTACGCATAAACTTAGTAGTTGAGTCCATTTCTTCCTTTTATCAATTCCAACATTTGATACCAATTACTTACAAAAAATACATACAACATTTACCAACGTGGACCACGATTCCGAACTGTAGAGTTACTACCCAAAATACTTTTATACACCACCCACATTGTGTCTACGGAGCCTCTATGAATACTAGGAACTCAAACAATACTTGTCGGCTATAAGGCCCCGGCTATACCTTACAATAAACAATAAACTCAAAAGAAGGTGGCACGAACCACACATGACCTCAAGAGGAAGTGGGGCTCACCAGTGCAACAGATGGGATGGAGAGGAGGCACTACTATTGATGGGCTGAATTACCTGTTATAGAACCACCTACAATCATAACACGAATGTAGCGCCCCTGGCAAAAGGTACGTCAGTGCATTTGAATTGTACTGGTATATATGAACAAACTTTATCCCAAGTAAGATCAATCACTACACAGATAACAAACAATAATAGAATCAACAATCAAATGCACATGAAAGGTACAATCAAGCCAAGCAAATTTATAATCTCTCCTTTTCCCCTTCAACATTTTCACATCAATGATTTCACAATCTTTTTCATAATTTCATTTCAATAGTGATTTCGATCATTTTTTCACCTTTATTATCTTGGCCACCCTTATTACCTCGGCCACACTTATCACCATAACCCACACCTTATTACTTCATATTACGGCGCGCAACCCGATCCCACCGAATGATCACAATTGACAAACAACAACAACAACAATAATTCATAAGGGACAACAACAACAACAACCACAATTCATAAGGGACATCAATACAACAATAACAATAACAATTCACTAAGAATTTCCATAACCATCAATACCATTTCCATCGTATTCATCCGCTCATATGCCATTTAAGTCACCACAATAATTACCCACAACAAGCCAAATATGTTATTACCACAGTTGTTTCAATTGCATCATTTATGATTTCCTTCCATCATTTGTTTCTCAACCCTTACCACATAATACTTTCACAATCACATTTGGTTTATTGCCAATTACTTACACCATTATATTGGGAAAATTTAACCAACAACGTTCAAGATATATTAATTAGAAGAATTCATGAAATAAGTCATCTTGCCTTGACACCCGTGAAACAACCAAAATTCACAAATAGTTCACATAAATCACACGTATCAATTTCTTGTACTCCAAACAAGTTGACTTTACAAAGGTTAAATTTAGCCATACATACTTGGGATTTTTCCCCTTAATGATACTACAATGTTCCAATACACTTAAACAACTTCAATCTACAATACAACATTCAATAGGACCAATATTAGTAATAAGTTACATAACTTATGCCATTTAGGCCTATTATCAAACACCTTGTAGGTATAAATATTTACACCACATAACTATGATGTTGGTTCATCTAACTATCACCATTAACCAACAATTCACCCTACCATCATTCCTAACCAATTTTATAACTTCCAACTATATATGCGACCATTCATTCATACCAACCATCAACCTTATTAATTAACTCATTTCACAATCTCTACAACCAACACAACCTAGGTTAGGCACTTATGGCTTTCAATCATCATCCCATGAGTTCTAATGTATCTATCATACATAAATAATCACCATAGAGTAGTTGGAGATGATAGGCATACCTCTTGTACTAAGAATCTTGAGAATATCGACTTGTGGTATTATTGATAAATTCAAAGATTTGAATAAAATCTATGGATTTTCAAGATCAATCCATATTAATATAAGTGTTTAGGAGTAGTAATCAACTCAAAATACTCAAAAATCTTATCTTGGGAGTGCAATTGGGTGCCTTGGTTGAATTGGGGGTTTTGGGGAAGCCCCAGGCTTGATGAATGACTCAAAGTCCGTCATTTCCCATCCTTAGGTATATTTAGAGGCCTGACACTAGCCCGACCACTCTAATCCCGCGCTAGTGAGGCAGAAGATAACTCAATTAGCATGGGCTACTAGCACTCTAGCGCTACTGACACATGCCCAGTAAAATTTATGTATACATCTCCAAATGACCAACGGTTTGTTGAGCTGGAAACTAGACTCAAAGGGATTTAATTTGATAGGTCGTGGGTCACACAAACCCTTATATAAGGGGATATATGATTGTTTAAAGTGACGCCGTGTGCGTACTCGTTTACAACTTTCCTCTAATATGAAATTTTCCAACTTGGTCTTAGATTTAGGCCTCTCCTTAGACCCCAATTCACTTATAATAAGACTTATACACTTATTAAAAATCCAATTGATATCCATTATATCATTAATCCTCATTTTCACACAAAATAAAATAATTAGCCTACCTTGGCACGACGAACTCTTAAATTACTCGAAAACAAATTTCCGGGGCCTTACATTCTCCCCCCTCCCCCCCTTAGGATCATTCGTCCTCGAATGAGGATTTACGTCCGTTCACTAGCCATCCTTATGTAACTTCAGCTTGTTCACATCATGAAATATATCAATAGCCACGAATTTGGCTAACTCCATAAATTTTTTAAAATTTCGCTGGAGTTTCCTTTGTAATTAGACCTATCTACCTGTCAGGGAGCCCCCGAAACATATTTCCAAGCACCATTACACATTTTCTGTTATCCAAACAACTGGTATACAATTCATTCCCTAATAACTCATACATATTCATACACTTTAAACAACTTAAAATTAGCTCGTTGTATTTACACCACAATTTGCACCTGGTTCAATCAAGGTCATTTACTTTTCGTACAACTGGGTCATTTCAATGAGTTCCATACATTCCAACACTTTAACATGCCAAAATGCTTGGATTAACCATTACCAATCTACTCTATCATTAATCATTTACCTACCACATAAGTTTCACAAAATTGTTCATTTACTCCAAGGGTTGCATGTTACCCAAATAGAGACAACATTTGCCATTTGGCACACATTAGGAAGTTACAATAATAAGGCAATTCGGGGGGGGGGGGGGGAATGGGGTGCCTTTGTACCAATCCGAACACTACCTCAAATTGCTTAAAGACAATCGTTCGCACGATTACTACTAGACTTGTTCGAATAGATGAGGATATTTTTCTTTCATTTATTTTACCGCTTCCCGCGTGGCTTCCTCAACTTACAGTTTTTTTTTGCCATAACACATTTGCGGAAATAATCCCAAACTCCAAACTTGTCTAACGAGGATGATATTTGGATACCTCGCATAAAATAATTATCCATTAACTTAACCTTCAACCATTTCCACCGGAGCGATACACAAAAGGTCTCCAACTACCTTCTTAGACAAATACATATGAAAACACAAATTCGTGAGGAACAATTACGGGGAAATATCATGCTTCTAGTCCGACCTAACAGTAAATTCACCTATGCAATCTTCATTATCAACTCACATAAAATCTTTAGGGAAGAGTATTGAGAATAACCCCCTTCAACTTCCTAAACTCTAAATCTCTACATGAACGCCCATGCTAAACCTTTGATGACCTTCCACAATTACTCTAAGGTGTGCTATCATAAACTGACAATAAAATTACCTATCGAATATGTGGGATCACACGGGAATACTTCCTCTTTGACATGTTTGAACCTCCAATAACCAATAGATCTAATACAGTAAAGAGCGATGGAGTCCAAGATTTGGATGGAATTATTCAAGAATCCATTTTAGGCACTGAGCAGAGTATTTCATGAGGTTACCTGTTTGGCAATAAGAACCATAAAGGAGGAATATTCAAGTACATGACCCGGTCACCTCCTGGAGTGTAGGCAAAATCTAGTTATCAAGAATGAGAATATCCTGGCACATTGAATGCGACATGGATTTCAAAACCCATGAAGTTGAATCACACTCTTAATGTCAACTGACACAAGGAATCTACGCCACAAGGCCATGAGGATGAAAAGAAGTTGAGCACTTATGAAATTATCACACTTCCAACAGCTTACCCCTTCATGATAATTGATATTATATGAGAGAAGTAAAGATACAATAACTTATATTCCAATCAATATGCTCATGATATATGCAAAATCTGAAGGCATCTCATCTCAACATTTCACGGGTGAAACCATATAGCTAGGACATCTTAATATTAGGACGAAATCATGTATGGGTTAGACAGGTTCAAGTGATTAACATGATACTCCAGGGAGAAAAACAATTAACACTCATATCCAATCCAAGAAGGTGGAATACTAAGGGTAGCAAAACTTCCCGCATATGACAACGACATAGTCAATAGTTATAGAAGCTAAGGGTGTAAAGACAACCAAATCAATAAGACAATGCACAATAATCATAAAAGGTTTGTAGATGTTTATGATGAGCTCTCTATAGGTTTTGACTTTGAAAAAGGAAGTGTCACAGTGACACATAGAAGGGAATGTTCTTTCATGGTTGTCGTACAAGTGTTGGGAACTAGCATAATGAATTCACTAAATAAGGAGAAAAAAAATTAACACGTGTGGAGACATAAAGAGAAAGTAATCATTTATTAGAATTCGCACATACTTCTACTATATTAACTCCCCGCTGCAATATATGACCATGCCACGAGCAACCACAATACTAGGACAAAGTGAGCTACTTACTGTGAGATGTCCCAAGTGGACACAAAAGTCATGGCGACACAAGGTATTCTATGATGGGGATGTGAGGATCTCATTTTTTCTAGAAAGACTTTATATACATGATGATCATTTCGATTGATATGCATTCATAGGATAGGTACTGAGATATGCATGTATGTTACTAGACAGTGAGAAGGTTTCATGATGATACTCGCAAGAGAGTAGAGTGACTGTTCAAACCATATAAGTCATATACACTAGTAAGTAAAAGAGTGACTCGAGAAGGATAGCAACACTAAGATGCTTTACATGGAACTTGATACCACGTAGGTAAACTTTACGATGGTGCATGTATAAGCATAAGTGAGCAGATGTTGTCCATTTAAATAAAAAGTTTGTAGAAGAAATTCATCGGGAATAGTTCCTTGTTTAGAATTTAGGAAAAGCAATTGGGAAGTATCAATAGTGCTATAACTCAATTCAGGAACATAATTATAGAGCTCAATTCCATAGGAAGGTGTAAGCAAGAGAATTGCGATCGAGAGACTTTGTGAATAATACGTCTAATTCAAAGAGCATGTGCATGAAATGTTTTGTAATTTAGATTATTTTTAAGAATATATCTATGCAATAACAAGGAAATCATAAGGGTTTAACAAAATCTTTATACAATCACCACATTACAAAATAAAAGGGATCTCATAGCTTTTACATAATTTTCATACCTCTAGGTTGCATTTCATAGCCTTTCCATGGGGCTCACATATCATATTATATACCTATGCATTTCATAGTCCGTCCATAGGGTTCACATATCATATTATACACCTATGTGTTCTATAGCCCGTCTATAAGGTTCACATTTTATATTGTACCCCTATGCGTTTCATATCCCGTCCATAAGGTTCACATATTATATTATACACCTATGTGTTTCATATCCCATCCATAAGGTTCACATTTTATATTATACCCCATTGCGTTTCACAGTCCGTCCATAAGGTTCACATATCATATTATACACCTATGCGTTTCATAGTCCGTCCATAGGGTTCACATTTTATATTATACCCCTATGTGTTTCATATCCCGTCCATAGGGTTCACATATTACATATCAATATCAATTTCAACAACAAGCCATTCAATTCAAGATGTCAAGTACACATGAGAGGAACCATGAATCCTCGGCATATATAATATCTCAGAGATCATGCACCTTAAGTTTATTGACAGTGGAACTTTAACCGCCAGTGGCTCTTCCAAATCAATAGAAGGGGTACACCAACCCACAATAAAAATATACATCAAAGGCATATTGGCCACACTCTATTTCCCACATTCATTTGATTACTTCAAACATCTATACACATATAGAAGTTCATATAGTTTAGCATAAGATATGCAACTCAATCTCAATTTAAGGTCTTATCATTTAAATACATGATTCATGCTCCTTGCGCCCTTTTTAAGTTATCAACAATAGCTCCTTGATCATATTAGAATGCATATTTCACAATTTTCGGGTCACAACACCAGCTCGTGTAATGTACCAATAACAACCAGAATCCAAAGTTCAATCTTACCATATTTACATAGTCACTTACTTACATCCAAACATCTTTGTATATTACTAACAACTAGACACAATCAATCAAATATATTTGGTACACATAAGAACAATTTGCAGGAATTAACCATAACGAGTTTTCTCACACAATTTGGCATCAAATCTCAATTTAAACTTGACCTGATCTCTAGGCATTTTAGCACATAGTTCACATTCTTCATATATCCCCATTTACCAAAAATAACATATTAAACACATGAAGAAGTACCTACCACATACATTTTCACAACAATAATTCGCTTAAAATAACAAAACGAGTATTGCATCAATTATATTTTGAACTTATAACATTTACGCGGGCACCATGAAAGCTCAATTTCTAAAAGGCAGGGTTTTTTCCATACAGACTGATAATATACTACATGATCTAGTGGTGCAGTGATAACAGTAGGAACAAGAGTCCTCCCATTAACAACAAGTTCTACCAATCCCTCCATGGCTCAACACATTCTTCTAACAAGTCCTTGGCAAATCCACTCAGAATTAATGGTGGGATCAATCCCTCCTTACATGCTTCAAATTCATGGAGTATGGTATCAAAATTACCAATTTTGAAAATAAGACTTTGAGAGGAAATCAACTCCCTACCTTGAGCTATATTGCACGATCTGGAGTATCAAAGAAGGGTGAAATTCCTAAATATCCAAACAGCCTCTAACTTATAGACATGGTCGATAACCCACTGATAAGAAGGACTCTACCAGACACGGCTCCGAGACATCCTAGGACATTTTAAAATCTTAGGCTCTGATACCAAGTTTGTCATGCCCCAAAATTCGAGGAGCGTGACCGACGCTCAATCGGAGGACCTCAGTCAAGTGGACCTGGAATTACCTTTCCTATCCCATGTGTTACCCTGTTATTTCCAATATATATTATCCTTTTGAAATAGCAATTTAAGACTTAAGCATAAACTTACCACTTGAGTTCATTTCTTCCTTTTATCAATTCCAACATTTGATACTAATTACTTACAAAAAATATATACAACATTTGCCAACGTGGACCACGATTCCGAAACGTACAATTACTACCCAAAATACTTTTATACAACACCCACATTGTGTCTACGGAGCCTCTATGAATAGTAGGAACTAAACCAATACTTGTCGGCGACAAGGCCCTGGCTATTCCTTATAATACACAATAAACTCAAAAGAAAGTGGCATGAAGCACACGTGACCCCAAGAGGAAGTGGGGCTCACCAATACAACAAATGGGATGGAGAGGAGGCACTACTGTTGATGGGATGAATTACTTGTTATAGAACCACCTATATTCATAACACGAATGTAGTGCCCCCGGCAAAAGGGACGTCAGTGAATTTGAATTGTACTGGTATGTATGAACAAACTTTATCCCAAGTAAGATCAATCACTACACAGATAACAAACAATAACAGAATCAACAATCAAATGCACATGAAAGGTACAATCAAGCCAAAGAAGTTTACAATCTCTCATTTTTCCTCTTCAACATTTTCATCAATGATTTCACAATCTTTTGCATAATTTCATTTCAATATTGATTCGATCACTTTTCCACCCTTATTACCTCGGCAATCCTTATCGCCACAACCACACCTTATTACTTCGTATTGCGTCGCGCAACCCGATCCCACCGAATAATCACAATTCACAAACAACAATAACAACAACAACAATTCACAAGGGACAACAACAACAACCACAATTCATAAGGGACATCAACACAACAATAACAATAACAATTCACTAAGAATTTCCATAACCATCAATACCATTTCCATCGTATTCATCCGCTCATATGCCATTTAAGTCACCACAATAATTACCCACAACAAGCCAAATATGTTATTACCACAGTTGTTCCAATTGCATCATTTATGATTTCCTTCCATCATTTATTTATCAACTCTTACCACATAACACTTTCACAATCACATTTGGTTTAATCCAATTACTTACTCCATTATATTGGGAAAACTTAACCAAAAACGTTCAAGATATATTAATCACAAGAATTCATGAAATAAGACCATCTTTCCTTGACACCCGTGAAACAACCAAAATTCACAAATAGTTCACATAAATAATACGTATCAATTTCTCGTATTCCAAACAAGTTGACTTTACAAAGGTTTAAGTTAGCCATACATACCTGGGATATTCCCCCTTAATGATACAACAATGTTCCAATACACTTAAACAATTTCGATCTACAACACAATATTTAATAGGACTAATATTAGTAACAAATTTCATAACTTATGCCATTTAGGCATATTATTGTCATACCTCCTTTTTACGCTACCCGCGAGGGCGCAAGAGAATTTTTTCCAATTAAATGACAATTAAAATGAGATTTATTTGGTTAATTCAGAGTCTCCACTTGGGATATTTATGGTGTCCCAAGTCACCGATTTGAATCTCGAATCAAGGAAAGATTGACCCTGTATTATAGTCCGTGAACCAGAAATTTGGATAAGGAATTCTGTTAACCCGGGAGAAGGTGTTAGGCATTCCCGAGTTCCGTGATTCCAGCATGGTCGCTCAGCTGTTGTATTTAATTTTATCTGATTTTAAATCATGTTTTCACTTATGTTCCTTTTATTAGTAAACCACTTTTATGTTTATTTTTTTATAAGAATTGCAATGTCATGAAAATGCATCTTGAACCACGTCGCACAAGTGCACCCGTGGTTGTCAATACATTTCGACTCCATTGAGATATGGATTTGGGTCACATAAATGTGCACCCGAGTTTAAGAAGATAAATTTATTAAACATGCGCCTAAAGAAACTACGCGCTTGGACTTTACGAGGGTGTGAGCACGTGATTTTTGCCTCACACGAATTACTCCCAAAGAATTCAAAACAAATTAATTTTTTTCCTTTGTGTGCAATTTTATGAGTTTTGTGCTATTGTTTGCATTTATGCGTGCATGTTTATTTGTTTAATTATTGAAAAATACAAAAATATGCCACATTTTGCATTTAGGATTCATTAAAAGTAATCAAGTTTATTTGACAAAAATGGAAAATAACAAAAGATATGTATTTTTTGCATTTTTCTTTATATTCAATGTATAAATTATGTGATTTTATTTTAAATTAGTGTGATAATTATTATTAGAAGTTAAGTAGTATTTTTATAAGTTAATTTGATTTTTTGTAATATAATTTAGAGATTAGTTTTAATAATTAGGATTTAAAAGAAAAGAAATGGAAATCAAAGAGGAAATCGGACCAGGCCCACCAAAAACTAGCCCAAATACCACCCCTTACCCGACCCAAGACGACCTGCCACCATGCCCTATCTTGACCGTTGATCTAACTAGATCAAACGGTCCAGATCTTCCAATCCTACCCGTTTGACCCTTTACCCGGTCCAACCCACCTGCCCGACCCGGTTTGACCCCTAAACCAACGATCCCCTTTGATTTTTCTTTCATTTTTTGATCCCTCCCCTGAAAACCCTAGGAGCCAAAGACGCCTCTCACCAGCCGCCCCCCTCCTTCTCTTCTCCACCAGTCAGCCGCCGCCGGCCACCCCCATCTTCAACAGAAAATCGCAGTAGCTCGTCACCCCAGCCCTAGAACACCAAGTACCGCTGCTCTTCTTCTTCCCCAATACCAGCGACCACCCAAACTCTAGCCCTAAAGACCCAAAGCCAGCCGCCCCGCCCCCTTTTCGTCTCCTTCGGCCAACCAGCGATGAACGACCACTTTCATCTCCAGTCACGAATGACCTCCTGGTCCCTCATCTTCCATAAGCACACACACACAGGTATCACGCACACACAGTAGAGAACGCGGACGAAATCTGGACAAAAATTAAAATTCGAGTCGATGTCTCCATTAGAGAGTCAAGGCACCGATTTGATGAGGTTCCGTCGAGGTGTGCTTTGAGATCATTATTCTCTATTTCGAGTTTAAGGCCTGAATTTCGTTTCATTCATTTACATATTCTATTTTTGTTATTTATGGTGGTTTGTTTATAAAGTCCTCGTTATTGTTAATTTCTATCTCCTTTTTTAATTTCATGGATTTGATGACATGAATTTGAAGTTATACATTGTGAATACATTATTTGTGGTTTGAGTGTTTTCATATTCGTGAGGAGGTTGTCATCTAGTCATATGTCGAAGTTATTTTTTTGAGTTTGTGAGATTTCTGTCGATTCAAGTTTCATGGTTCGAGTTTGTCATCGTTGTTGTTCGTTGTGGATTTCGTAGCGATTCCAATTTAATTAGGGATTTCAATAGCTATTTCTGGTCTTTTGGAGTTCACTGTTAGGATTTCCCTCTGCTTGTACTCACCCCTGAACATGTTATAATTGAAATGGCTCGCATTCATGCTTTTTCTCTTATTGTTTACTTTTAATGTGCATAAACGAATCTCAAACGCTATTTGTCTTGAGTTGTTGTTGATTGTTCTGATTTGCTCGATCATTAAAAATAGAACACTGGAATCGTTGGTGTATTTGTGTGTAATTTGGTTAAAGCATATATGTTTTGAAGTTTTGGATCATATTAGAAGGAATGTTGATTGATTATATAAGACTTGAACCCGTAGTTGAATTAGCTAAGAGTTATTTAATAAAAGATGTATTTTACCTACTTGAGAAGTTGTTAACACATGGTAGGATCAGTCTAAAGATTAAATTAATTAGTTGGTTGGCTTTGTACCTTTTAAGGCTGGAAAGTAGATAACATGTGGGGAAATAATGAAAAAAACTAAAAGGGATACATGTGGGAATGGAATATACAGTTGAAAAATAAAAGATTTAAATAGAAAAGGGGATTACTAGTAGATTGACACCCTGTTAAAAGCCTCTTAAGAGCTGGAAATTAGAACTAACATGGGGGGAATGATAAAAGGTTAAAGGGGTGCACATGTGAAAGAATATACAGCTGAAAAGTGAAGAAGTTGAATAAAAAATAAGTTGATTTCATTCTTTAAATAGGACACACTGATAACAGAGTAGGGGGAGCAGAGAGGAGGAGGAAAAACAGAACTGGAGACAGGGATTTGAGAATAAAAGAATCTGAGAGGAAATTTGAGAGTTTTTGGAGAGCTTTCTTAGGATTTCAGTTCTAGACAAATTTTAAAAGATTGAAAAGAGAGACAAATACTTTGAAAATCACTAATTATACAGTAAGAGTATAGATATAGATATTAAGTTTACCGTTCCATTGGGTGTTGTAGAATAATCCTGAGTTCTAGTTGATTCATTCATATCTTTTGGTTCAATATTTAGCTACTAGAATTTCAGAGGTGTATTAGACTGATTTCAAGTAGTTTTGGGTCCAATTAAACTAGTTTTTGGTTCAAGTATTGGTCTGTTGACATTTTCAAGTGTTTGCTGGGTATTTTGAAGTTAAAATCGGTCTGTCCAAGCTAATTCTGGGGTCATTTGCTGGTTATTGCTGTTGAGACTTGTTGATCTGCTGTGTTTGAGATGTTTCTAGTCTCTCCTTTCTTCATTTCTGTTATCGAATTCCAGGTACACATTTCTAAGACTGTGTTGATGTGGCTTCCTCTATTGACAATGAAATGAAGTTGAGGCTTAAACTCTACTGTGGGACTGCAATTCGAATAGTTCTGTTATGCTTGGGATGTTAAAATTAAATTAGGACTGTTTTAAATTATTATGGATTTTGTACTGTTAACTTGGAATTTCTGAGACGTAGTTGGTTTAGTTAGTTGTTAGTTTAAATATGTAAAACTTGAATACATCTCGAGCTGGAAACTGGTTCAACGACTTGATATGCATTAAGTGTTGATGACTGAGTGTTTGAACTATTAGGAACAGATAATTTTGCATTCATTAGTTAAAATAGGTTCATGATAATGATATAGTTATTTCCATGATTGTTACCTCAGGTATTTGACTAGGAAGTAACTCAGCATTGAATCAATATTTTCTATCTCATGTTTGTGGAAATGGTGTTGAGCTGCTAGAATTGATTCAATATGAGCTTGTGTTTTTTTTTGTGATTTTATGATATATGTTACAGCGTTGATCGGTCACAGATGTATTCCTTTGCAAATTCATTGATTTCATTTTTAAAATGTTTGCCTCTAGCAATATTGAACCAATTGTGTGTAGTGCAGAAAATTTTATATACTCTTCACGTCAATGTTTCTGTTTGCCATAGGATTTTCTTGGCCATTGTTAATTCTAAATTTCAACCAAGATCTACCAAATATATAGAGTTAGGGAATTTAAAATGTTACATTTTTGTCTCTTATGCTAGAAATGAGGAATTGTGAATATAATACAATTAAGAGAATTAGTCTATGTCTACTTTATGATTATTGATGTGAGATTAGTAAATTATCATAATTACGGGTACGGATACCGTGACGTAGTTGCGATACACAATCTCAATTCAGGGGTGCATTTCTTGTAACCCGATTATAATGACTTTGACTAATAAAGCCCTTTGAAATAAATCGGCGTGTGCCGTGCCGAACAAAATCTCAAAACACATGGCCCTCGCTTAATTAACATTTTAATCCTTAGAAATCGAGGCGCGCTATTTAGTTAAATTTATAGGGCCCTCGCAAAGTTAACAACGCGTAGTTGCTTTTAGGCGCGTTATTTAATAATGTACCTTCCTAATCACGGGTACATTGATTGTGACGTGGTTTGAGATGTATTTTCATAATGTTGTAATTCATTTATTAAATAATGAATAGAAATATTAAAAGCGATTAAAGGTTTATATTTGCACATAGGTTAAAGCATAGTAAATCAGATAAATAAGCCGAATATGACAGTTGAGCAACCGTGCTAGAAACACGAAATTCGGGAATGCCTAACACCTTCTCCCGGGTTAACAGAATTCCTTATCCGGATTTCTGCTTCGCGGACTGTTAAATATAGTCAAACCTTTCCTCAATTCGGGATTCAAACCGGTGACTTGGGACACCATAAATCTCCCAAGTGGTGACTCTGAATTAATTAAATAAATCCCGTGTCGATTGTCCTTTAATTGGAAAAACTCCCTTTACCTCGCGCCCTCGCGGGTCAGCGAGTAAAAAGGAGGTGCGACAGCTCTGGCGACTCTGCTGGGGATGAGAAAACCCAGAACCACTGGTTCAGGGTTAAAAATTCGAGCTTATGATAAATTGTTGTATTTTGGCTTATTATCTGATTATTTTCATATTATATGTGCTTAATGTGCAAAATGATGCTTATTATCGCTTTTGATATTATTTGACTGTACATATAAACTGTGCCGAACCTTTCCCTTCTTACCTCTGGGGATGTGCTTACTGGTTGAGACTCCCTATTCTGTTAGTGTCTTACCCTAAAATAAGAAAGAGGCTCGGAAAGTTTCTAAGCCGGCTGGCCTTTTGGTTCCCGGAAAGGAGCTCCTTCCTCGATTCAAGTTGTCCGCTCGAGTACACGGTCTAGAACAAATACCCAGGTTTTTAACATAGTATAACAAAACTTCATACCGGATCCCTAGTAGGACACTTATTTGCATCATGTTGCATTTGACTTAGGGGACTCAACACAGGGGTTGGGTCCGTCTAGGACAGAGGCAACCTGAAATGAAAAGTGTAACGACCCGGCCCGTCGTTATGGGAATTTCCACCCCGTTACCTTGCATTTACATATCTTATGATTTTATATCAGTATTAGAGTATATCGGGTGAGTTAGGAGTGATTTGGATTGAAAATGAAGCAAATAGCATGTTTGAAGAAAGCTTGAATATTGGAAGTCAACCTAGAGTTGACTATTGAGTTAGAGTGCTCGGAACCGGATTCTGATGATTCGACTAGTTTTAGGGGATCATTTATGACTTAGGAGAGCAATCGAAATTGAATTCGGAGGTCCGGTGTAGTTTTAGGCTTGAATTGGCGAAGGTTGATTTTTGGCGAAAACCGGATGGTAGGTGATATTTTGATCCGCGGGTCGGAATGGCATTCCAAAAATTTCTGTAACTTCGTTATGTGAGTTTTGATATGTCTGCAAAATTTCAGGTCATTCGGACATCGTTTGATCGGGTTTTGGATTGAATGTTAGTTTTAAAAGTTTTGAAGAAACTTAGGCTTGAATTAGTGTGTAAATGGTAATTTTGATGTTTATGATGGTGTTTTGTGATTGGAACAAGTCCGTATCATGTTTTGGAGTATGTTGGTGGTTTTCGTTGGGGTCCCGGAGGCCTCGGGATGATTTCGGACCATTAACCGGGCATATGGGACTTGGCAAAATCTGCAGAAAACTGCAGGTTTCTGCCCAGTCATTTAGACCTTCGCGTTCGCGTGGCATGGGTCGCATTCGCGAAGGCCAGGCGAATCAATGCATCGCGTTCGCGGTCAAGGTGTCGCATTCGCGTAGGCCAGGGGTCGTGTGCATCACGTTCGCGTGACTGGCAGTCGCGAACGCGTAAAAGGATTTTGGGCGGCTGGGAATTTCTGTTCATCGCGAACGCGTGGTGGGGTTCGCGTTCGCGTAGGGTGAGCCAAAGTTGAGCATCGCGAATGCGTGGTAGGCGTCGCGTTCGCGAAGAGTAAAAGGGAACTGGGCATCGCGAACGCGTGGAAGCTCACGCGAACGCGTAGAGCAAACGGGTCTAGCAGTGAATTAAATCACAGAACAGAAGGCTCACGGGTTCATTAACCCAAAACTCAATTTTGAGCCCTAGAGAGAAGAAAACTCGAGGAAAACATTGAGAAATCATCGGGTATTCATCGGAGGTAAGATTCTTGATTCAAAAACATCATTTTATGATAGAATTAACATCAATCTTCATGAATTTGGGTAGAAATCTTGAAGAATTGTGGCCTAGGTATTAAAAACGGGATTTTGAGTTTTGGAAGGTCATTTGAACTCCGATTGTGATAAATTTTATATGGACGGACTCGTAGCGAGATGAGGGTCGCGTTGGTACTAATTTCGAAATTTTCCAGGCAGTGGGCCCGGGGTCGGGTTTTACCAACTTGGTGTATTTATGCGAATTTCATGTAAATTGAAATGGGTTATGATTCTTTGACCCGTATTTGATATAATTATTGTGGTTTGCCTAGATTCTACGCACGAAGGAGCGAATTTCAAAGGAAAAGGCATCGCGGGCGAATCTATGACCGGCTAGAGGTGAGTAGTTTGTGTATATGGTAGCCTGAGGGTTCGAAACCCCGGCTTAGCACATTGTGACGCTAGTAGGGCGTGGCTCGCACACCGTGGCAGGTGCGGGATTGATTGTGATTAGGGATTGAGACTTGGTCCATCCCGGATGTGAATAATATGTTGTTAGTGTTGGAAATACACTGTATTTGATATATTTGTGGGTTGTAAGCCTTGTTTGGGGCCTTGTGCCGACCTGTAGTGTCCTTAGAGGACAATATTTATGTGATAGCTATATTTGCTTAAATCACTGATCTCAGTCCTGGAAATTGAAATCACCTTTTTGAAATGCTAAGTCACCGGCTTTTGCAAATTTAATAAAGTTAAAGTATTTTTCATAAATTATGAACTCGAAACTGGAATTAAGAAAAATGAACTGTTTTGTGACTTATTTGCTTATTGTGGACTGAGCATGGGATCGGGCTGCACGCTGCAGTGGTTGATATGAGGATCGGGCTGCACGCCGCAGCAGTATTGCGCTTGGGCTGTAGGAGCCCCTCCGGAGTCTGTACACACCCCTAGTGAGCGCCGTCGACGTTAAATTGGATCGGGCTACACGCCGTAGCGGTTATGTGCATTGCATTGCATCTTTATTTGCGGAATTACTCTGTGGTAGCTGTATTGTATTGTTGATGCTAGTTCGTAGGAGATTCGAACTGTAGTTTAGCTTCATTATGTGGTATTCTGTGGATTTCTTATTTTCAGCTACTTGTATATATTTATTACTCACCGAGTACTTAGTACTCACCCCTACTCCCTGCACCTTTTGTGTGCAGACTCAGGTACTCAGGAGCAGTAGACAAGCATTTCCAGCGTTTGCAGTGTCATATCGAGTTGCTGAGGTAGCTGCCTACGTTCGCAGAACCTAGCTTCTCCTCTCCTTTCTAGTTGTTATTTGTATTTTGTATTCGGACTTGAGTATTTCTATACAGTACTCTCTATTCCTATTGTGTTTTGTTAGAGGCTCTAGACTTGTGACTCCGGATCTTTGGGAGTGTCAGTATTTTGTTCATTGTTATTATTATTGGAGTTCTTTGACTCATATATTTTTCTGGGAATGTCCATTTGGGATTAATAGTCGTTGTGATAAGTAATAGTTGGTATGGCTGGCCTAGCTTGATTGTTGGGCGCCATCACGACCGGATTTGGGTCGTGACAAGTTGGTATCAGAGCCTAGGTTATTAGGACTCGCGAGTCATGAGCCGATTTAGTAGGCTTTCGCGGATCGGTACGTAGACGTCCGTATCTATCCTCGGAGGGCTACAGGAAACTTTAGGAAAAACCTCATTTTCTTGGATTCATATCGTGCGATTGGTGTTATCATGAAATTAAATTTTTCCATATTCTGCTCTCTCGCAGATGGCGAGAATACGAGCTAACGGACGTGGCGGACGACCACCATTGGCACCCAGAGGCCGTGGTCGTGGTAGAGGTAGGGCAGCAGTGCCAGCACCTACTGGTCCACCAGCTAACCAGACTCAGGGTCAGATTCCTGCACCAGTGGTCCAGGCTCAAGACCAGATTCCAGCGGCAGACGCTCAGGCAACTCAGGTTCAGGCACCGACAATGCCCATTGTCATACCAGGTCTTCAGGAGACCTTGGCTCAGATTTTATCAGTGTGCACAGGCTTGGCTCAGGTAGTTGCAGCTACTGCTGCAGCATCTTCTTCACAGGCAGGGGGAGGGAATCAGACCCCCGTGGCTCGCACACCCTAGCCAGTTCAGCCAATTGCGCCCGTTACACCAGCTCCTGCTTATATGGTTCCAGCTATGCCCGATGATGAGCATCGTCGTTTGGAGAGATTTGAGAGGCTACAGCCTCCGACATTCAGTGGTGCTGAGGGCGAGGACGCCCAGGGTTTTCTTGACAGATGTCGGCGCATGCTTCGCACCGCGGGTATTCTAGAGTCCAGCGGTGTTTCATTCACCACTTTTCAGTTCACAGGTGCAGCATTTCAGTGGTGGGAGGATTTTGAGAGGCGTAGGCCCGCTGGGGCAGTGCCCCTCACTTGGCAGCAGTTCTCCACGGTATTTTTGGAGAAGTACGTGCCTCAGTCTCAGAGAGAGGAGCTGCGACGTCAGTTTGAGTGGTTGAAGCAGGGAGATATGACGGTTAATCAGTACGAGATGAGATTCACACAGTTGGCCCGTCATGCCATGTGGATGGTTCCTACAGACAGAGAGAGGATTCGGAGATTTATTGATGGCCTTATTTATCCCATCCGCATATTGATGACCAGGGAGAGAGTTTCGGCGGTTACCTTTGAGGAGGTGGTTGATGCTGCCCGTCACATTGAGACAGATCGCCGTAGGGAGCGAGAGGAGAGAGAGGCTAAGAATTTTCATAACCATCAATACCATTTCCATCGTATTCATCCGCTCATATGCCATTTAAGTCACCACAATAATTACCCACAACAAGCCAAATATGTTATTACCACAGTTGTTCCAATTGCATCATTTATGATTTTCTTCCATCATTTATTTCTCAACTCTTACCACATAACACTTTCACAATCACATTTGGTTTAATCCAATTACTTACTCCATTATATTGGGAAAACTTAACCAAAAACGTTCAAGATATATTAATCACAAGAATTCATGAAATAAGCCATATTTCCTTGACACCCGTGAAACAACCAAAATTCACAAATAGTTCACATAAATAATACGTATCAATTTCTCGTATTCCAAACAAGTTGACTTTACAACGGTTTAAGTTAACCATACATACCTGGGATATTCCCCCTTAATGATACAACAATGTTCCAATACACTTAAATAATTTCAATCTACAACACAATATTTAATATGACTAATATTAGTAACAAATTTCATAACTTATGCCATTTAGGCATATTATTGTCATACCTCCTTTTTACGCTACCCGCGAGGGCGCAAGAGAATTTTTTCCAATTAAATGACAATTAAAATGAGATTTATTTGGTTAATTCAGAGTCTCCACTTGGGAGATTTATGGTGTCCCAAGTCACCGATTTGAATCTCGAATCAAGGAAAGATTGACCCTTTATTATAGTCCGTGAACCAGAAATTTGGATAAGGAATTCTGTTAACCCGGGAGAAGGTGTTAGGCATTCCCGAGTTCCGTGATTCCAGCATGGTCGCTCAGCTGTTGTATTTAATTTTATCTGATTTTAAATCATGTTTTCACTTATGTTCCTTTTATTAGTAACCCACTTTTATGTTTATTTGTTTTATAAGAATTGCAATGTCATGAAAATGCATCTTGAACCACATCGCACAAATGCACTCGTGGTTGTCAATACATTTCGACTCCATTGAGAAATGGATTTGGGTCACATAAATGTGCACCCGAGTTTAAGAAGATAAATTTATTAAACATGCGCCTAAAGCAACTACGCGCTTGGACTTTACGAGGGTGTGAGCACGTGATTTTTGCCTCACACGAATTACTCCCAAAGAATTCAAACAAATTAATTTTTTTCCTTTGTGTGCAATTTTATGAGTTTTGTGCTATTGTTTGCATTTATGCGTGCATGTTTATTTGTTTAATTATTGAAAAATACAAAAATATGCCACATTTTGCATTTAGGATTCATTAAAAGTAATCAAGTTTATTTGACAAAAATGGAAAATAACAAAAGATATGTATTTTTTGCATTTTTCTTTATATTCAATGTATAAATTATGTGATTTTATTTTAAATTAGTGTGATAATTATTATTAGAAGTTAAGTAGTATTTTTATAAGTTAATTTGATTTTTTGTAATATAATTTAGAGATTAGTTTTAATAATTAGGATTTAAAAGAAAAGAAATGGAAATCAAAGAGGAAATCGGACCAGGCCCACCCAAAACTAGCCCAAATACCACCCCTTACCCGGCCCAAGACGACCTGCCACCATGCCATATCTTGACCGTTGATCTAACTAGATCAAACGGTCCAGATCTTCCAATCCTACCCGTTTGACCCTTTACCCGGTCCAACCCACCTGCCCGACCCGGTTTGACCCCTAAACCAACGATCCCCTTTGATTTTTCTTTCATTTTTTGATCCCTCCCCTGAAAACCCTAGGAGCCAAAGATGCCTCTCAGCAGCCGCCCCCCTCCTTCTCTTCTCCACCAGTCAGCCGCCGCCGGCCACCCCCATCTTCAACAGAAAATCGCAGTAGCTCGTCACCCCAGCCCTAGAACACCAAGTACCGCTGCTCTTCTTCTTCCCCAATACCAGCGACCACCCAAACTCTAGCCCTAAAGACCCAAAGCCAGCCGCCCCGCCCCCTTTTCGTCTCCTTCGGCCAACCAGCGATGAACGACCACTTTCATCTCCAGTCACGAATGACCTCCTGGTCCCTCATCTTCCATAAGCACACACACAAAGGTATCATGCACACACAGTATGGAACGTGGACGAAATCTGGACAAAAATTAAAATTCGAGTCGATGTCTCCATTAGAGAGTCAAGGCACCGATTTGATGAGGTTCCGTCGAGGTGTGCTTTGAGATCATTATTCTCTATTTCGAGTTTAAGGCCTAAATTTCATTTCATTCATTTACATATTCTATTTTTGTTATTTATGGTGGTTTGTTTATAAAGTCCTCGTTATTGTTAATTTCTATCTCCTTTTTTAATTTCATGGATTTGATGACATGAATTTGAAGTTATACATTGTGAATACATTATTTGTGGTTTGAGTGTTTTCATATTCGTGAGGAGGTTGTCATCTAGTCATATGTCGAAGTTATTTTTTTGAGTTTGTGAGATTTTTGTCGATTCAAGTTTCATGGTTCGAGTTTGTCATCGTTGTTGTTCGTTGTGGATTTCGTAGCGATTCCAATTTAATTAGGGATTTCAATAGCTATTTCTGGTCTTTTGGAGTTCACTGTTAGGATTTCCCTCTGCTTGTACTCACCCCTGAACATGTTATAATTGAAATGGCTCGCATTCATGCTTTTTCTCTTATTGTTTACTTTTAATGTGCATAAAAGAATCTCAAACGCTATTTGTCTTGAGTTGTTGTTGATTGTTCTGATTTGCTCGATCATTAAAAATAGAACACTGGAATCGTTGGTGTATTTGTGTGTAATTTGGTTGAAGCATATATGTTTTGAAGTTTTGGATCATATTAGAAGGAATGTTGATTGATTATATAAGACTTGAACCCGTAGTTGAATTAGCTAAGAGTTATTTAATAAAAGATGTATTTTACCTACTTGAGAAGTTGTTAACACATGGTAGGATCAGTCTAAAGATTAAATTAATTAGTTGGTTGGCTTTGTACCTTTTAAGGCTGGAAAGTAGATAACATGTGGGGAAATAATGAAAAAAACTAAAAGGGATACATGTAGGAATGGAATATACAGCTGAAAAATAAAAGATTTAAATAGAAAAGGGGATTACTAGTAGATTGACACCCTGTTAAAAGCCTCTTAAGAGCTGGAAATTAGAACTAACATGGGGGGAATGATAAAAGGTTAAAGGGGTGCACATGTGAAAGAATATACAGCTGAAAAGTGAAGAAGTTGAATAAAAAATAAGTTGATTTCATTCTTTAAATAGGACACACTGATAACAGAGTAGGGGGAGCAGAGAGGAGGAGGAAAAACAGAACTGGAGACAGGGATTTGAGAATAAAAGAATCTGAGAGGAAATTTGAGAGTTTTTGGAGAGCTTTCTTAGAATTTCAGTTCTAGACAGATTTTAAAAGATTGAAAAGAGAGACAAATACTTTGAAAATCACTAATTATACAGTAAGAGTATAGATATAGATATTAAGTTTACCGTTCCATTGGGTGTTGTAGAATAATCATGAGTTCTAGTTGATTCATTCATATCTTTTGGTTCAATATTTAGCTACTAGAATTTCAGAGGTGTATTAGACTGATTTCAAGTAGTTTTGGGTCCAATTAAACTAGTTTTTGGTTCAAGTATTGGTCTGTTGACATTTTCAAGTGTTTGCTGGGTATTTTGAAGTTAAAATCGGTCTGTCCAAGCTAATTCTGGGATCATTTGCTGGTTATTGCTGTTGAGACTTGTTGATCTGCTGTGTTTGAGATGTTTCTGATCTCTCCTTTCTTCATTTCTATTATCGAATTCCAGGTACACATTTCTAAGAATATGTTGATGTGGCTTCCTCTATTGACAATGAAATGAAGTTGAGGCTTAAACTCTACTGTGGGACTGCAATTTGAATAGTTCTGTTATGCTTGGGATGTTAAAATTAAATTAGGACTGTTTTAAATTATTATGGATTTTGTACTGTTAACTTGGAATTTCTGAGACGTAGTTGGTTTAGTTAGTTGTTAGTTTAAATATGTAAAACTTGAATACATCTCGAGTTGGAAACTGGTTCAATGACTTGATATTGCCTTAAGTGTTGATGACTGAGTGTTTGAACTATTAGAAACAGATAATTTTGCATTCATTAGTTAAAATAGGTTCATGATAATGATATAGTTATTTCCATGATTGTTACCTCATGTATTTGACTAGGAAGTAACTGTAAGGCCCCGGAAAATTTCGCTAAGTAATTTAGGATTTTGTAGTGTCACACAGGCTTATTATAATACTTTTATATACTATTAATATGGTGGTCATCAATTAGACTTGCTAAATATAAGTATGAGTCTTATGGTAAGTGATATGAGGTCCAAGTGAAAGCCCAAGTGTAAGCCAAATAGGAAAATTTTCGAAATAGGCCAAATTTCCAAATGGATTCACACAAGGCTCCACTTTAAACGACCTTAGATAATTATGTATAACGTTTTATGTGGTGAATAGTATATCAAATGAAAGCCCTTTGAGTCTAGTTTCCAACGCTTCAAACCGTTCGTCATTTGGACATTCCTACACAAAGTTATGATCAAATAACCAAAGGCTGGAAAATGCGATCGTGTGTCAGGTCAAATCTGCGATCCGCATTTCTACTTTGCGGTCCGCATGTTCGTTCTGCGGTCCGCATTTTGACCGCAGATTGAACCAGTGTAGCTCATTTTTGGCTGCCGATTTTGCGGTGCATTTTTCGGCCCGCATGTCCATTCTGCGGTGCATTCTGCGATAGCAGAATTGACATCGCAGGGTTATATTTTTTATTTTTATAACCCGACCCCATTTCAATACATAGGCTTTGGGGTTCATTTTGGGGTCATTTCTTACTGATTTTAGAGAGAGGTGAGAGTATTTTAGAGAGAGAAGGAAGAACCCAACATCTAAATCATCCAAATCTTGTATCAATCTTCAAGAATCAAGAACCCAATAGCAAGTTCTTCATCTAAGAGGTAAGATTCTATACCCTAGGGTTTTAATTTCGAGTTTGGTGTATAAGATGAGTTATTGAGGTATGATTCTTGGGTTTATTAGTATTGTGTATACATGCATGTACAACTTAGGTTTATGGGAAGATTGTTTAACTTAAATAACTAAAGATTGGGTTAGGGAATGAAGAAATTCTTGAAAATGGAATTTGAAATCAAGATGCCGAACTAGTATTTGATAAAATGCTCAAATGAGCTAGTTTCATGAATATATTTCTAATATATGTTTAATTTTGTTATGTATCATAGTAGATTGGAATTTCTAGAGTTTTGGAGTGTTGTAGTAACTTAAGGAAAGCTCAATCGAGGTATGTATGGCTAATTTTGATTCTTGTAAAATCGCCCATATGTGTGAAATTGTTTGGCATGTGTTAATTTGAGAAATTGTATGTGATTCTTTGATGTCATTGTTGGGTATTCAATTGATGATTGAACTACATGTGGTATGGTATGAAATATGAAATGAAATATAACAAGGGAATTGGAATTGGTAAAGAATTGTGAATAATGGTTATGTTGGCCTGTATGGCACCTTGTGGAAAAGAAACGAAACATTTGAGAATTGGTTTATTGTGGAAAGAGATGAAACACTTGAATTGTGGAAAATTGTTGAACATACTTGTGTAAATATTCTTGATTATGGAAATATTGTAACTTGGTTGTGATATTGGCTTGATAAGTAATTGAGAACATGAAACAATGTGCAAGTTGCTTATTTGAACTTGTTGAAATTGAGTGTAGTGCCTTATCTGCTGTTTGAAATTGTTGTGTTTTAAACTGTAAGGTGGGATCGGGTTGCGCGCCGCAACATGAGGAAATAAGGTGTGGGTTGGGGTGATAAGGGTGGCCGAGGTAATAAGGGTGGTCAGGGGTAATAAGGATGGAAAGCGATCGAAATCGCTATTGAAATATGATATAAAATCATTGATGTGAAATTGTGAAAGGAGACAGCAGGAGAGTTTGCAACCTGTGGGGCACCGATTGCCCCTTTGTTTGACTACTTGTGTTTTACGTGATTGATTTGTGGTTGTTCTACTTGTTGATCTTAAACGTGCTTTGTGTTGAGAATTATCTGAAATGAGGAAAAATGTGGAAAACATAGTTGGCTGGCTTAATTGATTCTTGATGTAATTCATTGGCTGTATTATCATCGTGATTTCTTGTTAATGGCTTGAGTTTACTTGGGACAAAGTTTGTCCATACATACCAGTACAATTCCAGTGTACCGACGTCCCTTTTGCCGGGGACGCTACATTCGTATTATGATTGTAGGTGAATCAATAGCAGGTACTTCAGCTCATCGGCAGTAGCATCCTTCATTCTGCCCGTTTTGGTGAGCCCCTTTCCTTTCAGGGCCCTACGTGGCTCATGCCACTCTTGTTTAGACTTTATTTTGATTTGTGTAAGGTATAGCCGGAGCCTTGTTACCGGCAAATATTGTATCCTCCTTTGTAATCCTAGAGGCTCCGTAGACAGTAAACTGTGGGACTATGGCCTATGTATGTATATGTATATGTCGGGCGTTGTAAATTATAACTTGTTAGTAATGTTAATAATGTGGTTATGTTTGTACAATGTGAATTCAGTTATAATTGGTAAGATCTTTGGCTTATGAGTAATAAACAACACAGGGGTATCGCGTGGGATAGAAAGGCACCCAGGTCCGCTTGACTGGGGCTACCTAGTCAGGCGCCGGTCATGTCCCTCGATTTGGGGCGTGACAAACTTGGTATCCGAGCCTAAGGTTTTAAAGTGTCCTAGGATGTCTCGGAGCCGTGTCTAGTAGTGCCCTTCTTATCGGTGTGTTGTCGACCACATCATATAAGTTGGGGGCTGCGCGGACATTTAGGAATTTACCAATTTCTTTGATATTCCTGATCGTGCGATATGGCTCAAGATTGGGAGCTAATTTCCTCTCTAAGTATTACTCTCAAGATTGGCAATTTTGATACCATAATCTGTGAATTCGAAGCATGTAAGGTGGGATTTATCCCACCATTGAGTCCAAGTGGATTACCCAAGGACTTGTTAGGAGAATGTGTTGAGTCATGGAGTGATTGGTAGAAGTTGTTGTTAAGGAGAGTACCCTCGTTCTTACTAATGTCACTGTACCACTAGATCATGTAGTATTTCATCAATATGTACGGCTAAAATCCCTTCTCTTAGAAAATAAGCATCCATGGTGCCCACATAAATGTTGTAGGTTCAAAATATAATTGATGCAGTACCCGTTTTGTTATGTTAAGCGAATTATTGCTGTGAAAATATATGTTGGAGGTACTTCTTCATTTGTTTAATATATTATTCTTGGTAGATGAGGATATGTAAAGAATGTGAACTATGTGCTAAAATGTCTAGACTTCAAGTCAAGTTTGAATTGATATTTTGATGCCAAATTTTGTGAGAAAACTTGTTATGGTTGATTCTTCCAAAATGTTCTTACGTGTACCAAAGGTATTTGATTGATTGCGTCTTGTTGTTGGTAATGTATAAAGATGTTTGGAAATGAAGTAAGTGATCTGTGTAAATGTGGTAAGACTAAATATTGGACTCTAGCTGTGATTGATACTTTACATGAATTGTTGTTGTGACCCGATATTTGTGAAAGATGCATTCCAATATGATCAATGTGCTATTATTGACAACTTAAAATAGGTTTTAGAAGTATGAATCATGTATTTAAATGTGAAGTCCTCTATGCATAGAGATGTTGAAATAAGTCAAATGCTTTTGAGAAATAAAGTATAGACAATGTGTCGAGAACTCAAAATGAAATTGTACCTGGTGATACTTGTGACATGAGGGAATATGAAACAGATTATGATGTTGATGTGAAATATGAGAAAATGATGTAAAATGCGAAGAAAAAAAAGGATTGTGTTATGAAATGTGGCCTAGTGCCAAGTCTGATGTGATAATTATGGCCCCAAGAGTCGATGGACTAATATACGTAAAAATGGCATGATTCTTTTATTCGATAATGTGGTGAATGTTTAAAGTGTTTGATTTGTACTTGTGATTTCCTTATTATTGTATGAAGCGCATAGGTGAATAATTTTATATGTGAACCCTATGGAAGGGCTATGAAATGCAGCCTAGAGGTATGGTAATTATGTAAAAAGCTATGTGATCCATTTTATTTAGTAATGTGGTGATTGTTTAAACTTTTTGTTAAACCCTTATGATTTCCTTGTCCTTGCATAGATATATTCTTAAAAAGAATCCAAATTACAAAATAGTTCATGCACATGCTCTTTTAATGAGACATATTATTTACAAATTCTCCCGATTACAGTTCTAGTATGTACAACCTCCTATGGAATTGACCTCTATAATTATGTTCCTGAATTGAGTTATAACACTGTTGATATTTACTACTTGCTTTTCCTAAATTCTCAACAAAGGACTATTCTCGATGAATTTCTTACAGAAACGTCTCATTTAAATTGACAACATCTGCTCACTTGTTCCTATACATGCACCATCGTAAAGTTTGTACATGTGGTGTCAAGTTCCATGCAAAGTATCCAAGATTTGTGATCCTTCTCGAGTCACTCTTTTACTTAGTTGTGTGTGTCTTATATGGCTTAATCAACCAATCTACCCTCTTACGAGTAACATTATGAAACCTTTTCACTGTCTAGTAACATATATGCACATCTCAGTGCCTATTATATGAGTGAATATCAATTGAAATGGTCACCGTTTGCATAAGGTCTCTCTAAAAAAAAATGAGATCCTTACATCCCCATCATAGATATCTTGTGTCGCCATTGTTTTTGTGCCCAGTTGGTACATCTCGCAGTAAGTAGCTCACTCTGTCCTCGTATTGTGGATGCTCGTGGCATGGTCGTGTATTGCAGTGGGGAGTTAATATAGTAGAAGTGTGTCCAGCCTTATAACCAATGATTATTTTCTCTTTATGTCTCCACAATGTGTTAAATTTATTCCTTATTTAGTGAATTTATTGTGCTAGTTCCTTACACTTGTACGACAACCATAAGAGAACATGCCCTTCTACGTATCACTATGACATTTCCTTTTTCGAGTCAAAACCTATGGAGATCTCTTCATGAACATTTGCAAACCTTCAGCGATTATTGTGCACTGTCTCATTGTGTTTGGTTTTCTTTACACCCTCAACTTCTAGAATCATGGACTATGTCATTGTCATGTGTGGAGAGTTTTACTACCCTTGGTATCTCACCTTCTTGGCTAGATATGAGTATTATTTGCCTTCTCCCTGGAGCGTCGTGTTAACTATTAGAACCATCTAACCAATTCATGATTTTGTCCCAATATCAAGATTTCCTAGATATTGAGTTTCACTAATGAAAGGTTGAGATTAGATGACTTCGGATTTTTGTACATATCATGAACATGTTGATTGGAATGACAAATGGTCGTAATTTTTAGTTCCCTCATATATGATCAATTTCCAAGAAGTGTTAAGCTGTCTAGAATATGGTAACCTCATAATCGTTCAATTCCTTTCATCCTTATAGGCTTGTGGCATAGATTCCGTGCGTCAAGTAATCTTAAGAGTGTAATTCAACTTCGTGTATTTTGAATCCCATATCATATACAAGGTGCTAGAGTATTCCTATTCGGGGTCGACGGATTTTCCCTAAACTTTAGAAAATGAGTGGTTCACGTACTTGAGTATTCCTCCTTAATGATTCCTATTTCCCATGTAGTAGTTACTCCTATGCCTCATTTTTGTATTAATTGAGGTAGTCACAGTGATTAACCATGTCAGTATTGTTAGTAGTAACATTTCATGTCTTTCAGTATACGACCTCATAAAGTACTCTACCTAATGCATTAATGGATTCCTGAAGAACTCCAGCCTGATCTTGAACTCTGTTGTTCCTCATTGTATTAGATCCTTTGGGAATTTTAAGTTCAGACAAGTCAACGATAAAGCTTCATAGTGTGATCACATATATATTGGATAGATAAAGTTATGGTCAGTTTATGGGTATCACATATTAGGGTAACTATTAAGGGTCATCAAGGGTTTAGTGGAGTGTAAATTGTACAGTGGAAGTTATCAAAAGGTAAAGTCAATGGATAGTTATCTCATGCAAGATGTTTATATGTCATCCTTGTTATGTATGTTTAGGAGTTGATATTATTTTTGAGAAGGTGTTATGACAATGTTTGTAAGTCTATAATGTCGTGTGGAAGGATAAATGTGTCGTGGAAGGAAAGTACTTTCGTTTGATTGAATACCAGTTAGTTTTGACTTGGAATGTACCATATAGGTATTTTGATGTAAAACTGTGCAGTCCATGTTCTGGTATCCATATGTCAATGTAGTTCTTGAAATACTGGGATTAGGATTGTGGATATATACATTGTGGTGCTATGTACAGTTGTGGATGTGTGGATAAGAAGATTTGAGTGACTCTCTGGCAGGTGGATAGGCCTAGTTACAAAGGAGATTCTGCCGAAATTTCTGAAAAATTTGGGAGTTAGTGAAAATTTTGAAATTGGAGGTAGGACAGAAAAGAGATATGTGATGTCAAAGTGTTTGGGAAAGACTATACTCCTCATTCGAGGACGAATGATCCTAAGGGGGGAGAATGTAAGGCCCCGGAAAATTTCGCTAAGTAATTTAGGATTTTGTAGTGTCACACAGGCTTATTATAATACTTTTATATACTATTAATATGGTGGTCATCAATTAGACTTGCTAAATATAAGTATGAGTCTTATGGTAAGTGATATGAGGTCCAAGTGAAAGCCCAAGTGTAAGCCAACTAGGAAAATTTTCGAAATAGGCCAAATTTCCAAATGGATTCACACAAGGCTCCACTTTAAACGACCTTAGATAATTATGTATAACGTTTTATGTGGTGAATAGTATATCAAATGAAAGCCCTTTGAGTCTAGTTTCCAACGCTTCAAACCGTTCGTCATTTGGACATTCCTACACAAAGTTATGATCAAATAACCAAAGGCTGGAAAATGCGATCGTGTGTCAGGTCAAATCTGCGATCCGCATTTCTACTTTGCGGTCCGCATGTTCGTTCTGCGGTCCGCATTTTGACCGCAGATTGAACTAGTGTAGCTCATTTTTGGCTGCCGATTTTGCGGTGCATTTTGCGGCCCGCATGTCCATTCTGCGGTGCATTCTGCGATAGCAGAATTTACATCGCAGGGTTATATTTTTTATTTTTATAACCCGACCCCATTTCAATACATAGGCTTTGGGGTTCATTTTGGGGTCATTTCTTACTGATTTTAGAGAGAGGTGAGAGTATTTTAGAGAGAGAAGGAAGAACCCAACATCTAAATCATCCAAATCTTGTATCAATCTTCAAGAATCAAGAACCCAATAGCAAGTTCTTCATCTAAGAGGTAAGATTCTATACCCTAGGGTTTTAATTTCGAGTTTGGTGTATAAGATGAGTTATTGAGGTATGATTCTTGGGTTTATTAGTATTGTGTATACATGCATGTACAACTTAGGTTTATGGGAAGATTGTTTAACTTAAATAACTAAAGATTGGGTTAGGGAATGAAGAAATTCTTGAAAATGGAATTTGAAATCAAGATGCCGAACTAGTATTTGATAAAATGCTCAAATGAGCTAGTTTCATGAATATATTTCTAATATATGTTTAATTTTGTTATGTATCATAGTAGATTGGAATTGCTAGAGTTTTGGAGTGTTGTAGTAACTTAAGGAAAGCTCAATCGAGGTATGTATGGCTAATTTTGATTCTTGTAAAATCGCCCATATGTGTGAAATTGTTTGGCATGTGTTAATTTGAGAAATTGTATGTGATTCTTTGATGTCATTGTTGGGTATTCAATTGATGATTGAACTACATGTGGTATGGTATGAAATATGAAATGAAATATAACAAGGGAATTGGAATTGGTAAAGAATTGTGAATAATGGTTATGATGGCCTGTATGGCACCTTGTGGAAAAGAAACGAAACATTTGAGAATTGGTTTATTGTGGAAAGAGATGAAACACTTGAATTGTGGAAAATTGTTGAACATACTTGTGTGAATATTCTTGATTATGGAAATATTGTAACTTGGTTGTGATATTGGCTTGATAAGTAATTGAGAACATGAAACAATGTGCAAGTTGCTTATTTGAACTTGTTGAAATTGAGTGTAGTGCCTTATCTGCTGTTTGAAATTGTTGTGTTTTAAACTGTAAGGTGGGATCGGGTTGCGCGCCGCAACATGAGGAAATAAGGTGTGGGTTGGGGTGATAAGGGTGGCCGAGGTAATAAGGGTGGTCAGGGGTAATAAGGATGGAAAGCGATCGAAATCGCTATTGAAATATGATATAAAATCATTGATGTGAAATTGTGAAAGGAGACAGCAGGAGAGTTTGCAACCTGTGGGGCACCGATTGCCCCTTTGTTTGACTACTTGTGTTTTACGTGATTGATTTGTGGTTGTTCTACTTGTTGATCTTAAACGTGCTTTGTGTTGAGAATTATCTGAAATGAGGAAAAATGTGGAAAACATAGTTGGCTGGCTTAATTGATTCTTGATGTAATTCATTGGTTGTATTATCATCGTAGTTTCTTGTTAATGGCTTGAGTTTACTTGGGACAAAGTTTGTCCATACATACCAGTACAATTCCAGCGTACTGACGTCCATTTTGCCGGGGACGCTACATTCGTATTATGATTGTAGGTGAATCAGTAGCAGGTACTTCAGCTCATCGGCAGTAGCATCCTTCATTATGCCCGTTTTGGTGAGCCCCTTTCCTTTCAGGGCCCTACGTGGCTCATGCCACTCTTGTTTAGACTTTATTTTGATTTGTGTAAGGTATAGCCGGAGCCTTGTTACCGGCAAATATTGTATCCTCCTTTGTAATCCTAGAGGCTCCGTAGACAGTAAACTGTGGGACTATGGCCTATGTATGTATATGTATATGTCGGGCGTTGTAAATTATAACTTGTTAGTAATGTTAATAATGTGGTTATGTTTGTACAATGTGAATTCAGTTATAATTGGTAAGATCTTTGGCTTATGAGTAATAAACAACACAGGGGTATCGCGTGGGATAGAAAGGCACCTAGGTCCGCTTGACTGGGGCTACCTAGTCAGGCGCCGGTCATGTCCCTCGATTTGGGGCGTGACAGTAACTCAGCATTGAATCAATATTTTCTATCTCATGTTTGTGGAAATGGTGTTGAGCTGGTAGAATTGATTCAATATGAGCTTGTGTTTTTTTTGTGATTTTATGATATATGTTACAACGTTGATCGGTCACAGGTGTATTCCTTTGCAAATTCATTGATTTCATTTTTAAAATGTTTGCCTCTAGCAATATTGAACCAATTGTGTGTAGTGTAGAAAATTTTATATACTCTTCACGTCAATGTTTCTGTTTGCCATAGGATTTTCTTGGCCATTGTTAATTCTAAATTTCAACCAAGATCTACCAAATATATAGAGTTAGGGAATTTAAAATGTTACATTTTTGTCTCTTATGCTAGAAATGAGGAATTGTGAATATAATACAATTAAGATTAGTCTATGTCTACTTTATGATTATTGATGTGAGATTAGTAAATTATCATAATTACGGGTACGGCTACCGTGACGTAATTGCAATACACAATCTCAATTCAGGGGTGCATTTCTTGTAACCCGATTATAATGACTTTGACTAATAAAGCCCTTTGAAATAAATCGGCGTGTGCCGTGCCGAACAAAATCTCAAAACACATTGCCCTCGCTTAATTAACATTTTAATCCTTAGAAATCGAGGCGCGCTATTAAGTTAAATTTATAGGGCCCTCGCAAAGTTAACAACGCGTAGTTGCTTTTAGGCTCGTTATTTAATAATGTACCTTCCTAAGTACGGGTGTACATTTATGTGACCTAAATCCAAATTTCAACAAAATCGAAATGTATCGATAATCACGGGTACATTGATTGTGACGTGGTTTGAGATGTATTTTCATAATGTTGTAATTCATTTATTAAATAATGAATAGAAATATTAAAAGCGATTAAAGGTTTATATTTGCACATAGGTTAAAGCATAGTAAATCAGATAAATAAGCCGAATATGACAGTTGAGCAACCGTGCTAGAACCACGGAACTCGGGAATGCCTAACACCTTCTCTCGGGTTAACAGAATTCCTTATCCGGATTTCTGGTACGCAGACTGTTAAATATAGTCAAACCTTTTCTCAATTCGGGATTCAAACCGGTGACTTGGAACACCATAAATCTCCCAAGTGGCGACTCTGAATTAATCAAATAAATCCCGTGTCGATTGTCCTTTAATTGGAAAAACTCCCTTTACCGCGCGCCCTCGCGGGTCAGCGAGTAAAAAGGAGGTGCGACAGCTCTGGCGACTCTGCTGGGGATGAGAAAACCCAGAACCACTGGTTCAGGGTTAGAAATTTAAGCTTATGATAAATTGTTGTATTTTGGCTTATTATCTGATTATTTTCATATTATATGTGCTTAATGTGCAAAATGATGCTTATTATCGCTTTTGATATTATTTGACTTTACATATAAACTGTGCCGAAACCCTTCTCTTCTCACATCCGGGGATGTGCTTACTGGTTGAGACTCCCTATTCTGTTAGTGTCTTACCCTAAAATAAGAAAGAGGCTCGAAAAGTTTCTAAGCCGGCTGGCCTTTTGGTTCCCGAAAAGGAGCTCCTTCCTCGATTCAAGTTGTCCGCTCGAGTACACAGTCTAGAACAAATACCCAGGTTTTTAACATAGTATAACAAAACTTCTTACCGGATCCCTAGTAGGAACACTTATTTGCATCATGTTGCATTTGACTTAGGGGACTCAACATAGGGGTTGAGTCCGTCTAGGACAGGCAACCTGAAATGAAAAGTGTAACAACCCGGCCCGTCGTTACGGGAATTTCCACCCCGTTACCTTTAATTTACATATCTTATGCTTTTATATCAGTATTAGAGTATATCGGGTGAGTTAGGAGTGATTCGGATTGAAAATGAAGCAAATAGCATGTTTGAAGAAAGCTTGAATATGGGAAGTCAACCTAGAGTTGACTATTGAGTTAGAGTGCTCGAAACCGGATTCTGATGATTTGACTAGTTTCGGGGGATCATTTATGACTTAGGAGAGCAATCGGAATTGAATTCGGAGGTCCGGTGTAGTTTTAGGCTTGAATTGGCGAAGGTTGATTTTTGGCGAAAATCGGATGGTAGGTGATATTTTGATCCGGGGGTCGGAATGGAATTCCGACAATTTCTATAGCTTCGTTATGTGATTTTGGATATGTCCGCAAATTTTCAGGTCATTCGGACATCGTTTGATCGGGTTTTGGATTGAATGTTAGTTTTGAAAGTTCTGAAGAAACTTAGGCTTGAATTCGTGTGTAAATGGTAATTTTGATGTTTAGGATGGTGTTTTTGTGATTGGAACAAGTCCGTATCATGTTTTGGAGTATGTTGGTGGCTTTTGTTGGGGTCCCGGGGGGTCTCGGGATGATTTCGGACCATCAACCGGGCATATGGGACTTGGCAAAATCTGCAGAAAACTGCAGGTTTCTGCCCAGTCATTTAGATCTTCGCGTTCGCGTGGCATGGGTCGCATTCGCGAAGGCCAGGTGGGCTAAAGCATCGCATTCGCGACAAGGGCATCGCGTTCGCGTAGGTCAGAGGGAGTTAAGCTTCGCATTCGCGTGACTGGGAGTCGCGAACGCGTAGAAGGAAAATAGGCGCTGGGAATTTCTGTTCATCGCGAACGCGTGGTGGGGTTCGCGTTCGCGTAGGGTGAGCCAAAGTTGAGCCTCGCGAACGCGTGGTAGGCGTCACGTTCGCGAAGAGTAAAAGGGAACTGGGCATCGCGAACGCGTGGAAGCTCACGCGAACGCGTAGAGCAAACGGGTCTGGCAGTGAATTAAATCACAGAACAGAAGGCTCACGGGTTCATTAACCCAAAACTCAATTTTGAGCCCTAGAGAGAAGAAAACTCGAGGAAAACACTGAGAAATCATCGGGTATTCATCGGAGGTAAGATTCTTGATTCAAAAACATCATTTTATGATAGAATTAACATCAATCTTCATGAATTTGGGTAGAAATCTTGAAGAATTGTGGCCTAGGTATTAAAAACGGGATTTTGAGTTTTGGAAGGCCATTTGAACTCTGATTTTGATAAATTTTATATGCACGGACTCGTGGCGAGATGAGGGTCGCGTTGGTTCTAATTTCGGAATTTTCCGGGCAGTGGGCCCGGGGTCGGGTTTTACCAACTTGGTGTATTTATGCGAATTTCATGTAAATTGAAATGGGTTATGATTCTTTGACCCGTATTTGATATAATTATTGTGGTTTGCCTAGATTCTACGCACGAGGGAGCGAATTTCAAAGGAAAAGGCATCGCGGGCGAATCTACGACCGACTAGAGGTGAGTAGTTTGTGTATATGGTAGCCTGAGGGTTCGAAACCCCGGCTTAGCACATTGTGACGCTAGTAGGCGTGGCTCGCACACCGTGGCAGGTGCGGGATTGATTGTGACTAGGGATTGAGACTTGGTCCATCCCGGATGTGAATAATATGTTGTTAGTGTTGGAAATACACTGTATTTGATATATTTGTGGGCTGTAAGCCTTGTTTGGGGCCTTGTGCCGACCTGTAGTGTCCTTAGAGGAAAATATTTATGTGATAGCTATATTTGCTTAAATCACTGATCTCAGTCCTGGAAATTGAAATCACCTTTTGAAATGCTAAGTCACCGGCTTTTGCAAATTTAATAAAGTTAAAGTATTTTTCATAAATTATGAACCGGAAACTGGAATTAAGAAAAATGAACTGTTTTGTGACTTATTTGCTTATTGTGGACTGAGCATGGATCGGGCTGCACGCCGCAGTGGTTGATATGAGGATCGGGCTGCACGTCGCAGCAGTATTGCGCTTGGGCTGTAGGAGCCCCTCCGGAGTCTGTACACACCCCCAGTGAGCGCCGTCGACGTTAAATTGGATCGGGCTACACGCCGTAGCGGTTATGTGCATTGCATTGCATCTTTATTTGTTGAATTACTCTGTGGTAGCTGTATTGTATTGTTGATGCTAGTTCGTAGGAGATTCGAACTGTAGTTTAGCTTCATTATGTGGTATTCTGTGGATTTCTTATTTTCAGCTACTTGTATATATTTATTACTCACCGAGTACTTAGTACTCACCCCTACTCCTCGCACCTTTGTGTGCAGATTCAGGTACACAGGAGGATTAGACAAACACTCCAGCCTATATCAGAGTTTATTCAAGTTGCTGAGGTAGCTGCCGGCGTTCGCAGAACCTAGCTTCTCTCTTCATTTAGTTATTATTTGTATTTTGTATTCAGACTTGAGTATTTCTATACAGTACTCTCTATTCCTGTTGGGTTTTGTTAGAGGCTCTAGACTTGTGACTCGAGATCTTTGGGAGTGTCAGTATTTTGTTCATTATTATTATTATTGGAGTTCTTTGACTCATATATTTTTCTGGGAATGTCCATTTGGGACTGATAGTCGTTGTGATAAGTAATAGTTGGTATGGCTGGCCTAGCTTAATTGTTGGGCGCCATCACGACCGGGTTTGGGTCGTGACAAGTTGGTATCAGAGCCTAGGTTATTAGGACTCACGAGTCATGAGCCGGTTTAGTAGGCTTTCGCGGATCGGTACGTAGACGTCCGTATCTATCCTCGGAGGGCTACAGAAACTTTAGGAAAAACCTCATTTTCTTGGATTCATATCGTGCGATTGGTGTTATCATGAAATTAAATTTTTCCATATTCTATTCTCTCGCAGATGGCGAGAATACGAGCTAACGGACGTGGCGGACGACCACCGTTGGCACCCGGAGGCCGTGGTCGTGGTAGAGGTAGGGCGACGGTGCCAACACTTGTCGGTCCACTAGCCGACCGGACTCGGGGTCGGATTCTCGCACCGGTGGTCCAGGCTCGAGACCGGATTCCAGCGGCGGACGCTCCGGCAACTCAGGTTCAGCACCAACCGTGCCCATTGTCATACCGGGTCTTCGGGAGACCTTGGCTCGGATTTTATCGGTGTGCACAGTGCTTGGCTCGGGTAGTTGCGGCTCATCGCTGCGGCATCTTCTTCACGAGCGGGGGAGGGAATCGGAGCCCCGTGGCCCGCACACCCGAGCCGGTTCGGCCAGTTGCGCCCGTTGCACCGAGCCTCCCGCTTATATGGTTCCGAGTTATGCCCGACGATGAGCGGCGTCGTTTGGAGAGATTTGAGAGGCTACAGCCTCCGACATTCGGTGGTGCGGAGGGCGAGGACGCCTAGGGTTTTCTTGACAGATGTCGGCGCATGCTTCGCACCGCGGGTATTCTAGAGTCCGGCGGTGTTTCATTCACCACTTTTCGGTTTACAGGTGCAGCATTTCGGTGGTGGGAGGATTTCGAGAGGCGTAGGCCTGCTGGGGCAGCGTCCCTCACTCGGCAGGCAGTTCTCCATGGTATTTTTGGAGAAGTACGTGCCTCGGTCTCGGAGAGAGGAGCTGCGACGTCAGTTCGAGTGGTTGAAGCAGGGGGAGATATGACGGTTACTCAGTACGAGATGAGATTCACACAACTGGCCCGTCATGCCATGTGGATGGTTCCTACGGACAGAGAGAGGATTCGGAGATTTATTGATGGCCTTATTTATCCCATCCGCATATTGATGACCAGGGAGAGAGTTTCGGCAGTTACCTTTGAGGAGGTGGTTGATGCTGCCCGTCACATTGAGACGGATCGCCGCAGAGAGCGAGAGGAGAGAGAGGCTAAGAGGCCTCGTGGTTCTGGTAGCTACAGTGGTGCTCCGTCTAGGGGCCAACCCTAGTATAGCAGGGGTCGTTCTTTTAGGTCTCATCAGTCTGGACGTGTAGAGTCCAGTGGGGTTTCATCAGATCGTGGTCGTCAGGGCCATTAGGGTTATCAGGGTCAGCAGAGTCAGCCTGCACTGAGTGCTCTTCCAGCTCAGAGCTCTTCTCCTGCTTCCTCAGCACAGGGTTCATCTGTAGCGAGGGGTCCTCAGCAGCCCCTTCTTCCATCTTCAGGCCGTTGTTTTGAGTGCGGTGATTTGGGCCATATGAGGAGAGAGTGTCCTCAGTAGCTTCCTAAGCGGTCTCAGCAGAGGGATCAACCCTCGTCTTCTACTCCTGTTTCTTCGGCGCCAGCACGGTCGGCTAGGACTGGTGGCCAGGTATCCAGAGGTCGCCCTAGGGGTGAGGATCATACTGGTGGAGGCCAGGCTCGTTTCTATGCTCTTCCGGATAGGAAGGATGCTAGTGCTTCAGATGCGGTCATTTCAGGTATTATCTCAGTCTGCCACGGGGATGCTTCTGTCTTATTTGATCCCGGATCCACCTATTCTTATGTCTCTACTTATTTTGCACATCATTTGGGTATGACCCGTGGTATTCTTGCTTTGCCCGTACATGTCTCTACCCCAGTGGGGGATACTGTGGTTGTGGATCAGGTATATCGATCCTGTCTTATTACTATTGGGGGTCTGGAGACCCGAGTTAATTTATTACTACTGGGCATGGTAGATTTCGATGTGATTCTGTGCATGGATTGGCTATCTCCTTACCATGCGATTCCGGATTGTCATGCCAAGACAGTCACACTAGCTATTCCAGGTAATCCGAGGATCGAGTGGCGTGGCTTGACTGATTATGTGTCCGACAAGGTGATTTCTTATATAAAGGCCCAACGAATGATTGGCAAGGGTTGTTTATCTTATTTGGCCTTCATTAGAAATGTTGAGGCTGAGACACCTAGTCTTGATTCAGTCCCAATTGTAAGGGAGTTTCTGGATGTATTTCCAACAGACCTGCCGGGCATGCCACCCAACAGAGATATTGATTTTGGTATTGACTTCGTGCCGGGCACACAACCCATTTCTATTCCTCCCTATCGCATGGCACCAGCAGAGCTAAAAGAATTGAAAGAACAGCTTCAGGAACTCTTAGATAAGGGTTTCATTCGTCCGAGTGTGTCACCTTGGGGTGCACCGGTGTTGTTCGTGAAGAAGAAAGATGGCACAATGAGAATGTGCATTGATTACAGGCAGCTGAACAAGGTAACAGTGAAGAATAAATACCCATTGCCTCATATTGAGGACCTATTTGATCAGCTCCAGGGAGCCAGTGTATTTTCTAAGATTGATCTTCGATCGGGCTATCATCAGTTGAAGATCAGGGACTCAGATATTATGAAGACAGCGTTCGGGACGCGATATGGGCACTACGAGTTCCTGGTGATGTCTTTCGGGTTGACTAATGCCCCGCTGCATTCATGCACTTGATGAATAGCGTATTTCGGCCGTACCTTGATTCTTTTGTGATTGTGTTTATTGATGATATTCTGGTGTATTCACACAGCCAGGAGGAGCATGCACAGCACTTGAGGGTGGTATTGCAGAGGTTGAGAGAAGAGAAGCTTTATGCAAAATTCACTAAGTGTGAGTTCTGGCTTGATACTGTGGGTTTTCTGGGACATGTAGTGTCCAGTGATGGTATTCGGGTTGATCCACAGAAGGTCGAGGCAGTGCAGAATTGGCCCAGACCTTCCTCAGCTACAGAGATTCGGAGTTTTCTCGGCTTGGCAGGCTATTATCGCCGGTTTGTTCAGGGTTTCTCATCTATTGCTTCACCGTTGACTAAGCTGACACAGAAGAATGCTCCATTTGTGTGGTCTGATGAATGTGAGGAGAGCTTTCAGAAGCTCAAGGAGGCTTTGACCACCGCTCCAGTACTTGTGTTACCATCGGCCTCAGGGTCATATACGGTGTATTGTGATGCTTCTAGAGTTGGACTCGGTTGTGTGTTGATGCAGGAGGGTAGAGTTATTGCATATGCTTCTCGTCAGCTAAAGCCCCACGAGAAGAACTACCCTGTTCATGATTTGGAGTTAGCTGCTATTGTGCATGCCTTGAAGATTTGGAGGCATTACCTATATGGTGTATCTTGTGATGTATATACGGACCATCGCAGCCTTCAGCATTTGTTTAAGGAGAAAGATCTAAATTTGAGGCAGCGGAGATGGCTTGAATTGCTTAAAGACTATGATATTACTATCTTGTACCATCCCGGGAAAGCCAATGTAGTGGCTGATGCATTGAGCCGGAAGGCTATTAGTATGGGCGGTTTGGCGTATATTCCAGTTGGGGAGAGACCCCTAGCAGTTGATGTTCAGGCGTTAGCTAATCAGATGGTGAGGCTGGATATTTCTGAGCCCAGTCGGGTGATGGCTTGTGTAGTAGCTCGTTCTTCTTTATATGATCGTATTCGAGAGCGCTAGTATGATGATCCACACTTACTTGTCCTTAAGGATAGAGTTCAGCATGATGATGCCAGAGATGTCACTATTGATAGTGATGGTGTATTGCGGACGCAGGACCAGATATGCGTACCCAATGTTGATGGCCTTCGTGAGTTGATATTGGAGGAGGCCCATAGCTCGCGGTATTATATTCATCCAGGAGCCGCGAAAATGTACCAGGATTTGAAGCAGCATTACTGGTGGAGAAGGATGAAGAAAGATATTGTGAGCCATGTGGCTCGGTGTCTAAACTGTCAGCAGGTCAAGTATGAGCATCGGAGACCTGGTGGTGTATTCCGACGTATTGATATTCCGGAGTGGAAGTGGGAAAGAATAACTATGGACTTTGTTAGTGGACTCCCTCGGACAGCGAAGAAGTTTGATTCAGTTTGGGTGGTGGTGGATAGGTTGACCAAGTCAGCTCACTTCATCCCAGTGTGTACTACTTATTCCTCAGAGCGGTTGGCAGAGATATTCATCCGTGAGATAGTGAGATTGCATGGAGTTCCCATTTCTATTATATCAGACAGAGGTACCCAGTTCACATCTCAGTTCTGGAAGACATTTCAGCGAGAGTTGGGTTCACAGGTAGAGCTGAGAACAACATTTCATCCACAGACGGATGGGCAGTCTGAGCGTACTATTCAGATATTAGAGGATATGTTGCATGCTTGTGTCATTGATTTCGGTGGTTCGTGGGCTGATTATTTGCCTCTTGCGGAGTTTGCTTATAATAATAGCTATCGGTCCAGCATTCAGATGGCACCGTATGAAGCTGTATATGGAAGGCGGTGTAGGTCTCCGGTCGGTTGGTTCGAGCCCGGCGAGGCTAGGTTGTTGGGGACAGAGTTAGTCCAAGATGCCTTAGACAAGGTGAAGGTGATTCAGGAGAGACTTCGCACAGCGCAGTCGCGTTGGAAGAGTTATGCGGACCGAAAGGTCCGAGATGTGTCCTATTCAGTGGGTGAGAAGGTGTTGCTGAAGGTTTCGCCTATGAAGGGTGTTATGAGGTTTGGAAAGAAAGGAAAGTTGAGCCCAAGGTTCATTGGACCTTTTGAGGTGCTTAGGAAAGTTGGGGAGGTGGCCTATATGCTTGCTTTGCCACCCGGTTTGTCGTGAGTTCACCCGGTGTTCCATGTATCCATGCTCCAGAAGTATGTCGGAGACCCGTCTCATGTGTTAGACTTCAGCACGATACAGCTAGATGAGGATTTTACTTATGATGTGGAACCAATAGCCATTTTGGGTTGACAGGTTCGTAAGCTGAGATCCAAGGATATAGCTTCAGTGAAAGTGCAGTGGAGAGGTCGTCCCGTGGAGGAAGCAACTTGGGAGACCGAGCAGGAGATGCGGAGCAGATATCCTCACTTGTTTGATGCTCCAGGTATGTTTCTTACGTCTAGGACAGGCAACCTGAAATGAAAAGTGTAACGACCCGGCCCGTCGTTACGGGAATTTCCACCCCGTTACCTTGCATTTACATATCTTATGCTTTTATATCGGTATTAGAGTATATCGGGTGAGTTAGGAGTGATTCGGATTGAAAATGAAGCAAATAGCATGTTTGAACAAAGCTTGAATATGGGAAGTCAACCTAGAGTTGACTATTGAGTTAGATTGCTCGGAACCGGATTCCGATGATTCGACTAGTTTCGGGGGATCATTTATGACTTAGGAGAGCAATCGGAATTGAATTCGGAGGTCCGGTGTAGTTTTAGGCTTGAATTGGCGAAGGTTGATTTTTGGCGAAAACCGGATGGTAGGTGATATTTTGATCCGGGGTCGGAATGGAATTCCGACAATTTCTGTAGCTTCGTTATGTGATTTTGGATATGTCCGCAAATTTTTAGGTCATTCGGACATCGTTTGATCGGGTTTTGGATTGAATGTTAGTTTTGAAAGTTTTGAAGAAACTTAGGCTTGAATTCTTGTGTAAATGGTGATTTTGATGTTTAGGATGGTATTTTTGTGATTGGAACAAGTCCGTATCATGTTTTGGAGTATGTTGGTGGCTTTCGTTGGGGTCCCGGGGGCCTCGGGATGATTTCGGACCATCAACCGGGCATATGGGACTTGGCAAAATCTGCAGAAAACTGCAAGTTTCTGCCCAGTCATTTAGACCTTCGCGTTCACGTGGCATGGGTCGCGTTCGCGAAAGCCAGGTGGGATAAAATATCGCGTTCGCGACAAGGGCGTCGCGTTCGCGTAGGTTAGAGGGAGTTAAGCTTCGCGTTCGCGTGACTGGGAGTCGCGAACGCGTAGAAGGAAAATAGGCGCTGGGAATTTCTGTTCATCGCGAACGCGTGGTGGGGTTCGCGTTCGCGTAGGGTGAGCCAAAGTTGAGCATCGCAAACGCATGGTAGGCATCGCGTTCGCAAAGATAAAAGGGAACTGGGCATCGCGAACGCGTAGAAGCTCACGCGAACGCGTAGAGCAAACGGGTCTGGCAGTGAATTAAATCACAGAACAGAAGGCTCACGGGTTCATTAACCCAAAACTCAATTTTGAGCCCTAGAGAGAAGAAAACTCGAGGAAAACACTGAGAAATCATCGGGTATTCGTCGGAGGTAAGATTCTTGGCTCAAAAACATCATTTTATGATAGAATTAACATCAATCTTCACGAATTTGGGTAGAAATCTTGAAGAATTGTGGCCTAGGTATTAAAAATGGGATTTTGAGTTTTGGAAGGCCATTTGAACTCCGATTTTGATAAATTTTATATGCACGGACTCGTGGCGAGATGAGGGTCGCGTTGGTACTAATTTCGGAATTTTCCGAGCAGTGGGCCCGGGGTCGGGTTTTACCAACTTGGTGTATTTATGCGAATTTCATGTAAATTGAAATGGGTTATGATTCTTTGACCCGTATTTGATATAATTATTGTGGTTTGCCTAGATTCTACGCACGAGGGAGCGAATTTCAAAGGAAAAGGCATCGCGGGCGAATCTACGACCGGCTAGAGGTGAGTAGTTTGTGTATATGGTAGCCTGAGGGTTCGAAACCCCGACTTAGCACATTGTGACGCTAGTAGGGCGTGGCTCGCACACCGTGGCAGGTGCGGGATTGATTGTGACTAGGGATTGAGACTTGGTCCATCCCGGATGTGAATAATATGTTGTTAGTGTTGGAAATACATTGTATTTGATATATTTGTGGGCTGTAAGCCTTGTTTGGGGCCTTGTGCCGACCTGTAGTGTCCTTAGAGGACAATAATTATGTGATAGCTATATTTGCTTAAATCACTGATCTCAGTCCTGGAAATTGAAATCACCTTTTGAAATGCTAAGTCACCGGCTTTTGCAAATTTAATAAAGTTAAAGTATTTTTCATAAATTATGAACCGGAAACTAGAATTAAGATAAATGAACTGTTTTGTGACTTATTTGATTATTGTGGACTGAGGATGGATCGGGCTGCACGCCGCAGCGGTTATTATGATCGAGGATCGGGCTGCACGCCGCAGCAGTATTGCGCTTGGGCTGTAGGAGCCCCTCCGGAGTCTGTACACACCCCCAGTGAGCGCCGTCGACGTTAAATTGGATCGGGCTACACGCCGTAGCGGTTATGTGCATTGCATTGCATCTTATTTGCGGAATTACTCTGTGGTAGCTGTATTGTATTGTTGATGCTAGTTCGTAGGAGATTCGAACTGTAGTTTAGCTTCATTATGTGGTATTCTGTGGATTTCTTATTTTCTGCTACTTTTATATACTTTTTACTCACTGAGTACTTAGTACTCACCCCTACTCCCCGCACCTTTGTGTGCGGATTCATGTACGCTGGAGGTTTAGCTGAGGAGTCTCGTTTTACAGAGTTATCAGACTTGTTGAGGTAGCTGCTGACATTCGCAGGACCTGGCTACTCTCTCCTTTCCAGTTGTTATTTGTATTTTGTATTCAGACTTGAGTATTTCTATACAATACTCTCTATTTCTGTTGGGTTTTGTTAGAGGCTCTAGACTTGTGACTCCGGATCTTTGGGAGTGTCAGTATTTTGTTAATTATTATTATTATTAGAGTTCTTTGACTCATATATTTTTCTGGGAATGTCCATTTGGGACTGATAGTCGTTATGATAAGTAATAGTTGGTATGGCTGGCCTAGCTTAATTGTTGGACGCCGTCACGACCGGGTTTGGGTCATGACAAAAAGACTATCCTACTACATCCTGTTTTTATGCATTTATTTGCTTCAGACTTGCATGTTGACCTGCTTTTAAATATTGGAGAAAATGAAAAAAAGAATAATATAATAATGTAGAGAGATTACTACTCAACAAACCAATGCCCAAGTAATGTCAAAACTCTACCATATTTTTGAGAAAAATAAAAACAAAAAAATATTTTTATAGTTTATTTTGTTTGCCAATAAAAAAAAAAGAATTGATAAGTTTTTATTTTTAAAATAGTTTGCTTTATTTGCCAATAATAAAAAAAAATGAAGAGTTTATTTTTCAATATAGTTTGTTTTACTTTCCACTAAAAAATATATATATTTTTCAAGAAATAATTTGCTTTATTTTCCAATATGTGTAATTTTGTTTTCAAAAAAAAATAAAAATAAAAAATAATAAAAATAGCTTATTTGTTTGTCAATAAAATAAAATAAAATAGTTCATTTTGTAGCCAATAAAAAATAGAAATAAAAAGAAAAATGTTTGTCTGCACATATAGTTTGTTTTGTTTGGAAGCGAACTACGCGGGTTTGATTCTCACCGGATGTGAGATACGTAAGCAACCCCCATCGGGTCCAACCTCCCCTTTTGCAAAAAATAGCCAAAAATATAGAAATTAATTTTTCGTCGTAAATAAGTTGGTGATGCCGTTTTCAAAACAGACGAATGTTCCTGAAAGGGACGCCGGAAGGTTGATTTTGTATAAACAGCCACCTTTGGGTCAATTTTTTTGATTTTGATCGATTGACCCACACAGCCTTAAAATCTTCGTCCCCGAAGTGTTGAAAGGCCGTGTTTTCAAAAAAAATAAAGTTTTTTTTATTATTATTCGAAAAAAATAAGAAAAGAGTCAGTGATCAAATGAATGTCGTTTGCATTTTTGGTCAGAATAAGCCAAGCCAGCTTCGGTGGTGTTTTAAACCGTTCTCGCCGAGATAGCCTTAGAGTATCTTTCAGTTGTCGAAAGGCTATTTTCTTAGAAGAACGGATAAGTTTGTGAAGTGTCATAAAATAATCTTTCCCGGCCTCAAAATGTAAGTGAAGTTAAGAAGGGGCCACGTTTGCAGAAATAGCCATCGGGTTGAAATTGGCAAAAAAGGAAGGAATATGCCAGTTTGTTTTTTTTTAAAAAAATTCATATTCCTTTTGATTAGAGCATATGGTGTCTGATCTTCAAGTATGTAAATTCTTTTGGCAAAGTTTGTTAATATGGTCAGTTTTTAAAACTTTGTAATCAAGTTTGTTTTATCTTTAAAAATTTGAGAAAAACAAATATGTTTTATTGTTATTGACCTTTCATTGACACGAACTACGCAAGGTCTGATTCATGCAGAGTCATGATACATAGGCAATCTCCATAGATTCGACCACAACAAAAAAGAAAAAATTAATTAATTTTTTTTTTAACAAGGGGAACCGAATGAGTCCATTTCTAACATATTTTGTTTTGAATTGTTAATAAAATTAAGGTGGTTGTGGTAACTCTTCCCTACCAAAACAGAGAAAGGACAATGACAGGAAACCTCAGAACTGAGTGGGTCGATGACCGACAACACCTGGTTGAACGGAACCATGGGTTGGAAGAAGAAGTCAAAATGTTGAGACAACATGTGGCTGACATGTATCGGGCATGGATGGATGGAAAAGCACCACCCCCGCCACCACCTATTTTCCTAGACTCTATCCTCACCCATACACTGAACCCAATGCCAAATGATCCACCACACTCTCCATATGTACCCGCCTATCACAACTTTTCCAGCCACCCGAGTAGCTCCATCACTCGTCCTCCAGTTACTTTCTCCCAATGCTACTCCCATCCCCAACACCACTACTATCCCCGGGACCCCCAAAATCATACTTCACTTTCCAAGTACCCAGCTTTACAAAAAGACTATCCACCCCCACGAGACTACCGAAAACCTCCTGAGTCAGGTTTCAGGCCAAATAAAGCATTTAAGAAGGAGAGGTTGCTGAAACGAGAAAAGGCTCTCACCCCTTTGGGAGAATCGTATGCCAGTTTGTTCTAGAAGTTGAAGGAACTGGGCATGTTGAAACCAATTCAGATAAAAATGCCAAATCATCGGTCAAAGAGGTGTGAGTTTTCTCAAATGTGCGCATATTGCTCAGGCGCCCCGGGGCATGACACAGAAAAATGTTGGAAGCTAAAAAAGGCAATTCAGGAGCTTATCAACGCAGGCGACATTGTCGTACAAAATTTGGATATAGTCGACACCCGTATGGTTGATGCCGAAGGTAGTGGCTAAAGATGTTGTGCTTGGTAATTGGAAATACGCTTCATTTGGGGTTATCCAAAGAGGAGTTTTTGGTGGTTTGTTTTGTTGTCATTTCTGTTGTCCGGGTTATTTTCAGGGTTGTGATCCGGATTTTATCTCTTAGTCAAACCCTCTTATCCTTCCATTTTTGTCATTACAGTTTGCTTAGTTTTGTCGAGTTTCGTGTCAGGATTGTACTTTGGTTTGTTTTTCTTGTTTTGTTATTGAACCGTTTCGCCGTTTAGTTTAATGAAATCTTTGGTCTTTTGTTACCCCCAGTCATCTTTTGTTTAGTTCTTTTATCTTTAGATTTGTCATTTGGTCGAACGCCGATTCTAATAAAATGGCATCGCACATAATTTTGGCCTAATACTAAGAGTTAATCATGAAGCAATTGGAAGATAATCAGGGCATTTTAAAAGAAATAAAAACGATTTGAGATTATTTGGAGCCCGAGTCATGTGAAATTGGGGCAGGCAAAACACAAAGAAAACCTTAAGGGCAAATTGGCCATGTTGGCATAGGGGTCGCTCGCGATACTGAAATAAAAGTGACATCCAGCAACGCTTTAAAATGACAAATGAAAAGGCGAATGGGCAGATATGGTTATCAATCCTGGTACAACTAGAAGATGTCGTGAATATGTTGTTTGCACTTGGCATGCTTTGAAGATTGAAATGACGAAGGCATTTTGTTCTATTATCTAAACACTTTATCCTTCGTTAACCCTTTAAGCCTTATGTGTTTTCTTTCATACCCCTCCTTCGGAATTAGTCGCAAAGACTAGAAACGCAAATTTGAAAAGACAAGAGAAGAAAGTGATAAAGAAAAAGAAAAGAAAAAGAAAACAACAAAAAGAGATAAAGAAAAGAAAAGAAAAAGAAAATTGAATGAAAAAGAGAAACTTGAAAAAAGAGGAATTGAGAACTACGTTTGACCTGATTCCTCAAAGAGGATACGTAGGCGCTTCACAGCTCGGTCATAGTATAAATAAAGAAATAAAAAATCCCCAATTAAGAAACTGGGGCAAAGAAAAATTGGGTTTATAAATTTAGGTCCGAATGTTTTAAATTTTGAACCCAAAATTGATTTGTGTTGAGCCTTTAGTACCCTTTCTTTCTAGCCCTATCCAAATCCCACATTACGGCCCAAAGAAAGACCTTCCGATCAGTCTTCAAAAGAGGCCAAGTCAAGCAAACACGAGAGTCTCATCAGAATATGACACTCTGATTCCCAGCAGAAAAGACTCTGATTCCCAACAGAAAAGAAATACGAGAGAGTCTTAGCAGTGACACCCCAATCCCCAGCTAAAAGTAATACAAAATGAGAGAGTCTTACCGGTGAAAACCTTTACAGGCACCATAAGGAGACGAAAGCTGAGAGAAAGCCAAAATAAGAGAGGCTCGAAAGTGAAAACCCTTTGGGCACTACAAGCCAAATAAGGTGATAATTAGACGGAATTCACAAGACAGAAATTGTGAAAGGCGATTAACGACGGAGGATAGGCCATATGTGCATGTCATGACCAATAGAGTTGGTATCCGCGTTTGATAAGTTTTTATAGTTGTTTCTTGTTAGAGAGTCATTTTTCCTTTGTCTTATATTGTTGTTTCTTTTTATCTTTCTCCTTTTATCAAAAATTCCCCCACCAAAGTCTGTCTGGTCAGAACAAGTGAGAAATGACTTCAAAACTTGCCACCAACTTTCCAATTATTATGCAAGGCAAGGAAATACCATTGATGGCAGAAAAGTGTGGTGCAAAGAAGATTATTAAACTGGGGCAGAAAATTTTCTTTTCATTTTGAAAATTTTCTGGAAGTCGAGTCCCACCTGGGGAAGAAGGAAGATAAGACAAGCCTTAAGGGAAGTGGTCTTCGAACCAGTGTCATTTCCAACAGCCTTCAAAAGAGTGAAACACCAATTTTGTGGAAATGAAGATACCCCAGCAATGTTATCTTCAGCAAGTTCCGAAGCGGTCAGGCAACACAGAGAGGTAAAGGAAGAAAGGAAATTTGATCTTCAACAAAATAACCCCCAGCGAGTTGAGAAACACAGAACGGGGAAAGGATAAATGGAAAAACCCATCCCCAACAGTAATATCATCTCCAGTAAATGAAATGATTCCCCAACAGGATTTGGGAACCCCGAGCGAGGAAAAGGGGAAAAGGAAAAATCACCCCATAGGAGTGGCACAACCACTCACAATGTTTTGAACTAAAAAAATTTCTTTGATTTAAACACCAAAACTGGGGCAGAAAATTTGCTGCCATTGTTGAACATTTTCTCGGAGAAACGAGGAAGGCAATTCAAGATGAGGTATCAGGTTTGTCCACCTTCAAATAGGATATTTCAGGTTTGTCCACCTTCAAACAGGACGGCTCAGGTTTGTTCACCCTCAAACATGGATATCACGGGAGTATCCGCCCTCGAATAGGATACGATGGGAGTTTCCGCCCTCGAATAGGATACGATGGGAGTATCCGCCCTCGAATAGGATACGATGGGAGTATCCGCCCTCGAATAGGATACGATGGGAGTATCCGCCCACGAATAGGATACGATGGGAGTATCCGCCCTCGAATAGGATACGATGGGAGTATCCGCCCTCGAATAGGATACGATGGGAGTATCCGCCCTCGAATAGGATACGACGGGAGTATCCGCCCTCGAATAGGATACGATGGGAGTATCCGCCCTCGAATAGGATACGATGGGAGTATCCGCCCTCGAATAGGATACGATGGGAGTATCCGCCCTCGAATAGGATACGACGGGAGTATCCGCCCTCGAATAGGATACGATGGGAGTATCCGCCCTCGAATAGGATACGATGGGAGTATCCGCCCTCGAATAGAATACGATGGGAGTATCCGCCCTCGAATAGGATACGATGGGAGTATCCGCCCTCGAATAGGATACGATGGGAGTATCCGCCCTCGAATAGGATACGATGGGAGTATCCGCCCTCGAATAGGATACGATGGGAGTATCCGCCCTCGAATAGGATACGATGGGAGTATCCGCCCTCGAATAGGATACGATGGGAGTATCCGCCCTCGAATAGGATACGATGGGAGTATCCGCCCTCGAATAGGATACGATGGGAGTATCCGCCCTCGAATAGGATACGATGGGAGTATCCGCCCTCGAATAGGATACGATGGGAGTATCCGCCCTCGAATAGGATACGATGGGAGTATCCGCCCTCGAATAGAATACGATGGGAGTATCCGCCCTCGAATAGGATACGATGGGAGTATCCGCCCTCGAATAGGATACGATGGGAGTATCCGCCCTCGAATAGGATACGATGGGAGTATCCGCCCTCGAATAGGATACGATGGGAGTATCCGCCCTCGGATAGGATACGATGGGAGTCTCAAATATTGATATTGATATCATGGGAGTATCCGCCCTCGAATAGGATACGACGGGAGTATCCGCCCTCGAATAGGATACGATGGGAGTATTCGCCCTCGAATAGGATACGATGGGAGTATCCGCCCTCGAATAGGATACGATGGGAGTATCCGCCCTCGAATAGGATACGATGGGAGTATCCGCCCTCGAATAGGATACGATGGGAGTATCCGCCCTCGAATAGGATACGATAGGAGTATCCGCCCTCGAATAGGATACGATGGGAGTATCCGCCCTCGAATAAGATACGATGGGAGTATTCGCCATGAGAGTATCTGACCTCGAATAGGATACGATGGGAGTATCCGCCCTCGAATAGGATACGGTGGGAGTATCCGCCCTCGAATAAGATACGATGGGAGTATCTGCCCTCGAATAGGATACGATGGGACTATCCGCCTTCGAATAGGATATTTTACGATTAGTTTATTTTGACCCGAGTGGTCCTGCCTGCATAAACATTGTCATATTCATATTTCATAAATTATTGCCAGAATGCATTTTAATTTCAAAAGTTGCTTATAAAAACAGGCACCCACCTGTATAACAAGAGGAATGTTTTTTAGTCTTTACATTGCAGGTCTTGAAACCAATAATCCACCATAAAGCAGAAGGTTACAACAAGAGTTCCCATCCCAAATTCAAGCGCATGAGTCAAAGAAAGATAAGACGAATCATGAGAGAACCGACCTTCAAGCCTTGGTTGTCCCCAGCATAACAGACTTGACAAAGAAAGTCGTGTTTCGGGGAAGCATAAAAAGGGGTCGATAAAGGAAGCCGTATCCTCAGTGGATTGAGCAAAACGATGAAAACTGGTATTTGGAAAGGCAGAAGGCTAGTGTCATCCCCAACTTTGCGAGATAAAGAAGCACCGGAGGAAACACAAGCCAACAAGAAAGCAAAGCGGCAAAAACAAGTTGAAGATAGATAGGATCATGTGATCCGTAGGCTAGCCTAGCTTTTTGTTTTTTTAGCACGATGTAATAAGGAGATTGGTAAACAGTGATAGCAGCAGCAACAGCAGTGACAGTAAAGCCACAGTTCCATGGTAGTCCCAGCTACCAAGACTTCCCGAACTACATTGACCTGATTCCTGTTTAGCCCAGTATATGTAGGGTGCCTCCCGAAGTAAAGGCTCGGTCAAAATCTTTTGAAAATGCTTCACACGGAGTGCTCAAGCGGGCAAAAATTGCTCGTAACCGCTCACTTATATTTGCACGAAAATTCTTCGTGTTTACGCGCAAAGAGGGGCATCTATTAGCACGTGATTTTTGCCTCACACGAATTACTCCCAAAGAATTCAAAACAAATTAATTTTTTCCTTTCTCTGCAATTTTATGAGTTTTGTGTTATTGTTTGCATTTATGCATGCATGTTTATTTGTTTAATTAATGAAAAATACAAAAATATGTCACATTTTGCATTTAGGATTCATTAAAAGTAATCAAGTTTATTTGACAAAAATGGAAAATAACAAAAGATATGTATTTTTTGCATTTTTCTTTATATTCAATGTCCCAATTATGTGATTTTATTTTAAATTGGTGTGATAATTATTATTAGAAGTTAATTAGTATTTGTATAAGTTAATTTGATTTTTTGTAATATAATTTAGAGATTAGTTTTAATAATTAGGATTTAAAAGAAAAGAAATGGAAATCAAAGAGGAAATCGGACCAGGCCCACCCCAAAACTAGCCCAAATACCACCCCTTACCCGGCCCAAGACGACCTGCCACCATGCCCTATCTTGACCGTTGATCTAACTGGATCAAACGATCCAGATCTTCCAATTCTACCCGTTTGACCCTTTACCCGGTCCAACCCACCTGCCCGACCCGATTTGACCCTTAAACCAACAATCCCCTTTGATTTTTCTTTCATTTTTTTATCCCTCCTCTGAAAACCCTAGGAGCCAAAGACGCCTTTCACCAGCCGCCCCGCTCCTTCTCTTCTCCATCAGTCAGCTGCCGCCGGCCACCCCTATCTTCAAAAGAAAATCATAGTAGCTCGTCACCCCAACCCTAGAACACCAAGCGTCGCTGCTCTTCTTCTTCCCCAATACCAGCGACCACCCAAACTCTAGCCCTAAACACCCAAAGCTAGCCGCCCCGCCCCCTTTTCGTCTCATCCGACCAACCAGCAATGAACAACCACTTTCATCTCCAGTCACGAATGACCTCCTGGTCCCTCATCTTCCATAAGCACACACACATAGGTATCATGCACACATAGTATAGAACGCGGACGAAATATGGACAAATATTAAAATTCGATTTGAAGTCTCCATTAGAGAGTCAAGGCACCGATTTGATGAGGTTCCGTCGAGGTGTGCTTTAAGATCATTATTCTTTATTTCCAGTTTAAGGTATGAATTTCGTTTCATTCATTTACAAATTCTATTTTTGTTATTTACAGTGGTTTGTTTATAAAGTCATCGTTATTGTTAATTTCTATCTCCTTTTTAATTTCATGGATTTGATGACATGAATTTGAAGTTATACATTGTGAATACATTATTTGTGGTTTGAGTGTTTTCATATTCATGAGGAGGTTGTCATCTAGTCGTATGTTGAAGTTATTTGTTGAGTTTGTTTGAGATTTCTGTCGATTCAAGTTTCATGGTTCGAGTTTGTTATCGTTGTTGTTTGTTATGGATTCCGTAGCGATTCCAATTTAATTAGGGATTTCAATAGCTGTTTCTGGTCTTTTGGAGTTCACTGTTAGGATTTCCCTCTACTTGTACTCACCTCTGAACATGTTAAAATTGAAATGGCTCGCATTCATGCCTTTTCTCTTATTACTTACTTTTAATGTGCATAAAAGAATCTGGAACGCTATTGTCACGACCCAAATCCGGTCGTGATAGCGCCCAACACTAAAGTTAGGCCAGCCAGACCAACAATTGTTTCCAAAGTGAAATATCAGTCCCAAATAGACAACTCAAAAGAATATATGAGTCAACAGAAACTCCAATAATAATAATATGAATAAATACTGAGAAGTGCGAAAACAAACTAACACTCCCAAAGATCTGGGGTCACGAGTCTAGAGCCTCAAAACAAAACCGAATAATAGTAGAGAATACTGTATAGAAATACTCAAATCTGAACATAAAGTAACAACTGAAAAGAGATGAGAAGCTAGGTTCTGCGAACGTCGGCAGCTACCTCAGCAACTTGATATGACTCTGTAAAAGCTGGATTGCTCTTCTACTTCTCCTGAGTACCTGAATCTGCACACAAAGGTGCAGGGAGTAGGGGTGAGTACCGAGTACTCAGTGAGTAATAAATATATACAAGTAGCTGAAAGCAAGAAATCCACAGAATACCACAAGATGAAGCTAAACTATAGTCCGATCTTCCTATGAACTAGCAACAATAGTACAATACAATTATCACAGATAATTCAACAGATAGAGATGCAATGCAATGCACATAACCGCTACGGCATGTAGCCCAATCTATTAAACATCGACGGCGCTCACTGGGGGTGTGTACAGACTCCGAAACTCCTACAGCCTAAGCGCAATACCGCTGTGGCGTACAGCCCGATCCTCATATCAACCGCTGTGGCGTGCAGCCGGATCCATCCTGAGTTCACAACAAGCATATAAGTCACACAACAGCACAAATTATTTATTTCCAGGTTCCAGTTTATTTATTATGAAAATACTTTAATTCTTATTTAATTTTTCCAAAAAACAAGTGACTTAGCATTTCAATGCGGTGATTTCAAACCAGGACTCAGATCAGTGATTAAGCACGTATAGCTATCACATATATACATATCCCCTAGGGATACTACCGGTCGGCACAAAGCCCCAAACACGGCTTACAACAGACAATTATATCAACATAGTGTTTTTCAACCATAATTATCATATTATACTCATTCGGGATGGACTAAGTCTCAATCCCCAGTCACAATCAATCCCGCACCTGCCACGGTGTGCGAGCCACGCCCTACTAGCGTCACAATGTGCTAAGCCGGGGTTTCGAACCCTCGAGCTACCATATACACAAACTACTCACCTCTAGCCGGTAGTAAATTCGTCCGCAATGCATTTTCCTTTGGAATTCATGCCTCGTGCGTAGAATCTAGTCAAACCACAACAATTATGTCAATTACGGGTCAAAGAAACATAACCCAATTCAATTTATACGAAATACACCTAAATGCACCAAGTTGGTAAAACCTGACCCCGGGCCCGCTGCTCGAAAAATTCCGAAATTAGTACCAATGCGATCCTCATCTCGCCACGAGTCCGTGCATATAAAATTTATCGAAATCGGAGTTCGAATGGCCCTTCAAAAGTCAAATTTTTATTTTCAATACCTAGGCCATAATTCTTCACAGTTTCTACCCAAATTCATGAAGTTTGATGTTAATTCTACCCTAAGATTGTGTTTTTGAGTCAAGAAACTTACCGCCGATGAATACCCAAATGAAACCCTCTTACATCTTGCCCAAATGCTCTCCAAGACGTTCTGTATTTGTGATAAAACTGATTAAGTTCGCGGAGGTTCTTTTAATAAACCCTTCTGTCAGGCCTGTAAATTGCCTTATGCGATCGCAGCACTCCGTCTACGATCGCGATGCACAAAATTCCCCGGCCTCATTTTTTCCCTACACGATCATAGGACCCTACATGCGATCGCAGAGAACCTGGTCCCTCTTCTACGTGATCGCAGGGCCACTCGCGCGATCGTAGTGAAACATTTTCTTCTTCTACGCAATCGCAGTGTATAAATCCTCAGGTCTATGCAATCGCAGCCCAATTCACGCGATCGCATAGAGGAACTTCTGGCCGCCTATTTCCCCTTCTACGTGATCGCAGCCCCAGGCTTGCGATCGCAGTGAAGGATTCCACTGACAGCTTTCTGCTGCAGTTTCTGCTGCATTTTTCTAATAAAAACTCCCGTTGGGCATCCGAAATCATCTCGAGACTCCTGAGACCCCAACCAAAAGCACAAATACATCGCATTACCTCATTTAAACTTGCCCGTAACATAAAATCACCATTGTAACATCAAAATCACCATTTCCATAAGGATTCAAGCCTAAGTTTCTTCAAAACTTCCGAAACTAACATTCGATCCAAAACCAGACCTAAACACCTCCGAATGACTTGAAACTTTGCACGCATATCCAAAATCACCTAACGGAGCTACTGCAACTCTCGAAATTTCATTTTGAGCCCCAGATCAAAATCTCACCTACCTTTCGGATTTCGCCAAAATTCAACCTTAGCCAATTCAAGCCTAAAAATACACCGGACCTCCGAATTCGATTCCGATTGTTCTCCTAAGTCATAAATGATCCCCCGAAACTAGTCGAATCTTCAGAATTAAATTCCGATCTATCTAACTTAGCAGTCAATATTCGGTTGATTTTTTCCAAACTATCCTTTTCATAAAGAGGTATATGACCTCATTTCTATCTAAATTCCTTCTGATTTTCTTCTAACTTTCCGAATACATATAAATAAGCATATTGAAGTGTTAAATGGAGAAAACGGGGCGATAACTCCCGTAACGACAAGTCGGCTCGTTACATTCCCCAACTTAAACAAACGCTCGTCCGTGAGTGGGTTAAGAAACATACCTGGAGTCTCAAATAAGTGTGGATATCTGCTCTGCATCTCCTGTTCGGTCTCCTAAGTTGCTTCCTCCACGGGACGACCTATCCACTGCACATTCACTGAAGCTATGTCCTTGGATCTCAGCTCACAAACCTATCGACCCAAAATGGCTACCGGCTCCACATCATAGGTCAAGTCCTCATCTAACTCTATCGTGCTGAAGTTTAACACATGCGACGGGTCTCCAACATACTTTCGTAGCATAGATACATGGAATACCGGGTGGACTCCCGACAAACTGTGTGACGACCCAAAGGGTCATCACTTATTTTATTAATCATTTCGAGCTTCTGAGGCCTTGAAAACCTCATTCCATGTTGCCTCGATTTACGTGCACAATCCGAGCATATAGCCGGAAAGATTTTGTGATAGAAAATATGAATTCTATGAGAAATGTGGATAAAAATGATATTAATATTGATATGGTTGACTTCGGTCAACATTTTTGGTAAACGGATCCGGACCCGAGATTTGGATGGTCCCGATAGGTCCGTAGGAAAATATGGGACTTGGACATTCGTCCGGAGTCGAATTCTGAGGCCGAGAGCCCAAGTTATGAATTTTTCTATGAAATTGTTTTTAAAGTAATTGTTAAAGGAAATGAATTAATTGACCTTGAGATCGGGCTCGTATTTTGGTTCTGACGCCCGGTACAAGTCTTAAATATTATATATGTGATTTCTGTAAAGTTTGGTGACATTCGGATGTCGTTTGAGATGTTTTGGACCTTGAGTCCCAAATTTGAAAGTTTTGAAAACCAAAAGTATGAAAATCATGAATTTGAGGCTTGATTTGATGAAAACGATGTGATATTGGCGATGTGATCGCACGAACAAGTTCATAATGTGTTTTTGATGTTGTGTACATGTTTGGTTTGGAGCCCGGGAGGCTCGGCTAAGATGTGATAGGCCGTTGGATGAAATTCTGAATTTTTGCACTGCTGGTTTTTCACCCAGCTGTTGTCTTCGCAATTGCGAAGCATATCTCGCAATTGCGAAGGTGGCAGGTCAAGGCAGGGTTCGCAAATTCGAACCCTTGGTCGCAAATGCGAAGGGTTCCCAGGACCGTTTGGGTTCGCAAATGCGAACCAAACCTCGCAATTGCGAGGCCTCCAGTGAAAAGGCATGATTCGCAAATGCGAAGCATTCTTCGCAAATGCGAAGGTCCCTCAGCCCAGCCTCGTTCGCAAATGCGAACATATGTTCGCAAATGCGAAGGTCCCTGGAGGCCAGCCTGGTTCGCAAATGCGAAGGTCCCTGGAGGCCAGCCTGGTTCGCAAATGCGAACAAATGTTCGCAAATGCGAAGCCCCCAGATTTGCCTTGGCTTCGCAAATGCGAACTTCCCAGCCTTAGCTTATTTTTCAAACTCCAGAAATTGGTCGGGGTTCGCAATTGCGAACCCATGTTCGCAAATGCGAACACGGAGACCTGTAAAACACGATTTTCAGTTCATTTCTTCACTTTTTACAAAACAAAAACACCCATTTGCGATTCTTCACGGATTCCTTCTTCATCAAAACAATTGTAAGTCACTTTTTACTTAATTCTTTCAATTCCTAACATCATTAAACATGTTTTTCAATAGAAATCAAAGGTTTTCATGGTAGAATTTCTTGTTTTTGTTAGAATATAGGGTTTTTCATAAATTGGGAAATTGGACCTCGAATTGAGGTCCGATTTTGAAACAAATCATATACATGAACTCGTGAGGGGATGGGTAACCGGATTTTGGTCCAAACCCCGAGTTCCGACCATGTGGGCCCGGGGTCGAAATTCACTATTCCGGGCAGAATGTTGTAAAAGTTGTAATTGGTCTTAGGAATTAGTTTGTTGAGTAGTATTGATGATATTAAATCAATTGTGTATAGATACGATTGGATTGGAGCCAAATTTGAAAGAAAAAGACATTTCCACGGATTGAATTGTTCATAAACATTCGAGGTAAGTGTTTGTTCTATCCTAGCTTGAGGGAATAGGATTATGTGCTATGTGTTATGTGATCGAGTGCGGTGTATGGGCTGTGGTGACGAGCATCCATACACCGGCGTCTAGTATGACCGTGAGTCGTTGAAAATGCTTATTTTGAGATATATTTACAGATGAATTGTTGAACCTTTGTCAGGTTGTAGAATTGTTATTGTTCTCCCTTGTCGGGACTTGTTGTGAAGATAATTATTGATTGCCCTTATTGGGACAATTTATGAATTACTACTTCTTTCTTTGCCCTTAACTATGATTGTTATTTGGGTGAGGAAGAGTGATAATGCACGAAGGGTGATGCCGTGGCTTGATTTATTATTTATGCACGAAGGTTAATGCCGTGCCATGTTTTATTGATTATGCACGAAGGATCATGCCGTGCCCTCTGTTATTGAACCATGTACGAAGGATTATGCCGTACTATGGATGTGAGGATGAGAGTAAAAGCACGAAGGGTGATGCCGTGTACTTTATTTGCTTATTTGGTGAGGATGAGAGTAAAAGCACGAAGGGTGATGCCGTGCAATTGTTTGCTATTCCTTGACTTGATATTACATGTGTTTCCATTATACTTTGTTTTCCTTGTGAACTTATTAACTGCGTTGTTAATTGTTGAATTCTTCGAGATATCCCTTATTGTGTTATTACTTGGTTATTTCTTGTTATTCTGTGGTATACATATATGTTAAATTGCACAGGTTTATGTGGGTGTCTGGTCCTAGGCTTGTCACTACTTCGCCGGGATAGGCCAGGCACTTACAAGCACATGGGGTCGGTTGTGCTGATGCTACACTTCTGTGCGTTTTTGCACAGGTCCAGGTTACGATCAAGAGCAGCAGCAGTAAATAGATTGCGTGGGAGTTGATCACATTTGAGACCAAGGTAGCTTGCAGACGTCCGCAAGCCCGGCGTCTCTCTCTTTACTTATGTTACTAGCTGTAGTCTCTTTATTCCGAGACAAACAGAATTATGTTATATTTCTTTCAAACTTTTATGTGTAGTATTCAATAGTAGTTCATGAGTTGGTGACTCCACGTCTTGGGTAGAGGATTTCAGTATGATTTTTACCTTGTAACTAGTTATTTCTAATTCGATAAAGTATTCCGCACTTATTTAATTAAAGTTATGGTTTGTTGATAAATAAATTATGAAATTGTGTTAAAAACAGGTTAGTATGAATACAGTGGCTTGCCTAGCTACCACGAGTAGGTGCCATCACGATCCCGATGTTGGGGGAAAAATCCGGGTCGTGACAAGTTGGTATCAGAGCTCTAGGTTACATAGGTCTCACCACTCACGAACAAGCTTAGTAGAGTTTGAGAGGTAGGTACGGAGACGTCCGTACTTGTCCTCCAGAGTCTATTGAGTTAGGAAAGAGTCTCTCATTTGTTCTTTCTTGTCGTGCGACTTGTTCCTCAATTATTGATTGAATTTCTATTCTGTCCTTTCGCGGATGGTGAGGACACGCGCTTCTTCGTCCGCTGACCAGCAGCCCGAGCCCCAGACAGCTCCCGTGAGGGGCAGGGGCCAAGGCCGTATCAGCGGCCGTGGTAGGGGTAAAGCTCAGCCCCAGGCAGCTACTCCAGAGATGGAGCCTCATATTGAGATCGACGAGGAGATTCCGGTTCCAGCAGCTCCAGTGGGCCCAGCTCAAGTCCCAGGAGAGGCTTTATTTACCCCGGATCTTCGGGATGCTTTGGTCAGAATAGCGGGATTTATGGACAGCATTGCCAGAGCGGGCTTATTATCAGTTGCACCAGCCGCTTCTCAAGCTGGAGGAGGGGCCCAGACTCCTATTGCTCGTACTCCGGAGCCAGTAGCTCCTCAGCCTCAGGCACCAGTGGTTCAGCCAACTGTGGCCACTCAGTCAGGTACCACAGCTCATGCCGGTGATAGAGCGGCCATGACTTCTGATTCGTTATGGAGACTTGAGCGGTCTTCCAAGCTATTCACCACTACATTCAGCGGAGCCACATCAGAGGATCCTCAAGACTTCTTATTTAGTTGCCATGAGATTCTCAGGACTATGGGGATCGTGGAGACAAATGGAGTTGACTTCTGTACATTGAGGCTTGCAGGATCCGCCAAGACTTGGTGGAGAGATTATTTCTTGACTCGACCAACAGGGTCCCCAGCTTTATCATGGGATCAGTTTGCAGAGCTATTTCTGGAGAAGTTTCTCCCTGCTACTCAGCGGGATGTACTTCGGAGGCAGTTTGAGCGCCTCCATCAGGGCACTATGACGGTCACTCAGTATGAGACGAGATTTGTTGATTTGGCTCGTCATGCAGTGGTGATACTCCCCACAGAGCGGGAGAGGGTCCGCAGGTTTATAGATGGGCTTAATCAACCAATTAGACTCCAGATGGCTATGGGCGTGGGAAGTGACATATCATTTCAGGAGGCAGCTAATGCAGCACGCAGAGTTGAGATGGCTCTCGCTAGAGGAGGCGGTTATTCTTCGGATAAGAGGCCTCGTCATTCGGGTAGGTTTGGTGCTTCTTCCTCTGGTAGCAGAGAGAATCCTTTGATAGAGGCCGGTCTTCCGGGCCTTTTCATTCCGCCCTTCGGGCTTCACGGGGTGGACCGGGTGATCGTGGTTTTCGTGGGCAATATTCAGACCCAGCCTCCTATTAATGCTCGGCCTCTTCGCAGTGTTCGTGGAGGCCATTCGGGTCGTCGGGGCCAACAGCCCTATCGGTCCAAGAGTTGCTACGGTTGTGGTGACCCGGGTCATTTTATCGGGTATTGCCCTTTAGCGGCGGGCAACTCTCGGCAGCGAGGTACTCGTCCTATGATTCGAGTCCCGACCGACCCTCAGCCTGCCCGGCCAGCCGGAGGCGGGGGTAGAGATTATAGAGGTGGAGGTCGAGACCGTAGAGGTGGAGACCGTCCGGCCAGAGGTAGAGGTCAGCCAGTTGATGGTCGTCCCAGAGACGCGGCTCGGAGGGGAGGTGCGGATCCCCGATTCTATGCTTTACCGACCAGGCCAAGGCAGAGGCATCGGATGCCGTGATTACGGGTACTATTCTTGTGTGTGGCGAGAGGTGCTTCGGTATTATTTGACCCCGGATCTACATATTCCTATATGTCCTCCTACTTCGCACCGTATTTGGCCGTGCCCGGCTATGCTCTGGATTTCCAGGTTATGTGGCTACACCGGTGGGTGACTCCATTATAGTCGATCGGGTGCATCGTTCGTGCGTAGTTATATTTGGGGGTCTTGAGACCCGTGTTGATCTATTGCTTTTGGATATGGTGGATTTTGATGTCATATTGGGGATGGACTGGTTGTCCCCACACCATGCTATTCTAGATTGTCATGCTAAGACTGTGACCTTAGCCTTGCCAGAGTCACCCCGACTAGAGTGGAAAGGTACCTCAAGCCACTCCGTTCGCACCGTTATTTCCTATGTTAAGGCTCGACGCATGGTCGAGAAGGGGTGTCTAGCTTATCTGGCTTATGTTCGTGATTCCAGCGCAGAGGTTCCTTCCATTGAGTCAGTCCCTATTGCACGGGAGTTTCCGGAGGTTTTTCCTTCAGACCTGCCGGGCATGCCACCCGACAGGGATATTGATTTCTGTATTGATCTGGCACCGGGCACTCAGCCCATCTCTATTCCACCCTATCGTATGGCCCCGCCGGAGCTAAAAGAGTTGAAAGATCGGTTGCAGGACCTTCTTGAGAAAGGCTTTATTAGGCCCAGTGTTTCCCCCTGGGGAGCACCTGTACTATTTGTAAGAAGAAAGATGGCTCGATGCGGATGTGTATTGATTACCGGCAATTAAACAAAGTGACAATAAATAATAAGTATCCACTGCCGAGGATTGATGATTTGTTTGACCAGCTCCAGGGAGCGAGGGTATTTTCTAAGATAGACTTGAGATCAGGCTACCATCAGCTGAAGATCAGGGCGGCTGACATTCCTAAGACAGCCTTTCGTTCTAGATATGGGCATTATGAGTTTTTGGTCATGTCCTTCGGGTTGACCAATGCCCCAGCAGCATTCATGGAGTTAATGAATCGGGTGTTCATGCCTTACTTAGATCTATTCGTGATAGTCTTTATAGATGACATCCTGGTATACTCCCGCAGCCAGGAAGAGCACGAGCAGCACCTCAAAGTGGTTCTTCAGACTCTGAAAGATAACCAGCTATATGCCAAATTTTCTAAATGTGAGTTCTAGCTGAGTTCGGTAGCATTTCTGGGTCACATTGTATCGGTGGAAGGTATTCGGGTAGACCCAAAGAAGATTGAGGCAGTCCAGAATTGGCCTCGACCAGCTTCAGTGACTGAGATCCGGAGTTTCTTGGGATTAGCAGGTTACTACCGTCGATTTGTAGAGGGGTTTTCTTCTATTGCAGCCCCGATGACCGGGTTGACCCAGAAGGGTGTCCAGTTTCAGTGGTCAGAGGAGTGTGAGGCGAGCTTTCAGAAGCTCAAGATAGCCTTGACCACCGCACCAGTGTTGGTACTACCTACAGGTGCAGGGCCTTATACAGTTTATTGTGACGCATCTCGTACAGGGCTTGGAGCGGTATTGATGCAGGATGGTAAGGTTATCGCTTATGCTTCGAGGCAGTTAAAGATACATGAGAAGAATTATCCAGTTCATGATCTTGAGTTAGCAGCAGTGGTTCATGCCTTAAAGATCTGGAGGCATTATCTATATGGTGTGACATGTGAGGTGTACACTGATCACAAAATCCTAGAGTACTTGTTCAAGCAAAAGGAGTTGAATCTACGACAGCGGAGATGGTTAGAGTTGCTAAAAGACTATGATGTTACTATCTTATATCACCCAGGTAAGGCCAATGTGGTGGCCGATGCATTGAGTAGAAAGTATGCCGGCATGGGTAGTCTTGCATACATTCCGGTCAGTCAGAGACCATTAGCTCTAGATGTCCAGGCCTTAGCCAACCGGTTCGTGAGATTAGACATTTCTGAGCCTAGTAGGGTGTTAGCCTGCACGGTCGCTCGTTCTTCTTTATTAGAGCGTATCCGTGAGAGGCAATTTGATGATCCTCATTTGCGTGAGTTGAGAGATACAGTACAGCGGGGAGGTGCCACACAGGTAAGTCTAGATGATGATGGGGTATTGAAATTGCAGGGTCGAGTTTGTGTACCCAATGTCGAAGGGATTCGAGAGTTGATCTTAGCAGAGGCCCACAGTTCGCGGTATTCTATTCACCCAGGTGCCGCGAAGATGTACCAGGACTTACGGAAACACTATTGGTGGCGCAGAATGAAGAAAGATATCGTTGCGTATGTCGCTCGGTATCTAAATTGTCAGCAGGTGAAATATGAGCACCGGAGACCTGGTGGTGTATTCCGGAGGATTGAAATTCCCGAGTGGAAATGGGAGCGGATCATAATGGACTTCATTACTGGACTTCCTTTGACTCGGAGGAAATTTGATACTATTTGGGTCATTGTTGATAGGCTGACCAAGTCAGCACACTTTATTCCAGTATCCGTCTCCTACTCGTCGGAGAGGTTAGCGGAGGTTTACATTAGGGAGATTGTTCGTCTCCATGGAGTGCCGGTATCTATTATCTCTGATCGGGGTACGCAGTTTACCTCGCGGTTCTGGAGAGCGGTCCAGCAGGAGTTAGGCACCCAGGTTCAGTTGAGTACAGCATTTCATCCTCAGACGGATGGCTAGTCCGAGAGGACTATTCAGATTCTAGAGGACATGCTTCGAGCCTGTGTTATTGATTTCGGAGGCTCGTGGGACCAGTTTCTGCCATTAGCAGAGTTCGCCTACAATAACAGTTACCAGTCTAGCATCCAGGATGGCTCCGTATGAGGCGTTGTATGGTAGGCGATGTCGATCACCGGTTGGATGGTTTGAACCGGAAGAGGCTCGGTTGTTAGGTACAGACTTAGTTCAGGAGGCCTTGGATAAGGTCAAGACAATTCAGGAGAGATTGCGTTCAGCTCAGTCCAGGTAGAAGACTTATGCGGATCGTAAGGTTCGAGATGTAGATTTCATGGTTGGTGAACGAGTATTGCTCCGAGTGTCGCCTATGAAGGGCGTAATGAGGTTCGGAAAGAAGGGCAAGCTCAGCCCTAGGTATATTGGTCCATTTGAGATTCTAGACAGAGTGGGAGGGGTGGCTTACAGATTAGCTTTGCCGCCTAGCTTATCAGCCGTGCATCCAGTTTTTCACGTATCTATGTTTCGGAGATACCACGGCGATCCCACACATGTGTTAGACTTCAGTACTGTCCAATTGGACAATGATCTATCTTACGAGGAGGAGCCGGTGGCCATTCTAGACCGGCAGGTTCAACAGTTGAGGTCGAAGAGTTATCCTTCTGTGCGTGTTCAATGGAGAGGTCAGCCTCCCGAGGCATCGACCTGGGAGTCCGAGTCTGATATGCGGAGCCGCTACCCACACTTGTTTCCTGACTCAGGTACTTCTTTCTTTTGTCCGTTCGAGGACGAACGGTTATTTTAGAGGTGGAGATTGTGACGACCCAAAGGGTCATCACTTATTTTATTAATCATTTCGAGCTTTTGAGGCCTTGAAAACCTCATTCCATGTTGCCTCGATTTACGTGCACAATCCGAGCATGTAGCCGGAAAGATTTTGTGATAGAAAATATGAATTCTATGAAAAATGTGGATAAAAATGATATTAATATTGATATGGTTGACTTCGGTCAATATTTTTGGTAAACGGATCCGGACCCGAGATTTGGATGGTCCCGAGAGGTCCGTAGGAAAATATGGGACTTGGACATTCGTCCGGAGTCGAATTCTGAGGCCGAGAGCCCAAGTTATGAATTTTTCTATGAAATTGTTTTTGAAGTAATTGTCAAGGGAAATGAATTGATTGACCTTGGTATCGGGCTCGTATTTTGGTTCTGACGCCCGGTACAAGTCTTAAATATTATATATGTGATTTCTGTAAAGTTTGGTGACATTCGGATGTCGTTTGAGGTATTTTGGACCTTGAGTCCCAAGTTTGAAAGTTTTGAAAACCAAAAGTATGAAAATCATGAATTTAAGGCTTGATTTGATGAAAACAATGTGATATTGGCGATGTGATCGCACGAACAAGTTCATAATGTGTTTTTGATGTTGTGTACATGTTTGGTTTGGAGCCCGGGAGCTCGGGTAAAGATTTGATAGGCCGTTGGATGAAATTCTGAATTTTTGCACTGCTGGTTTTTCACCCAGCTGTTGTCTTCGCAATTGCGAAGCATATCTCGCAATTGCGAAGGTGGCAGGTCAAGGCAGGGTTCGCAAATTCGAACCCTTGGTCGCAAATGCGAAGGGTTCCCAGGACCGTTTGGGTTCGCAAATGCGAACCAAACCTCGCAATTGCGAGGCCTCCAGTGAAAAGGCATGATTCGCAAATGCGAAGCATTCTTCGCAAATGCGAAGGTCCCTCAGCCCAGCCTCGTTCACAAATGCGAACAAATGTTCGCAAATGCGAAGGTCCCCGGAGGCCAGCCTGGTTCGCAAATGCGAACATATGTTCGCAAATGCGAAGCCCCCAGATTTGCCTTGGCTTCGCAAATGCGAACAAAAGTTCGCAAATGCGAACACCCCTTTGTCTGCCAGTGATCGCAAATGCGAACAAATGTTCGCAAATGCGAACTTCCCGACCTTAGCTTATTTTTCAAACTCCAGAAATTGGTCGGGGTTCGCAATTGCGAACCCATGTTCGCAAATGCGAACACAGAGACCTGTAAAACACGATTTTCAGTTCATTTCTTCACTTTTTACAAAACAAAAACACCCATTTGCGATTCTTCACGGATTCCTTCTTCATCAAAACAATTGTAAGTCACTTTTTACTTATTTCTTTCAATTCCTAACATCATTAAACATGTTTTTCAATAGAAATCAAAGGTTTTCATGGTAGAATTTCTTGTTTTTGTTAGAATATAGGGTTTTTCATAAATTGGGAAATTGGACCTCGAATTGAGGTCCGATTTTGAAACAAATCATATACATGAACTCGTGAGGGGATGGGTAACCGGATTTTGGTCCGAACCCCGAGTTCCGACCATGTGGGCCCGGGGTCGAAATTCACTATTTCGGGCAGAATGTTGTAAAAGTTGTAATTGGTCTTAGGAATTAGTTTGTTGAGTAGTATTGATGATATTAAATCAATTGTGTATAGATACGATTGGATTGGAGCCAAATTTGAAAGAAAAAGACATTTCCACGGATTGAATTGTTCATAAACATTCGAGGTAAGTGTTTGTTCTATCCTAGCTTGAGGGAATAGGATTATGTGCTATGTGTTATGTGATCGAGTGCGGTGTATGGGCTGTGGTGACGAGCATCCATACACCGGCGTCCAGTATGACCGTGAGTCGTTGAAAATGCTTATTTTGAGATATATTTACAGATGAATTGTTGAACCTTTGTCAGGTTGTAGAATTGTTATTGTTCTCCCTTGTCGGGACTTGTTGTGAAGATAATTATTGATTGCCCTTATTGGGACAGTTTATGAATTACTGCTTCTTTCTTTGCCCTTAACTGAGATTGTTATTTGGGTGAGGAAGAGTGATAATGCACGAAGGGTGATGCCGTGCCTTGATTTATTATTTATGCACGAAGGTTAATGCCGTGCCATGTTTTATTGATTATGCATGAAGGATCATGCCGTGCCCTTGTTATTTAACCATGTACGAAGGATTATGCCGTACTATGGATGTGAGGACGAGAGTAAAAGCACGAAGGGTGATGCCGTGTACTTTATTTGCTTATTTGGTGAGGATGAGAGTAAAAGCACGAAGGGTGATGCCGTGCAATTGTTTGCTATTCCTTGACTTGATATTACATGTGTTTCCATTATACTTTGTTTTCCTTGTGAACTTATTAACTGCTGTTAATTGTTGAATTCTTTGAGATATTCCTTATTGTGTTATTACTTGGTTATTTCTTGTTATTCCGTGGTATACATATATATTGAATTGCACAGGTTTATGTGGGTGTCTGGTCCTAGGCTTGTCACTACTTCGCCGGGATAGGCCGGGCACTTACCAGCAACATGGGGTCGGTTGTGCTGATGCTACACTTCTGTGCGTTTTTGCACAGGTCCAGGTTACGATCAGGAGCAGCAGCAGGAGTAAATAGATTGCGTGGGAGTTGATCATATTTGAGACCGAGGTAGCTTGCAGACGTCCGCAGGCCCGGCGTCTCTTTCTTTACTTATGTTACTAGTTGTAGTCTCTTTATTCCGAGACAAACAGAATTATGTTATATTTCTTTCAAACTTTTATGTGTAGTATTCAATAGTAGTTCGTGAGTTGGTGACTCCACGTCTTGGGTAGAGGATTTCGGTATGATTTTTACCTTGTAACTAGTTATTTCTAATTTGATAAAGTATTCCGCACTTATTTAATTAAAGTTATGGTTTGTTGATAAATAAATTATGAAATTGTGTTAAAAACAGGTTAGTATGAATACAGTGGCTTGCCTAGCTACCACGAGTAGGCGCCATCACGATCCCGATGTTGGGGGAAAAATCCGGGTCGTGACAAACTGGGTGGCAAAGCAAGCATATATGCCACCTCCCCAACTTTCCTAAGCACCTCAAAAGGTCCAATGAACCTTGGGCTCAACTTTCCTTTCTTTCCAAACCTCATAACGCCCTTCATAGGCGAAACCTTCAACAACACCTTCTCACCTACTGAATAAGACACATCTCGGACCTTCCGGTCCACATAACTCTTTTGACGCGAATGAGCTGTGCGAAGTCTCTCCTAAATCACCTTCACCTTGTCCAAGGCATCCTGGACTAACTCTGTCCCCAACAATCTAGCCTCGCCGGGCTCAAACCAACCGGTTGGAGACCTACACCGCCTCCCATATAAAGCTTCATACGGTGCCATCTGAATGCTGGACTGATAGCTGTTATTATAAGCGAACTCTACAAAAGGCAAGTAATCAGCCCATGAACCACTAAAATCAATAACACAAGCACGCAATATGTCCTCCAGTATCTAAATAGTATGCTCAGACTTCCCATCCGTCTGTGGATGAAATGATGTGCTCAGCTCTACCTGTGAACCGAGCTCCCGCTGAAATGTCCTCCAGAACTGAGTAGTGAACTGGGTACCTCTGTCTGATATGATAGAAATGGGAACTCTATACAATCTCACAATCTCGCGGATGAATATCTCCGCCAGCCGCTCCGAGGAGTATGTAGTACATACTGGAATGAAGTGAGCTGACTTGGTCAGCCTATCCACAACCACCCAAACTGAATCAAACTTCCTCGTTGTCTGAGGGAGTCCACTAACAAAGTCCATAGTGATCCTTCCCACTTCCACTCGGGAATATCAATACGCTGGAACACACCACCATGTCTCTGATGCTCATACTTGACCTGCTGACAGTTTAGGCCCCGTGCCACATGATTCACAATATCTTTCTTCATCTTTCTCTACCAGTAATGCTGCTTCAAATCCTGATACATCTTTGCGGTGCCTGGATGAATAGAATACCGTGAGCTGTGGTCCTCCTCTAATATCAACTCACTAAGGTTATCAACATTGGGCACGCATATCCGGCCCTGCATCCGCAACACACCATCACTATCAATAGTAACATCTCTGGCATCATCATGTTGAACTCTATCCTTAAGGACAAGCAAGTGTGGATCATCATACTAGCGCTCTCAAATATGATCATATAGAGAAGACCGAGCTAACACGCAAGCCATAACCCGACTGGGGTCAGAAATATCCAGCCTCACCATCTGATTAACTAATGCCTGAACATCAACTGCAAGGGGTCTCTCCCCAACTGGAATGTATGCCAAGCTACCCATGCTAATAGCCTTCCGGCTCAATGCATCAGCCACTACATTGGCCTTCCCGGGATGGTACAAAATGGTAATATCATAGTCTTTAAGCAATTCAAGCCATCTCCGCTGCCTCAAATTGAGATCTTTCTGCTTAAACAAATGTTGAAGGCTACGGTGGTCTGCATATACATCACAAGATACACCATACAACTAATGCCTCCAAATTTTCAAGGCATAAACAATAGCAGCTAACTCTAAGTCGTGAACATGGTAGTTCTTCTCGTGGGCCTTCAGCTGACGAGAAGCATATGCAATAACTCTACCCTCATGCATCAATACACAATCGATCCCAACTCTGCAAGCATCACAATATACCGCATAAGACCCTGAAGCCGATGGAAACACAAGTACCAGAGCGTGGTCAAAGCCGCCTTGAGCTTCTGAAAGCTCTCCTCACATTCATTAGACCACAAAAATGGAGCATTCTTCTGTGTCAACTTCGTCAAAGGTGAAGCAATAGATGAGAAACCTTGAACAAACAGGCGATAATAGCCTGCCAAGCCGAGGAAACTCTAAATCTTAGTAGCCGAGGAAGGTCTGCGCCAATTCTGCACCGCCTTGACGTTCTGTGGGTCAACCCAAATACCATCACTGGACACTATATGTCCCAGAAAAGTCACAGTATCAAGCCAGAATTCACATTTAGAGAATTTTGCATAAAGCTTTTCTTCTCTCAACCTCTACAATACCACTCTCAAGTAATGTGCATGCTCCTCCTGGCTGCGTGAATACACCGGGATATCATCAATAAACATGATCACGAAAGAATCAAGGTACGGCCGAAATACACTATTCATCAAGTGCATGAATGCAACTGGGGCATTAGTCAGCCCGAAAGACATCACCAAAAACTCATAGTGCCCATATCTCGTTCAGAACACTGTCTTCATAATGTCCGAATCCCTAATTTTCAACTGATGATAGCCCGATCGAAGACCAATCTTAGAGAATACGCTAGCTCCCTAGAGCTGATCAAACAAGTCCTCAATACGAGGCAATGGGTACTTATTCTTCAATGTTACCTTGTTCAACTGCATGTAATCAATGCACATTCTCATTGTGCCATCTTTCTTGTTCACGAACAACACCGGTGCACCCCAAGGTGACACACTCGGGCGAATGAAACCCTTATCTAAGAGTTCCTCAAGTTATTCTTTCAACTCCTTTAACTCCACTGATGCCATGCGACAGGGAGGAATAGAAATGGGTTGAGTGCCCGGAACCAAGTCAATACAAAAATCAATATCCTTGTCAGGCGGCATGCCCGGTAGGTTTACTGGAAATACATCCGGAAACTCCCTCACAACGGGGACCGAATCAAGACTAGGTGTATCAGCCTCAACATCTCTAATAAAGGCCAAATAAGATAAACAACCCTTCGCAATCATTCGTTGGGCCTTTATATAAGAAATAACCCTGTCGGATATATAATCAGTCAAGCCATGCCACTCGATCCTCGGATTACCTGGAATAGCTAGTGTGACTGTCTTGGCATGACAGTCCAGAATCGCATGGTAAGGAGATAACCAATCCATGCCTAGAATCACATCGAAATCCACCATGCCCAATAGTAAAAAGTCAACTCGGGTCTCCAGACCCCCAATAGTAATAAGACAGGATCGATATACCTGATCCACAACAATAGTATCCCCCACCGGGGTAGACACATGCACGAGCACGGCAAGAATACCACGGGTCATACCCAAATAATGTGAAAAATATGAATAAACATAGGAATAGGTGGACCCAGGATCAAATAAAATAGAAGCATCCATGTGGCAGACTGAGATAATACATGAAATGACAGCATCTGAGGCAATAGCGTCCTTCCTATCCGGAATAGCATAGAAATGAGCCTGGCCTCCACCAGTACGATCCTCACCCCTAGGGCGACCTCTAACCACCTATCCACCACTCCTAGATGACTGTGCTGGTGCTGAAGAAATAGGAGTAGAAGATGAGGGCTGATCCCTCTGCTGAGACCGCTTACGAAGCCACAGAGGACACTCTCTCTCGATATGGCCAAACTCGCCACACACAAAGCAACAGCCTGAAGATGGAGGAAGGGAATGCTGAGGACCCCTCACTGCAGATGAATCCTGAGCTGAAGAAGCAGGAGCAGAGCTCTGAGCTGGAAGAGCACTCAATGCAGGGTGACGACCCTACTGACCCTGATGACCCGGATGACCCTGACGACCACGATCTAATGAAACTCCACTGGACTCTACACGTCTTGACTGATGAGATCTGAATGAACGACCCCTACTATGCTGAGGCTGGCCCCTAGACGGAGCACCACTGTAACTACCAGTACCACGAGGCCTCTTAGCCTCTCTCTCCTCACGCTCTCTGCGGCGATCTGTCTCAATATGACGGGCAGCATCAACCACCTCCTCAAAGGTAACTGCTGAAGCCCTCTCTGTGGTTATCAATATACGGATGGGATAGATGAGACCATCTATAAATCTCTTGATCCTCTCTCTGTCCGTCGGAATCATCCACATGGCATGACGGGCTAGCTGTGTGAATCTCAACTCATACTGAGTTACCAACATATCCCCCTACTTCAGCCACTCAAACTGACGACACAACTCCTCTATCTAGGACTGAGGCACATACTTCTTCAAAAATACCATGGAGAATTGCTGCCAAGTGAGGGGCGCTGCCCCAGCGGGCCTACGCCTCTCAAAATCCCCCCACAACTGAAATGCTGGACCTGTAAACTGAAAGGTGGTGAAAGCAACACCGTTGGACTCCAGAATACTCGCAGTGCGAAGCATACACTGACACTTATCAAGAAAACCCTAGGCGTCCTCTCCCTCAGCACCACTGAATGCTGGAGGCTGTAGCCTCTTAAACCTCTCCAAACGACACTGCTCATCATCAGGCATAACTGGAACCACATAAGCAGGGGCTGGTGCAACGGGTGCAGCTGGCTGAACTGGAGCTGCCCCAGGTGCCTGAATACCCTGAACTACCGGCTTGGGTGTGCGAGCCACGGGGGTCTGATTCCCTCCCCCTGCCTGTGAAGAATCCGCTGCACTAGAGGCTGCAACCACCTGAGCCAAACCAGTGCATACTGATAGAATCTGGGCTAAAGTCTCCCGAAGATCCGGTATCTCAATAGAAACTGCCGGTGCCTGAACCTGAGCCGCTGGAGCGTCTGCAGCTGGAACCTGATCCTGAATCTAGGCCACCGGTGTTGGAATCTGACCTTGAGTCTGGTCAGCTTGTGGGTCAGCAGTTGCTGGTATTGCTGCCCTACCTCTACCATGATCACGGCCTCTGGGTGCCAATGGTGGTCGTTCACTACGTCCGCTAGCACGAGTTCTCGCCATCTGCGAGAGAATAGAATGTGGAAAAAATTCAGTTTCACGATAACACAAACCGCACGATATGAATCCAAGAAAAGTGAGGTTTTTCCTAAAGTTTCTTTAGCCTTCCGAGGATAGATACGGACGTCAATGTATCGATTCGCGAAAGCCTACTAAACCGGCTTATGACTCACGAGTCCTAGTAACCTAGGCTCTGATTCCAACTTATCACGACCCAAATCCGGTCGTGATGGCGCCCAACACTAAAGCTAGGCCAGTCAGACCAACAATTGTTTTCAAAGTGAAATATCAATCCCAAATGGACAACTCAAAAGAATATATGAGTCAACATAAACTCCAATAATAATAATATGAATAAATACTGAGAAGTGCGAAAACAAACTAACACTCCCAAAGATCTGGGGTCACGAGTCTAGAGCCTCTAAACAAAACTGAATAATAGTAGAGAATACTGTATAGAAGTACTCAAATCTGAACATAAAGTAACAACTGAAAAGAGATGAGAAGCTAGGTTCTGCAAACGTCGGCAGCTACCTCAGCAACTCGATATGACTCTATAAAAGCTGGATTGCTCGTCTACTTCTCCTAAGTACCTGAATCTGCACACAAAGGTGCAGGGAGTAGGGGTGAGTACTGAGTACTCAGTGAGTAATAAATATATACAAGTAGCTGAAAGCAAGAAATCCACAGAATACCACAAGATGAAGCTAAACTGCAGTCCGATCCTCCTACGAACTAGCAACAACAGTACAATACAATTATCACAAATAATTCAACAGATAGAGATGCAATGCAATGCACATAACTGCTACGGCGTGTAGCCCGATCTATTTAACATAGACGGCGCTTACTGGGGGTGTGTACAGACTCCGTAGGGGCTCTTACAGCCCAAGCGCAATACTACTGCAGCGTGTAGCCCGATCCTCATATCAACCGCTACGGCGTGTAGCCCGATCCATCCTCAGTCCACAACAAGCATATAAGTCACACAACAGCTCAAATTATTTATTTCCAGGTTCCAGTTTATTTATTATGAAAATACTTTAATTCTTATTTAATTTTTCCAAAAACAGGTGACTTAGCATTTCAATGCGGTGATTTCAAACCAGGACTGAGATCAGTGATTAAGCAAGTATAGCTATCACATATATACCTATCCCCTAGAGATACTACCGGTCGGCACAAGGCCCCAAACACGGCTTACAGCCCACAAGTATATCAACACAGTGTTTTTCAACTATAATTATCATATTATACTCATTCGGGATGGACTAAGTCTCAACCCCCAGTCACAATCAATCCCGCACCTGCCACGGGGTGCGATCCACGCTCTACTAGCATAACAATGTGCTAAGCCGGGGTTTCGAACCCTCAGGCTACCATATACACAAACTACTCACCTCTAGCAGGTCGTAGACTCGTCCGCAATGCCTTTTCCTTTGGAATTCGCTGACTCGTGCGTAGAATCTAGTCAAACCACAACAATTATGTCAATTACGGGTCAAAGAAATATAACCCAATTCAATTTATACGAAATACGCCTAAATGCACTAAGTTGGTAAAACCCGACCGGGGCCCGCTACTCAAAAAATTCCAAAATTAATACCAATGCGATCCTCGTCTTTCCACGAGTCCGTGCATATAAAATTTATCGAAATTGGAGTTCGAATGGCCCTTCAAAAGTCAAATTTTTGTTTTCAATACCTAGGCCATAATTCTTCACAGTTTCTACCCAAATTAATGAAGTTTGATGTTAGTTCTACCCTAAGATTGTGTTTTTGAGTCAAGAAACTTACCTCCGATGAATACCCTGTGAAACCCTCTTACATCTCGCCCAAATGCTCTCCAAGACGTTCTGTTTTTGTGATAAAACTAATTAAGTTCGCGGAGGTTCTTTTAATAAACCCTTCTGTCAGGCCTGTAAATTGCATTATGCGATTGCAGCACTCCGTCTGCGATCGCGATGCACAAAATTCCCCGGCCACATTTTTGCCCTACGTGATCGCAGGACCCCGCATGCGATCGCAGAGAACCCGGTCCCTCTTCTACGCGATCGCAGGGCCACTCACGCGATCGCAATGAACCATTTTCTTCTTCTACGCGATCGCAAATAGCTCTACGCGATCGCAGTGTATAAATCGTCAGGTCTATGCGATCGCAGCCCAATTCACGCGATTGCATAGAGGAACTTCTGTCCGCCCATTTCCCCTTCTACACGATCGCAGCCCCAGGCTTGCGATCCCAGTGAAGGATTCCGCCGACAGTTTTCTTCTGCAGTTTCTGCTGCATTTTTCTAATAAAAACTCCCGTTGGGCATCCGAAATCATCCCGAGACTCCTGGGACCCCAACCAAAAGCGCAAATACATCGCATTAACTCATTCAAACTTGCTCGTAACATAAAAACACCATCGTAAACATCAAAATCACCATTTCCACATAGATTCAAGCCTAAGTTTCTTCAAAACTTCTGAAACTAACATTCGATCCAAAACCCGACCTAAACACCTCCGAATGACCTGAAAATTTGCACGCATATCCATAATCACCTAAAGGAGCTACTACAACTCTCGGAATTTTACTCTGAGCCCCGGATAAAAATCTCACCTACCATTCGAATTTCGCCAAAATTCAACCTTAGCCAATTCAAGCCTAAAACTACACCGGACCTCCGAATTCGATTCCAATTGCTCTCCTAAGTCATAAATGAACCCCCGAAACTAGTCGAATCATCAGAATTAAATTCCAAGCTATCTAACTCACCGGTCAACATTTAGTTGACTTTTTCCAAACTTTCCTTTTCATAAAGAGGTATATGACCTCATTTCTATCTAAATTCCTTCCGATTTGCTTCTAACTTTTTGAACACATATAAATAAGCATATTGAAGTGTTAAATAAAGAAAACAGGGTGATAACTCCCGTAACGACAAGTCGGGTCGTTACAACTATTTTTCTTGAGTTTTTGCTGATTGTTCTAATTTGCTCGATCATTAAAATAGAACACTGGAATCTTTGGTGTATTTGTGTGTAATTTGGTTAAAGCATATCTGTTTTGAAGTGTTGGATCATATTATATGGAATGTTGATTGATTATATAAGACTTGAACCAGTGTAGTTGAATTAGCTAAGAGTTGTTTAATAAAAGATGTATTTTACCTACTTGAGAAGTTAATAACACATGGTAGGATCAGTCTAAAGATTAAATTAATTAGTTGGTTGGATTTGTACCTTTTAAGTTTGGAAAGTAGATAGCATGTGGGGAAATAATGAAAAAAAATAAAAGGGATACATGTGGGAAGGGAATATACAGCTGAAAAATGAAAGATTTAAATAGAAAAGGGGATTACTAGTAGATTGACACCCTGTTAAAAGCCTCTTAAGAGCTGGAAATCAGAACTAACATGGGGGGAATGATAAAAGGTTAAAGGGGTGCACATGTGAAAGAATATACAGGTGAAAAGTGAAAATTTTGAATAAAAAATAAGTTGATTTCATTCTTTAAATAGGACACACTGATAACAGAGTAGGGGGAGCAGAGAGGAGGAGGAAAAACAGAACTGGAGACAGGGATTTGAGAGTAAAAGAATCTGAGAGGAAATTTGAGAGTTTTTGGAGAGCTTTCTTAGGATTTCAGTTTTAGACATATTTTAAAACAATGAAAAGAGAGACAAATACTTTGAAAATCACTAATTATACACTAAGAGTATAGATATAGATATTAAGTTTACTGTTCCATTGGGTGTTGTAGAATAATCCTGAGTTCTAGATTATTCATTCATATCTTTTGGTTCAGTATTTAGCTACTAGAATTTCAGAGGTGTATTAGACTGATTTCAAGTAGTTTTGGGTCCAATTAAACTAGTTTTTGGTACAAGTATTGGTCTGTTGACATTTTCAATTGTTTGCTGGGTATTTTGAAGTTAAAATCGGTCTGTCCAAGCTAATTCTAGGGTCATTTGCTGGTTATTGTTGTCGGGACTTGGTGATCTGATGTGTTTGAGCTGTTACTGATATCACCTTTCTTCATTTCTGTTATCGAATTCCAGGTACACATTTCTGAAACTGTGTTGATGTGGCTTCCTCTATTGATAATGAAATGAAATTGAGGCTTAAGCTCTACTATGGGACTGCAATTCGAATAGTTCTGTTATGCTTGGGATGTTAAAATTAAATTAGGACTGTTTTAAATTATTATGGATTTTGTACTGTTAACTTGGAATTTCTGAGACGTATTTGGTTTAGTTAGTTGTTAGTTTAAATATGTAAAACTTGAATACATCTCAAGCTGGAAACTGGTTCAACGACTTGATATGCATTAAGTGTTGATGACGCAGTGTTTGAACTATTAGGAACAGATAATTTTGCAGTCATTCGTTAAAATAGGTTCATAATAATGAAAGTTATTTCCATGATTGTTACCTCATGTATTTGACTAGGAAGTAACTCAGCAGTGAATCAATATTTTCTATCTCATGTTTGTGGAAATGGCGTTGAGCTGCTCGAATTGATTCAATATGAGCTTGTGTTTTTTTTGTGATTTTATGATATATGTTACAGCGTTGATCGGTCACAGATGTATTCCTTTGCAAATTCATTGATTTCATTTCTAAAGTGCTTGCCTCTAGGAATATTGAGCCAATTGTGTGTAGTGCAGAAAATTTTATATACTTTTCACGTCAATGTTTCTATTTGCCGTAGGATTTTTGGCCATTGTTAATTCTAAATTTCAACCAAGATCTACCTAATATATAGAGTTAGGGAATTAAAAATGTTACATTTTTGTCTCTTATACTAAAAATGTGGAATTGTGAATATAATACAATTAAGAGAATTAGTCTATGTCTACTTTATGATTATTGATGTGAGATTAGTAAATTATCATAATTACGGGTACGACTACCGTGACGTAGTTGCGATACACAATCTCAATTCAGGGGTGCATTTCTTGTAACCCGATTATAATGACTTTAACTAATAAAGCCCTTTGAAATAAATCGAGGTGTGCCGTGACGAACAAAATCTCAAAACGCATGGCCCTCGCTTAATCAACATTTTAATCCTTAGAAATCGAGGCGCGCCATTTAGTTAAATTTACAGGGCCCTCGCAAAGTTAACAACACGTAGTTGCTTTTAGGCGCGTTAATTAATAATATACCTTCCTAAGTACGGGTGCACATTTATGTGACCCAAATCTAAATCTCAACAAAATCGAAATGTATCGATAATCACGGGTACATTGATTGTGACGTGGTTTGAGATGTATTTTCATGATGTTGTAATTCTTCTATTAAATAATGAATAGTAATATTAAAAACAATTAAAAGTTAACATTTGCACATAAGTTAAAGCATAGTAAATCAGATAAATAAGCCGAATATGACAGTTGAGCAACCGTGCTAGAACCACGGAACTCGGGAATGCCTAACACCTTCTCCCGGGTTAACAGAATTCCTTATCCGAATTTCTGGTACGCAGACTGTTAAATAGAGTCAAACCTATCCTCAATTCGGGATTCAAACCGGTGACTTGGGACACCATACATCTCCCAAGTGGCGACTCTGAATTAATTAAATAAATCTCGTGTCGATTGCCTTTAATTGGAAAAACTCCCTTTACCTCGCGCCCCTCGCGGGTCAGCGCGTAAAAAGGAGGTGCGACATAGGGCCATGAAAATTTGCTAAATGTCACACCTTGAATTCTAATGATCGATACACAACTAATTAAAAAGAGGGCCATGCAATTATCATTTTTTATTTTGCATGATGTTACTCGACTTCCAATTTCAAAAGATTATACTCAATTAAATCAAACTACGAATATAAATAATTGATTACTTTAAATTTGGGATTCTTGCAAGGCCGTAGCACTTTATTTTTCCTTCCTGTTCAATCCTAGATCTATTTCCCAAAATACTTACCAAAATTCCTTTTAGGCAACCTATACACCTAGCACCTCAAAACACAAATTTCAAATAACAATCTTATGAATTCGTCAAGTCTATTTTTCAGTTCTCCCTTTGTGCTGGACTTAAGTATTTGGCCCATATTAGAACTCTTATCAACATTCACATGATATGTTACTTCTTGGCTAGGATCCATTCAATTGAAACAAAATCCTTTCGTCAACAGACGATCCCAAAACCTCAATTGTCCTTTTGCCCAAACACCAAATCTCTTACAACTACCAAATTAGTTTTCGGAAATCAACCTCTACTATTTTTATTATAATTTCAATCACACCAAACCAAATTTAGATATCAATTTGTGTGGCTAACGAGTAGTTAAACCAAAGTGAAACCTGGAAATAAATTACTTCTCTAAAGCATAAATATTCAAACATTTAAACTACATTACCACAGTCCATAATTATTGCAAAGAATACCAAGTTCAAAATAGGAATTTCTCATGCTTTAATGTGATGGAAATCCAAATATGTTCAAGATAAGTCTCTATAACAGGCCTAGTTAAACATGAACAGTAGTAGGCTGAATTACACGATAATTATGATAGCAAACTGGTTTGTTTCATCCAAAGCTAATTCACAACTTCGACTTCAATACAATTTCGAGAGTGTACCTGGAAGTAAAGATGAAACAAAAGGGTGAGGATTTCAGCAGAAGTTAAAAACAGCAACACAGCCCCAAATCCAGCAATGGAACCACAGAATTGATTCTAGTTTCAATGGAATAGCAAATCCACATTTCAAAAATAAAAAATATGTAATTCAAACAACTGATATCGACTTCAAACGAGCAGATAACTTGGAAAACAACCACATCCGGCCTCACTTAACTAATTTTCCAGGCCAGTTCAGAGTCTGGACAGAGAATAACAACCCAAAATTGATTCAGAGAGGAAAATTTTCAAAGTTTGGAGCTCAATTACGATGAAACAGTAGCCTTCTTTAGGTCTCTTTATCTTTCTCAATCTCAATATCTCTCTCCTTTTTTTTCTTTATGTATATATCCTCCTTTTGTATTTATAGTCCCTTCTAAACCTACCCTCCTTTGAAAAATTTCACTTCCCCTACCAACAACCCCAAAACAATCTGCCCATTTTCAAACTAAATCTCACTAAGGAAGGCTTTTCCCTATTTTATTCCTTAAATTAAGGCATGATATAAGGGTTTGGCCCCAACTAACATTAAACTAATGTTATAGCTCTTGTCCTATTAGTGCTTGACTAACGGGCCATTAATTTGGTCAAATCTGACCAGTTTCCTTCCCCAAAATACCCCGATGATCATACTGTTATTACTGTACTATCCCTACCCCCTAAAAGCCCTGTGATTTCTACCTTAACCAACTATAACCAATTCGTAATATCAATCACTTAATTAGAATAGGAAGGAAGCAAACAAAACAAAGACTAAAATGATAAACACTGGAATGAATCAAAAGGCTAAAACTATCGTCATGCTTCTTCTTTCTTTTAATCAAACTAAATAGCTACATTTAAACAACTAATTACATATAGAGATTAAACACCAACAATTAGAATAAGAATAAACCAAAGGATCAAACAGACACACATGCGATTCAAGTTGTATCGGACAAAATAAGGAACTTATATGAAAGTAATTACTCGACGAAGTTATTCAATTAATCACACATACTATAATATATATGTAATAATAAAAGAAACAAAATCGACCATATAAAAGGTTTGATTGGAGTTTAACAGAATTGTTGATACAAAATTTGATAAAAAATCAATAAACCAAACTAAACAAATAAACATATATAGACATAAATATAGAACGAAGGGGAAAAGAAAAATACCTCAACACCCAGAAACTAGACGACCCGGGTGAACTCCGACACACACATTTTGAGGTAGAACGGACCTTAATTGAGTGCTCTCAACTGAGAACACTTTGACTAAAGTCGATTAGACCCCAAATTTTCTTTTAATTCGGACATAATTCATGGTTTGGAATTTCTAGGGTTCTTACGTTCGATTTTGGGGCTCGAACGTTTATAGCCAGATTCGAACCAACCCAAGAGTGGTTTGGTAACAAGGGAGGTCAGGGGGGCGTCTGGTGTGAGTTTGGGCTTGATTGGGGTGGGGTTCAGCTTGGATTGAACTTTCAAACGAAGATTCGAGAAGCTAGGGACTGATTTAAGGTAATGGGGTGGTGGATTTAGCTTGGGGGTGGTCAGATGAACTAGGGGTGTAATTTTTGGGTAGATTAGAGGAGGAGCCGCCGGGTTTTGGGCGGTGGAAAAGGCTGGCGGATTCTAGGGTTTCCTCATCTCTAAAAGAGATGAGGTCTGAGAGAGAGAGACGAGGGGAGAGGGGGGCTTGGTTTAAGGGGGGCATGGGGTGTGTTTGGCTGCTCATATACGAATGGGTGGGATGAATCCAGGTCGTTTGATTTGATGAGATCAACGGTTTGGATCCGTTCCTTAATGAAAATGACGTTGCTTCATTTACCCATGGACTGGATCGGTCTTTGGACGTGAATGGTTAGGGCATGGGAGTGATTTGCGGCCGTCAGATAAAATGACAGTGACGGCCTGGATCAACAGGCTTGAAATAATGTCGTTTCGTCGAAGCTGGGGGTGGACTGGGGCGAGGACTGAGCCGTTTTGGGCCTGGTCCGAGTTTTCTCTTTATTTTTCAATTGTTTCTTTTTACTCTTTTCTTATTATTTCCTATTTTAAATTCATTTCAAACTAAATTCTAAAATCCTAAATTACATTATAGAACCAAATTAACTTATCAAATATATTAATTAACTTCTTATAACAATTATCACACACAAGTAACTGTCACACCTCCCTTTTTACTACCCCAACTGCATATAAATACGCTCGTAGGGTATACCCCGACGCTCAAATACCCGAAACGGATAAAATAACGTAAAGGAAGGAGTTTTTCCAATTAAAGGACAATCGGTTCGGGATTTTATTAGAGATTAATCAGAGTCGCCACTTGGGAATGATAATGGTGTCCCAAGTCATCGGTTAATCCCGAATCCGAGGAATTTTGACTCTTAAATGTCTGCGAAGCAAAGATCCAGATAAGGAACTCTGTTAACCCGGGAGAAGGTGTTAGGCATTCCCGGGTTCCGTGGTTTTAGCACGGTCGCTCAATTGTCGTTCCCGACTTTTGTTTGACTTAATCACAGATTTTAACAACATATATAGTGCTTTTTACGTTAAGTATTATTTTAAAGAATTTGCGGTATCGCGAAAACACGCCTCGAGTCATACCGCAACCAGTACGCCTATGACTTTTGGTGTATTTCGGCTTTGCCGAGATTTGAATTTGAGTCGCACCAAGTGCACACTCGTTCAAAGGAAGGTATATTAAAATCGTGCCCTAAATAGTCTATCGGCTTTTTGTTTTTTTGGGTAAGACTATGGAATTAGCTAGTAGTCTTCCCGAGTCTAATTATGTTAAACCATTACTAAATGGGGGCCCCGCTTGTTTTGCGTTATGCGAGGCTCGTCCCGATTATTTATTAAAGTCCAATCCTATTTGTTCAACTATGTTTGTTATACATTATTTTGCCTTAATCGATTTGTAACATTAAACATTCCAGGCCCGTCGAATTTTGTTATTTAATTGGCCTGGTCTTCTCTTCATTTAAATACACGTTCGAACTGCCCAGGTCTCCGATGCCCAGGCAGTTTTAGGACTTCTGCTCGCTGGCCCAGTTGGCTTCATATAGAGATTCAGGCCCGTGATATACATTAGGTCTAAACTACATAACAATAATAATGATTGCAGTAAAAGAGTAATAATACACATCAGGAACGAAAATTCATTTTATTTATTGATCCAAAAGGGAAAATGGTTGTACAAGAATATCATTCTTAATCCAAGATCACAACTAATTAATGTATAAATGAATGAACTAATCCCGTTTCTTTGTTTTCTGTTGATGGCTTATATCACTATTGAAATCACTCAGTCAAAGAGCAATTTCATCTATGTGATGCAATGTTTAAACAACCCAATCGCTTATTGACAATAACCATATTATCTAAAGCTAAATGACTATCTATACATACATTGCTATACTGCAATTTTGGGCTTAATCAATGTCACAGATCTAGTCTCAAATGAATCACTACTTCCTTTTCTCTCTTGTGCTCGCTGATATCCAGAGACTGATTAACTATATGATTAACTATTGTTGCTTAATAAGAGCCCAATCTATTTGATATTATCAAAACCAACTTCATTACTCATCTGTTTGTTTCCTTTTAGACTTATTCGAACTCGTGATTGACAAAACAGATTAACTAGGTGAGCTTATTACTATTAACTTATGTCATGGTCTTTTAGCTTCATTTTAGAGATTTTACCTAATTAACTACATGAGGTGCTACTGGCTACTACTATTATACTACTGCTATTACATTGTTTTATATCTGTTTTTATACCACTGTATTCTATACTACCACTAAGCTACAGACCTAAGCTATTAAAGCAATAACACAAAATGAATTACAAATTCATAACGACATATAATTTAAACAGAAATCTCCATGTTATTTCATCAAGATCATCAGTACAGCTTCACTCGAACAAGAATGGTACCTGGATAGCAAAATGAAGCCGATGAGTCTAAGGGATTAAGCAGAAAAGCACAGCAAGGACTCAGCAATGCAACAGTGATGGATTGAATCTTAATAGAGCAGAAAACCACAGCAATCCACAAATAAGAAACCCAGCAACAAACGAGCAAAAACCCTCAGCAAAGCAAGTAGAAACTCACGTGAAAACTCAAGCAGAGAACCAAAACCAGAAGAATATTTCCAGATCCTCACTCGAAATTTGCAGAAAAGAAGCCTACTGCTATGTTAAAATTCTATTTCTCTGAACTTTTCTTCAAAAGCCAGCCTAGATGTATTTCTAATTGTTAAATTTTCGAACCCCTCTTCAGCCCTTTTTGGGGTGTATTTATAGCTAACTAAAGGCTGAAAACTTGGGGAGAAAGTTATGGGATTAATCCCAACTTTCCCCCTCTAAAATTTGTGAAATGTTCACTTAAACCCCTCATTCAGTTATCAGAAACCCTTCCAGCATGTGCAGGAAGGTTCCAACGATTCCTTTTAAGGGGTTTTTACTAATGTAGCCCTAAGGGATGAAGATTTTAACAGATTTCCCATTTTAGGGAGACCATTATACCCTTAAATCTCTGCAAAATTGCAGAAATCAGGGGTGCAAATGACTCCCTTACCCTCTTAAGTTCCAAACTATTCACTATTTTACCAAATTAATACCCAATTATGCCCCTAAGGGCACTACTGATTTACCAAGTCTACCTAGGTCAGATTCCAGCTTTTTTTGGTCTTATTTGACTATAGCCAGCCTTGCATTGGTATTTAAGGGCTGGCCAGGTCTACTTTAGGAAACTATTTCAATTTTAACCCATTTAAACTAATTCCAGTCAATTAATACCAAATTATTTCAATTTAAAGCTGATTGCAGGACTAGCCTGCTTTATTAATGAAATTAAACTATTTAAAAGTTAGCCAGTCTCAAGTTGAGACTTAGCTTGGGTATTAACCCAATTACTGAACAGTTGGGCCAAAAAAAACCTTTGCAGGTTTGGCCACTTTGATGTTCAGGGCTCTAAAGAGAGCCTGGGCCAGTCTGCATTTGCAGACTTAGCCATTTTGCACAACCAGCCCCTTTTAAAGGTGGGTTGTGTGTTAGGGCCTTATAGAATTGGTCAACATTTTGCAAAGTTAACCATTCTTAGGCAAATTACTTCTTAATAACCTATTTTATTTATTTTAAGGTCAATTAAACTAAATTGCAGAATTAACTTGCTTAAATACCTATTAAACTAATGGCCAGTCTCAAGTTGAGACTTAGCCTGGGTAATTAAACCCAATTACTGAACATAGCTGGGCCCAAAGCCTTTGCAGGCCTGGCCACTCTGATGTTCAGGGCTCAAATGAACCTTGGTGAGCTTGCATTTGCAAGATTGACCAATTTTTGCACAACCAGCCCTTTTTGAAGTGGACTGTGTGTTAGGACCTCATAGAGTTGGTCAACCTTTTGCAAAGTTGACCACTCTTAGGTCAATTATTGTCTAACAGCCTATTTTTGTGATTTTCAGTTTAGTCTTGTTTCAAAACTAGCCACTCTAAGGATCCTAATACTAACAGCTATAACCGATTCACCTAAGCATAATAAGCATTAACAGTGTTCATACTTAACATAAAACTATTGCAAACTTAGCCATTTCAACATACAATTGCACACATAACCACATGAAACCAAATATGTTTATCAACTAATCAAAACTCAGAGAAGAAGTTGGATAATGTTGAATTTTAATCAATCAGACTCACAAACTCAATTTCAAATAGCAAAGTGTCAATTAAACATTAAGCATGCCTAGTTACAATCAATTCTATGTTGAGTGATTCACTGGAAGACCCAAAGCACACTTAGGGTTCATGAACATAGGCATAGTAAAGGCTAGCTTCCATAACAGTCAACGAGAGATGAACTAGGCTTATATCAGACATGAGAACAATGGGTCTAACAGAGTAATATGAGAATGGTAATCAACTAACCTAAATCTAACACAGGTGCATGACAGATAAGATGAAAAGAAGAACATGGACAAACAGTGAAGAAGAAACCTAAAACTATCAGTTCAAGTCATATGAAAGTTTGAACAACTTCAAGATCACCTAGGTTCATGGCATAGACATACACAGAAGCAAAAAGACCTAACAAACAACCAGTATGAAAGATCTGACATGGTTCACAAGATGAAAGAGGAGAAGAGAATCAAGGTGACCTTCAACTTATCAGGATCAATACGTGATTTAAAAAACAACGAATATAAGTAAAAGAGAACAACTATCAACAGTCAAACTTTGAGATGAATCAGAAGCCAACAGTCGAAAGTGACACAGAAAAGATGAATTTCTCAATCTTAAAGCAAAGAACCATGTGATCACACAAGACATATGATGGATAAGGTCCTATTACTAACAGGCTCTGAAGGAAACATGTTGCGAAACCCTATGACTAAGCATTAGAGATACGGGCAAAAGATGTGAAACATGCGAAGAAACAGGAAAGATAAACACAACAAGAGAAGAGCTAATGATAAGCAGAGAGATAGAAAACCCTAAAACTAACATGTGAAACAAATAAGAAATATAGAAGAGATAACAATTAACAGAGAAAAGCAACAAAGGAAATATGAACTACAGAAACATGGGGGACATAACCAAACAGAAACAAATCATGGACAAGAATGTTAAACACAAACAAAATCAGAGAAGACATAAGAGGCATGCAAAACACGAAAATATGAAGAAACAAGCAAATAAGAATTAATCACAGAAGGAAAGGGACTTAGCTTAGCGGGGTCTGTCCCCAAAGCTTCCTAACCCTTTTCCTCTTTTATTATCTCTCTCGGACTCCTTTTTCTCTCTTTTCTCTGTTTCTTTTTATTATTTTTTTCGTTTTTCTTTTTTCTGGTTTCTTGCTTGGACTTCAAGACGAAGCCTTTTTTTTTATTTTGTTTGAAGGGGGTGTTTTGGGAGGGTAAAGGACGGATCTTTAGGTTTGGGGGTCGCCGGAGTTAGGTTTCCGGCAACTTTCTTTTGGATATTCGAGACGATCCGAGGATATTCGAGGGGTGAGAGTGGTATGGGTGGGTAGATCAGGTGAAGGGGGTTCTTTTGGCGTTGGTTTTGAGTGGTTTCTCATTGTTTGGGTGGTCACCGGTGTAGCTCCGGTGACCGGGACTTGAAGAACAGGGTCTTTTTTCTAGGTTCCTTGGTGTTTTGAGATGAAGAAGAAGGAGAAGAAGAAGAAAAGAAGAGGGGAGGGATTAAAAGGGGCCGGCGACCACCGTGGAGGGTGGTGGCCGCCATTGTCGGCTAGGGTTCTTAAGGATTGAGGATGAAGAAGATGGGAGAAGAGAAAGGGTTTCTAGAGGCGGCTAGGTTAAGGGATTGGAATGAAAATGGCCGGCTGTTCGGACATAAGCCTTATATAGGCGATATGTCTGAGGTAATCTTGGCCGTCCGTTTGATGGAGATCAACGGTCTGTGCGTGCGTTACTAAAACGACGCCGTTTGGGTTCATATGAGACCCAGGCCGTCAACCGTTAGATCAACTGGGATGGACGGTCCAGATTCGATCTCTCAAATTAATTAAAAGCCTAAAATCAACTCAATATCCCTGTCGTTAGATTAATGAGATTGAACGGCTGAGATTGAGTCTTCCATATGGATCAGACAGGCCAAACTTTGGGCCAATTTATCTGGGCCTCTCAATTCAATTTAACTGGCCCAGTCTTATTATACACAAGCTAATTCTTTTTTGTATTTTCTGATTTAATGATTTTTTATGTATTTTCTTTTATACTTTTTTTTCTTTTTCTCTTATGGAAAATCATAAAACCTAAATTCCTACTTACTCTAATTAATTAGTATTTTTTGGCAATTTTCTACTATTTTTCCTTAATTTCCGCTACTTAACCCTATTTTTGCTAATTTTCTTCTTAAAACTAATCAAATCAAACAAATTAATTACCTAGCCTAATTTTTTTTTGATTTTTTCTAATTTCTACTTATTCAAACACATAAAGTATAGCTAATTTCATCCAAAGCAAGTAATTGCACTCAAAAACATATTTACTTTAATTTTGGAATTATTTGCCCGGTGCAAAAATCATGTGCTCACAGCTGCCCCTCTTTGCTCGGGAACACAAAGAGTTTCAGTGCAAAGACAAGTGAGCAGTAATGAGAGATTTTTGCACATTGGCACATTCCGTGAAAGCATTTTTGAAAACCTTTTGACCGCACCCTGCTTTAGAGGTTGCCTACATATCCTGGGCTAAACAGGAATCAGGTCAGTGTAGTTCGGGAAGGTATGGCAGTTTAAAAACTACCAGACTCACTGTTGCATTGACACTGTTGAGACCTGCTAACTTACTCCTTATTACACCGGGGGAAAATGTAAAATGAAGAAGCTATTCTAAGCTATGATCCTATAATTACAATTGTTCCTAATCTAGCTTTTGCTCTTCTTCCTTTCCGGTGATGCAGACTCTCCTTTTTGTTGATTTTCTTTGATGTTGACTCTCTTTTTTGTTGATTTTCTTTGATGTTGACTCTTTTTTTTGTTGATTTACTTTGATGTTGACTCTCTTTTTTGTTGATTTTCAAAACAAAACAACAAACTACTTTTTTTCTTTTTCTGCCCCAGTGTGGGCTTTTAGCTATATAAACCATGATGTGATGCAGAAAAATATTCCCGTATTTGAAGGTGGGCGCCTAACGGAATTTAAACGTGCAATGCGATGCAGAAAAATATTCCCGTATTTGAAGGTGGGCGCCTAACAGAATTTAAACGTGCAATGCGATGCAGAAAAGTATTCCCGTATTTGAAGGTGGGCACCTAACTGAATTTAAACGTGCAATGCGATGCAGAAAAGTATTCCCGTATTTGAAGGTGGGCACCTAACGGAATTTAAACGTGCAATGCGATGCAGAAAGTATTCCCGTATTCGAAGGTGGGCACCTAACAGAATTTAAACGTGCAATGCGATGCGGAAAAGTATTCCCGTATTCGAAGGTGGGCACCTAACAGAAATTAAACGTGCAATGCGATGCAGAAAATATTCCCGTATTAGAAGGTGGGCACCTAACGGAATTTAAACGTGCAATGCGATGCAGAAAAGTATTCCCGTATTTGAAGGTGGGCACCTAACAGAATTTTAACGTGCAATGCGATGCAGAAAAGTATTCTCGTATTCGAAGGTGGGCACCTAACAGAATTTAAACGTGCAATGCGATGCAGAAAAGTATTCCCGTATTCGAAGGTGGGCACCTAACGGAATTTAAACGTGCAATGCGATGCAGAAAAGTATTCCCGTATTTGAAGGTGGGCACCTAACAGAATTTAAACGTGCAATGCGAATGCAGAAAAATATTCCCGTATTAGAAGGTGGGCACCTAACAGAATTTAAACGTGCAATGCGATGCAGAAAAGTATTCCCGTATTTGAAGGTGGGCACCTAACAGAATTTAAACGTGCAATGCGATGCGAAAAATATTCCCGTATTTGAAGGTGGGCACCTAACAGAATTTAAACGTGCAATGCGATGCAGAAAAGTATTCCCATATTTGAAGGTGGGCACCTAACAGAATTTAAACGTGCAATGCGATGCAAAAAAATATTCCCGTATTTGAAGGTGGGCACCTAACAGAATTTAAACGTGCAATGCGACGCAGAAAATATTCCCGTATTTGAAGGTGGGCACCTAACAGAATTTAAACGTGCAATGCGATGCGAAAAATATTCCCGTATTTGAAGGTGGGCACCTAACAGAATTTAAACGTGCAATGCGATGCAGAAAAGTATTCCCGTATTTGAAGGTGGGAACCTAATAGAATTTAAACGTGCAATGCAATGCAAAAATGTATTCCCGCAGCCTGAGGACTGGGGAGTGGATTTTAAAAGATGTTACCTTCTCTTTTTGGTATTTTCTTTTACCAATTATCTCTTGCCTGTGAATTTCTCCACTTATTCGGCGAACTTTCTCTTTTTGCGTTTTCTATTTTTCCACATTGGTCACATTCACTTTAAAGTGATTAGTGACAATTTGTTCCTGCATGAAACAAAATTTATTAGATATAAACTGCTGGCAACTGGCATCTGTCCGTCCCCGCTTCTTATTGCTTCCTTCTTTTTGCTTTTGCCATGCTGCATAACTTTCAACTGCTTGTTCCTTGCAAACTTTTTTTTGTATTTTTTATCATTTTTTCCATTTTTGTTTTGTTTTCTTTTCTTTTGGCCATATCTGTCAAGCTTCTTTATTTCCTTCCCAACTCTTCCTTCTTTCTGACCCAGTGTTGTTTCAGCTTTCGTTATCAGGAGCTGGTAGTTAGCTCTCAAAAGGTAAATAATGAAATGCAGAAAAATGAAAGAAAGGTAAGTGCATTTTGGAGAGATGATAGAACTTATCCGGGTATTTGCTGGCTGATTCCGCTGACCATGCCATGTATTTAAACTCTGACCAAGTTCGTTCCAATCATTATTCTGTCTCCGAATTGTTTCCAACCCAAACCGATACTGTTTTTGTTACCTTTTCTCTTTTCTGGTAGTCCTCACGATCGCCCTACGGTGCCTCGAAAGGTTTTCACCAATAGGACTCTCTCATTTATTCTCTCAACCTCACAGTCATCTCACAGTGCCGATTAAGGTTTTCACTGATGAGACTCTCTCATTTTTTTTTCATTTTTCCTTTTTGTATTTTGTTTTCTGTACCACGGGTATTATCCGATGCTTTGCTCCTCCTTCGTTGCATTCGTTATCATTTCGGAATTGATCAGAAGGTCTTTCTTTGGACTGTAATGTGGCTTTTAGATGGGTTAAGAAAGAAAGGTATAAAGGCTCAAAATCTCACGAGGGTTCAAAGATATTTACAACTCTCGGAATTATTAAACATAACTTCTGCCCCAGTTTCAATATGTGGGGAATTTTTGGATTTTTTCTTTATTGTGACTGAACCTCAGAGAGGCTGCCTACGTACCCTTTCGGGATCAAGTCAGACGTAGTTCATCTAACGTCATTAGTTAGATGGATTTCTTTTTGACTTTTTCCCGATTTCTTTGTCTTTTTTTTCTTTTTTTTTCATTTTTCCATCATTTTTTTTATTTTCCTCTTCTTTTTTTTCATTTTTCATTTCATTTTTCATTCATTTTTCATTTTGGCAATTTCGATCTTATTGCGCTAAAGCGATTCCGAGAGAGGGATATGAAAGAATATATTCATTAAGGCTCAAGGGGGTTATCAATGGATAAAGTGTTTGGATAGAGAACAAAACGCCTTCGTCATTTCAATTCCAAAATCTCAACATACAAAACACATAATTGAAAAGGAATCATACATAGTATCTTTTGACTTCATCTGAATTGATAGCAGTCTCTACGCACTTTCCTTCAACATCTGTTAAATACAATGCTCCATTGGACAACACCCGTGATACCACAAACGGTCCTTGCCAATTCGGTGCAAACTTGCCTTTTGCTTCGGCCCAATGCGGTAAGATACGCCTCAATACAAGCTATCCGACTTCAAACTTTCGAGGTCGTACCTTCTTATTGTATGCTCTGGCCATTCTTCGTTGATATAACTGCCCATGACAAACTGCGGCCAGCCTCTTCTCATCAATCAAACTCAACTGTTCCAACCGGGCTTTTACCCATTCATCGTCATCTATCTCAGCTTCAGCTATGATCCGTAATAACGGTATTTCTATTTCTGCGGGTATAACAGCCTCCGTTCCATACACCAGTGTATAAGGTGTGGTTCCGATAGAAGTACGCACCATCGTGCGGTAACCCATGAGAGCAAAAGGTAACTTTTCATGCCATTGCCTGGATCCCTCCACCATCTTTCGGAGAATCTTCTTGATATTCTTATTCGCCGCTTCTACTGCACCATTCGCCTTTGGCCTGTAAGGTGTGGAATTGCGGTGTGTGATCTTAAATCTCTCGCAAACCTCCGCCATGAGATGACTATTTAGATTGGCTCCATTATCCGTGATGATCACCTTGGGAATTCCAAATCGGCATATAATATTCTCATGCACAAAATCCACCACCGCTTTCTTCGTTACTGCCTTGAATGTCTTAGCTTCAACCCACTTGGTGAAATAATCAATTGCAACCAGAATGAACCTGTGCCCATTAGAAGCGGCTGGATCTATTGGGCCGATAACATCCATGCCCCAAGCAACAAAGGGCCAAGGTGCTGACATTGTATGCAACTCATAAGGCGGGGAGTGGATCGGATCCCCATGTACCTGGCATTGGTGGCATTTCTTTACATACCTGATACAATCACGCTCCATGGTGAGCCAATAATACCCAGCTCTCAAAATCTTCTTTGCTAAAACATATCCGCTCATGTGGGGTCCATATACTCCGGCATGTACTTCAATCATGATTTCATCTGCTTGTTGTGCATCCACATATCGCAATAAGCCCAGATCCGGTGTTCTTTTGTATACCACTCCTCCACTGAGGAAAAATCCATTAGCTAAACGCCTGATGGCTCTCTTCTGATCTCCAGTGGCCTGTTCAGGGTATTTGCCAGCTTTCAGGTATTCCCTAATATCATGATACCACGGCTTTCCGTCTGATTCTTCTTCCACAGCAAAGCAATAAGCATTTTGATCACGGACTTGGATCTGACGCGGATCTATATATGTCTTGTCAGGATGATGCAACATAGAGGACAGTGTGGCCAAAGCATCTACGATCTCATTGTGCATTCTTGGGATGTGCTTGAACTCTATGGACTGGAATCTTTGAGACAACTCGTGCAAACAATACCGATATGGTATCAATTTTAAATCTCGTGTCTCCCATTCCCCTTGTATTTGATGTACCAAGAGATCCGAGTCACCCATGACCAAAATCTCTTGAATACCCATGTCAATTGCCATCCTTAATCCCAAGATGCACGCCTCATATTCGGCCATGTTGTTGGTGCAGAAAAATCGAAGCTGAGCTGTGACGGGATAGTGTTGACCCGTACTTGAAATGAGTACTGCTCCGATACCAACGCCCTTGCTGTTGACGGCTCCATCAAAGTAAATTTTCCATCCTGGTCTCTCATCTTGCTATATCTCCTCGACAATCATCACCTCCTCATCCGGAAAGTACGTCTTCAATGGTTCATACTCATCATCCACCAGATTCTCAACTAAGTGGTCTGCAATAGCTTGTGCCTTCATCGCCGTACGAGTCATATAGATAATGTCAAATTCTGTGAGCAAAATCTGCCATTTGGCCAGTCTTCCCGTAGGCATAGGCTTCTGAAATATGTACTTCAGAGGATCCAATCGTGATATCAAGTATGTGGTATATGCTGACAAATAATGCTTTAACTTCTGAGCTACCCAAATCAACGCACAACAAGTTCTTTCAAGTTTAGTGTATTTTACCTCGTAGGATGTAAACTTCTTGCTGAGGTAATATATGGCTTGTTCTTTCTTGCCTGTCTCATCATGCTGACCCAATACACAACCAAAGGAGTTATCAAGCACCGTCAGATACAAAATCAGAGGTCGCCCTGGTTCTGGAGGAACTAACACCGGAGGATTGGCCAAATATTCCTTGATCCTGTCAAAGGCTTCCTGACACTCGTCGGTCCATTTCACTTCTGCATCTTTTTTCAACAACTTAAAGATCGGCTCACACGTTGATGTCAATTGAGCAATGAATCGACTAATGTAATTCAACCTTCCTAGTAAACTCATGACCTCCTTCTTGCTCTTCGGCGGAGGTAGACTTTAAATAGCCTTGATCTTTGATGGATCCAGTTCAATACCTCGCCGACTCACTATAAACCCCAGTAATTTCCCCGAAGGTACTCCAAAGGCACACTTCGCAGGATTAAGCTTTAAATTGTACCTCCGGAGTCTTTGGAAAAACTTTCTCAAATCTCTCACATGATCAGGTTACTTTTTGGACTTTATGATGACATCGTCCACGTACACTTCAATTTCTCGATGCATCATATCGTGGAACATTGTGGTCATTGCCCTCATATAAGTTGCCCCCGCATTCTTCAATCCAAACGGCATTACTCTATAACAGTACGTTCCCCAAGGTGTAATGAAGGCAGTTTTCTCAGCGTCCTCTTCGTCCATCAGGATCTGGTGATAACCGGCATAACAATCCACAAATGAACCGATTTCATGCTTGGCGCAATTGTCGATCAATATGTGGATGTTTGGCAATGGGAAGTCATCCTTCGGACTGGCTTTGTTGAGGTCTCTGTAGTCTACACACACTCTGGTTTTTCCATCTTTCTTTGGGACCAGCACGACATTCGCCAACCAGGTGGGGTATTTGGTAACTCTTATGACCTTTGCCTCAAACTGCTTATTCACCTCTTCCTTTATCTTCACACTAATGTCCGTTTTGAATTTCCTCAACTTTTGCTTTACTGGCCGGCATTCAGGATAGATAGGCAACTTGTGTACCACCAAATCAGTGCTAAGTCCGGGCATGTCATCATAGGACCAGGCAAAAATGTCCTTAAACTCATGTAACAACCTTATCAATTCATCCCTGAGGGGTGTCTCCAAATGTACACTAATCTTTGTTTCCTGGACATTGTCTTCACTCCCCAAATTTACAGACTCTGTATCACTCAGATTCGGTTTGGGTTTTTTCTCATATTGTTTCATGTCCTTGCTTATTTCCTTCAGGGCTTCCTCATCCTCGCATTCTATTTCACTATCTTCCTCAATTTCTTGTATGGTAATGTGATTGTCAGAACTGGGTCTAGAATCCTTCACGCATGACATGGCATCAGAATCAACACATGTAGAACTGTACAAAGGGAAAAATAAAGAAAAATAAGGCAAAAGTGAAGAAAAGGAAAACTGCATTTCATTAATAAAAAGAACGAACAAGGTTCGGGATACATTTTGATTTTCTTTTCATGAGGGGGATGGGAGAACTATAAAAATAACAATTTTGGGAAAGCAACGATGAAATTTTGGAGCTAACTACCAAGACTCCTTCCTTATTGGGAAAGGAGTAGCTTCCCAATTGTTCAACATGATTCCAGGTCCCACAAACTACACATCCATTTTGCTTGTGCCTTCCCCCACTTCAACCATATTCACATCCCAAAACATCTTCTCAAAAATCAGCATTTCTTCATCAGGTCGGGTCTCTATGTACTTTGTCGCAGCAGATGTCCGATATTTTGTACCAGGCTTGATGAAGGTGTCGAATAGTCTGGGTATAGGTTTAGGCAAGGTCCAGTTCTTTTTGGCTTTGGAGGCTCTCTGGATATCGGCAAAGGTGGGTTTGAACCCTAAGCCGAAAGTACCTTTGTTTTCTGGAAGCTGAACCGGCTGAATAACTCCCTGCAATGCTTTGCCCAATCCCTTACCTGGTGCAAACCCATTTCTAAGCATCTTTTTGGCCACCATCACAGCAGTTGGTGCCATCATAGGCATTGGCAACTTCTCCCCTTCAGCGATTCTGTTTACCACAATAGCATCTGTCACTTGGTAGACCCAAGGACCTCTATCTCCGTCAGTATCATCAAATGGTGTCACCACATTACAAGCATTTTCTTCCCCATGTACTACAATTTCCTGCTGTTCCCACTCGAATTTGACCATCTGATGTAAAGACGATGGTACTGCCTTGGCCGCGTGAATCCAGGGTCGGCCTAACAACAAGTTATATGACACAGCGATGTCGAGCACCTGGAATTCCATAGTAAAGTCAACAGGACCGATGGTCACCTCCAGAATAATGTCTCCCAATGTGTTTTTACCCCCACCATCAAATCCTCTCACGTTTATACTGTTCTTCCGGATTCTGTCCGGACTGATGTTCAGCTTTCCCAAAGTCGACAGCGGGCAAATGTTAGCGCTTGATCCGTTGTCTATCAACACCCTGGTCACTACCGACTCTTCACTCTTTACCGTAAGGTATAGCGCCTTATTGTGCTCAGTTCCCTCCACATGCAACTCCTTATCAGAGAACGTGATCCTATTAGACTCGAAAATCTTGTTGGTAATCTTTTCTAGGTGGCAAACTGAAATATTTTCTGGAACATGAGCCTCGTTTAGAATCTTCATCAGAGCCTTCTTGTGTTCTTCTGAGTGTATTAGCAAAGATAGCAAAGAGATCTGGGCAGGGGTCTTCCTCAACTGCTCGACTACTGAGTAATCTTGTGACTTCATCTTCTTGAGGAATTCCTCCGCTTCCTCTTCCGACACTGGTTTCTTCAATTGGTTCTCTTTTACTGCTTTCATCTTTCTCAACTCTTCTAGAGCAAAGCATCTTCCAGACCGGGTGAGACCATGGGTTTCATTAATTTCCCCAGACACCTCTTTTCCTTTATAAACCACTGCTACCTTGTTGTAGTTCCAAGGTACAATCTTTGTGCTCACCACTGGCATCTGCACCACCGGCCTTATAATTACTGGCTCCGTACTCACGCCTTCACGGTCACAATTGGCTTTACGCCTGGCACAACCACTTTCAAACCTTCCACCACTGTTGGCTTTCCTGTTGGTTTTTCAGCAATCGCTTTCTCTTTCATGGCTTCCTTTTCTGCTTTGCCACTTGACTTTATCATCATCACAGCCTGAGATGGTTTTTGACTGCTATCACCTTGCACCAATTCTATCATGTGTGTCTCGTGGTGATTTGGCAGCGGATTCTGGGTAATGTTCGGGGCTTCTGGAGCCCGAACTTCAATTCTCCTATCATCAATGAGATCCTGAATGGCATTCTTCAACTGCCAACATTTTTCGGTATCATGGCCCAATGTTCCCGAACAATATTCACACCTAACCGAAGGATCAAGGTTTTTCGGGGGTGGGTTTGGGACTTTAGGTGCAACCAGGCTTAGCATCCCCAACTCTTTCAACCTATGATAAAGGCTAGTATATGATTCCCCGAGTGGGGTGAATGTTTTCCTTGCCTTGTTTCTCCACTCTGAGTCAGGCCTGGGCCTATTTTGGTTTCTGTAAGGTTTAGAGGTTGGGTATGTGTTCTGGGTGTGGTACACATTGTGTGGAGCTTGGGCTCTCCACACATGGGGTGGTGGCGGTGGGTAGGCTTGGGCTTGTGGGTGGTGGTAATGTGGGACTATTGGTGGGTATGGAGGTGGTGGTGGGTTATATGGGGTTGTTGTGTTGTATGGGTTTGGTGGGTAAGATGGTGGTGGTGGATTATATGGGGTTGATGGGTTTGGTGGGTATTGGTGGTAGGGTCTTGGTGGGTGATGATGCGGGTTACGGTTCCATGGCCTGCTCTCTACAGTTGCTACCTCTTCCTTCTTCTTCTTTCCCATTGCTCCCCCATTTCCAGTTTGTAATTCTTGATTGGTGGCCTTGATGGCCGAAAACTCATGATTTTATTTGTTTTCAAACCTTCCTCCACAAAGCTTCCCATCTTCACGACTTCATTGAAACTCTTCCCAATCGCCGACACTAAATGACCGTAGTATGTAGGCTCCAAAGCCTATAGAAAACAATCCACCATCTCCCCCTCCTTCATGGGTGGATCTACTCTCGCGGCCTGCTCCCTCCATCCGAAACCGAATTCCCTAAAGCTTTCCCCTGGCTTCTTCTCCATTTTTGTAAGGGATAGTCTGTCAGGTATGATCTCTATGTTGTACTGAAAGTGATTTGCAAAGGCTTGTTCAAGGTCATCCCAGACGAACTACCTTGTATGGTCTTGTCGGGTATACCACTCTAAAGCTGAACCACTTAGACTCTGGCTGAAGTACGCCATCAATAACTCATCTTTACCTCATGCACCTCTCATTTTGCTACAGTATCCCCTAAGATGGGCTACCGGATCTCTGTGTCCGCTATACATATCGAATTTTGGCAACTTGAATCCCACGGGAAGCTGCACCTCAGGGAATAGACACAGGTCCTTGTAGGCTACACTCACCTGCCCTCCTAGTCCTTGCATAGTGCGGAAAGCATTCTCTAGACTTTTCACTTTTCTGGCCATCTCTTCCTGCCCGGCACTCTTAGCAATTCTTTCTTCACTTGTTTCTATCAACGGAGCATGAGACTCATGTTGTCGTAAAGTTGGCTCTAGAGGGTAGTAGTGAGGATCATGTATATGAAACATCGGTTCACTGGAGGATTTGTGCATGGTAGCGGGCGGAGGTGCCACATACACTGGAGCAACTTGGGGTATGTGAGGTGGTGCTTGTTTGACTAGAGGTGGTGGTACCTGGGAGGTGGAGGCATAATAGTGAGGGTAATCGGGGTATGTGGAGGATGAATTCATTGTAGGTGGTTCAGGATTAGGGTTGGCTGGAGGGATATATGCGGGGTTGGCAGGGTAAGCTGGCAGGGGTTGACCTCTAGACCAGGCCTGGTACATCTCGGCCATCTGCTGCCTCAGTTTGTACATTTCCTCCTTCATTCCTGCCACATCCACAATCTCCTCTTCGTGAGCAGGATCCACGATAGTTGCCTCAATTTCCTGGGACACAGCTTTCGTCATCTTTTTGTATCTTGTGTTGTACGGGTGGGTAGCCAGAATGCCAGTTGCCTAGAGAATCTGGACTCACAAGCATCAACACCCGTTAGTTGTTAGCGCATGAATAAAATGCAACGACTTTAAAAACAAACACATTTCCTCGAGTCGCCATGCATCATCCCGGCCGCTGCTCATTTGGACCAATCACTTCTTTTTTCTCTATTTTCTTTTCTTTTCTTTTTCTTTCTTTTTCTTTCTTTCTTCTTTTCTCTTTTCTCTTTTTCTTTTTTTTTTCTTTTCTTCTTTCTCTTTTTTTTTCTTTTTTTTTTCTTTTCCTGCTTTTTCTTTCTCTCTCTTTTTTTCTTGTCATTTTCATAATTACGTTCCTATTTATTTGCCTAGCGAATTTAAAGGAAATGACGTAAAGCAAAAGAATTGATAACAACACTTGATTTTCCATTGATATTTCAAAACATTGATTACAAGGTGATGTTTTAACAGAAAAATATAAAAAGATAATGCATGCCCTATGAGTACATTAATGCTCCTAGTACCCGCGAGGCATCGTTCGGCCTTGCCGCGTGCCTATATGCTAATCCCCTTTGGAGCCTATCTAGGTCAGCCATGACTTGTTGCACGAAGAACTTCACTGCTGATACAAAGGTTCTTCGAGACATATCTTCACACAGTTGAGTCTTCCGGGTGATGTACTGGGCAATGCGAACAATCTTTTCTCTGATGACCCCCTTTTCTTGCAATAACCGGCTTATTTGTTCAGTGCGAGCATCCAAGGTATGTTGGTTATCTTTTTGCACTTGCTGCAGCTCTAGTTCTAATCTAGCCATAGTTGTGTAACAATGCTCTCTCTCTTCCTCAAGATCCTTGATAATCTTGTTACTTTTAACCGTGGCTGAAATTATTTTCTTTCTAAGCTGAGCTACCTCAAAATCATGCTTGTCTTGTAACTGTCGAACCAACTTGGCTCTTTCATCAGCGTCTCTGTCGATTTGCTTCCGAGCCCTGACTAACTCTTTTTCAGCTTTGTCCAAATTGAAGTTGTAGTCATTTACTTTGCGCCGGAGAATCTCAATTAACTTTTCATCCCGGGCTGAGCAAATTGGGGTCTCGGATGCAATTTTCATTTGAACCATTTGAGCCTTCAACATCTCATTTTCTTTCTTCAGCTGTTTCTTCTCCACTTCATCGGATGCTGCTTGTAAGCCACTTTCGAAATGGAGATTTCTCAATTTATCCTCCAACAAGCTGATTTTGGCCTTGTATTCTTTTTCCTTGGCCACCCATTTCTGATTCTCCTCGGATTGCTCTATTAGATCTTGCAAGTGAGGTCTCTTCGAAAGACGTTCGTGTTCAACCCCTCGTCGGTACCATGTGGAGTATCCAGGTGACATCTCCCCCTTTGCTCTATTCGGCACACAAGTATCAATCTTCAAATTTTGGCACTCATTCCAGATTTGCCGGATTTTTGCTTCCGGAATTGCCCGTCCGGACCAATCTTCACAGCTTGCACACTGAGGTCCCCATCTCTTGGAATAATTTGACACCGACCCAACTGTCGCAGGGCCCTGTATGGGGCATAAGGTTGTATACTCTTCAAACCCATGATCAAAAATGGCGATCCCTCCGTTGGCATGTATATCACCTCGTCAATAGGTAACCAGTCATACGTCCAATCGATTTGACCGTCAGTTAGTGATCGAAGATACACAATCCAACCTTGGACTCCCTCCGGCAACTTTACTTCTTTTGTCCTCGTACTGAACTCTTCCAAACATGTCCGTTCAGCCGAACCATAGCTCGAGAACGAAGGATGGTGGCATAGATGTTCAATTAGCCAGATTTGCAAGATCAAGTTACATCCTTCGAAGAAGTTGGCTCCCGCTTTGCACGCAGTCAGAGCACGGTAGATGTCCGCGACGATCATTGGGGCCAAAGTACAATTATCTTGTACTATCAGTGTGGTAGCTACTCCGGCAACTTTTATATTGATATGTCCGTCCTTCCTCGGGAATACAACAACTCCAAGAAATGCCACCAAAAATGCAAACCTCCGGTGTTCCTCCCATTTCGCTCGGTTGGACTTGCAGCAAAACTTGTTTGTGAGGTCGTTGAACCCCCCAACGTGTCCAAACCTGCTATAGATGAAGCTTAAGGAACAAAACCCGTTGGCCAGATCTTCGTTGTGCACATTCCGGGCAATTTTCAAAGAGTCGAGGAAGCGATGTACTGTTACCGTCCTCGGAGATACCGGGTATTTTCCTTTTAGCGGGACCTCGGTCTTCCCGATATAGAAGGCAATCTCCTCTAAAGTAGGGGTAAGTTCAAAATCTGGGAAATGAAATACGTTGTGTGCCGGATCCCAAAACGTGACCAACGCTCTAATCACATCACCTCGGGGAACCATGTCTAATAACCCCGTAAGGCCTTTTAAGTACCCTTTGACCCAGTCTTGACCATCGGATCCCATGTCCTGCCACCATAATTTCAGCTCCAAGGGGATTTTATTTAGGGAGAAATGTTCATTCATCATTGTGCTCGTCCTGCACATTTATTAAGGCGATTTTATTTAGAAAAAAGGAAAATCTTTTTCAATGCAAGTTTTCATTTTTTTGAAGAAAGAAAAGAAAAATGACTTTCGAAGTGGCCATTTTTGCCAAAACAGCCTTCCGGCGTCCTTTCGGCACATTCAGCCATTTCCAAAAATAGCGATCACCTCGATTATTTGAAAAGAAAATATTTTTTTTTTTTTGGTCTTTTTCTAAAAGTGTGGTTGGACCCGTTTAAGGGTTGCCTACGTATCCCACCTAATGGCGAGAATCAAACCTGCGTAGTTCGGTCGGATTATTTGACCAATTATTTCAACAAATGTTTCACCTATTTTTTTCAAATTTTCAAATTTCCGGATACCTATTTTCTATAACTCTGTCTTTTTTTCCTTTTTCAACAATTTTCTATCCTCGGGATTTCCGCCGGTCCGCATAACGATCAAGGACAATAAAAATGCAACACATAACATGCTCGGTCTTTTCCAATACCAGGTCACCTGTCTTAGACGGACCCAACCCCTGTGTTGAGTCCCCTAAGTCAAATATGATGCAAATAATCGTCCTAGACCTATGTTCAAAATCTTACGGTTTTATAGAGCGCTAGACCGTGTACCCGAGCGGACAACTCGAATCGAGGAGGGGGCTACGTACCGGTGACCCGTGGAGTCAATCGGCTTTGTAACTTATCAGGCCTCTGTTTTTCTTAATTTAAGGTGACTTTAACAGAAAGGGGAGTCTCAACCAGTAAGCACATCCCCGGGGGTGAAGAGAGAAAGGTTTTCGGCACAATTTTATATACAGTCCACATAATATCAAAGCGATAAAGCACATAGCATGTTGTTCAAATCATATAATGAAGTCAAACAATAACGCGAACGGCAGTTCTAAGGAGCTCGAGTTCTTAAACCCTGAAACTGAAGTTCGGGGTTGGATCCCCGGCAGAGTCGCCAGAGCTGTCAGACCTCCCTTTTTACTACCCCAACTGCATATAAATACGCTCGTAGGGTATACCCCGATGCTCAAATACCCAAAACGGATAAAATAACGTAAGGGAAGGAGTTTTTTCAATTAAAGGACAATCGGTTCGGGATTTTATTGAGATTAATCAGAAGTCGCCACTTGGGAATGATAATGGTGTCCCAAGTCACCGGTTAATCCCGAATCTGAGGAATTTTGACTCTTAAATGTCTGCGAAGCAAAGATCTAGATAAGGAACTCTGTTAACCCGGGAGAAGGTGTTAGGCATTCCCGGGTTCCGTGGTTTTAGCACGGTCGCTCAATTGTCGTTCCCGACTTTTGTTTGACTTAATCACAAATTTTAACAACATATATAGTGCTTTTTACGTTAAGTATTATTTTAAAGAATTTGCGGTATCGCGAAAACACGCCTCGAGTCATACCGCAACCAGTACGCCTATGACTTTTGGTGTATTTCGGCTTTACCGAGATTTGGATTTGAGTCGCACCAAGTGCACACTCGTTCAAAGGAAGGTATATTAAAATCGTGCCCTAAATAGTCTATCGGCTTTTTGTTTTTTTGGGTAAGACTATGGAATTAGCTAGTAGTCTTCCCGAGTCTAATTATGTTAAACCATTACTAAATGGGGGCCCCGCTTGTTTTGCGTTATGCGATGCTCGTCCCGATTATTTATTAAAGTCCAATCCTATTTGTTCAACTATGTTTGCTATACATTATTTTGCCTTAATCGATTTGTAACATTAAACATTCCAGGCCCGTCGAATTTTGTTATTTAATTGGCCTGGTCTTCTCTTCATTTAGATACACGTTCGAACTGCCCAGGTCTCCGATGCCCAGGCAGTTTTAGGACTTCTGCTCGCTGGCCCAGTTGGCTTCATATAGAGATTCAGGCCCGTGATATACATTAGGTCTAAAATACATAACAATAATAACGATTGCAGTAAAAGAGTAATAATACACATCAGGAACGAAAATTCATTTTATTTATTGATCCAAAAGGGAAAATGGTTGTACAAAAATATCATTCTTAATCCAAGATCACAACTAATTAATGTATAAATGAATGAACTAATCCCGTTTCTTTGTTTTCTGTTGATGGCTTATATCAGTATTGAAATCACTCAGTCAAAGAGCAATTTCATCTATGTGATGCAATGTTTAAACAACCCAATCGCTTATTGACAATAACCATATTATCTAAAGCTAAATGACTATCTATACATACATTGCTATACTGCAATTTTGGGCTTAATCAATGTCACAGATCTAGTCTCAAATGAATCACTACTTCCTTTTCTCTCTTGTGCTCGCTGATATCCAGAGACTGATTAACTATATGATTAACTACTGTTGCTTAATAAGAGCCCAATCTATTTGATATTATCAAAACCAACTTCATTACTCATCTGTTTGTTTCCTTTTAGACTTATTCGAACTCGTGATTGACAAAACAGATTAACTAGGTGAGCTTATTACTATTAACTTATGTCATGGTCTTTTAGCTTCATTTTAGAGATTTTACCTAATTAACTAAATGAGGTGCTACTGGCTACTACTATTATACTACTGCTATTACATTGTTTTGTATCTGTTTTTATACCACTGTATTCTATACTACCACTAAGCTACAGACCTAAGCTATTAAAGCAATAACACAAAATGAATTACAAATTCATAACGACATATAATTTAAACAAAAATCTCCATGTTATTTCATCAAGATCATCAGTACAGCTTCACTCGAACAAGAATGGTACCTAGATAGCAAAATGAAGCCGATGAGTCTAAGGGATTAAGCAGAAAAGCACAGCAAGGACTCAGCAATGCAACAGTGATGGATTGAATCTTAATAGAGCAGAAAACCACAGCAATCCACAAATAAGAAACCCAGCAACAAACGAGCAAAAACCCTCAGCAAAGCAAGTAGAAACTCAAGTGAAAACTCAAGCAGAGAACCCAAACCAGAAGAATATTTCCAGATCCTCACTCGAAATTTGCAGAAAAGAAGCCTACTGCTATGTTAAAATTCTATTTCTCTGAACTTTTCTTCAAAAGCCAGCCTAGATGTATTTCTAATTGTTAAATTTTCGAACCCCTCTTCAGCCCTTTTTGGGGTGTATTTATAGCTAACTAAAGGCTGAAAACTTGGGGAGAAAGTTATGGGATTAATCCCAACTTTCCCCCTCTAAAATTTGTGAAATGTTCACTTAAACCCCTCATTCAGTTATCAGAAACCCTTCCAGCATGTGCTGGAAGGTTCCAAAGATTCCTTTTAAGGGGTTTTTACTAATGTAGCCCTAAGGGATGAAGATTTTTACAGATTTCCCATTTTAGGGAGACCATTATACCCTTAAATCTCTGCAAAATTGCAGAAATCAGTGGTGCAAATGACTCCCTTACCCTCTTAAGTTCCAAACTATTCACTATTTTACCAAATTAATACCCAATTGTGCCCCTAAGGGCACTGCTGATTTACCAAGTCTACCTAGGTCAGATTCCAGCTTCTTTTGGTCTTATTTGACTAATAGCCAGCCCTTGCATTGGTATTTAAGGGCTGGCCAGGTCTACTTTAGGAAACTATTTCAATTTTAACCCATTTAAACTAATTCCAGTCAATTAATACCAAATTATTTCAATTTAAAGCTGATTGCAGGACTAGCCTGCTTTATTAATGAAATTAAACTATTTAAAAGTTAGCCAGTCTCAAGTTGAGACTTAGCTTGGGTATTAACCCAATTACTGAACAGTTGGGCCAAAAAAAACCTTTGCAGGTTTGGCCACTTTGATGTTCAGGGCTCTAAAGAGAGCCTGGGCCAGTCTGCATTTGCAGACTTAGCCATTTTGCACAACCAGCCCCTTTTAAAGGTGGGTTGTGTGTTAGGGCCTTATAGAATTGGTCAACCTTTTGCAAAGTTAACCATTCTTAGGCCAATTATTTTTTAATAACCTATTTTATTCATTTTAAGGTCAATTAAACTAAATTACAGAATTAACTTGCTTAAATACCTATTAAACTAATGGCCAGTCTCAAGTTGAGACTTAGCCTGGGTAATTAAACCCAATTACTGAACATAGCTGGGCCCAAAGCCTTTGCAGGCCTGGCCACTCTGATGTTCAGGGCTCAAATGAACCTTGGTGAGCTTGCATTTGCAAGCTTGACCAATTTTTGCACAACCAGCCCTTTTTGAAGTGGACTGTGTGTTAGGACCTCATAGAGTTGGTCAACCTTTTGCAAAGTTGACCACTCTTAGGTCAATTATTGTCTAACAGCCTATTTTTGTGATTTTCAGTTTAGTCTTGTTTCAAAACTAGCCACTCTAAGGATCCTAATACTAACAGCTATAACCAATTCACCTAAGCATAATAAGCATTAACAGTGTTCATACTTAACATAAAACTATTGCAAACTTAGCCATTTCAACATACAATTGCACAAATAACCACATGAAACCAAATATGTTTATCAACTAATCAAAACTCAGAGAAGAAGTTGGATAATGTTGAATTTTAATCAATCAGACTCACAAACTCAATTTCAAATAGCAAAGTGTCAATTAAACATTAAGCAGGCCTAGTTACAATCAATTCTATGTTGAGTGATTCACTGGAAGACCCAAAGCACACTTAGGGTTCATGAACATAGGCATAGTAAAGGCTAGCTTCCATAACAGTCAACGAGAGATGAACTAGGCTTATATCAGACATGAGAACAATGGGTCTAACAGAGTAATATGAGAATGGTAATCAACCAACCTAAATCTAACACAGGTGCATGACAGATAAGATGAAAAGAAGAACATGGACAAACAGTGAAGAAGAAACCTAAAACTATCAGTTCAAGTCATATGAAAGTTTGAACAACTTCAAGATCACCTAGGTTCATGGCATAGACATACACAGAAGCAAAAAGACCTAACAAACAACCAGTATGAAAGATCTGACATGGTTCACAAGATGAAAGAGGAGAAGAGAATCAAGGTGACCTTCAACTTATCAGGATCAAAACATGATTTAAAAAACAACGAATAGAAGTAAAAGAGAACAACTATCAACAGTCAAACTTTGAGATGAATCAGAAGCCAACAGTCGAAAGTGACACAGAAAAGATGAATTTCTCAATCTTAAAGCAAAGAACCATGTGATCACACAAGACATATGATGGATAAGGTCCTATTACTAACAGGCTCTGAAGGAAACATGTTTCGAAACCCTATGACTAAGCATTAGAGATACGGGCAAAAGATGTGAAACATGCGAAGAAACAGGAAAGATAAACACAACAAGAGAAGAGCTAATGATAAGCAGAGAGATAGAAAACCCTAAAACTAACATGTGAAACAACTAAGAAATATAGAAGAAATAACAATTAACAGAGAAAAGCGATAAAGGAAATATAAACTACAGAAACATGGGGGACATAACCAAACAAAAACAAATCATGGACAAGAATGTTAAACACAAACAAAATCAGAGAAGACATAAGAGGCATGCAAAACACGAAAATATGAAGAAACAAGCAAATAAGAATTAATCACAGAAGGAAAGGGACTTAGCTTAGCGGGGTCTGTCCCCCAAGCTTCCTAACCCTTTTCCTCTTTTATTATCTCTCTCGGACTCCTTTTTCTCTCTTTTCTCTGTTTCTTTTTATTATTTTTTTCGTTTTTCTTTTTTCTGGTTTCTTGCTTGGACTTCAAGACGAAGCCTTTTTTTTTTTATTTTGTTTGAAGGGGGGTGTTTTGGGAGGGTAAAGGACGGATCTTGGGCGGTTTAGGTTTGGGGGTCGCCGGAGTTAGGTTTCCGCGACTTTCTTTTGGATATTCGAGACGATCCGAGGATATTCGAGGGGTGAGAGTGGTATGGGTGGGTAGATCAGGTGAAGGGGGTTCTTTTGGCGTTGGTTTTGAGTGGTTTCTCATTGTTTGGGTGGTCACCGGTGTAGCTCCGGTGACCGGGACTTGAAGAACAGGGTCTTTTTTCTAGGTTCCTTGGTGTTTTGAGATGAAGAAGAAGGAGAAGAAGAAGAAAAGAAGAGGGGAGGGATTAAAAGGGGCCGGCGACCACCGTGGAGGGTGGTGGCCGCCATTGTCGGCTAGGGTTCTTAAGGGTTGAGGATGAAGAAGATGAGAGAAGAGAAAGGGTTTCTAGAGGCGGCTAGGTTAAGGGATTGGAAAGAAAATGGCCGGCTGTTCGGACATAAGCCTTATATAGGCGATATGTCTGAGGTAATCTTGGCCGTCCGTTTGATGGAGATCAACGGCCTGTGCGTGCGTTACTAAAACGACACCGTTTGGGTTCATATGAGACCCAGGCCGTCAACCGTTAGATCAACTGGGATGGACGGTCCAGATTCGATCTCTCAAATTAATTAAAAGCCTAAAATCAACTCAATATCCCTGCCGTTAGATTAATGAGATTGAACGGCTGAGATTGAGTCTTCCATATGGATCAGACGGGCCAAACTTTGGGCCAATTTATCTGGGCCTCTCAATTCAATTCAACTGGCCCAGTCTTATTATACACAAGCTAATTTTTTTTTGTATTTTCTGATTTAATGATTTTTTATGTATTTTCTTTTATACTTTTTTTTCTTTTTCTCTTATGGAAAATCATAAAACCTAAATTCCTACTTACTCTAATTAATTAGTATTTTTTGGTAATTTTCTACTATTTTTCCTTAATTTCCGCTTCTTAACCCTATTTTTGCTAATTTTCTTCTTAAAACTAATCAAATCAAACAAATTAATTACCTAGCCTAATTTTTTTGATTTTTTCTAATTTCTACTTATTCAAACACATAAAGTATAGCTAATTTCAAACAAATCAAGTAATTGCACTCAAAAACATATTTATTTTAATTTTGGAATTATTTGCCCGGTGCAAAAATCATGTGCTCACAGTAACTGCCAATTTAAAATAAAATCACATAATTTTGACATTAAATGCTAAAAATGTAAATTACATTATTTTTTGTGATTTTTTTATTTTTGACACAACAACAATTTTTTTGATTAACTAAAAAGTGTAAAAATCAAATCCTAAATGCAAATGTCATATTTTTGGTATTTTCTTAATTTGACAAATAAACATACGCACGCAAAATGCAAACAATAAGAGAAAAATACCATAGAATCCACAAAAATGCAAATAACATGAAACTATTTTATTTTGAATTTTTTGGAGTAATTCTCATATAAAGAAAAAATCACGTGCTCATAGTTGCCCCTCTTTGCTCGTAAATACGAAGAGTTTTCGTGCAAAGATAAGGGAGCAGATACGAGCAATTTTTGCCCGTTTGAGTACTCCGTGTGAAGCATTTTTTTAAAAAATATTTAACCGAACCTTTGCTTCAAAGGTTTCCTACATATCCCTGGCTAAAAGGGAATCAGGTTAATGTAGTTCGAAAAGTTTTGGTAGCTGGGACTACCATGGGACTGCCATTTGTTGTTACTGTTGTTGCATGTTGTTACTACTGCTTATTGTCCTCCTTGTTACACCTTGTTAAACAGAAAATGAAGCTAGACTAAATTGTAGCCTATGAATTGTAAACGTCTCATCTATATCTTCAGCTTGTTCTTCATGTGCCTCGTGTTGCTTTGCTTGCTCTTGTGTTTCCTTTGATGTCTCTCCTTTTTTGACTTGACTTGTCGGCTTCTCTTAATTTCCGAACTTGAACTGCTTATTTCTTTATTGTGAGCTTCGAATTATTTTCCTTCGAAGCTTGAACTGCCTTCTTCTGACCCATGTTGCCTTCCTACCGATTTCTGAATTTGGATTTATGCTGGGAATTTTTGTTTAATCTTCCGCTTTCTCGATGGATTACTGACTTAATGAATTAAAAAGGTATGAATTTTCGCTCTCCCAGTGGGCTCCTAACTTCAACAACAATTTTGGTAAATAAAACGCCATTCTGTTCTTGAGGCGGGTTCTTGAATTCAACAACAATTTCGGAAAATAAAAATGCTATTTTGTTCTTCAGGCGGGCACTTGACTGCAACAACAAACTCCAAAAATGAATCGCCATTCCATTCTTCTGGCGGGTACCTGACTTCATCAATAAACTCCAAAAATAAATTGCCATTCCATTCTTCAGGTGGGCACGTGACTTTAACAATAACTTGAAAAAACTAAATCATTATTCTGTTCTTCAGGCGCGCACCTGACTTCAACAATGACTTTAAACTTTCACTTAAAAAGATGACTCCTTTCCGTTCTTCAGGCATGCACCTGACTTCAAAAACAAACTCCGAAAATAAATTGCCATTATGTTCTTCAGGCGGGCACCTGATTTCAACAATAACTTGAAAAATAAATCGTCATTCCGTTCTTCAGGCGGGCCCCTGAATTCAGCCAATAATTTGTCCTTCAGTCTATTACCATCGTCTTCCTTTGCTTCCTAGGCCATTTCCTTCTTCCTGAACTACCTCTCTTCAGGACTGCTTTTTTCAAAACTCGTATTGGTTCCCTCTCAATTGTTGGGGATAATACTGCTGGAATTATTTACTTATTTGCTGGGGGTAATACCGCTGGGAAAATCTCATTTCTTCCTCTCCTTTTTTACTTTCATCGAAACTTTTATTTTCTCTTCAAGACTGATGGGGATTAGAATGTTATCAGGTGGGGATTACCCTATTGAGGATAACACTGCTGGGGTTTCCATTTTCTTCTTTAATCTTTCAAAACTTCTTTCAAAAACTCGCGTGTCGTTCCTCTGAAAGTTGTTGGGGATAATACTACGGGGAATTTTCCTTCCTTCAAATTGGTACTTCAATCTTTCAAATGACTAGGGATGACACTGACCTTTTGCTTTTTCCATTTCGCGTTTCATTTTTCTGTTTTGTCCGTCGGGGATACAACTTCTTCCATTAACACTTGTTGTTTTCCTTCTCTCAACACTGCTGGGGACAATATTGGTTCAAAGATCACTTATCCTTAAAACTCCGGCTATCTCGCTTCTCTCAAGATTGCTTTTCTTAAACTACTAGAAATTCCATTTCCTTCATAACCTTGTGTTTATCTTCCATCTTCCTTAAGTGGGTATTTGATTCCAAAAAAAAATTTGCAATGAGAGAAAATTTTCTGCCCCAGTTTGATAATCTTCTTTGTGGCCTGTATTTTCCTCATCAATAACCTTTCTTTTTCCGGCTTCAAATCAAAGAAAAATTTGTTAGTTTAAACTGTGGCAAGTAGTCGTTCCACTCCTGCAGAGGATGGTTTTTCCTTTTTCTCCTTTCCTTGCTCTGCGCTCCTTGAACTTGTCGGGGAATGCTGTTATTTGCTGGGGATGATATTCTTACTGCGGATGATTTTTCCCTTTTCTTTTTCCTTCTTTGCTCCGTGTTGTCCGACCCTCTAAGTCGATAATCTACTCAAGAATATACTTCTTCCTGATGATCATTATTAACATGATTCCTCCACTATTATTTTCCAACCTACTCCGTACTTCCTCTGAAACTTCAAACCAACCTATCATTTTGGTCCTACAACAAAACGTCTTTTCAACTTATTGCTTTATCTTGTGCCTATTCACATTTGCTTTGCACCATTTTGGCGACTGGTAGTAAGCTCTGAAAAAATCCTTCTCAAAACAAATTGTTGAAAAGAAAATCTTCAAGCGAAAATGATGACTACAAAAAATAAAAAGAAAAACCTTTCTGAACAAATATTGGGAAAAATAAAAGGAAAAGAATTATCTCAATGGTATAACCGGTCCAAATGATCATGTCGTGCATTTTGGGATTAATCAACCCAGTCTATTTGTGTCAATCAATTTTCTGATGACCTCATATTGCTGGGGATAAACAAGCATCCAATTCTTTGCCGAATGTGGACACTTTTCGACAATCTTACCTTGCCGTCTCATAGTGCCCTTCAAAGGGTTTTGACTAATGAGATTCTCTCATTTCTCTCAAACTCCTGTCGCCTTATGGTGCCCATGAAGGTTTTCACCGTAAGACTCTCTCATTTTATTTCTCTCAGCTTCCGTCGCCTTATGGTGCCCGTGAAGGTTTTCACCGATAAGACTCTCTCATTTTGTTTCTTTCTCTGCTGTGGACTAGAGTGTTATCAACAAAATTCTCTCTACTGGGGGTTCCATTGGCTACCAATTCTTTCAGCTCATGATCCTTATTCAGTCGGGAATCGGGGTGTTATTCTTGGCTTTCCTTTGCATGCCTCGGCACCTCTCGGATACTGATCGGGAGGTCTTCTTTTTGGACACCAATATGGCTTTTGTGTGGGGTGCTAAAGAAAAGGATATAAATTTAATGGGTAGAACATTACAACTTTTGGAATCGTACTTTTTTTAAAAAAAAACATAACATCTGCCCCAATTTTTTATTGCTCAGGGAATCTTTGATTTTTGTTAAATGATGACCGAGCCGTGAGGCGCCTACGTATTCCTCTTTGAGGAATCAAGGCGAACGTAGTTAACTCGATTCCTTTATACTTCTTGTGACTTTCCTTTTTTTTTTCTGTTTTTGCTATATATACATTTTTTCATTAATGATTCCAAAAGAAGGGTATGAAAGAATAATCAAGGCTCAAAGGGGGGAAGCGGAGGTTAAAGTATTTGGATAGTAGAAAAATTTCCTTCGTTATTTCATCTCCGATAAGTGCCAAGTACAAACAAACAAACAAATAATCAGCAATTACAATCAAAGAATCATACATAAAATCTCTTGACTACATCAGAATTAATAGCCATATCGATGCATCTTCCCTCGATATCTGTCAGACATAGAGCGCCATTGGATAACACTCTAGTCATAATAAAAGGCCCTTGCCAATTCGGGGCAAACTTGCCCTATGTTTCAGCCTGATATGGCAGAATTCTTTTCAACACTTGTTGTCCCACTTCAAATTTCCTAGGACGTATCTTCTTGTTATATGCTCTTGCCATTCTCTTTTGATACAATTGACCATGACATACCGCTGCCAATCTTTTTTCGTCAATCGGGCTTAATTGTTCCAATCGGTTTTTGACCCATTCATCATCATCAATCTCAGCCTCAACGATTATCCGAAGGGAGGGAATTTCGACCTCTTCCGGTATCACTGCTTCAGTTCTGTATACCAACAAATAAGGAGTTGCACCTACTGAAGTACAAAAAATAGTGCGATAACTCAACAGTGCAAATGGTAACTTTTCATGCCATTGCCTGGATCCTTCTACCTTCTTCTTGAATATCTACTTTATGTTTTTGTTGGCTGCTTCAACGGCTCTATTCGCCTTGGGACGATATGGTGTGGAATTACGGTGTGTAATCTTAAACTGTTGATATACTTCTTTCATCAAACCACTGTTAATATTGGCACCGTTATCCGTGATTATCATCTTTGGGATCCCAAATCTACAAATGATATGGGAATGCACAAAATCCACCACCGCTTTCTTGGTCACTAACTTGAATGTTTTAGCTTTAACCTATTTGGTGAAATAGTCAATGGTTACCAGAATAAACCTATGGTCGTTGGAAGCTGCCGGCTCAATAGGTCCGATGACATCCATGCCCCATGCAACAAATGGTCAAGGTGCTGACATCGTATGTAATTTTGTTGGCGGAGAATGAATCAGATCTTCGTGTACCTAACACTAATGGCATTTTCGCACGAAACTGATACAATCACGCTCCGTAGTGAGCCAATAATATCCTGCTCGAAGGATTTTCTTTGCCAATACATATCCACTCATATGTGGCCCACATACACCAGCGTGTACCTTTGTCATCACTGTCACGGCTTGACCAGCGTCTATATATCTAAGCAAACCCAAAACTGGTGTTGTTTTATACAACACTCGTCCACTAAGGAAAAATCCATTTGCCAATCGCCGAATGGAACTTTTTTTATCTCCGGTGGCCTGCTACGAGTATACACCCATCTTGAGGTACTCCTTGACATCATAGAACCATGGCTCGCCATCCATCTCTTCCTCTATCATGTTGCAATAAGCATGCTGATCTCAAACCTGAATATGTAACGGGTCAACATGGATTTTGTCTGGCTGATGCAACATTGATGCTAAAGTTGCCAAAGCATCGGCAACCTCATTATGCACTCTTGGGATGTATCTGAACTCCACTTATCGGAATCACTTACTCAAATCATGCAAACATTGACGATATGGTATAAGCTTCAAATCTCATGTTTCCCACTCTCCTTGAATATGATGTACCAGGAGGTCCGAGTCTCTCAAGACCAAGACATCCTGGACATCCATGTCCACAGCTAACCGCAACCCCAAAATGCATGCTTCATACCCAGCCATGTTGTTGGTACAATAGAAACACAGTTGAGCTGTAACAGAATAATGATGTCCTGTTTTAGAGATAAGTATCGCTCCTATTCTAACTCCTTTTGCGTTCGTATTTCCATCAAAGAAAAGTTGCCATCATGGCTCCCTGATCAATTCCAGCTCATCTACATGCATCACTTCTTCATCGGGAAAATACGTCCTTAAAGGTTTGTATTCATCATCAACAGGATTCTCAGCCAAGTGATCAGGCTAAGGCTTGGGCTTTCATAGCCGTCCTCGTCACATAGACGATGTCGAACTCCGTAAGTAATATTTTCCATTTTGCTAACCTCCATGTCGGCATAGGTTTGCAGTAAATATACTTCAATGGATCCAAGCGCAAAATGAGATAAGTAGTGTAGGAAGACAGATAATGTTTCAGCTTCTGTGCTACCCAAGTTAGGACACAACACGTCTTCTCAAGATGAGTATACTTAACTTCATAAATCGTGAACTTCTTACTAAGATAATAAATGGCATGTTCCTTTCTGCTGGTGATGTCATGCTATCCTAATACATAGCTAAATGAGTTTTCCAAAACTGTTAGATAAAGAATCAGAGGTCTCCCGGGTTTAGGTGGAACCAATACAGGTGGGTTTGACAAATACCCTTTTATCTTATCAAACGTCTCTTGAAATTCTTCAGTCCATTTGACTGGAGCGTCCTTCCTCAACAGCCTAAAAATTGGTTCACACGTCGATGTGAGCTGAGGCATAAACCGAATTATGTAATTCAACCTTTCCAGAAGACTTATTACTTCGGTCTTGTTTTTCGGTGCCGGTAGTTCTTGGAATCTTTGATGGGTCCAACTCAATGCCTTGTTGACTGACTATGAATCCCAATAGTTTTCCTGACGGGATACTGAACGCGCACTTGGCAGGGTTAAGCTTGAGGTTGTATCTACGGAGTCTATGGAAAAACTTCCTCAAATCCTCGATGTGGTCGACCTGATGTTTTGACTTTATGATCACGTCATCGATGTACACTTCAATTTCTTTGTGTATCATATCATGAAACACAACGATCATTACCCTTATGTAAGTTGCCCCAGCATTCTTTAAACCAAATGGCATCACCCGGTAGCAATAGGTTCCCCATGGCGTGATAAAATCCGTCTTCTCTGCATCTTCCTTATCCATCAGAATCTCATGATACCCAACATAGCAATCCACGAAAGATCCAATCTCTCGCTTTGCGCAGCTGTCAATTAAGATATGGATGTTGGGTAGTGGGAAGTTATCATTTGGGCTTGCTTTGTTGAGATTGCGATAGTCAACGCATACTCTGATCTTTCCGTCCTTCTTTGGCACCGTCACAACGTTAGCCAACCATTCTGGATATCTAGTGACCCGAATAACCATTGCATCCAATTGCTTGGTTATTTCTTCCTTAATCTTCACACTCATATATATTTTGAATTTTCTCAATTTCTGTTTGATTGGAGGAAATGCTGAATCAGTGAGTAATTTATGAACCACTAAAATAGTGCTCAGACCCGGCATGTCATTGTACGACCATGCGAAAACATCTTTAAACTCAACAAGTGTTTTGATTAATTCTTCCCTAAGGTTTGGCTCAAGATGGACGCTTATTTTGGTTTCTCTAATGTCATCTGCGTCTCCTAGATTAATGGCTTCTGTATCATTTAGATTGGGTTTGGGCTTTTCTTCAAAATGACTCAATTCTTTGCCGATTTCTTCTAAGGCTTCATCTTCGTCCTATTCTGATTCACTCTCATCATTTCTTATTTCTTGCATTATTGTTTCTGAACCAAATTGATTTTCTAGACTGGGTTGAAGATTCCTTATGCATGCCATATCATAAAGATCTATGGAAAGAATGCTATTCATAAAAGTAAAAGGAAGAATAAAACAAAATCAGAAATAACGGGAACAAAAATTTCATTCATTTTAAAAAGTACAAGATACCAGGGTTTGCACACTTTAAAAAGAAAACTTGAAAATAAAATAAACTGGACTACAACCCTAAAATAATCCCAAACAAACTTGAAGGAAAATCAAAGCAAACTACCAAGATTGCTTTTGAGTGGGAAGAGGAGTAGCCTTCCAATTATTCAGTTTTGTTTTTGGCCCTACAAATTGTATTTTAGCGTGACTAGGCCCTTCTCCATCTTCTATCATGTTCACATCAGTGAACAAATTTTCGAACCTTCTCAGAAATTCCTCATCTAGTTCGATCGTAAGATCGGAAATCCTTGTTGCTGGATGTCTTCTGGCCCCAAACTTAACAAAAAATCTAGAGAGGCGCGGGACCGGTTTTGAAAGTACCCATATCTTCTACTTAATCCTCTTAGCTCGTCGGATGTCTTCCGCTATACGTTCAAATCCCAAACCAAAAGTTCCCATATTTTTCGGCAAGGACACTGGCTGTACGATGCCTTGCAGAGATGCACCCAAACCCTTACCAGGCACAAAGTCGTTTCCCAACATTTCGCAGTCTACCATGACATATGGAGAGGTTATCCTGGTATTTGGAGTGTATTCTCCCTCTAAAACTTTCTTGACTAATATCGTGTCACAAAGTTGGTATACCCATGGCCCGACTCCATCATCTATTTCAACAAAGGGAACAATGGTGTTTTGCTGAGAATGCAGATTGTTTTCTCCATGAACCACAATCTCTTACCGATCCCACTCAAACTTGACCAACTGGTGCAGGGTAGACGGAACCGCCTTTGCAGCATGAATCCAGGGTCATCCTATCAAAAGGTTGTATGAGACTACCATATCTAACACTTGGATATTTATAGTGAATTCCATGAGCCCGATTGTCAACTCCAACACAATGTCCCCGACCGATGCTTTACCCCCTCCGTCGAAACCCCGAACTTAGATGTTATTCTTGTGTACCCTATTGATATCCACTTTTAGTTTGTTCAACATAGAAAGAGGAACGATGTTTTCATTGGATCCATTGTCAACCAAGACCCGGGTAACCGCAGACTCCTCACATTTCACCGTAAGATAAAGGGCTTTGTTATGCTCGGTACCTTCTTCAGGTAGCTCGTCATCAGTGAAAGTAACCATGTTTACCTCAAATATACTATTTGTGATCTTCTCCAGGTGACTGACGGAGATCTTATCAGGTACATGGGCCTCATTCAGGATTTTCATCAAGGCTTGCCGATGTTCGTCAAAGTGGATCAGTAATGACAGTAAAGAGATTTGAGCCGGAGTTTTCTTGAGCTGCTCTAGGATTGAATAATCATGCAACTTCTCTTCTTTAAAAACTCTTATGATTCTTCGTCGGTCACAGGTTTCTTTACTATTATCGGGACGGCCTTCCATAATTCTGCAGGAACGAAACATCTCCTTGAGCAGGTCAACCCCTATGCTTCACAAACCTCCTCCTTGACCTATTTTCCCTTATAGGTCACTATTACCCGGTCATAGTTCCACGGGATAGCTTTGTTGTCAACTATTGGTAACTGAATACTTAGCTTGATGATGATGAGATTTATGGGATCACCTTCTACAGTCAGAATAGGTTTGATTGTTGCTCCCAGTACAACTATCTTCATCTCTCCTGGTTTCGCCAATATTTTGCATATGGACTCCCTCATCACTGCCGGTTTATTATGCGCCCTCTTCTCATTGATGAGTGATTTGTCATTAATTAGTCCCTTTGTCGTCCTGCTTCCACTTGACCTGACCATCATTACAATTTGAGAGGATTTTTTATACCCCTCTTCTACTTGTACTAACTCGATCATATTGGTCTCGTGATGGGATGGGAGTGGATTTTGGTTGATGTTAGGTTCTGCCGGGGTATGCACCTCAATTCGACGAGTGTCGATAAGCTCTTGGATAACTATTTTTAATTTCCAGCACTTTTCTGTATCATGCCCAGGGCATCCTGAACAGTATTCACAACTCACTGTATGATCAATATTTCTTGGAGGGGGGTTCAGCAACTTGGCCTTGACTGGATTCAACAATCCAAGTTGCTTCAACCGATGAAACAAACTGGTGTAAGACTATCCCAAGGGAGTGAAAGTCTTTGGCTTTGGTGTTCTATTATTTCTGAAGGCTTGGTTTGGATAATCCCATGCTAGTGGGGTTTTTGTATGCTATTGGGGGTGGGTAGTTATTTTGTGGGGTCGGTGCACGCCATGGTGCCTGGATAGGAGGTTGAGCATATGTTTGGGCATGGTGGACGAAAATATGAGGATTGGGTGTTGGGTAATAATGTTGTGGGTGGCTGTAAGGAGTATGGAAGTAATTTTATTGGTCGGGTTGGACTTGATTATAATGGGGTGTAGGTCCTCTGGATCCGAACCAAGCTCTGGACTCAACTACCGCGACATCTTCTTTCTTTTTCTTCCCGAGCACTCCTCCCGTGCCATTCTGGATGGATTGAGTGGTCGCTTTTAATGCTGAATAACTCATGATTTTATTAGATTTCAAGCCTTCTTCAATCATTGCTCCCATCTTTATCACTTTATTGAATGATTTACCCATGGACGTCACTAGGTGACCGAAGTAGTATGGTTCCGATGTTTGCAAGAAGTAATCTAACATTTAATTTTCCCTCATTGGAGGATCCACTCTTGCTGCTTGTTCCCTCCAGTGGAACCCGAATTCTCTAAGGCTCTCTGCGGGCTTCTTTTTTAGCTTCAATAATGATAGGCGATCAGGGACTATTTCGAGGTTATACTGGAAATGACTAATGAATGCCTGCACCAGGTCATCCCATGTGAACCACCTACCGGGATCTTGCCTTGTGTACCATTCTACCGTGGACCCTCCCATGCTTTGACCGAAATAAGCTATCAATAATTCATCTTCCCTCCTGCTCCTCTCATTTTACTGCAGAACCCTTAGAGGTGGGCCACTGGGTCACCATGCCCTTCGTATAAATCAAATTTGGGCATTTTGAACCCTGAGGGTAGCTGAACATCTGGAAAAGGGCACAAATCCTTGCAAGCAACACTAACTTGGTTGCCTAAACCATGCATATTCCTGAAGGATTGCTCCAGGCTCTTGACTTTCCGAATGACTTCCTCCTATTTCGGATTCCTGAGTTGCCTTTCCGGTTCTGCTGGGTTGTCCCAGTGAGAGGTGTAGGGGTGTGGTTCAGGATCCTTAAAAGTAAGCTCGGGAGAATAGCAATGGTTGTCGTGAATCTGAAATAGTGGCTCACTGGATGATTTTTGTAACACGGCGGGTGAAGGTGCCACAAAAACATGGGTAACTGGTGGGGGAGGATTTTGCTTGGGTGGTGGAGTTTGGGAAGTGTAAGGGGCTTTCCCTTGGTAATATTGGTAAATTGGGGCACTTGTTGATGGATCAGTGGGTGGACATTCCGGAGCCTGTGCTGATGTACGGATAGCAGTTATGGGAAGGATAGGTGATGGCTGTCTCCCGGCCCAGGCTAGGTGCATCTCTGTTATCTCTTGTCTTAACCTATCCATTTCCTCCTTCATTGTCTGCATCTCTGACTTCTCTTCTTCCACGCTTTCATCTGAACTAGACATGCTCTTTCGGATTGGACCTTTTGATCTTGTCTGGTAATGGTAATTGGTCAGTACGCTCTAACAAACCGGCTGCTAAAAATCTCTGGAAATTGTAACAAACTTGTTAGTTTTCAAAGTTTAACAAATATGTTATTGCATGTTGGGATGCAATGCACCTAGGCAGTTTAATCATTTCTACTATGCCTTTGATTTCTTATTGCATGCATCATTCCAGCTTCTTATTTTTGTGCCTCTTTCAAGTGTTTTTCAAACCTCCCTTTAGTGGTGGTCGAATCTTATATGGATTGCCTACGTATCATATCGCCGCATGAATCAGACCGAGCATAGTTCTGGTTGATAAAGTTGTGACAAAAACTTTGGGATTTTTTAAAACAAAACTCCTTTAGTTACAAACATGACTCAAGACATTGAGAATTCCACAACAAACTATTAATAAGAATGTACTTTGACTCTAAAACATACAAAACCTGAACAACGTGACTTTGAAACTTAGACTCTCAAAAACTTCAAAAGTACAACATTTAAAACATCATCCTAATGCTCTAAAATTTCTCGGGGTCCGCGAGGCATCGTTCGACCTTGCCGCAGACCTTGGTGTGAGTTCTCTTTGCAATACTTTTAATCTTTTCATGATCTTGTGAACATAATCCATCACTGAAATGATCTTGTGAACATAATCCATCACTGAAGCAAAAAGGGTAGTACAGGGCATTTGCTCACACGCTAGGCACTTCATGGTGATGTAATGCCCTATCTCTTCGACTCTATCCCTGATCATATCCCTTTCCCTAAGCAGTTGTTCTATTCATTGATTCTTTACTCCTAGTACTTGAGCGTTACTAGTGAGTCGATCCAGGAGTGTATCCATTTGTTTTTCCATATGCACCATCAAGTCGTAGCATCGTTTCCTGTTCATCCTGGCATCCCGGGCTTGTCTAAAGACCCATTCTTCTAGAGAGGAAGTTATCTCTCTCAAGGTGTTGATGGTCCCCTCATAGTCTCTATTTATTTATTGTAAATGAAGCGCCCACTGTCCTGCTCCCCTGGTCCATCTGACCCTAATCCTCGCTATCTTGGCTTCAGATTCTTGTAAATTCCTTTGGAAGTCGGCGATTTGATTTTCCAACCCTTTTATCAATCTTTCATCTTATCGACTCATTGGGTGTCTATTGGCATCCATTCTCATCTGCTGGATTTGAGCTTTTAAGAGTTCATTTTCCTGGGCCAACTTCTTTTTGTCTCCTTCATCAGCGGCAACTTGCACACTCTTTTCAAATTGCAGGCCCTTAACCTGCTGTTCCATCTTGCCAATCTTTGCCCTGTAGCCTTCCTTTTTGGCCAACAAACCCCAATGTTCTTGTGAGGACTCAGCGAACTCCCTGAGGTGAGGTCTTTTGGCCGGCCTCCCATATGATGCTTCCCCTTTATACCAAGCGTGATATCCAAGTGAAACCTCTCTCTTAGCCCGAGGACTCAGCGAACTCCCTGAGGTGATGTCTTTGGCCGGCCTCCCATATGATGCTTCCCGTTTATACTAAGCGTGATATCCAAGTGAAACCTCTCTCTTAGCCCGACCTAGTACACAAGTGTTTGCCTCCAGATATTGACACTTGCTCCAGATCTGGCGGACTCTTGCCTCCGGGAACTGGCCGTCAGGATTGATTTCAATATCCTGGGTACTCAGATCTTCATCTTTAGGCACTATCTGGCATCTTCCAAGTTGCCTCAAAACCCTATAGGGCGCATAAGGTTGAATGCTCTGAGTCCCATTAAGAGAAAATAAGACCTAGCTGTTGGCATATATATGATTTTGTCAACCGGTAACCAACCTAATGTCCACTGTATTTGAGTTGCACCGAGGGTTCGGAAGTATGACATCCATGCCGAGATTCTTTCAGGTAAAACGGACCCCTCGATGCTTGTGCAGAACTCCTCTATGCAGGTTTTCTCAATTGAACCATAGCTAAGGAACTGGGCACGATGACATAGGTGCTCGGTCATCCATATTTGCAGCAACAAGTTACACCCTTCGAAAAAGTCTTCTCTGACTTTGCAGGCTATGAGGGCTCGAAAGACATTTGATACGAGCATGAGAGCAAGAATACTTTCGTCTTGAGTGAGCGAGGTATTGACGATCCCGACTGTCTTTATATCAATATTCCCGTCTTTCCTCGGGAACACTAAAAGCCCTAAAAAGGCTATCATGAAGGCAACTCGTCTATGCTCATCCCATTTTTGACGGTTACTTTTGCTGCACAACTTATTATCTGGCTTGTCAAAACCTCCCACGTGGTCGTATCTTTGGTATATGAAGCCCAGGGTACAAAAACCTTCTGCCAAACCTGGGTTATGTACTGTTCTGACTATCTTCAGTGAGTCTAAAAACCGATGCACAGCAATAGCCCTTGGAGCAATTGGATATTGGTGTCCTAACGGGATTTCAGTGTTTCCAATATACCCGGCTATTTCTTCCAAAGTCGGGGTGAGTTCAAAATCTGAAAAGCGAAAGATATTGTGTGTTGGGTTCCAGTAGGCGACCAATGCTCTTATAATATCCCGTCAAGGCTTGATTTCTAGCAAATCCGTAACACCTTTCAAATGCTTCTTGATTTTGTCTTGCCCTTCTTTGCCCAAATCATTCCACCATAGTTGCAATTGGATTAGGATTTTAGTCAGGATTGAAAAGGGTTCATTTTGAATTTTGCTCATCCTGCACATTTATTAATGTTATTAAATGAAAAGAAAAATTATTTTGACTGACAATGATTAGACTATTTTTAAAATTAAACAAAGAGATTCGGTTTTCCGATCACGGCCTTTAAGCACTTCCGGGATGAAGATTTTAACGCTGCGTTCGCTAACTGACCAAAATCCTAAAAATGACCCTAAGGTGGCCGCTTATGCAAAACCAGCCTCCCGGTGTCCATCTCGGGAACATTCAGCTATTTTTGAAAATGGCATCACCCAATTTATTTATGATAAAAATTAATTTTGACACTTTTTGGCTATTTTTGCAAAGTAGAGATTGGACCCGACGAGGGTTGCCTACGTATCTCATGTTGTGTGAGAATCAAACCGGCGTAGTGCGGGCGGACAAAACAAACTACTTTTGAAAACAATGACCTTTCCTTTTATTATATTTTTTTATTTTTTAATTATATCGGCAAGCAAAACGAACTATTTCTGAAAACAAGACTATTATATTTTTTCATTTTTTTTCAATCCATTAGCATATAAAAAGAACTATTATATTTTTTCATCTTATTGACAAACAAATAACTATTTTTGAAAATAAAATTACACACATTTTACTATTGGCAAATAAAGCAAACTATTTTTGAAAGTATATATTATTATTTTTCAATGGAAAGTAAAACAAATTATTTTCAAAAATAAAATTCTTCATCATTTCTTCTCTTTTTTTTAATTGGAAAATACAACATACTGTTTTGAAAATAAAACTTATCATTTTTTATTGGCAAACAAATAAACAATAAAAAACATTTTTTTCTATTTTCTCGAAAATCCGGTAGAGTTTTGACACTACTTGAGCATTATTTTCTAAAAATGAGTATTTATCTCTCTGCACTCTTTTCCTTTTTTCATTTTTTTCGTTTTCTTTTTATTTTCGCTTTCCCCAGTATTTAAGAGCCGGTCAACAAGCAAGTCCGAAGCAAATAAATGCGTAAAACAAACAGGATGCAGCATGATGGTCTTTTTCATTATAGGTTGCCTGTCCTAGACAGACCCGACCGCTATGTTGAGTCCCATAAGTCAAATGCAACGTGATGCAAATAAGCATTCCAACCAGGGATGCGGCATGAAGTTTTGTTATACTAGGTTGAAAACCTAGGTGTTTGTTCTAGACTGTGTGACCGAGCGGACAACTCGAGTCGAGGAAGGACGTCCTTTCTGGGAACCAAAAGGCCATCCGGTTTAGAAACTTTCCGAGCCTCTTTCTTATTTCAGAGTATGACACCAACAAAATAGGGATTCTCAACCTGTAAGCACATCCCCGGAGTAAGAAGAAAAGGTTTCGGCACAGTTTATATATATAGTTCAAATAACATCAAAGCGGTAAAAAGCAACATTTTGCACATTAAGCCCAGATAATATGAAAATATAAGATAATAAGCCAAAATACAATAATTTATCATAAGCTCGAATTTCTAACCCTGAACCAGTGGTTCTGGGTTTGTAAATTCTTCAGCAGAGTCGCCAGAGCTGTCACACCTCCTTTTTACGCTACCCCGAGGGCGCAAGGGAGTTTTTTTTCCAATTAAAGGACAATCGAAATGAGATTTATTTAATTAAATTAAGTCGCCACTTGGGAGATTTATGGTGTCCCAGGTCACCGATTTGAATCCCAAATCAAGGAAAGATTGACTCTGTATTACAGTTCGCGAATCAAAAATCCGGATAAGGAATTCTGTTAACTCGGAAGAAGGTGTTAGGCATTCCCGAGTTCCGTGGTTCTAGCACGGTCGCTCAACTGTTATAATTGATATTATCTGATTTCAAAACATGTTCTAACTTATGTGCCTTTTATTAGTAAACTGGTTTTATGTTTATTTTTTTATAAGAATTGCAACATCGTGAAAATACATCTTGAACCACGTCGTACCCAGTGCACCCGTGGTTCTCAATACATTTCGACTCCGTTGAGATTTGGATTTGGATCACATAAATATGCACCCGCGTTTAAGAAGATAAATTTATTAAATATGCGCCTAAAGCAACTACACGTTTGGACATTGCGAGGGCCATGAAAATTTGCTAAATGGCACACCTCGAATTCTAAGGATCAATATACAATTAATTAAAAAGAGGGCCATGAAATTATCATTTTTTATTTGGCACGACGCGACTCGACTCAACTTCCAATTTCAAAAGATTCTACTCTACTAAATCAAACTACGAATATTAATAATTGATTACTTTAAATTTGGGATTCTTGCAAGGTCGTAGAAATATATTTTTCTTTCCTGTTCAATCCTATATCAATTTCCCAAAATACTTACCAAAATTCCTTTTAGGCAGCTTATACACCTAGCGCCTCAAAACACCAATTTCAAATAACAATCTTATGAATTCGTCAAGTCTATTTTTCAGTTCTCCATTTGTGATGGACTTAAGTATTTGGCCCATATTAGAACACTTATCAACATTCACGTGATATGTTACTTCTTGGCTAGGCTCCCTTCAATTGAAACAAAATCCTTTCGCCAACAGACGATCCCAAAACCTCAATTGTCCTTTTGCCCAAACACCAAATCACTTACAACTACCAAATTAGTTCCCGGAAATCAACCTCTACTATTTTTATTATACTTTCAATCACACCAAACCAAATTTGGATATCAATTTGTGTGGCTAATGGAGTAGTTAAACCAAAGTGAAACCTGGAAATAAATTACTTTTCTAAAGCATAAACATTCAAACATTTAAACTACATTACCAAAGTCCATAATTATTGCAAAGAATACCAAGTTCAAAACAGAAATTTCTCATGCTTTAGTATGATGGGAATCCAAATATGTTCAAGATAAGTCTCTACAACATGTGTAGTTAAACATGAACAGCAGTAGGCTAAATTACACGACAATTATGACAGCAAACTGGTTTGTTTCATCCAAAGCTAATTCACAACTTCGACTTCAATACAATTTCGAGAGTGTAACTGGAAGTAAAGATGAAACAAAAGGGTGAGGATTTCAGCAGAAGTTGAAAACAGCAACACAACCCCAAATCCAGTAATGGAACCACAGAATTGATTCCAGTTTCAATGGAACAACAAATCCACAGTTCAAAAATCCAAAAAATGTAATTCAAACAACTGATACCGACTTCAAACGAGCAGATAACTTGGAAAACAACCAAATCTGACCTCACTTAACTAATTTTTTAGGCCAGTTCAGAGTCTAGACAAAGAATAACAAACCAAAATTGATTCAGAGAGGAAAATTTTCGAAGTTTGGAGCTCAATTACGATGGAACAGTGGCTGCCTTTTTCGGGTCTCTCTATCTTTCTCAATCTCAATATCTCTCTCCTTTTTTTATTTATGTGTTTATCCTCCTTTTGTATTTATAGTCCCTTCTAAACCTGCCCTCCTTTGAAAAGTTTCACTTCCCCGACCAACAACCCCAAAACAATCTGTCCATTTTCAAACTAAATCTCACTAAGGAAGACTTTTCCTTATTTTATTCCTTAAATTAAGGCATGATATAAGGGTTTGGCCCCAACTAGCATTAAACCAATGTTATAGCTCTTGTTCTATTAGTGCTTGACTAACGGGCCATTAATTTGTTCAAATCTGACCATTTTCCATCCCCAAAATATCCCTATGATCCTACTGTTATTACTGTTCTATCCCTACCCCCTGAAAGCCCTGTGATTTATACCTTAACCAGCTATAACCAATTCATAATATCAATCACATAATTAGAGTAGGAACGAAGCAAACCAAACAAAGACTAAAATGATAAACACTGGAATGAATCAAAAGGCTAAAACTATCATCATGCTTCTTCTTTCTTTTAATCAAACTAAATAACTACATTTAAACAACCAATTACACATAGTGATTAAACACCAACAATTAGAATAAGAATAAACCAAAGGATCAAACAGACACACATGCGATTCAAGTTGTATTGGACAAAATAAGGAACTTATATGAAAGTAATTACTCGACGAAGTTATTCAATTAATCACACATACTATAATATATACGTAATAATAAAAGAAACAAAATCGACCATATAAAAGGTTTGATTGAAGTTTAACAGAATTGTTGATACAAAATTTGATAAAAAATCAATAAACCAAACTAAACAAATAAACATATATAGACATAAATATAGAACGAAGGGGAAAATAAAAATACCTCAATACCCAGAAACTAGACGACCCAGGTGAACTCCGACACACACATTTTAAGGTTGAACGGACCTTAATTGAGTGCTCTCAACTGAGAACACTTTGACTAAAGTCGATTAGACCCCAAATTTTCATTTAATTCGGACATAATTCATGGTTTGGAATTTCTAGGGTTCTTACGTTCGATTTGGGGCTCGAATGTTTATAGCCAGATTCGAACAAACCCAAGAGTGGTTTGGTAACAAGGGAGGTCAGGAGGGCGTCTGGTGTGAGTTTGGGCTTGATTGGGGTAGGGTTCAGTTTGGCTTGAACTTTCAAACGAAGATTCGAGAAGCTAGGGACTGATTTAAGGTAAGAGGGTGGTGGATTTAGCTTGGGGGTGGTCAGATGCACTAGAGGTGTAATCTTTGGGTAGATCAGAGGAGGCGCCGTCGGGTTTTGGGTGGTGGAAAAGGTCAGCGGGTGCTAGGGTTTCCTCATCTCTAAAAGAGACGAGGTATGAGAGAGAGACGAGGGGAGAGGGGGGCTTGGTTTGGGGGGGCATGAGGTGTGTGTGGTTCTCATATACGAACGGGTGGGATGAATCCAGGCCATTCGATTTGACGAGATCAAAGGCTCGGATCCGTTCCTTAATGGAAACGACATCGCTTCATTTACCCCGGGACTGGATCGGTCTTTGGACGTGAATGGGTCGGGGTATGGGAGCGATTTGCGACCGTCATATCAAATGACAGGGACGGTCTGGATCAACAGGCTTGAAACGATGTCATTTCGTCGAAGATTGGGTGGGCTGGGCCGAGGACTAGGCCGTTCTGGGCCTGGTCCGAGTTTTCTCTTTATTTTTCTATTATTTCTTTTTACTCTTTTCTTTTTATTTTCTAATTTAAATTCATTTCAAACTAAATTCTACAATCCTAAATTACATTATAGAACCAAATTAACTTATCAAAAATATTAATTACTTCCAATAACAATTATCACACACAAGTAACTACCAATTTAAAATAAAATCACAAAATTTTGACATTAAATGCTAAAAAATACAAATTACATTATTTTTTGTGATTTTTTCATTTTTGACACAACAACAATTTTCTTGATTAACTAAAAAGTGTAAAAATCAAATCCTAAATGCAAATGTCATATTTTTGGTATTTTCTTAATTTGACAAATAAACACGCGCACACCAAATGCAAACAATAAGAGAAAAATATCACAAAATCCACAAAAAATTGCAAATAATACGAAACTATGTTATTTTGAATTTTTGGGAGTAATTCTCATTCAGGACAAAAATCACGTGCTCACAATTATCAAACACCTTGTAGGTATAAATATGTACACCCCATAACTATGGTGTTGGTTCATCCAACTATCACCACTAACCAACAATTCACCCTACCATCATTCCTAACAAATTTTATAACTTCTAACAACATATATATGCGACCATTCATTCATACCAACCATCAACCTTATTAATTAACTCATTTCACAATCTCTACAACTAACAGAACCTAGGTTAGGCACTTATGGCTTTCAATCATCATCCCATGAGTTCTAATATATATCTATCATAAATCAATAATCACCATAGAGTAATTGGAGATGATAGACATACCTCTTGTACTAAGAATCTTGAGAATACCCACTTGTGATGTTCTTGATAAATTCAAGGATTTGAATAAAATTTATGGGAAATTTCAAGATCAATCCATGTTAACATAAGTGTTTAGGAGTAGTAATCAACTCAAAATACTCCAAAAATCTTACCTTAGGAGTGCAATTGGGTGCCTTAGTCGAATTTGGGATGTTGGGGAAGCCCTAGGCTTGAGAAATGACTCAAAGTCCGTCATTTCCCGTCCTTAGGTGTATTTAGAGGCCTCACACTAAACCGCCCGCACTAATCATGCTGGCAGAAGATAACTCAATTAGCGCGGGCTACTAGCGCTCCCACGCTAAGGCCACGCTACTGACACATGCCTAGTCAAATGATCATAACTTTCTTTATACACCTCCAAATGACCAATGGTTTATTGAGTTGGAAACTAGACTCAAAGGGCTTTAATTTATAGGTCGTGGGTCATACAAATCCTTTATAATGGGAGATATGATCATTTAAAATGATGCCTTGTGCGCACTCGTTTACAACTTTCATCTAACATGAAATTTTCCAATTTGGCTTAGACTTAGGCCTCTTCTTAGACCCCAATTCACTTATAATAAGACTTATACACTTATTAAAATATTCAATTGATATCCATTATATCATTAATCCTCATTTTCACATAAAATAAAATAATTAGCCTACCTTGGCACGACGATATCTTAAATTACTCGAAAAAGATTTCGGGGCCTTACAATAACAATGCATGAATGCAATGCAATGCACATAATTGCTACGGTGTGTAGCCCGATCCATTTAACGTCTACGACACTCACTGGGGGTGTGTACAAACTCCAGAGGGGCACCTTCAACCCAAGCGCAATATAATCATAACATTCGTTATGACATGCAACCCGATCATAATATTCATTGCAGCGTGCAACCCGATCCATACTGAATCCACTATATGCATATGAGTCACATAACTGTTTCCATTTATTTTTTCCAATTTTCGATTCATTAAAAAGAATATACTTTAGTTATTTTCTTTCAAGAAAAGTAACTTAGCAGTTTATAACAGTGATTATCCACATGACTGAGATTAATGATTTTACAAATCATGCTATCACAATGATATTCATCCTCTAAGGATGCTACAGGTCGGCACAAGGCCCCAAACATGGCAATAAGCCCAGATATATTCAACACAAGGTACGTATCAATTTCCAATATAGCATTATTCTTGTTCGGGATGGACCAATTTTCAATCTCCAGTCATAAATAATCCCGCACCTGCCATGGGATGAGAGCCACGCCCTAAATAGTGGGCTTTCAAACCCTCAGGCTATATACCAACTACTCACCTCTAACCAGCCGTAGACTTGTCTGCAACGCCTTTTCCTTTCATATTGACTTTCTCGCGCGTCAAATCTAGCCAAAGCCACAGTGAATACATAAATATGGGTCAAAGAAACATAACCCAATCAAAAATACTTAAAAAGTACTAAAATTGATGAAGTTGGTAAAACCCGAGCCCCGGAACCACTTCTAGAAAAATTCTGAAAATTACACCAATGGATTCCTTGTCGCGCCATGAGTCCGTACATATAAAGAACACCAAAATCGGAGTCTATTTGGCCCCTCGAATTCTAACTTTACACATTCTCATGTTTCAAGCCCTAACCTCCATTTTTACCCCTTAAATCCTTAGTGTTTCAGTGTTTAATCTATGTTTTTAAATCATAACAACATAATCCGAGTCTAAGAACTCTAATCTGATGAAATCCCACAAATTCTCTCTTAAAAATTGCCTCAGAAGATTCTTCCCATTACAAAATTGGAAGAAAACTCGACCTGCTCATTATAGGTATACTTTTCACGCGTTTTACTGCTCCCGATGGATTTCTTGTGAAATTATAACGAATTTAGGCTTTTGAATCACTCCATTTTACCTTATAATGAAGGAGATATATAGGTTTTACGATTTACAAATAGTGCAGGTTTTTAATATGCCATTAGGGGCAATTTCGTCATTAACCTAAAAATCTGGGCAACCATAGTAAAATGGCCATAAAATCCCCATACGATGTCTAAATCTGGTGATTCTTTTTGGTACAGGTCCGTAATTACGATACAAACAGTAATCGGAGGTCATTTACTCAATATGATAGCATTTATGCTTGAAGAAATGATGTCGAATCATAAGAAAAACGAGCACAACGCAACCCAAACCTATCCAAAACTCACCCGAGCTCCTCGGGACCGCATATGAACATACTAACATGTCACATATGATCATAAAAACTTAGTTGCACTCTGTAAATACAAAAAATAACATCAAAATACCAAATTTACATCAGATTCAAGCCTAAGTTATTCTAAAACTTCCGAAACTTGCATTTGATCTAAAACCCGACCTAAACATATCCGAATGACCTGAAACTTTGCACGCATAACTAAAATAACCTAACAGGGCTACTTCAACTCTCTGAATTCAATTACGACCGTCGGATCAAAATCGCACCTACTAACCGGAATTCGCCAAAATTCAAACTTAGCCAATTCAAGCCAAATTATACACCGGGCCTCCAAATTGAATTCTGAATTCACTCCTAAGTCACAAATCATCTCCCGTAAGTACTCAAATCATCGAAAATCCATTATGAGCCTTCTAGCTCATAAGTCAACCTTCGGTTGACTTTTCCAAACTAACATTCTTATAAAGAGACTTATTGTCTCATTTCTAACCGAAATCTATTCGAATTACTTCATATTCTACAAACACATATAATGAAACATATAGAAGCATAAAACAGGGAAAACAGGACAGTAACACCCGTGACGACGAGTCGGGTCATTACAACTACCATTTTCCCTTCAAGTCCATAGATATGTTAGTGAACACAAATTCCTGTCTAAGTCCATTATGTTCCTGCATGTGCATTTCAAGTAGTATTAGTAGAGTTGGCATGTAGTTATCAAGTAGAGATCAAAATTTCCTCCTAAACTCTGGATTATGGGAGCCTCTACAATTCCAATATATGATATTCATGATATTAAGTTGTGGTTGTGTGACTGCTGGAGTAGACACCAACGGGTTGACAAATGTTGATGTCATCTGATCCTGAAATTCCATTAGTGTTGGACTTTGACGAAGGTTTGGAATTATCACCATCGAGTACTTCCCTTCCTCTCGATTTGTTGTAACTCAAAAGTTGATGTTGCATGAAATCATCTCTGGTGGACACTTTAGAATGAGAGTTTTTGCAAATTGCCCATTTAGATTGCAAAGTTGTATCCCTTTTAACCATAAGAACTATGTCCTTATATCTCTTATCTCTGCTATTATTTTTGCTAACTCCTATCTTATTTGCATATCTAGTTCGTTAGGAGATGGAAGTGGGGGGTGGTAGGGGATTTTATGGACTGCTTGGGGGGACTGAGTCTCAAGAGGACTCATTGGGCTGCCATACGAGGATAGGGGATTGAAAGAGTGAAGGTGCTGGAACCATGGTGCATTAATTTGCCCCATGTGATGTGGTGGATAGAAAAATAGTAGGTTCTTCGTGGTTGGCAGTGGCATTTGTAAGTATATAGGGTAATTCAAATGCTGGGGGCTCGAACTTGAGGCTTGGTGATCCAGTAGGAGGGGTGTTTGTGTGTTGTACCATTGGTGTTGTGCATAACCTTCCATCCCTAGTCTTATTCCTTCCATCACTATCTCTGCCAGATGTGATGGATTTTGCACAAGAAGGACAATCTCCTGGTTGTTCAGTTCCATTGTAAACACAAATGCATAGCCTTGCAATCCCATCTCTAGCCAAGACTCTAGAGGAAGATCCATCGAGTTTGCCTGCGATTTGTATATCAGTGGAATCTCGATATGTGGAAGTTGAGGCCCTTGCATACGCATGCGAGGAAGATAAAAGTTGTTCCGATTCCTCACCATAGCCGGGTTGGTGTTCTGTGGGAATGTTGGCCTCTGCATTTTTGCTAGTTTGTGTTTTTAACTTTGGTGCTTCTGTAGTTTGGAGAGGTGATTGTTGTTGATGTATAGTGGTTGATAATATGGGAAGAGTATTTAGCTGGGCAGGGATCTCATTCGTTAGTGTATCAAGGCCATTATGATTAGCACATGAAGAGAAATTAAGTGGTCTTTATTGGGTTTGGGACTGCCAGAGGTATAGGGCACTGTAGCATGCAACATAGTGTTGCTGCTATTGACGTGGGCTTCAAATGAGGTTTCTTGGTCATGCAGTGGAGCTGATTTGTCTTCTAATGTTCGGTTATAGGTAATGATGATTGTTTTTGGTGCTCATCATGGGCTTGAGATAGCTGGTTTACCGTGTTAAGTGTACCTTGATAGGGTTTATTATGAAAACCTAAAGGAGTTTGAGAAGGGGAAGCCTTGGAATTTGGTGCTAAAGATATTGTTTGGTTTGGAGTTATCTGATTAGAATTGGACTCTAGTGGGAAGGGGATATTTCTATTGGGGTGGGTATGTGTAGAAAGTGTTTTATGATCCAAGTATTCCGCAGTTGGGCCTGTAACTTTAGTATTGTCCAGGTCCGTGTTGTCTATGTCCTTTAGGCTATGGTATTTGTTATTGATGTCGAGTCCACTTGGGCCAACCTTGTCCCGTGTTGGTTTGTAGGCTTTAGTAGGCCCGGTTTGGGGTGGCCTCGTGCCTGCTTCCCCCAAGTGTTGCCCGTACTCCATCGTTCCCATAGATGCTCTAAAATTGCCCGAGTCTCTGGCATTAAGCTGCATCAACTTCTTCGGGAAATTAATTATTTTCCACTATTTTTGGTGGGCTATATCCTTCTGTGGCTGAGCAGTTGTGTTTATGTTTGTATTATTGTTTGGCATAGATGATGTAAAAAGATAGTTTATAGTGGTGTGTCCAAAGCGACCACAACTTGTGCACAATATATTAAGTCTTTCATATAACAAGCTTTGTCTATGGTGGCCTATTAATATATGTGTCATTGGAGGTTTCTCTAATGGAACCTCTATACATATCCTAGCATATTTGTCTCTAGAAGTAGAGGACGTGCAGGCATCCACTTTGAGAAGCCGTCCTAGTTTAGAGTCCACCTTGTATAGGATTTGTTCATCATAAAACTCAGTATGAAGCTCTGGTGAGCGTACCCATATCGCGGAGTATGTTAGTTGAGTTGCCGAAGCAATGAACTTTGGCTCCCACTACCTAACTGATAGGAAGTAATTTAAGATAAACCACGACCCTCCATGTAATGCTTTAAGCATGTTCTCTTCTTTTTGGAACTTGATGAGGAAAAAATCTGATCCCAAATCTATGAGATGGATGTCCTCAGATGGATTCCATAAGGCCATCACCTTACTTTTAAGTATTTGGTGCAATATTCTCCTACCAAATACTTTTACTATGATAGAATACTTTCAATGAGTGTATAGATGACATTTATCCTCGCTTGTAATTGATATAAATATATCATCGTCCGTACTACGGTAGAGACTTTCATAAGAAAAGTCTAATTAAAGCTTCATACTCTGCTGTATATAGGGGATTTGATGTGGATGTTTGTGTGATAATAGAGTTTCCAGAAAAGATGAAAGAGCAGGAGTTAGATTTTTCTCCTCTATTTGCATAGCTCCTATGTCAGTTGGTTTTGTACAATTTAAGTCATAGTTGGTTGTTTGAGTACAAGGATTCATCGATGTTATGAAATAGAGATTTGTAGAAAATTTTTGATGGCGAAGGAGAGTTGTTGAAGTGAGTCGTGATTTGTTTTATAGAGAGAGAGTCTCACATCTTTCTAAGTCCCTAGGATAAATTGGAAGAATGTATACATACCCATAATGCCTTTATCAATAACATTCATTATTTTAAACCATAGTCGTGAACATAGATAAATTTGGTACAAATTATTATTTTTATAATAAAGTACATAATATATTATCAAATAACTGAGAACACGAAATAACATTGTTAAAAAATAATAAATGATGGACTTTATTATAGTATACAAAAGTTTGAAGTAATTTTTAAAAAATATAATAATGATATTACTTGCTAAATGTATAACATGTATTTGCCAAAAAAATTCCAAATATATTTGACAAATTTTTTGATTCCTTATATTTTTTTTAGGGAAAAAATAACTATTATCAATCATATTAAAAAGTTAATGAAAATAAGTTATGAGAATGAAATAAAAAGTTAGTAAAAACTCAAAAGTATGAATTGAGTAACGAGAATAAAATAAAATTTCTTAATATATGAATCCAAATTAATTAGTCTAATGTATATAATGCCATCAAGTGAAAAAGAAAGAAGAAGAAATATGTGGTCGAAGGGAAATTTCTAGGATATTTTTAAATATAGTCAAATTTATAACTGGTCGTTCAAAAATAATTCAATTTCAAAAGTAATCAAAATTTAGCCACTTTTTATGTAAAAATAAATTTGAACAAAAATGCTATTCAAAATCCAAAAAATACTCTAAGTACACTTGAACTCCGACATATTATACTAGAGTTCCAGGATAGTATGCTGGAACTACGACATAAATATACTAGAACTCCAGCATAATATACTGGAGTTCCAACAAGTAGAATGATGCAGTATAAATGTATAATATAGTGGAGTTTAGAGAACTATTGCTCCAGTCTCTAGTATATTATACTGGAGCCAGCAAAGTATACCGGTCCAGCGTAATATGCTGGAGTTCATACACAAGTGCCTCGAACTCTAGTATATTATGCTGGACTGTTCTCTATTGCACCAAACAATGATTATTTTTTATTAACTTGATAAACGCTGATTATTTTTGATTGATGAGTCCGAAAATGGCTATACCTTAAAATTTTGGCAAAATTTCTACATCTTTCCTTTCCTTCCGGAATAAGAAATTGGGAAAAATTAAGAACTGAAACTAAATAATAAATATTAAAATCACATACAATAAAGTAATAAATTAATAAATAAAATATATACAGATTCTCCATATCGCCCCTTTTCCCCTATATATAATACCAAAAGATATCTCCATTATTCATTCATCACTTCTCTCCTCCCCGCCTCGTCTCTTTCCTGTCAGCTTCAATTCTCTCTTTATTATCTCATAAATTCTTTATATATTTTTGCAAATCTAACCTCAATTTTATTCTGTTTTTTTGTTGTTGTTGTTAAATATCAGGGTTTCGATCGTGCGAAGAACCGGAAGCTATAATCGAGAAAAAAGCTGCGTCAATTGAGAGAATCACATAATTTTAGGGCTTCGCTTGCAAAATCAGAGGCTTTGTTGGTGGTGGTGAAGTTGTATTAGAGAAAAAAGAAAAAAAATCGATAAAGTTAGGGTTTTTATTTATTTTGTGTTAATTTATTGTATTTTTTGTTTATTGTAGTGTATCGCAATTTAATGAGAATTGGTGTGAAGTGTAATACTGATAAATTTCCTTCTTTTTTTCAGTTTTGATTTTACCTTTTTTTATTTCCCCAGTTACATTCAATTGTTGTAGTGGATTATTCAGAAAAAAAAAAGAGGAACACTTTGTTATTGAAGGTTAATTTTGTTATTATATGCAAAAAAGAAAAAAAAAGATAAAAGCTTTATTGAGTTAGTATTTTCAATTGAGTAAAAAAGAAAAGGAAAAAAGGGAAAGTAAGTTATTTTGTGTTGTTTGTGGAAAGAGGAGGCGATATGAGTAGCACTGCATATGGAGTATCTGAACCAATTTCAACTGGTGGGCCCACTGAATTGGATATTGTTAGAAACCGCGAATTGGAAAAGGTTTGTTCTTGCTTTTTTAACTTGTTAAATTGTTGTAGTATATGTTTGGAAAATTTGACTTGTCAATTTTTGTTGCGAATATTGGTATAGGATGTTTAAATGGAGTAGTATGGTCAGTAAGAATTCATATAGTTGACCGCAACTTGTTTGGGATTGAGGCGTCGTCCTTGCAGTTGTTGTTATGATTGGAATCTTTTTCCTCCTGTGCTTATAATGAGTTTCTAGATTATATACAGAGTAAATTAAGGAGTTCCCCAACATTGAATTCTTGGTAAGGTTGAATTGGCATAGTTCAGAGGTTATAAATTGGGATTCTGTGTTTATGTCCATTTGTTTCTTGAACAGATTTGTAAGTAAAAGTTGCATTATATATAAATTGGGATTCTGTGTTTATGTCCATTTGTTTCTTGAACAGATTTGTAAGTTAAAAGTTGCATTATATACTTGTTAATGATACTTGAGTAGAACACATGGATTAACTCTAAAAGATCAAAACTGTACATATTTATAAGTAAAACAATTATTGACCAATCGAGAAGGTAACTATGAGTGATTATTTGTAAAAAGAGGTGATAATAAAATATTTAAGCCAAGCACATTAAGCTATGGTTCTAACTAAATACTTGTATCAGTCGGTTATACTTGACATCAATACCCATTCAGAAGACTTATTAGAAATGCTATAACCGAGCCTAAACAAGTGTTAGTAGAAATGTTATGTATTTGCTTGCTTAATGGGATATACAGTTTTGAAGTTGAACCAGACATAACCATGCTTTGCACTTATGGCACGAGAGAGTGATTTAAAACCAGTCTAAGCAATTTTGATTTAAAATAAGTCTAAGATTTTCTTCTCAACGGTGAATTGTTCTTCTCTTAAATGATTAAATTAACACAGATTAATGTTCCAACGAATTGATGTCTGAGTCAAGAGAAATCAATGCTCAAACCTAAGTTGATATGCGAGATTCCTGACTATATATATATATACACTCACATATACACTCTCACACACACACACACATGCAGACACGCTCACACTCACATATACATGTGCTTGTGTGTGTTAGTTTGTGTGAGATAGAGAGAGACACATTGTAGTTTTTAAACCATATCTGACAAGGACTGCACCTTTTCATCAGTTTCTTGCAGATGCAGGCTTATATGAAAGTCATGAAGAAGCCATTAAGAGGGAAGAAGTGCTAGGGAGATTAGACCAGGTTATTCTTGTTTTGTGAATTGAGAATTCTCAGCCTACTATTACAAAGTCATTAATTACTGATTCTGGAGTAAAACAGATTGTGAAGACGTGGGTGAAAAATGTCTGTCGTGCTAAAGGCTTCAACGATGACGTGGTGCAAGAGGCAAATGCAAAAATTTTCACATTTGGGTCATATCGGTTGGGAGTATGTCTTTTTCTTCTTGTTTACACCCTTTGTTGGATTCAACTGGTAGTAATAGTCTTGGCACTTACATTATTGGTTCGGTGTACATGTCAGTGGCTCAATATTGGAACAACTTGAAATGAAGCGCTTTTCTTTGGGGGGTGGGGGCTGGTGGGGGGTTGCGGGGTTGGGGGTGGGGAGCTTATTTACTTGATTTGATTTTTGGGGATTACAACTTCACAGGTTAAATGCAGTGGCGTGTATGATTAATTTGTCAAATCTGATATAGTGAGGAGAGGGTATTTGGTCTAACTTTTCTCCAAGTTCTTGCACATCTTTTAATTTGTGACAACCTTGTGACAACCTCAATTGGCAAGAATAAATGGGTGTTGTTTGTTCCTTTCCCCATCACTTCTATAGTGTTTCCCGGCCCTTGTGTTATTTATGAACCCTGCTGGTATTGGTTTTGCAACTTGGTCTTTTTTTTTTTTTGATTTTGCACTGGGTGTCCGAGTTTCTAAGAGCCTCGACTAATCTCGGGGTGCACAGGCCCTCGGCAAGGAGTTTCCCGCAAGTGCACCACGGTTAATTCTGGTTTTACCCAGTCCGATGGCCCTCAGAAATTATTTGCGCCTACTGAGTTTCGAACTTGAGACCTTGAAAGGGAGCAAACCCCAAGGCTCAAATCTATTGCCACCAAGCTAAACCCTGAGGGTTAACTTGGTCTTTTTTCATCAATGTGATGCCTTAGTAAATTAGTTTTTTAAATTTGGGATGTCAAGGGGAGGGATTGTTCACTTGCTCAGTGATGCTTTATGGTAGTTGGGGACTCTTTTTGAAGCAGGAGTGACTACTGCAAGGAGAAACTTTAGATAGTACACATTTTACATTTTGGTACTTTACAGAAGAAGTGATTTAAGTTGATAAAGGACCGAAGGAGTATTTGTATATTGTGTTCTTTGGCTTCAAGGACTTTGGCTTTTTCTTTTTTGTTAGATAATTTTACCATTTCACTTATAAAGTTAAAACTGTTTTTGATTGTCTCTAACAGGTACATGGCCCTGGTGCTGATATAGACACTCTCTGTGTAGGACCTAGACATGCGACTCGTGAAGTAGGATGACAGCCTTTTCCGTTTACATCCTTTACTTTTAGTGTTTCTCTGCTGAAGATTGATGCATGAAATATTCCTCTTACATTGCAGGACTTCTTCGGTGAACTTCATAGAATGCTTGAAGAGATGCCTGAAATACAAGAACTTCATCCTGTACCTGATGCTCATGTTCCTGTTATGAAGTTCAAGTTCAATGGGGTTTCTATAGACCTTCTTTATGCAAATGTAGCACTCTGGGTTATTCCTGAGGTATGATTCTCCTGTATGTGACTGATTACACATTTGCTTTGAGATGCACCATCCTCTGCAGCCTGGAAAATCTATCTTTTGATGTGCATTTAGCTTTGTTATGTACTGCTGCGAATGATGCCTGCATATCTTCTTCATAATTGGTTGAATTGGTGAACCTAACATGGCGTTTCCCGGGGTTCCACAACTTACTTTGATGCGTTTTCCTTTTCATTTTCCTATTTAAATTTCAAAGTAGCCAAGGAAACATGCGATATGCCCTTAAGTTGCTTCTTGCTGTTTTTTTTTTTTTTGATGAAGTAAGGGAATTTCATTAAAAGCATCAAGAAGATGCATAGCAAAAGGGAATACAAGTAAATTGAGTGTGTTTGCTCACAAACAAAAACAAAAATAAACCTATGTTAAAACTAAGGAGCAGACACAGTCCAAAAATAATGACAACTAGATATGCCTGATTAAGCCAAGTAAAAAGGTTCAATAAACATTTAGCTTTAAGAGCATGGTTTGGAGTTGATATCCCATCAAAACATCTGCTATTCCTTTCAGTCCATATACACCAGAATAGCGAAGTTTTTTTGATGGATTTGCCAACTCTCCAAGAGCACCAGCTTTCGTAGGCCTCTTTTATACTATTAGGCATGACCCAGGCTAGTCCAAAAATTGAGAAAAACATCCTCCACAAATCTGCTGCAACTGCACAATGGAGAAAAGATGCCTCACACTCTCTGCCTTCATCTGACACATGTAGCACCTATTCACTATGTAGATGTTCCTTTGACTTAGATTATCTTGAGTAAGACATGCTTCATATAAGGTTATCCAAGTGAAGCCAATTACTTTAGGTGGAAGTTTAGTTCTCCAGATGAGTTTCCATGGCCAGTTGTCAATCAACTCCTTGTTCGAGCACAACTGTGCATAACCTTTCTTGACAGTGAATATTCCATCATCTTGGCCATCCCATAATAGTTTGTCTCTCTCCTGAGGTTTGATAGTGACCCCTGCTAGCTTAGATTGAAGCTCCAGATATTCATTTAGCAGTCCTGTAAGTTTTTCCTTGTTTGTATGTCCCATGAGTTGTTGTGCCATATCTGACCCACTACGGAGTTTTGATTGCTAGCTATGAGATATAAATTTGGGCAGTCTTCTTTCAGAGTCTGGTTCCCTAACCACTTACCCTTCCATAATGATAGATGTGCTCCATTCCCTAGCTTTATTGAACAGTTGAGCTGGAATTCACCCCATAGGCTTGAGATATGCTTCCAGGGAAATATGGAATTACAGTTGGTCATCTTATGAGGATATAGGTTTGGTTTAGGCTCTTAATAACAATTGAACATCTGAAAGGAGGGCCTGGTTGGGGGGTGGGGAGTGTGAATTTGTGCATAATTACTTGCTACTTCTCCTGGCTCTTGCTTGTATAACTTAGCATGCTTTTTTGTGCAATTGGATGAGGACTATTTCTGGAACTCTTTACTACTTCAAGGTATCTAAAAAGAGTAGTAGATTCTTGTTTACTTTTTCTAAATATGAAATATTGAGATTTAGTTTTCATTTATCTTCTGTCCCATTGTGTGCTGATGACTATACTCTGTTTTCCTTGTGGTTTTAGAACCATCATAATTCTATTGTCTTCATCCTATTAATCTGAGATAACTTGTTATGCTGTTGAAATAAATTCTGTAATCTGTAAATATTGAGTAGTAACGTTAACAATTATCCATAAGTGTTCATTTATCTTCTGTCCCATTGTGTGCTTATGACTATACTCTGTTTTCCTTGTGGTTTTAGAACCATCATAATTCTAATGTCTTCATCCTATTAATCTGAGATAACTTGTTATGCTGTTGAAATAAATTCTGTAATCTGTAAACTTCAGGATTTTAGTCCTATTTGTCTCTTGCAGGATTTGGATGTTTCACAGGAGTCCATACTACAGAATGTGGATGAGCAGACTGTTCGTAGTCTTAATGGATGTAGAGTAACGGATCAAGTTTTGCATTTAGTACCCAATATCCAGGTGGTTGCCTCACAATTATGTAAATTGCATTTGCTTTGAAGCTTTATGCTTAATCTTTCTCCACTCTTTGGTCCTGCAGAGTTTCCGCACCACACTGAGATGCATGAGACTGTGGGCAAAAAGGCGTGGAGTTTACTCAAATGTAAGCATCCAACATGACCCCTTGTACAATCTTATGTGTCCTTAAAGGTACAGTGCCTGTCATCTTGGTGAAAGTCGGTCTGCCTCTCTTAAACTTGTGTCACTTCTGTTTTGACTAGGTTACTGGATTTCTTGGCGGTATTAATTGGGCATTGCTTGTTGCTCGGATTTGCCAACTCTATCCAAATGCAGTTCCTAGCATGTTGGTCTCTCGGTTTTTTAGAGTCTACAGTTTGTGGCGCTGGCCAAACCCAGTTTTGCTGTGTCCAATAAATGAAGGATCTCTTGGGCTTGCTTATTGGGATCCTCGGAGGAATTTCAAAGATAGGCAGCATCTAATGCCGATAATAACTCCAGCATACCCCTGCATGAATTCTAGCTACAATGTTTCAACGAGTACCTTGCGTGTTATGACAGAAGAATTTCAGAGAGGGAATGAACTTTGTGAGGTATTTATGCGTGCTCAGTTTTGTGGGGTTTACTGCTTTTTCTATTGTACTGAATGCAATCAATGTGAGCTGCCGGTTTTTTCTTCCTATTGGTTCTCCTATTGAGTTAATTTACCCCATCTAATTTCAATTATCTAAATACTGATAAAAACCAAAACTAAGATTTTGAATGTTGCTCAAGCATGTTTATTCATGGAGGGAGTACCATCTTTGGTTTAGTAGAAGCATTTTGCTCAAGTGTCTACATCACCGGATAAATCACTTGCTTTACTTTAGTTTCAGTGCTCCTTGTTTTCGCATTAGCATGTCATAATTGCTGGTTTTAATTAGAGTCAGATTGAAGTAGCCTGCATCCATATAGCTCCATATGATCCTGAATTTTCCTTAATGGCTATATTTACCTTATGTCTCTTTCATCTCTTTCTTACTACTAGATGCAACAAGGGATGCATAAATTAGAGGTTTATAAGTTTATCAATCTCTCTCACACTCTTATAGTCTTATTTAATATGCAAAAGACCTTTTTTTAAACATACAAAGTAGGCCGTGGGAACAACCTATTTCAGAAATGCAGGGTAAGGATGTGTACGATAGACCCTTGTGGTTTGGCCCTTCCCCGGACCCTGCTCATAGCGGGAGCTTAGTGCACCGGGCTGCCCTTTATACGAAGTAGACATAAAAATCCCAGATTTGATGTCTAGGGAATGCTGCAGCTTATTATCCGTAACACCTTAGGATAGCAGCAATTACAATTAACTTGGTGATTAAATTGATACTAATGAGCCTTGCGAGAACTTAATCTCAGCTATTGAGACAAAATTTTGGGCTTGTTTAGCCTTAATGTTTTAGAGCCTGATTGGATGGACTTGTTTTAAGTGACTTTTAAGCCGGAAGTCATAAGTTAAGAATTGTTTTTATCATTTTAGCTTAAAAACAAGTGCTTAAAAGCACTTTTTTTACTTTATCCAAACACTACAAAATGGCTTAAAAGCTATTTTGACTTAAAAGCACTTAAAATAAGCCAATCCAAACGGGCTCTTTGTCCTGATTCATTGTTGACGTTAAGCATTCAACTGTAGTCATTTTATGATTGTATGGTGCAATCTAGGGAGGAAGACATTTTCACCATAAGAAATTGTTTCTTCCTAGATTGTACCGTATTTATCAGATTTCTAGGGATAGAGCATGCTCTCCCCTCCAGAAGTTTTTAAAGTGTGCTTCCTATATATATAAGATAATAACTTGGGTCTTACTGAAGGTTAAAAACTCCGTTGTCAACAAAAGATTATTTCATCGTTGGGTTTTCACCGAATTTCATTCAAGTTTTTGCTCATAAAATTGTTGTTGCTTTTTCCGTAATTTAGGCTCCTGCTTAACTTCCCTCCCGCCCCCCCCAACAAAAAAAAGAACTCCAAACACAGCGAGTGAGAGAGCAAGGGAGAAGGTGTGTGGATTATTTTCTCTGTGTGTGGTTGCTCTTAAATGTTTGTTTTAGCGGTTAAAGCATGCATATATAGTGAATTTGGTGCTCATGGTTAAGATACTTGGTTCTCCCCCTAATTTCTTTTGAGACTTCTTCATTGTGTTGTTGCGGCACCAATGCTCTGCAGTCCTGACTTTTATTCTAATCCTATTACTTTTATCATCCAGTTTGTTATTCCTATTTTCATCAATTGAGGTCTTCTTTCCCTGACTCATTTTTTTTTGCATAGGCAATAGAAGCTAACAAAGCTAGCTGGCAAAGTCTTTGTGAGCCTTTCGCATTTTTTGAAGCCTATAGAAACTATTTGCGGATAGACATAGCTGCAGAAAGTGAGGATGACATGAGGAAATGGAAAGGATGGGTTGAATCTAGGATACGCCTGCTTACTCTAAAGGTGATGTTTCTTTTCTTTTGCTTTACATTTTGATGACTTCGTCTCTATTGCTTCGCCAAAGGCACTGAATTAATGAAGTTTCCATGCTCTATTCATCCAGATTGAGAGAGACACTGCTGGTGTACTTCAATGCCATCCACATCCGGGTGAATTTTCAGATAAATCTAAGCCGTTTCACCATTCTTATTTTATGGGATTACGTAGAAAACAAGGTACAAATCCTCAACAAGGTGAACAATTTGATATAAGGTTGACAGTTGAGGATTTTAAGCGAGATGTATATGCATATTCTTTTTGGACATCTAGCATGTGGATTCATGTGTGTCATGTCAGACGAAAAGACCTTCCTAACTTTGTATTCCCTGGAGGAGTGCGTCCTGCTCAGCCTGCAAGAAGTGAAAGTCGTTCAGTTTCAAAGTCACTTGGTTCTTCTAAGGCAGCATCTGTAGATGCTGCTTTTAGCAGAAAAAGAAAGCAGGATGAAGTTAATACAGGTTTTACCTCAAAAGAGTCTTGCCTGGCCATGAGTAGCAGTGATGCCAGCTCACCAGGTGAAACTAGAGAGTTGAAGCAATTTGAAGCTGATATTGGTGATACCTTGAATAGTGGTGGGCGTGTGGATAACCAAATTGAAGTTTCTGTCAAAAGCACGTTGCCTGTGCCTTCATCATGTGCAGCTGTAACAGAGACTGTAGCAGTCAAGCAATCAGCAGAACCGACTGTGGGCCATCAAAGTGGATCTCATGGTTTTGAAGATCCTGGGGATGAACTGGAATTGACAAATGGAGTCAAGCATTTTGATGGGGCTAATGAACTGCAGATGGAGCCCCCAACAGCAGAGGAAATGGTTGAGGCAACAACATCAGAGGAAAAGGACGGAATTGGTGGCTCTAGCCATAAGGTCCTACAAAGCGAGGGCTTGGAAGAACTTGAGGTTGTCTTCAAACTTCATACACTTATTTCTTTAATGCAGAATATTTCGAATATGCATGTTTGCACTCCAGTTGCATCATACAAATCTCCTTAATCTTTTTATTTTTTTCAGCTTTTGTGTTTGAGACTTTTTTGGATAGATAATGTATGATACCGAGACTAACATCGTGGACCTATGGAATTTAACAGAACAGTTGATTAAACTAGTTAATTGTGCTTTTCATTGATGTCTTTGGTGTAAGTCTTATCCCGCAATTGAAGGTTCTAACACAAACTGCCATGTTAGAGAAAGCATCTGATTCTTATTGGCCCTAAATTATGAGTGTCTTTAAGTAGTTCATTTTAAATATGACAGCATTTTGTTGTTAGTTACTTGTCGCAACAAAAAAGTGAACCAGTCTTTATATGGAGCATGGAATATACCAGAAGGCCACTTTCCTTATTTGTTTTTTCCAGTTCGTTCTCACTTTTTAGCTCCAAGCTCTTTGTAAAATTTGGTGCTTGTTGCCGTCAGATGTTTAATTGTTGATCAGAATTGAGATAAAAAGTGCAATTTTGCAAGGTGCTGTGATAATTTGATAGTCAACTGTAACTCGTCAATATTTTTTTTTTATGAGTCCATTTTGTCGCCCTTATATGTTATGTCATAGAAATAGAGGGAATAAGAATGGTCATTTTAAGAATCTTCCAAAATATCTTTTGCGTTGCTTTCTGTTCAAATCTTCCTTTGGATTTCACTGAGAACTTTGTTAGTGTCACCTGCTATATTTGTACATTTTGTTGCTAGTTGTAGTCTGAATTTTGTAATTTGATAGTATCCAAGACACGTAATGTTGCATGTTGGTGTGACCAGAAATATTAGACAAAAGCTTGACATGTTCCAAGTTGCTTTTGTGAATGATAGTTTTGTATGCAAAATTTTGTATCCAATAGTGTTAGACAGGAACAATGACGAAAATCTAATCTTTTTGGTTCTTTCCCTTGCCCCTGAAAGCCGCTTGAGCTAGCTGCACCGTCATCCAGCATTGCATCTGATGCATTTGTGGTTCCTCAGAAGCCTCTCATTAGGTATTGTATCTACTATGCCAAATTGAACGAGTGAACTTTTCTAGAGGCGCTTTTTGATCGGTGATATATGCACTTCTTGCAGGTTTAATTTTACTTCTTTGCGGAAAACAACTGAAAGCACATGAAGAAATGTGCAGTGACCACATCTGGAGATAGAAGTATATCGGAAACCTTTTTATAGAAAGCATCAGAGATGATATTTTTAATGAAGAAGACGTGGGAGACAAAAATGGAATAAAGACAAAAAGCAGAGCTAAAATCCATTTTTGGCTGGAGGTGCGAGTACTTCTTGCAATTTCTTAGGCTGAGCCATGATTTCGAAAGCAAAAAAGGAGAAAAAGAAAAAAGAACTGAATCCAATTTTGACTGGAATTGGTATTTCTTGTAAATTATCAGTTGTTTGGAGATATCCTCAAGTGCCTTTTGGGTGCTGATTGTAAATTATATGGATAATATCTAAATAATGTGTACTCGAATACTATGTTTTGTGTATTTAAGGTTGAAAATTTTAATATGTGGATTTGCTTGGTCTACACATTGTTTGGTGAGTCCCAAATGTGTACTTTTGTCAAAATATTCGAGTAATGTGTTTGTTTATGTGAATATTTCATTTATATGAACATCACAGTCCGCAAATGCGATTTACATGCGTCCATTATAAACTCAGCTCGAACTTAAAATTTCTTATCGAACATAATTTTTTGGAGGTCATTTTGCGGTCCTCGTCTTAAATGGAGTAACGGGTCGCTAATTATGAGATAAGGAGTTTTGTTACCTTAGGACAGTTAGAATTACTACTGTCATTTATTGAATTTTTATTCAAAATAACACTTCTCCTTTCGACCTTCCGGTATTGGTCAAGTGTCAGACTTTATGTCTAATTTAAGTAGGTAAAGTTTTAGGTGTTTTGAGTTCAATGGACCTGTCAATTTGCATTAGGTATTTATACAATTTCGTACACTTGGCTTTTTGATTACTCATCTTTAAGTTTTTGTCCTGAGAAGAAACAAACAAATTTGTTATAATGCTAACAAACTTGTAGTAATAATCAATCAATTTTCCAATGTTGAAGTTTCTTTCATTTTGCCTCTCAATCTGTTTCAACTTAGGTGTCGTCTGAACATAAAATAATTCCAAATGTTGCACTTTGAAAGTTACCAGGACCAAATATTTTGGATTGTTTTCAATATCTATGCCCGACTAAATTCAGATTCGCGTCAGGAAAGTTCACATTGGAGGTAAAACGCACCATAAAAATGGCGAGGTTTCGAATCCGAGGTCCAATTATTATCAATAAACAGTTGTATCACAAGTTAGCAGTTCTATACTTCTATCATCAATGTGATAAGAATGACTGATATATTTTTCGTTTCTATTTGGTTTTAACACTTTTACACATATAATTCAAAGTAATTGATATTTTGGCATAGGATATTCCACGAGCCTTTTCAAGGCCAAATTTGATTATTATGGGTGAAATTCAAAAAATAGCCAGATTTACAAATGGTAATTGAAAAATAGCCACAGTTTCAAAAGTAATCAGAATTTAATCACTTTTTATGTAAAGATAAATCTGAACGAAAATACTGTTCAAAATCTAAAAAATATTCTAAAAATCTGAATGAAAACACTGTTCAAAATCGAAAAAATATTCCAGCATAACATACTGGAGTTCAAATTTTTTACATGTGAACTTCTAGCATAATACACCGGAGTTCCATTATAATATATTGGAGTTCCAGCATAATATACTAGTCAAGCATAATATGGTGGAAGTTCATACATGATCACGCCCAACTATGCCTTATAAAAAGGACAATGCGGTTGCAACAAATATACCCAAGTCTTACACACGACGTCGAATCCTCAGAGAGTCTCTATCAATCATGAACACTGTTTTACCGTAAATCTCTCCCGAGTAATTATAATAATTTACTATTGCACTCTTCCGAGCTACCCTAGCTTGCTTTAATTATCACAGTTCACTTTAGATTACACCTAAGGTTTCGTTATTCCTAATTCAACCTTTAAACCCGCAATTATAGATTCCTCTAATAATCTAGGTATGGTGTTGTTCAACAATAACCTAAATATGCACTCTTTTCCAAGTTATGCACACTAAATAGGCACAGCTAATTGAGGCTCCTATCAATTAACTACACAAGAACGAAGTTGAACAAATAAAAATTTAATTAACAAATTGTATTCACATAAGCAAGATGTTCATCAACCAATAGGTTCCATCACAACCTTAGATAATAAATTAGCTACTAATAACTTTGAAAGCAAAAGATAGAATAGATTTCATAATCAAAAATTCAAAATAAAAGTAAGAGAGATGTTTAGAGAATTCTCTCACACTAGTTTCCTTGCAAAAGTAGTCAATAATACAAAACTTGTCTCCTTTGGGCGAATCCTAAGGATATATATAGGATTTAGGTATTAAAAATCCTGTTTTTACAGTTTGGTCCTTAAATTTCACGCCTTCTGCCGCGGTTTCACCGCGGTCGCGGTGGAACCGCGGCCAACACCCCCTTCTGAATCTCGAAAACTTCAACAGACTTGATCCACCGCAGTTCTGCCGCGATCGCGGTAGAGCCGCGGTCAAACAGTGTCTCGGAATCTTCAGGGCTGTTCAAGCGTGGTTTCCATGATTTTTGCACAAATGGCCTTTTACATCTCCTTTTGACTCTAAAATTGCTCTTTTAGCCTTCCTCAACTACTGTGTCCCTATAACACAAAAAAAAACACTGATAAGAGTATTTTGTCATCATATATATTATCAAAACAACGATAAAGTGTGATTTTTTAGGGTATAAATATAGTAAAATTCACCTATTATCAACACCCCACACTTAAACCTTTGCTCGTCCTCGAGAAACTTTAATCACACTTCTAGGCCTACGTTATCAATGTCTCCCCCAAAATACATCACACAAGCTACCATTCATGATTAACCTAAGTAATGCACAATCCTTACTCAACTGTAAACTCCAATGCCAAACACATTATTGCTTACTCTAGTTACTATTACAGACTTGCAAACTTACTCTTTTCTTCCTGAGTTACATGCCTTCACAACACACAAACTGAGAGAAGTTCCCACACATATGCAATTTATAACATGAAACTTATATATAGAAAAATTTCACTCACTCTCAGCAAAGAGCATTCATATATACACAGACACACCATAAGCTTGCCCCTAGTGTAATACTCCACTAATCGAGCCATTTAGTCAAAGATCAAGAGGTCTTTAAGGGTTGTAATGTAGGCTATGGGACATGTAGGATACTTTTGGTTATAGTGGCTAACCTCCCTAAGAACTTCTTTTGCACAAACTTCCCTTTAAGCTTTTCATTATGCTCACCCTAACCATTCTTCCACCTTTTATTTACTTGTAATCCCGCTTTTCTTTTGGTGCAACCGACTTCCTTATTTATATATATACATCTCTTTATTTTTTTTTCATAAGCAATTACTGTACAACTGCCAGTTCACCAACTCTACCATTCATTCTCGATTTTCCCTTTTCAATTTTTTTTTTCTCACCCCACACTTTTACTTTTGCATGTTTATTATAATTCGAGTGCTTCTAGGAGGTAAGGTACAAAAAATGTACAACATATATTTTGTGAACATTATAGGGTTATCAAAGAACATTCTTAAGGCTCAAAGAGGTTAACTAAGATATTATGTACAGGTGGATTCACAGATTTTGGTTTATGGGGTTGCACAAAGAAATACCTCTATCATCTCTATAACTAAATAACTTCTATTTCGCTTTGCCCACACATATGGCAAGTTCTAGGTATCATGTGTAGACATATAATGCTGGTAAAAATCTCACACACACTTAGCATGCAACTCATTCTGAATTAGGTTCATCTAGAAAGTCATACAAATGTTCAAGCAAGCTACACTGTGCAATGTAAGGCATATCATAGAATCTACAGTCAAGCTTAGATAATACACTCTCAAGTTCATTTTAATTGCAAGTGTGCATACTTGGGGTTACATATTTACCTTCACCCATTAATCCTAAAAAAAGAAAAATATACCTAACCCGGTTCAATAGAAACCCTTGGAAAAGAACGTGGCCAAAAGAAAAACCAAGGGGGAGATAATACACTACCTATGAAAAAGAAAAGAAATAAACAAAAAATTCCTACATGGCTACTTCCCTCAAGAGTACTGTCCAAGTAGTCCGTCATTAGGAAGAGTCCTCTACAAATATTTTTGGATTTTTTTTATTTTTTTATTTTTTTTACTCCGACTTTGACCCTTAAGAAACCCGTCGACAAGTGTCCATCATCGGGCCAAGCCAGCTAATATACTATACAACTAAATTATACAATGTACAACATACACTACAGAGTAAGTCTCCCACCTCACACTTAAAATCATGGCATGTCCTCATGTCATATAAAATAAATTAAAGCATAGAAGGGTTAGAAGACTTTCCTGAGACTTAATCTGAGTCGGAGACTGTGGCGGGGTCGACGTTGTATGCTCGACCCAATCACGCCATGAAGCGGCTCTCAGACCTGGACTGTCGCTGTGAAATCGCATCCATGCGAGTTTGCAGGCCGTCCACAGAAGTGCGTAGATCCGCAACTTCTTCCTCCAAAGACCTAAGCATAGGTCTGGTGGACTGGGAACGGGATAGGCTAGCTCCAGAATAAGCGTGCCTAGATGGACCTGCAAAGTCAGTAGACCTTATGGACTGGACAACCGGGACTAGGTCGTCATCATCACCATCAATATCAATTGGGTCGTTGCCTCGGCCAACCCGAATACCTGAAGCTTTAAATGGAGCTTTCTGTGGCAGATCGCCATCAGTAGGTAATGTGGGTGTGTGGTGATTGAGGCAAAGTGCAGTGACTGTGAGCACGTGATTTTGCCTCATATGAATTACTCCCAAAAAATTCAAAATAAAAGAGTTTTGTGTTGTTTGCAATATTTGTGGATTTTATGCTATTTTTCTCTTATTGTTTGCGTTTGTGTGTGCATGTTCATTTGTTTAAATAAATAAAAAAAATATAAATATACGGTGCAATTGTATTTACAGTTTAATTAGACAATTTGGAATTAATTGGTAAACTAAGTGTTTTATAAAGTGAAAAAATATTAATAATAAAGTATCTTACATTTTTAGTATTTAATTGTGTGATTTTCTTATAACATTGGTATTTAATCATTTGTGATAAATATTAGTAAGAGTTAATTAGTATTTTTAAGATAATTTTGGTTTTACAATTTATTTTAGAATTTTTGGCAATTAGGAATCAAAAGGAAAATAAAAGAAATAGAAAAAAACAAAGTGAAAGGAAAGAAAAATCGGACTGGGCCATTTTTGAAATTAAAACCAGACCCAAACACAAATGCCCAGCAGGAGCCCAATCCAAATAACCCCTTTACCCTACCCATTGGAATAACCCAATCCATAACCACACCCCAGCCCCGCTTGTATCATCTTAAAACAATGACGTCTTGTTTTTAAGTGATTTAATCTAGACCGTTGGTTTCTAACATCCAACGGTCTTGATTAATTAAAACAATTTTAATATATCAACCTCCCAAAATCCCACCCCCCTCAGAACACCTCGCCCCACTTCGTCTCTCTCAACTTAGAGACTATACCCAAAAAACCCTAGCCAGCCGCCGACCATCTCCACCGCCCAAAAAAACCCGGCGGAAACCACCCCAAACGTAACCAAACTAACACCCTTTGAATATTGTGCCACCCTGAACAAGAATCCGTTACCCATTTGGCTCGAATCAGTCTATGGCTTCTCGAATCTTCTATTGAAGATTCGAGCCAAACTCAAACACATCCCAATCCACTCCAAACTCACACCCTGTTACCCCTTGACCTCCCTCATATCCAAACCAACACTGGTTTGGTTCGAATCCAAACCAAAAACTCCGAGCTCTAAAATGCCTGTATGAACCCTAGAAATCCAAAAATGGGGTTTCCGGCTAAAATCCATAAGAGCTTAAGGTCTAATGGACCTTAATCTAGGTGTTCTCAACTGAGAACACCTCGATTAGGGTCCATGGCTTCAAAATTTCAAGTACGAGTTGGTCTAGGGTCCGTTCGAATTTTGATTTCTTCTCTCACGGTATTTTTCCTTTTCTTTCTTCTAGTTTTATCTAATTTTATACTTTTTTGTTAGTTGTGTGAATATTTTATCTTTTTTTTGCGACTTTTTGTTAAAGTTTCTGTTCTTCTACTCCAATAGACCTTTATTTGGTCATAATTATTTCTATTTGTGTTTGGTATATAATAGGTCGTATGATCAATTTGATAAGTTTCGTCGGTTAATTAGTTTCCTTTTAGCCCTTATCTTTGTCAAAATACCACTAAAAGCATTTGTCTGTCTGTTTAACACTGTTTGTTGGCTGTTTATGTGTGTCAATTATGCAATCGATTTATTAGTTATCGTTGTTTAGTCTGGTCTTATTTGTAGTTCGTCAAATGTTACGACGACGTATATGTTATATTTTTTTATACTTAGGCCTTTGGCACTGTTAACAATCGTGCATTTTTTGCATAAGACTGATGCCTGTTTGGTATTAAATCAAATTTGGATAATTAGCTATATCAACTGTTCGGTGCTGGTTGTAATAAATTTAATTATGTGATTGATATTATGGATTGGTTATAGCTGGTTAAGGTAGAAATTACAGGGCTTTCAGGGAGGTATTTTGGTATTCCAAAAACTTAAAAATGCTTGAACTAAGTGGGCTGTCAATAAAGAACACTAACACACTAACTAAGGTATTTATTTATTCATAATGGGCTGAAAATTAGTAACGATATGTTTAAGTTTAAAAAGAAAGGATTAAACAAATAGACACCCATAACAATTGAATAAAACAATGAAATAAGACACTGGGTAGTGGGCTGCTCAGGGAAGATGATGGAAAAAATACATTTCTTAATGGCCTAAGTGATAATACAAGTTGAAAATGGGTCTGTTGTTGGTTATAAAATGAGGGAGAGTACACTGAATTAAGGGGGAGAAAAAAAATAGATTTTGAGAGTTTCCTTTTCCTTTATAAGTTTGAGAAACACTTGAAAGATAGGGGATTGAAACCAAAAAAACCTACCTTTCCATTGAACCTTGAAAAGAATTTCAGTTCTAATTATCAAGTCACATTTTTGAGTTCATCTTCTGGTTGCTGGATTTTAGGGGGTGTTTCTGATTGTATTTCGATTGGTGTTTGGTTTGTATTGAATCGTTTTGGGGTCAGTTATCGATTGATGTAATTCTTTGGAGTGTTGGGTTTCATTTTGGTCTATTGGTTGCTGTGTTGGATCTTTTAAACTGTTCTATTGCTGCTGCTGGTATTACTGCCATTGCTGATCCTCTTCCTCTTCATTGTATTTTGCATCTACAGGTACATTATTCTGAACTTCAAGTCTATGTAAAACTTCAGGCAAAAAATGAAATATGAGAAGTACAAGTTAATTGAAAGCCTTAATGTTGCAGCAGTTTTATTGTCCATATTATATTAGATTAGAAATTTTCATTTTTATATCTATCTGTATTATTAAAATTTGTTGTTTGAATGTAATTAAATCGGGATTGTTACAATAATTGGAAACTGTTGGCTTGTGGATGTTTGAACTAATTAGATGTATTCAAATAAGTAGAAAAATTCCGAAATTAGCGGTCAAGTTTGGTTGAGATTGTATGGTTAGTGTAGGATATAATGTCGGTAGGCTTTCACATAATTGGACCATTTTGTTTTGGATCGTGTAACTTGTGATCATCCAGTTTTAGTTTTTTTCATATAGTTAGCATATGCTTAGTTTAGTCTGTATTTCTATTTTAAAATCAGTAAAATCAAAACAGTTGAATTGGTACTTGATTTTGAAAGCAAGTTTAATTTCAAGCTTAACATGCATTGCACTGCAGTAATGTATATCAACAGAATAGTTTTAATATATATGTGTTCATAATTTCAGGTTAATGGCTTAGGTCAATAAAATAGCAATCAGTGAAATAATAAAAAACAAAAGTCGCCAATGAATTAATTAGTGCTTACAATGGAAATAGCAATCAGAGAATCAATCGGTACCTATAATAGAAATAACAATTAGTGCAGATTTATATAAGTTGATATAATGGTTTGGAAAGCTACTGAGATTAAAATGTTGTGTTTCCGTTTAGATTCGACCACTGAGTCATATTTTCAATCATCTTAGGCTTACCTCGTTTTACGTCGAGCCTAATTGAATCCTTTTTCTAAGAAGATAATGTTGAGGTTTGTTTAATCGCCTATACATACAAATTGATCCATTAGCTCGTTAAAGTAGACTCGCCTTAGAGGCTTCAATGTACAGTTTAAAATATCAATAAATTAGGACCTTTGTTTATTGTTAGAGACAAATCAAATAAAAATCATAGTCACGTTAGGATTGGCCTTTAAAAAGTGAGATGAGCCTCGTTAGAAAATAAATGCACGGGGCCCTCGATTAATTACTATAAAATACTTAGATTTGGAAGCACTTTTTAGCAAATTTCACGGTCTTTCCCGAAGTTAACAAAGACGGAGATTCTTTAGGCACGATTTGTAAATAATATACATTCTCAAATACGGGTGCGCATTTATGTGACCCAAATCTTAATCCCGACGAAGCCGAAACGCATTAAAGTCACAGGCGTACTGGTTGCGGTGTGACTCAAAATGTGTTTTTGTGACGTCACAATTCATTAAAATGATAAAGCAAAACATTAAAGCACATAATTGAAATATATATAGAAATCAGATAAAAACAAATACGGCAGTTGAGCGACCGTGCTAGAACCACGAAATCCAGGAGTGCCTAACACCTTCTCCCGGGTTAACAAAATTCCTTATCCAGATTTCTAGTTTCACAGAATATAAAATAGAGTCATAATTTCATCGGTTCGAGATTAAACCGGTGACTTGGGACACCATTATTTTTCCAAGTGGCGACTCTAAAAAATTAAATAAATAAATCCCATTCCGAATGTCTTTTAAATGGAAAAACTCCTTCCCTTTTATTATTATATCACTTCTCGGGTGTAGTAGTAAACAACAGTATACGTGAAAAAGGAGGTGTGACAGCTCTGGCGACTCTGCTGGGGACCAAAAACCCAGAACCACTGGTTCAGGGTTAGAAATTCGAGCTTAGAATAATTGTTGTATTTGGATTTGTTTATTATCTGCTATTTTTATATGATATATGCTTAATGTGCAAAATGATATTTTTACCACTTTGATATTATTTGAACTGTATATATAAACTGTGCCGAAATCCTTCTCTTCTCACCTCTGGGGATGTGCTTACTGGTTGAGACTCCCTATTCTGTTAGTGTCTTACCTTAAAATAAGAAAGAGGCTCGGAAAGTTTCTAAGCCGGCTGGCCTTTTGGTTCCCGAAAAGGAGCTCCTTCCTCGACTCGAGTTGTCTGCTCGGGTACACGGTCTAGAACAAATACCCAGGTTTTTAACATTGTATAACAAAACTTCATGCCGGATCCCTAGTAGGAACGCTTATTTGCATCATGTCACATTTGACTTAGGGGACTCAACATAGGGGTTGGGTCCGTCTAGGACAGGCAACCTGAAATGAAAAGACCATCCTGCTGCATCCTGTTTTATGCATTTATTTGCTTTGGACCTGCATACTGACCGACTTTTAAATACTGGGGAAAACAAAAAAAAAGTGTAGAGAGATAAATACTTATTTTAGAAAAACAATGCTCAAGTAGTGTCGAAACTCTGCCGGATTTTTGAGAAAAAAAATATTTTTATAGTTTATTTTATTTTCCAAAAAAAAGTGTGTGATTTTGTTTCCGAAAAATAGTTTACCTGTTTGTCAATAAAATAATTTATTTTGTTTACAAATAAAAAAAATGCAAACAAAAGGGAAAAAATATTTTGGCTGCAGATATAAATTGTTTTATATATTTGACCGAACTACGCGGGTTTGGTTCTCACCGGATGTGAGATACGTAGGTAACCCCCATCGGGTCCAACTTCCTTTTGCAAAAATAGCCAAAAATATCGAAATTAATTTTTCATCATAAATAAGTCGGTGATGCCGTTTTCAAAACAACCGAATGTTCCCGAAAGGGATGTCAGAAGGTTGATTTTGCATAAACGGCCACCTTTGGGTCAATTTTTTAAGATTTTGGCGGATTGACCCACACAACCTTAAAATCTTCGTCTCCGAAGTACTGAAAGGCCGTGTCTGCAAAACCTGGTCTTTTAATTTTTTTTAGAAAAAATGTGTCAGAGTCAAATAAATGTTTTTCTTTGTCCAAAATCACCTAATAAATGTGCAGGATGAGCACAATTCAAAATGAACCCTTTTCAATCCTGACTAAAATCCCGATACAATTGCAACAATGGTGGATGATTTGGGCAAAGAAGGGCAAGACGAAATCAAAAAGCATTTGAAGGGTCTTACGGGTTTGCTAGAAATTAAGCCGCGAGGGGATATTATAAGAGCATTGGTCGCCTACTGGAACCCAACACACAACGTCTTTCGCTTTGCAGAATTCGAACTCACCTCGACTTTGGAAGAAATAGCCGGGTATATTGGAAACACTGACATACCATTAGGAAACTAATATCCAGTTGCTCCAAGGGTTGTCGCTGTTCATCGATTTTTAGACTCGTTGAAGATAGCCAGAACAGTATATAACCCAGATTTGGCACAAGGTTTTTGTACTCTGAGCTTCGTCTACCAAAGATTCGGCCATGTGGGAGGTTCCAATAAACCAGATAATAAGTTGTGCAGCAAGAGTAACCGCCGAAAATGGGATGAGCATAGACGAGTAGCCTTCATGATAACCTTTTTGGGACTTCTAGTGTTCCCAAGGAAAGACGGGAATATTGATATAAAGATAGCCGGGATCGTCAGTACTTTGCTCACCCAAGACGAAAGAACTCTTGCCCCCATGATTGTATCAGATATGTTCCGAGCCCTTACACCTTGCAAAGCCGGGAAAGACTTTTTTGAAAGGCGGAATTTGTTGCTGCAAATATGGATGATCGAGCACTTGTGTCACCGTGCCCAATTCCCGAGCTATGGTTCAGCTGAGAAAACCTACATAGAGGAGTTCTTCACAAGGATCGAGGGGTCCACTTTACCTGAAGGAATCTCGGCATGGATGTCATACTTCCGGGCTCTCAATGCAAGTCAAATACAATGGACGCTGGGTTGGTTACTAGTTGATAAAATCATATATATGCCAGCAGCTAGGTCTCATTTTCTTTTAATGGGGGCTCAAGAGCATTCGACCTTATGCGCCCTATCGGGTTCTGAGGCAACTCGGAAGATGCCAGATAATTCCTAAAGACGAAGATCTGAGTACCCGGGTTATTAAAATCGGTCCTGACGGCCAATTCCCAGAGGCAAGAGTCTGCCATATCTGGAGCAAATGTCAATATCTGGAGACAAACACTTATGTGTCAGATCGGGCTAAAGGAGAGATTTCACCTAGATATCACGCTTGGTATAAAGGGGAAGAATCATGCGGGAGACCGGCCAAAAGACCTCACCTCAAAGAGTTCGCGGAGTCATCACAAGAACAGTGGGATTGGCTAGCAAAGGAAAAAGGTTACAGGGCAAAGATTAGCAAGATAGAACAACATGTCCAGGACCTTCAATTCGAAAAGAGTGTGCAAGCTGCTGTCGAAGAAAGAGACAAAAAGAAATTGGCACAGGAAAATAAATTCTTGAAAGCTCAAATCCGGCAGATTAAAATGTATGTCCGCCGACACCTGAGGAATCAATCAGACGAAAGACTAATAAAAGGGTTGGAAAATCAAGTTGCTGATGCCCAAAGGGAGTTGGAAGAATCAAAGGCCCAGACGATAAGGATCCAGACTAGATGGAGAAGGGGATCGCATCAACAGACACTGCATCTGCAGCAAATAGAAAGGGACTATACGGAGATCATCACTGACCTAAGGGAGGCAAGCGTTGCCCTCAGGGAGCGGGTTTTCAAACATGCTCGGGATGCTAGGGCAGACATAGACCGTTGCCACAATTGGATGACGCAGATGCAAGAACAAGTGGATAGGCTCCTAGACCAGGTCACCGGCAATGCTCAGATATTGGGGGTGAAGAATCAACGGATAGAACAACTACTCAGAGAAAGGGATAGGTTCAAGGATAAAATCGAAGAGATCGGGCATTATGTCACCATGAAATGTTTGGCTTGCGAGCAAATGCCCCGCACCGCCCTTTTCGCCTTGGTTATGGATTACATTCACCAAATCATGAGAGAGCTAAAAGGACTGCACATGGACCTCATACCAAGGCCGGCGGCAAGGCTGAACGATGCCTCGCAGGCCCCAAGCAATTTTAGGGCATTAGGATGATGTTTAAATGTTGTATTTTGAAATTTAGAGAAATTAGTTTTGTCATGTTTTCATGTTTTGTGTTTTTGATCCAAGCATTTCCCTTATTCAAAGTTTTTTGTAAAACATGTTTTGTAACCAAAAGAGTTTTGTTATGGAAAATTCCAAAGTTTTGTCACAACCTTATTTGCCAGTACTACACTCGGTCTGATTCATGCGGGGACATGATACGTAGGCAATCCACATAATATTCAACCACCACTAATTGAAAAAAAAGAGAAAGAAAAAAAGAGGGATTAATATCAAGCAAAGTTTGCAAAAATAATTGAAAAGACACAGAAGTAAAAAAGATGGAATGACGCATGCGGTAAAGGACAAGACATGTTGAAATGGTTAACTGCCTAGGTGCATTGTATCCAACGTGCAATAACATATCTGTTAAACTCTGCGAACTAACAAGTTTGTCGCATCTACATAAAGTTTTAGCAGTTGACTTGACAGAACGTACTGGCCAATCACCATTACCAGACTAGATCAAAAGGTCCAATTCCAGCCAGCATGTCCAGTTCGGGGAAAAGTCTCGATGGAGAGAAATCCGAGATGCAGGTATTGAAAGAAGAAGTGGATAGGTTAAGACAACAGATAACAGAGATCTACCTAGCCTGGGGTAGGGGACAATCATCACCAAGTCTTCCCACTACTGCTACTCTTGCACCAGTTCCGAAACGTTCGCCCGTTGATCCATAAGCAAGTGCCCCGATTTATCCATATTACCATGGGGAAAACCCTTATACACCCCAGGTTCCATCGACCAAACAAAATCCTCCTCCCCCGGTTACCCCTATTTTCGTGGCGCCTCCACCTGCTACTTTACAGAATCATCCAGTGATCCACTATTTCAAATCCATGACAATCATTGATATTCTCCTGAGCCTACCTTTAAGGCTCCTAAACCGCATTCCTACACCCCTCACTGGGACAACTCGGCAGAACCGGAAAGGCATCTCAAAAGTTCGGAGCAGGAAGAAGTCATTCGGGAAGTTAAGAGCCTGGAGCAATCCTTCAAGAATATGCATGGTTTAGGAAACTAAGTCAGTGTTGCCTACAAAGATCTGTGCCCATTTCTAGATGTTCAGTTACTAGCTGGGTTCAAAATGCCCAAATTTGATCTATATGAGGGGCATGGCGACCTAGTAGCCCATCTCCGAGGTTTCTGCAGCAAAATACGAGGAGCCGGAGGGCGAGATGAAATCTTGATATCTTATTTCGATCAGATCCTGGGAGGGTCTGCACTAGCGCGGTACACCAGGCAAGATCCCGGCAGATGGTTCACATGGGATGACCTGGCCCAAGCATTTATCGGCCATTTTCAGTATAATCTTGAAATAGTCCCTGATCGTTTATCATTGTTGAAGTTAGAGAAGAAGCTCGCAGAAAGCTTCAGAGAATTTGGGTTCCGTTGGAAGGAACAAGCAGCAAGGGTAGATCCACCAATGAGAGAAAATGAGATGGTAGATTACTTCCTGCAGACATTGGAACCAACCTACTTCGGGCATTTGGTAACATCCGTGGGTAAGTCATTTACTGAAGTAATAAAGATGGGAGCCATGATCGAAGAGGGCTTGAAAGCTAACAATATCATGAGCTATTCAACATTAAAAGCAACCACTCAAGCCATTCAGAGTGGCACTGGAGGATTGCTTGGGAATAAGAGAAAAGAAGAGGTCGAAGCGGTCGATTCTGGAGCCTGGTTCAGAGCCAGAGGCCCCGCACCCCAGTATAATCCACCACAACCCCACCAACAAAATTACTTCCACAGTCCGTATAGACACCCGCAACACTACTACCCAACGCTCGATCCTCACTTTATCGTCCATCACACCCATGCATACGTCCCACCTCCCGTCCAGGCACCGTGGCGTGCACCAACACCACAAAATAACTACCCACCCCCAAGAGCATGCAGGAACCCCACGGGTGTGGGTTTTCGTCCAAACCAAGCCTTCAAGAATGACAGAGCACCAAAACCAAAGACTTTCACTCCATTGGGAGAATCTTATACCAGCTTGTTTCATCGATTGAAGCAGGTAGGATTGTTGAACCCGGTCGCGGCCAAATTACCAAATCCTCTACCAAGAAATTTGGATCACTCAATAAATTGTGAGTACTGTTCGGGGTACCCAGGGCACGACACAGGAAAATGTTGGAGATTAAAAAAAGCTATCCAGGAATTTATCGACACTCGTCGAATCGAGGTCTAAACTTCGGCGGAGCCCAACATCAACCAGAATTCGCTCCCAACCCATCATGAGACCAATATGATCGAGTTAGTACAGGTAGAAGAGGGACATGAGAAAACCTCTCAAACCGTGATGATGATCAGGTCCAGTGGGGTCGGGATGAAAAAGGGGCCAAGCCATGACAAGTCACTCATCCATGAGAAGGAAGCACATGATGAGACGGAAGCAGCAAAGGGGGGTGAAAACAAAGTACTTGTGAAACCAGAGGGGTGTAGATAGTCGTAGAGCAGCGACCAAACCTGTCCTGACTGTAGCGGTGTTTGTATAGACCCCCTCATCATCAGGCTGACAGTTTAGTTGCCGATAGCCGACAGCAAAACCGTTCCATGGAACTATGATCGGGTTACAGTGACATACAAAGGAAAAAAGATCAAAGAAGAAGTCTGTGAGGCACAAGGTTTGACTCATTCAAGGAGATGTTTCGTTCCTGTAGAGTTAAGGAAGACCAATCCGGCAATAGTAAAAAAGTCGGTAACCGACGAAGAAGCAGAGGAGTTTCTGAAGAAGATGAAGTTGCATGATTACCCTATCTTGGAACAACTCAAGAAAACCCCAGCTCAAATTTCATTACTGTCATTACTGATCCATTCTAAAGAACATCGATAGGCCTTGATGAAAATCCTGAATGAGGCCCATGTACCTGACAAAATCTCTGCCAGCCACTTGGAAAAGGTCACAAATAGGATATTCGAGGCAAATCGGGTTACCTTCATAGATGATGAGCTGCCTTAGGAGGGTACCGAGCATAACAAAGCCCTATATCTTACGGTGAAATGTGAAGAGTCTGTGGTTACCAGGGTTTTGGTAGACAACGGGGCCAGCGCGAACATCTATCCCCTCTCTACATTGAACAAGTTGAAAGTGGATATCAGCAGGGTGCGCAAGAATCGCATTCGTGTCCGGGGATTCGACGGAGGAGGCAAGGAATTAGTCGGGGATATAGTGTTAGTACTGACAATCGGACCTGTGGAATTCACCATGGAATTCCAAGTGTTGGACATGGTGTTATCGTACAACCTTTTGATAGGACGACCGTGGATCTATGCTGCAAAAGTGGTTCTTTCTAGCCTACACCAGCTTGTCAAGTTCGAGTGGGATCGACAAGAAATTGTGGTCCATGAAGAAAATGATCTGTAGCCCGGCACCATCGTTCCCTTTGTTGAGATAGAAGAGGACGTCGGGCCATGGGTATACTAGGTTTGCAATGTGGTATCCGTTAACAAAGTTCCGGAGGGGGAGTACATTCCTGATGACAAAGTAATCTCTGCGGACGTCATGGTGGCTACGAAATGCTGGGAAACAATTTCGTGCCCGGCAAAGGCTTGGGTGCATCTCTGCAAGGTATTGTAAAACCGGTATCCTTGCCTAAAAATGTAGGGACTTTTGATTTAGGATTTGAACCGACACCAGAAGACATCAAGCGAGCTAAGAGAATCAAACAGAAGACATGGGTACTTACAAAGCCTATTTCGTGCCTCTCCCGATCCTTTGTCAGGTCCGGGATTAGAAGACGTCCGACAACAAGGATTTCCGGCCCTATGGTCAGACCAGATGAAGAGTTTCTGAGAAAGTTCGAGGACCTGTTCTCGGATGTGTGCATGTTAGAAGATGGTGCAGGGCCCAGCCATGCTGAAATTATTTGTGGGGCCAAAAACGAAATTGAATAATTGGGATGCTACTCCTCTTCCTACCCGAAAGGAGTCTTGGTAGTCCGCTTTGTGTTTGTCTTTCAAGTTTTGTTTGGGACTATCCCAGGGTTGTAGTCCATTTCATTTTGCTTCCTCGGTTGGGTTAGAGTGTGCAAACCTTGTTTTCTTGTACTTTCCAATTAATGAAATTTTGTTCCTTTTGCTTCTAATTTTGTTTATTTTCCTTTTACTTTCCTGAGCAGCTTTCTTTCAACTGATCTTAATGATGTGGCATGCCTAAGGAATAATCAACCCAGTCTAGAAAATCGATCTGGTTCAGAAATAATAATAAGAAATGATGAGAGTGAATCAGAATACGGCGAAGATGAAGCCTTAGAAGAAATCAGCGAAGAATTGAGTCATTTCGAAGAAAAGCCCAAACCCAATCTAAATGATACAGAGGTTGTTAATCTTGGGGATGCAGATGATGTTAAAGAAACCAAAATAAGTGTCCATCTCGAACCAAAGCTCTAAGGAGAATTAATCAAAACACTCGTGGAATTCAAAGATGTTTTTGCATGGTCGTACGACGACATGCCGGGCCTCAACACTGATCTAGTGGTTCACAAATTATACTGACCTGGCATGCCCTCCCGTCAAGCAAAAACTATGCGAGTTTAAAACAGATATGAGTGTAAAGATTAAAGAGGAAGTGACCAAGCAGCTACAAGCTAAAGTTATTCGTGTCACTCGATACCCCGATTGGCTGGCTAACGTAGTACCAGTGCCGAAGAAAGATGGGAAGATCAGGGTATGTGTTGACTACCGCAATCTCAACAAGGCAAGCCCTAAGGATAATTTTACGCTTCCCAATATCCATATCTTGATCGATAACTGTGCCGGGTGCGAGATCAGATACTTTGTGGACTGCTATGCGGGATATCATCAAATTTTAATGGATGAAGAGGACGCAGAAAAAATAGCTTTTATCACACAATGGGGAACTTACTGCTACCGGGTAATGCCGTTCGGCCTGAAGAACACATGGGAAACATACATGAGGGTGATGACTACTGTGTTTCATGATATGATACACAAAGAAATTGAAGTGTACGTGGATGATGTGATCATAAAATCCAGACGTCAAGAAGACCACATAGTCGACCTCAGGAAGTTTTTCCAAAGACTGCGAAGATATGATATTAAGCTCAATCCGGCCAAATGTGCTTTCGGGGTTCTATCAGGAAAGTTGCTAGGATTTATTGTCAGCCAACGAGGCATTGAGTTGGACCCATCAAAGATCAAATCCATCCAGGAATTACCCCCGCCAAAGAACAAAACAGAGGTAATGAGTTTGTTGGGAAGATTAAATTATATCAGTAGGTTTATTGCCCAGCTTACAGCAACCTGTAAACCCATATTCCGTCTGTTGAAGAAAGACGTTGCGATAGAATGGACGACAGAATGTCAGGAAGCTTTCGACCAAATCAAGGGGTATCTGTCAAACCCTCCCGTATTAGTTCCGCCTGAACCCGGTAGACCTCTGATTCTTTATCTAACGGTCTTGGAGAATTCATTCAACTGTGTACTGGGGCAGCACGATCTTACTGGCAGAAAGGAATGGGCCATTTATTATCTCAATAAGAAATTCACAGTCTACGAGGTTAAATACACTCATTTGGAGAAGACCTGTTGTGCCTTAACTTGGGTAGCACAAAAGCTGAAGCATTACCTGTCTTCCTACACTACTTATCTCATATCACGATTGGACCCCTTGAAGTATATCTTTCAAAAACCCATGCCCACGGGAAGATTAGCAAAATGGCAAATATTGCTCACAGAATTCGACATCGTCTACGTGACAAGGACGGCTATGAAAGCTCAAGCCGTAGCTGATCATCTGGCCAAAAATCCCGTTGACGAGGAACACGAACCTTTAAGAATGTATTTCCCCGATGAAGAAGTACTTTATATACAAGAGGGGAGTCAACCGTGGAACCAGGATGGAAACTTTTCTTCGACGGAGCGACAAACGCAAAAAGAGTCAGAGTAGGAGCTGTGCTTATCTCTAAAATAGGACATCATTATTATGTTACTGCTCAACTACATTTTCATTGTACCAACAATATGGCTGAGTACGAGGTGTGCATCTTAGGGTTGCGATTAGCAGTGGACATGGATGTACAGGACGTCTTGGTCTTGGGAGACTCAGACCTTCTGGTACATCAGATTCAGGGAGAATGGGAAACAAGAGATTTGAAGCTTATCCCATATCGTCAATGTTTGCATGATCTGACTAAGCGTTTCCGGTCAGTAGAATTCAGACATATCCCAAGAATGCATAATGAGGTTGCCGATGCTTTAGCTACTCTGGCATCGATGTTGCACCACCCGGACAAGATTCATGTTGATTTGTTACATATTCAGGTTCGGAATCAACATGATTATTGCAATATGGTAGAGGAAGAAATGGATGGCGAGCCATGGTTTCATGATGTCAAAGAATACCTCGGGATGGGAATATACCCAGAGTAGGCAACTGGAGATCAAAAGAGAGCTATTCGGCTATTGGCTAATGGATTTTTCCTTAGTGGAGGTGTGTTGTACAAAACAACCCCAAATTTGGGATTGCTGAGATGTATAGATGCAGGTCAAGCCACTTTAGTGATAACAGAGGTACATGCCGGAGTTTGTGCGCCACATATGAGCGGATATGTATTGGCAAAGAAGATTCTTCGAGCAGGATATTATTAGCTCACTATGGAGCGTGATTGTATAAGTTTCGTATGAAAATACCATCAGTGTCAAATACACGGAGATCTGATTCATTCTCCGCCAACAGAATTGCATACAATGTCAGCACCATGGCCGTTTGTTGCTTGGGGTATAGATGTTATTGGACCTATAGAACCTGCAGCTTCCAATGGTCATAGATTCATTCTGGTAGCCATTGACTATTTCACAAAATGGGTGGAAGCTAAAACTTTCAAGTCAGTGACCAAAAAGGCAGTTGTGGATTTTGTTCATTCCCATATCATCTGTAGATTTGGGATTCCGAAAGTGATCATCACAAACAACGACGCTAATCTTAACAGCGGTTTGACGAAAGAAGTATGTCAGTAATTCAAGATTACACACCGTAATTCCACCCCGTATCGTCCCAAAGCAAATGGCATGGTTGAGGCAGCAAACAAGAATATAAAGAATATATTGAGAAAGATGGTAGAAGGGTCTAGGCAATGGCATGAAAAGTTACCATTTTCATTGTTGGGTTATCGCACTACTGTCCGAACTTCAGTAGGTGCAACTCCTTACTTATTGGTATACGGAACTAAAGCAGTAATACCAACAGAAGTTGAGATTCCATCCCTCCAAATAGTGGCCAAAGCTGAAATTGACGACGATGAATGGGTCAAAGCCCGATTGGAGCAGTTGAGCTTAATTGATGAAAAGAGATTGGCAGCAGTATGTCATGGACAATTGTATCAAAAGAGAATGGCGAGAGCATATAACAAGAAGGTACTTCCCAGGATAGAAAAAGAAACAAAGAGAAGTCACAAACACTTCAACCCTTGTTTTCCCCTTTGAGCCTTAATTATTCTTTCGTATACCCTCTTTTGGAATCCATAATGAAGATGTATAACAAAATAGAAAAATAAACAAAGAGAAGTCACAAGAAAAAGTGAACTACATTTGACCTGATTCCTCAAAGAGGATACGTAGGCGCCGCACGACTCGGTCATAGTGTAACAAAAATCAAAGATTCCCCAAGAAACAAAACTGGGGCAGAAGTCATGTTTCGTTTGAAAAGAAAGCGTTGATTCCAAAAGTTGTAATGAGCTACCCATTGAGGTTGCATCCCTTTTCTCTAGCCTCGTACACAAAAACATTATTAATGACCAAAAAGACCTCTTGATCAGCATTTGAGAAACGGCGAGTCATGCAAAGGAAAGCCGAGAATAACACCCTGATCCTCGACTGAGTAAGGATCACAAGCTGAAAGAATGGATAGCCAAGGAAATCCCATTAGAGGGAATCTCGTGGATAATACCCCAGCCCCCGGCAGAGAAAGAAAGCAAAATAAGAGAGTCTTAACGGTGAAAACCCTCGTGGGCACCTTAAGGCGAAGAAAGCCGAGATAAATAAAACGAGAGTCTTACGGTGAAAACCTTTATAGGCACCCTAAAGCGACGGAAAGTCAAGAGAAATGAGAGAATTTCATTAGTGAAAACCCCTCGAAGGGCACTATGAGGTGACAAGGTGAGATGGTTGTAAGGTGTCCGCATGGGGCAAGGTTTGGACATTCGTTTACTTCTAGCAAAACGAAGCCGTCAGAAAAGTGATTGACATAAATAGACTGGGTAGATTAATCTCAAAGGCACGACATAACCATTGGATTGGTTATACATTCAAATAAGTTTTTCGCAGTCTTGGGCTCAGAAAAGTTTTCCTTTTATCTTTTGCGGCCAGCATTCTTTTTATTTATTTTATTTTATCTATCATTTTTCTCTCTCTTTAAAGATTTTTCTGTTTATGTCAAGAATTGACATTTCAAAGCTTACTACCAAGTCGCCCAAAGCGGTGCAAAAGAAGATGAGTAGACGTGAAACAAGGCAATAAGTCAAAAAGACGTTCTGATATTAGGACTGGAACGACAGGTTGGTTTGAAGGTCAAAAGAATTACGGAGTAGGCGGAGAATGGTAGGAACATAAAGCACACATCCGGAAAATAGTTTCTCCAAATAGGCCGTCGACCGAGAGGGTCGAACCACATTGAGGTGGGAAGAAAAAGGAGAGATGAGAGATCCTCCGCGGCAAGAACACCGTCCCCAGCAAGTAACAACATCACCCCTAAAGTTCAAGGAAGGCAAAACAACTAAACGAGAAAAGGAAATTCACCCCAGCGAGAGCGGCACGACCACTCGCCGCATTTTTAAAACTAACAATATTTCTTTGATTTGAAGTAGGAAAAAGAGGGTTCGTCGGCGGAAAAGCATGCCACAAAGAAGGTTATCAAACTGGGGCAGAAAATTTTCTCCCGTTGCGAAAACTTTCTTGAAATCAAATACCTAGTTGGTAAAGATAGAAGGTAACACAAGATTCTGGGAGGAAGGAAAACACCAACTTCGAGTGGAATAGTCTTAAAAGAGGCCAGACAACACGAGGAAGTGATCTTTAAACCCGGGTTATCCCCAACAGCTTAGAAAGAAGCCAGTTAAAATGAGAGAGTGATCCTAGAACCAGATTTATCCCCAACAACTTTGAGAGAAAGAAAACAACAAGCTTCGACAAAGGAAGTTATACGCCCAGAAGACAGAACAAAGTGAGGGAACTTGTGTTCAGAAAAGCAAGAGGCAGGTATCATCCCCAGGAGTTCGGAAGAATGAAACGCTGAAAAGTTCCCCCGGCGACATTATATCCAACAGTTTTCAAAAGAGCAAAGTGCGAGTCTTGACGGAAGTTGCGAAAGAAGAAAAGGGGTTCCCCGATAGTATAGTCACCAGCGGACAACATTTCAGATCCTCAACGATCTCAAAAGAAAACAAAGGTTTTGAAGAAAATGGAAAGGGAGGGAGTAAAGAAAATCTTCCCAGCAGCATTATACCCAGCAGGTAAGTGAACAATTCTAAAGATGTCCCTAGCAGTCAGGAGGGAAAACAACATGACCCAGGAGGAAAGTAATTCCGGAACAAGGTAATTCAGAAGAAAGGATGGTTTAAGAGGCGATGCAGGAAGAAGAAAGTGGTGCATGAAGCGAAAGAAGGCGACATGGATGGGATGAAGTTATCGAATCATTGTTGAAGTCAGGTGCCCGCCTGAAGAATGGAATGGCGATTTATTTTCAGAGTTTGTTGTTGAAGTCAGGTGCCCGCCTGAAGAATGGAATAGCAATTTATTTTCAGAGTTTGTTGTTGAAGTTAGGTACCTACCTGAAGAATGGAGTGGCGATTTATTTTAGAGCTTGTCAATGAAGTCAGGTGCCCGCCTGAAGAATGGAGTGGCGAATTATTTTCGAAGTCTATGGTTGAAGTCAGGTGCCCGCCTGAAGAACGGAAAGGCATTGTTTTCAAATGGAAGTTTTCAAATTATTGTTGAAGTCAGGTGCCCGCCCGAAGAATGGAATGGCAATTTATTTTCAGAGTTTGTTGAAGTCAGGTGCCCGCATGAAGAATGGAATGTCGATTTATTTTTAGAGTTTGTTGTTGAAGTCAGGTGCCCGCCTGAAGAATGGAATGGAAATTTATTTTAGATCTTGTTATTGAAGTCAGGTGCCCGCCTGAAGAATGGAGTGACGATTTATTTTTGAAGTTTGTGGTTGAAGTCAGGTGCCCGCCTGAAGAATGGAATGGCGATTTATTTTCCAAGTTTGTTATTGAAGTCAGGTGCCCGCATGAAGAATGGAGTGGCGATTTATGATTAGAGTTTGTCAATGAAGTCAGGCGCCCGTCGGAAGAACAGAACGGTGTCTCAGTTTCTAAGATTTGATAAGGATAATGACCCATCGGAAAGTGGTAGGGTGTAACTGAAATCCCCACTATAAGTCCAAATTCAGAAATCATAAAGAAGGCAACCATGGTCAGAAAAAGGTAGTTCAAGCTTCGAAGGAAAATAATTCGAAGCTCACAAGAAAGAAGTAAGCAATTAAAGTTCGGCAATCAAGAGAAGCCGATAGTTTAAGAAGAAACATCATAGGAAACACAAGAGCAAGCAAGTCAACAAGAAGGCAAGCCGAGAAGAGCAAGCTTGAAGATCTAGATAAGATTTTGTAACTCCTAGTTTAGTCCAGCTTCTTATTCTCCTTTCACCACGGTGTAACAAGGAGATCACTAAGCAGTAGTAACACCATGCAACAACAGTAACAACACATGGCAGTCCCATGGTAGTCCTAGCTACCAAAACTTTAGAATAACATTGACCTGATTCCTGTTTAACCCAGGATATGTAGGAGGCCTCCCGAAGAAAAGGCTCGGTCAAACTTTTTCCAAAAAATTCTTCACACGGAGTGCTCGAACGGGCAAAAATCGCTCGTATTTGCTCACTTATCTTTGCGCGAAAACTCTTTGTGTTTCCAGGCAAAGAGGGGCAGCTGTGAGCACGTGATTTTTGCCTCATATGAATTACTCCCAAAAAATTCAAAATAAAAGAGTTTTGTGTTGTTTGCAATATTTATTGATTTTATGCTATTTTTCTCTTATTGTTTGCGTTTGTGTGTGCATGTTCATTTCTTTAAATAAATAAAAAAATACAAAAAATACGATGCAATTGTATTTACAGTTTAATTGGACAATTTGGAATTAATTGGTAAACTAAGTATTTTATAAAGTGAAAAAATATTAATAATAATGTATCTTACATTTTTAGTATTTAATTGTGTGATTTTCTTATAACATTGGTATTTAATCATTTATGATAAATATTAGTAAGAGTTTTTCTTTTAGCAAATATACCCCTAGGCATGGTGCCTAGTGGCTACTATATAAATATACTCCCAAATATGGTCCAATATACAAAGTGATCAAAATACCATCTAAAATGAATACTATTACTAAGTACTACTACTAATAGAAATGAATCTATCAAACTATCTATTACTGCATATAAAGTAGCAAACGTCCATCTCTTATCTGTGTATGTGAATTCAATTGGCAATGGCAAATACCAAGCAACACCTATACATCTCTCACCAGGCGCCAAAGTATGCATTCCAAAGGCAAACTTGAATACAAATTCATAACACCAACAGTTTGAACTCCTCAAAGCTATTGAGATCCAAAACTTCCTCATCGCACTTACCATATGTACTGCACTATCATATCCAGATTGAGTGTGAAACCACACTAATACCACTGAATCATGACAATACAACACACATGCTTTTCTAGACCAAATGTGTTGCCATAATTGTTGCATACCAGAATATGAGCTACAATGAACAACTGCAGCTTCTAATGCATGTAAGTATATCCCAAGTGATGTTCTTGATTTCTTGATTAGCCATATTACTACCATCTGTATAACAGTTCTGCTCCAAACTAACCAGTAAGCTAACAATACAGTCGTCGAGCAGTGATCAGCGATGTTCTTCTCATTCTGCAAATCAATCCATACCCATGTGTTTCCATCATGCAATTCTGCATATAACAGTGAGTGATATAGGTTATACAATGGACCTTTTTGGATCAAATCAACATAAAGACTCCTCTGCCTTATCATTCCTATCATGACCAATCCTTTCCTAGCACTTGAATCTATACAGAGACAATAGCTAGCATTTGACCTTATATCCACAACTACCTTAACCTTCAAATCAGACTTTCTGAACCTTGATAAACAACTCCCAGGTTGAGCATAAGAATATGCTAATACCACTGAGTAACCATTCATCAAGATCCAATTATAGTTGATAAGGTAAGGTAAATATCTATAGAGATAACTCATTAGTCTGGTGCTTTTCTCTTAGCTATCCTAATCCTAAGGTTAGGAATCTGAGCTTTGTCCATATTGATTAATACCTTTCCTTCCTTTGGTAACTCATGAAATGATTCAAATGTGACTGTACCTGCAAAAGAAAAAGCATGGTTAGCTAAAAAATATGCAACTGAGTTGTCTTCCCTAAGAACATGCTGAAAAAGCATATTGTATGTACTCTTTATCTCCTTGATCTTCCTCACCTCCACCCCTATACACCATGGTGTCTCCCATTCATCATCTATGATCTTTCTCATCATCAAGGAATCAGTTTCCATTATCAAAGGATGCAACTGTCTTTCCACACAGTAATTTAGTCCCTCTATAATTGCTTTTGCTTCAACTATAATATTTGTTTCCATCCCTATTTCCTTTGCCTTAGCATACACAAAGTTTCCTTCATGATTTCTCACACAAAATCCATAAGAACTAGGACCTGGATTACCTTTGGATGCACCATCAGTATTACATTTGTACCACCCTACATATGGGAACTGCCATGTTACCTTTTTAGTGACTACAACTGGTTTGTAGTTCTCAAAGAAACTGATCATATGAGGCCACAACAAAGGTATATTAGCTAGCCAAGGGTATATCACTTTTTCTAGATAGTACTGAGTTTTATTCACTTCATGAATCACCCTACTACAAGATACAACTCCACCATATTTCATTGTATTTCTCCTTTTCCAAAGGTCCCATAAAATGACAGCTGGAGAAGCTTGATACAATGGTTTAAGTTTTGGAAAACATTTAGCACTCCACCATCTTACCACCTGATGCATTTGTATCAAATTGGTTCCCAATCCTGCAGCTTGTATAAATGTTTTCCACACCTTCTTTGCAGTGTCACTTGTTAGAAATACATGCTGCAAAGTCTCCTCTTTTGGTGAACTACAACACCAACATCTGTCTCCCTCTTCTCCATATATCATCAGTAGGAACTTTACCCCTCCAAACTCTCCACATAAAGAATGAAATTTTGAATGGCAAACCTTTAGTCCATATCTTACTAAACTCAGGATTTCTTGGCTCTCTATGTCTCAGAATTCTCCAAGCATTGCTCACTGTAAACTTTCCTGATGGATTAGGCATCCACCTTGGTTTATCCTAGCATGCATAGTCTGCTGCATATTGAACTTCTTCCCTAATATGATATGCAATATCTGGAGGAAATTATTGATCTAGGAGGTTATTATTCTAGTGCTCCTCCTCTCTCAACTCAGCAACTTCCTGCAGTTGTTCATTAATGTGAAACTCTGGAGGTATGACATGGTATAAAGCTCCCAATACTATCCAGTTTTCATGCCACACATTAGTCGACCCTATATTCATCTCCCACAATATCTCATGTTCAGCTTCCTCTCTTGCCTCTAACATTTTTCTCCGTACATGTGAACCCCTTCTAAATTGAACTACAGTAGGTATTTCCTTTTCACAGTATTTGTTCCACATGAAATTAGCCCATAGATTCTTGGTAGTTCTGAACCTCCACCATAAATTAGCAAATAAAGCTTTAGAAACATCAACCAAAGATCTAACACCTACTCCTCCCTCCTCTTTTGGAAGACATAGGTTCTGCCACTTTGTCCAGTGTCTACTCCTTCCCTCTTCCTTATTACTCCAGAAGAATCTTGCAAAGGTCTTATGCAGATGTTCCAATACATTTTTAGGTGGATCTAGCACTGACAGAATATGAGTAGGCATACTTTGCAATACACTGGATATCAATATTGCTTTTCTTCCATATGATAACAACTTTCCCTTCCAAGAATGTAGTTTTGCTTTCACCTTTTGAATCAGATCATTGTAATACCTTTTCCTCCTCCTTGTGTAGAAAATTGGACATCCAAGATAAGTGAATGGAAAAGATCCTTTTGCAAAACCTGTGGTGTTAGCCACTGTATTTGTTAGAACTCCTGCTACCTTTTCATGCATATAGTATGAGCTTTTTGACTTGTTAATCATCTGTCTAGAGGTAAGTTCATATTGTATCAATACATCAACTATCTTCTGCAATGAATAAGGATCAGCAGATGCAAAGATAATTGTATCATCTGCATAGGCAAGATGATTCAAATTATCATACCACTTTGGCATCCCATACCCTCTAAACAGCTTATCCTCAAACAGTTTGTTTAAGGACCTTGACAGAACTTTTGCTGATAATATGAATAAAGCTGGAGACAAAGGATCTCCTTGCTTCACTCCCCTTGAGGAATGAAAGAAGCTTGTAGCTTGACCATTTACCATCACCGAGTACCAGTTATTTGATATGAGGTTCCACACCATATTAATAAAGCATTCTGCAAATTTCCATCTTCCTCAATACATGCATTAAGTACTTCCATGATACTCTATCATATGCCTTAGCCATGTCTAACTTTATAACTACATTAGCAGGTTTCCCTCTCAATCTTATGTCTGTCACAATCTCTTGAGTTAGTAGAATATTCTCAAATACACTTCTCCCCTTTACAAAACATGATTGATTTGAAGAAATCATCTTAGCTAATATCTTCTCCAGTCTATCATGCACCACCCTTGAAATAACTTTGTTGATAAAATTACTTAGACTAATAGGTCTAAGATCAGAAAAGGTTTGCACTCTAGGTTGTTTGGGCAACAGTACAAGATTTGTATGAGTTATATATTTAGGCAGAGGATTATCATCAAAGAAAACAATCAGTAGCCTATGAATGTCCTCTCCAACAATATCCCAACACTTCTGAAAGAACAGTCCTAAAAATCCATCAGGACCACTTGCACTGTCACTGCTCAATGCAAACACTGCTGGTTTGACCTCCTCCCTTGTTGGTAATCTACACAGTTCCATGTTCTACTCCTTTGTCACCATGGCTGGTATATTGTTCAACAGATCAAAACTTGTAGGATCATCTTCTTTAGTGAATTGTTTCTGATAGAATTCCACTGCAGCATTGGCCATTAACTCCTGAGATTCAATCCAGTCTCCATCACTATTTTGAATCTTTTTCAACTGCAATTTCTGCCTCTTTCCATTAACATGAGTATATTTCTATCCCCTTCTTCAAACCACTTTATGCCTGCCTTTTGTTTCCAGTATTGCTCTTCTATGCTCAAATACTTCTTCAACTCAGTCTGAGCTTGTTGAAGAACAACTCTATTCTCAATAGATTGATCTTCTTCAAACAACATCTCCTTAATTCTCACCATATCTTCCCTTATAGCTAATTGTTTGAAAATGTCACCATAGGTTAATCTGCTCCATTGTGATAAAACAGCTTTAGCCCTCTTCAGTTTCTGCTTAAACATAAAAAATGGATCTCCCATAAAGTCTGCAATCCAGTTCTGCTTCAGCACATCTAGAAATGTTTCATGTTTTGCCCAAAAGTTCAAGAACTTGAAAGGCTTCACAAACTTCATTGCTTCTTCACCACAGCTCATCAGTAAGGGTGCATGATCTGATCCTATTCTAATAAGATGCTCCACCTCAATATCTGGAAATAAATTTTGAAAAGGCATGTTCACCAGAATTCTATCCAGTCTTTTAAATATACACTCTTCATTCTGTCTCCCATTCTACCATGTGAATGGACGGCCTTTATAACCAAGATCAAACAATCCACAGGAATTTACACAAAATGCAAAATCCTCATATTCAGGGGGGTATACTGGCAAACCACCTATCTTCTCATCCTCTCCCATCACCACATTGAAATCACCTCCCACTAGCCAAGACAGCTCCATGTCACTAGCTAAATAGTACAAACTGTCCCACAATTCCAATCTTTCCAATGTACTACACTTTGCATATACAAAAGTCATCATAATATATTTCCCAAGCTCCTTATGATATACTTTGATAGTCATTTGTTGTTCAGTGTCAATTAACAGATCCCATTCCACCACTGAATCAAAGAATAACCAAATTTTCCCATTTACATTTGAAATTGCTGCTTCCATACCTAGCCTTCTTCTGTACCTCTCCAAAAATTTCTTCTTCTGCTTTGGTTCCATAAGTTATACAATGAAAAAACCATGCTCTTTCTGCATATTTATTAACCTCTGAAAGGCCTGTTGTGTCTTAACAGACCTTATGTTCCATATGATTATTTTGATCATCATCTTGAAGCTATAGAAGCTGCCCTTCTAGGCAATATTCTTGTAGGTTGCAGTGGCTCTCTTAATTGGTTCTTCTTCCCTTTCCTATCACTTTTATTAGCTGCTGTAGGAGAAACATCCCCTTCTCTCATCACACCTTTAAAATTCTCTGCAGTAGATTTATCATCACCTTCATCCTCCAATTCTTTTTGTTGCTCCTCCAAAGAATTCTGTATTTGTAGTTGTGAGCATGTGATTTTTGCAGTAGGCAATAAAATCCAAAATTAAAAATAAAATAATATTTTTGAGTGCAATTGCATGTCTTGTTTGAAATTAGATACATTTTTGTGTTTGAATAATTATAAAAATTAGAAAATTAATAAAAAATAGGAGAAATACTTGCATTTTTGAATTAATTAGTTTTAAGAAGAAAATCAACAACATTAATAGCGGAAAATATGGAAAATAGTAGAAAATTACCAAAAAATGTCAGAAAATTAGTGAGGATAAGAAATTAAGTATTTTAAATAATACAAAAAGAAAAATGAAAATACAAAAAGATATTGTCTGAAAATAATTAAAATACCCAAAAATACAAAAATACAATAACTTTGGGCCAATTTGATTCTGAAACAATGGCCCAAATACATAGCCCAAATGGATCCGGTCCAGTACATTAGGTAACATTGATCTCAACCGTTCATCTCCTCAAATCCAACGGTTGAGAGAATTAAGGGAATATTAATTAGTTAATTAATTTCTAAGATTTGATCTCAGCCGTCCAGGCCAATTGATCTAGCGGAGATGGGCATTGGTCTCGTTTGAGGCGAGACAGTGTCGTTTGGTTAAGGCCAATCTCGACCATTGATCATCAGAGATCCAACGGCCAAGATCTCCTCAGTGGCTCCGAGTATATAAGGCTCATGTCTCATTGAAGACTGGCCATTATACACATTACAAACCCTAGCCGCCCTATTCTCTTCCTTCTTCTTCATCTTATTCGCCTCTGCAACATCAACCGGCCATGGAGACTGCCGCCTCCCATGGCGGTCTCCGGCCACCCCTTTCTTCATCTTCTTCTCTCATCTTCTTCCTTACCACAAACTACCCCCAAAACCTAAAGAACCCCTGAAATCCCTACCTTTCTTGAAACTCTGGTCATCGGAGTTCATCTCTGGTGACCCAAACAATGAGAACCCACCCCAAACTAACACCATATAACCCTCACCTCCCGATCTACCTCCCTACCTAAGCCGTTTCCCTCGAATCTCCCTCCTCCGTCTCGAATCTTCGAGAATAGGTCGCCGGAAACCTAACTCCGACGACTTTAAATAAACCTCCTCCCAAAGCTCTCACCTTTCCCTCTCTAAATACCCATCCCTAACAAGAAAACCCCAAAAGACTTAATCTTGAAGTCCGATAAAAATCAGAAAAAGAAAATAAAGAAAAAAGAAAAGAAAGACTGAAAAGAAATGAAGGGAAAAGAGAAGGGAAATAGGAAGCTCAGGGGACATGCCCTGCGAGCTAAGTTTCCCATCCCCTTTGCTTGCTTTCTTCATTATTTCTCTTGTTTTTTGTTTTGTCATTTCTTCTGTGTGTTTAACATGCTTCTCCTTATAAATATAGTCAAATAAACTAGGTTTTCTTTTTACTCTTTGGAAAGTTCTTGTCTGTCTGTTTTCCTGTTTAAAGATCTGTTCTTCCTTATTTTTTTGTTTATCTTCGAATATTGTTTGTTGTGTTATTAGACTGCATGTTTCAGATTAGGGATTTTTCTCTGTTTGTTCTCCATGTTTTTTTCCTGTGTAAAGGATCTATTCTTCTTCTTTATCTATTTCTTGCATATTTTAGATTAGGGTTTGGTCTTTGGAAAATCTCGTTAGTTGTTCTGATTCTTATCATCTTCACTTCATATCTCTCATTCTTATCACTTGTTGGTTAGATTAATAACTTTGCTATTTGTTCTATCTCCCCATGTCTACTCTGTTAGAACTATTTTTGTGTTAGTTTGGTTGTTCTTTGATCTGGGCATATCATGTCTTCTTTCTTTACTGCCTTATGGGTTTTGCTTATGTGTGTTCATGACTAGAACATTCTTAAGTATGACTTGGGGATTTTTCAGTGATTCACTTAGCATAAAGAAGTTTTTAACTAAGCCTGCTTAATGATAATTGACACTTTGTTATGAAAATTAAGTTTGTAAGTTTAATTGATTGAGATTCAACAATACTCAACCTTCTCTCTGAGTTTCGATTAATTGATGAACAAATTTGATTTCATTAGGCTATGTATGCAATTACTTGTTAAAAATGGCTATGTTTGTAATAGCTTTGTGTTAATATGAACATTGTTAATGCCTGTCATGCCTAGGTGAATTGGTTATAGCTGCAATAGTATTAAGACTCATAAGTGGTTAATTTTGAAAACATGTAGTGATTGTCTTAGAATAAGGTTAAAATTGAAAATCACAAAAATAGGCTATAAGTTTAATAGGTGACCAAGAGTGGTCAATTTTGTAATTGACCTACTCTGTTAGGTCCCTCACACACTAGCCAACATTTAAGTAGGCTCGTTGTGTAATAATTGGTTTAAGTCTGTAAATTTAGACTTATCAAGGCCCTAATTAAGCCATGATCACAGGTGGCTAGGCCTGCAAAGGTCTTAACCAGGCATGTGTTCAGTAATGAGCCTTGAAATGGCAAAGCCAAGTCCAACTTTGGGATTGGCCCAGTTTTAAATAGTTTAGTAGAACAATAAAGCAGGTTAGTCCTGCAATTTAGCTTAACTAACAGAAAATGAAACAAAGTGGTTAAAATTGAAATAAGTTCTTAAGTCAAATGTGGCTAGTCCTTAAATACTAATACAAAGACTGTCCATTAGTTAAATAAGAGCTAAAACCCTAAAAACTTGACCTAGGTAGGTCGGGTAATTCAGCAATGCCCTTAAGGAGATATAAGGTACTTGAAATGGCAAATTGGTAGATTAAATAGAGCATATAGGGATATATGAGACATTTGTGCTCCTGATTTCTACAATTCCACAGAGATTTTAGGGCATAATGGTCTCAATGAAAAGGTAAATCAGTAAAAAAACAATAACAAGTAAGGGTACCTTAGTAAAAGCCCCAAAATAGAATAAAAAAGAACCTTCCAACACATGCTGGAAAGGATCTTGTAACAGATTTGGGGTGCAAAGTGTAGATTTGGTAAATTAATAGGGGAGGGAAATGAGATTATTCCCTATCTTTTTCCCCCAAATTTTTTTACCTATCTTCACCTATAAATACCCTCTTTTAAGACTGATTAAGGGCTGATTTTTCAATAGAAAAATTCAAAGAGAATCACACACTAGAATAGCTAATAGCTCCCTGGTTTTTCGAGTTAAAGTTCATAATTGGAGTTTGCTTTGGAATTTCTGCTCGTTTCTGCTGGGTTTTCTATTGCTGATTGCTGAGTTATTCTGCTCATTTGGAACTCAATTCTACACTGTTGCATTTTCCTGTCGAGTCTGTTGCCTGTGCCTATTTCCATTTCCCCTTAGAACTCATCAATCTATTTCTGCTGAATCAGGTACACACTTGTTCGAAGCTATGTATTGAAGAATCAGTGAATGAAATGGAGTTTCAAATGTTAAATCTCTGATAGTCTTTTGTATCTACTATATCTTTTAATTAGTTGATTATCATTCAGCTATATTTGTAATTCATTAGTGTAGTCTTGTATGTATAAGTAAGAAGTCAAACAAAAACAATGTAATAGATAGTAAAATAGTGGTAGTATAGTCGCGGTAGTAGATCACTTAGTTAAGTAGGCAAAACCCATAAAACGAAGCTAAATAACCATAGCATGAATCGATAACAATAATGCTCACAGTAGTAATACCAATCATGTTCACATAGTTAATCAGATCTGTAGATCGACATCTGGATATGGACAAGTTTAAAAGAGAAAACAGCTAGACGAAGTAATAACTCAATTGAGATAGGATTTGTGATATCAAATAAGCTTAATTAGTAGTAAAACTAGTAATATAACTGAGCACCGGTGAATAACTCATTTAGCCTTAGATAATCAGAGTGTTGCTTGTAAGTAGTTGAATTGTTTAGTTTAATCATGCTTCATATATAGTTAAGTCACTTCTCAATCTCTTAGCTAATAGGTAACTAGAATGTTAGTGTAAATTTGTTATCAGAAAACAAAGTAAAAAAAAAGCAGTTACTGATTCGATTCTCATGTACATTAGATAGTTATAATTCAGAGTTAACATTGACAATTTTGTATAGTGACTTTCTCCTTTGATAAATAAAGTGCAATTTAATTTCATTCTTAGTTCTATATGTTTGTTCTGTTATGAGTTCTTCATTTCTATTTTCATTACTATTACTTCGATTTGGTCTGGGCATAATACACGACGCGGGCCTGGACAATATTCAAAAGTTAAGTGGGCTACTGAACAAAGGCCCAAAGCCAGTCTGGGTCACTAAGACCCGGACAGATTTGGTAATCTATTAAGTATGGATTTGGAAGCCCATGCCCAATAATTTCGAAACAACAATGGACCGGGCTCACTTTCTAGAATTACAATTGATTAAATAACTAAGGGAAGAACAAGAATAGAAAAACATAGTAATACAATAGGTGTGGACTATAAAATTAAATCGGCATGAGCCTCACACGATACCAAAACAGTGGGGCCCCCTTAGTAATGAAGTAATATATACGAATAGATTCGGGAAAGCTAATAGCGAATTCCATAGCTTCTCCCAAAAGATTTAAAAGCCGTTAGACGTTATTTAGGCACGACTTAATATACTTTCCTTAAATACGAGTGTGCACTTGGTGCGACTCAAATCCCAAATTTCGGCGATGCCGAAATGTATTAAAAGTCATAGGCGTACTGGTTGCGGTGTGACTCGAAATACATTTTCGCAACGTCGTAATTCTTAAAATATTAAACTTGAAAACATATGCATATTGCTAAAAGTTTATAACAAGTCAAATAATATTGAGAACGACGGTTGAGCGACCGTGCTAAAACCACGGAATCTGGGAGTGCCTAACACCTTCTCCCGGGTTAACAAAATTCCTTATCCAGGTTTCTATTTTGTAGACTGTAATAACAGAGTCAATTTCCTCGGATTCAGGATTAACCGGTGAGTTGGGATACCATTATCTTTCCAAGTGGCGACTCTGAAAACTTAAATAAAAATCCCGGACCGATTGTCCTTTATGTGGAAAAACTCCTTCCTCCTTGTTATTATATCCTTCTCAGGTATTTGAACATTGAGGTATACCCAACGTATCTTTTCAAATGGATCGGTACAAAAAGGGTAGTAAAAAGGGAGGTGTGACAGTAGTGTTACCTCCTGATGTGTAATGATATCATGTAATATCTGATTAGCTGTTTTCAATGGAACATTCACTTTGATTTGTAAAGGTGAACCATTCCCATAAGAACATGTCAATGGCAAAACTGCATTCTCCTTTGAAACTATAGCTTGTGCTCCTGCTTCATAAGGTGTCAATGCTGATTTGAGCTGTTGTGATTCATCCCCTATATCTCCTTTATTCCCCTGCATCATTTTGTATTGCAGCTCATACACAGAACTCAAACTAGGTGTTAATCTTTCAAAATGTTCCGTAATTTCTTGAGTTACTGTTCCATTGAGATCACTTTCCTTCCCATGTTTTAATTGTTTTTCTTTCAACTCTGTATCCTTCCTACATTCATTATTAACATCCCCATCTGACCCTTTCTCCAATGCATATACAGAAACCCCATCAACATAAGGCAATATCTCCCCAGTTTTAGTAGAAAATCCTGTTCCATTACCTTCTACCATGATCAATGCTTCAGTAGCTGATCCATCTATATTTGTAGCTTCCTTTGATGCTCCTGGACCTTCCTCTTCTGAATTATCTACTTGAAATCCATAGGCTGCTTATCATTCATGTTCTCCACTTCATCACTCCACAATGCCTTAGTTGAATTCACCTCATTATCCTCTTCTAGTTGGTTAGAATCCACCAGTGTTTGAGATGGTATATCTTGCCCAGAATGGTTAGTGGTCACATTCCACTGCCTAAGCTCCTCTTTACATGTACCAAGCCTCATGTGCATCCAATTAATAGTCTTCTATTTTCTATCCTCATTTGTACTCCCATCACCAAAATCATTCAACTGGTGAACAAGTGTGACTCCTTTTGCACTGGACACTTCTTGTACTCCTAAAGAATTAATCCTACTAGGTGTAGGATTAGAGTCCCTGTTCAAAATTTTTTCCACTGCCTCCTTTTTTACACGTATTAAGTCAATGCCAGCTGCTCCATTCCTAGTAGAATTAGGATTAATGTTCTGCTTGTTTTCCTTATATTTAGTTGACATCTCCTGTACCTTCTTGGATTGCCTTACCCCTTGTGTGACGACCCGGCCCGTCGTCACGGGAATTTCCACCCCGTTATGTTGTAATTACATGTTTTATGCTTTTATATCAGGTGTTAGAGTCTATCGGGTGAGTTAGGAGTGAATTGGATTGAAAATGAGGCATATAGCCTTTTTGAAGGAATAGTTGGGAAAAGTCAACTGGACGTTGACTATTTAGTTAGAGGGCTCGGAATCGGATTCGGATGATTCGGTTAGTTCCGGGAGGTGATTTTTGACTTAGGGGAACAATCGGAATTGAATTTGGAGGTCCGGTGTAGAAATAGGCTTGAATTGGCTAAGGTTGAATTTTGGCGAAATCCGGACGGTAGGTGAGATTTTGATCCGGGAGTCGGAATGGAATTCCGACAGTTGCAGTAGCTCCGTTAGGTGATTTTGGATGTGCCTGCAAAATTTCAGGTCATTCGAAGGTCGTTTGGTCGGGTTTTTGATCGAATGAGAATTTTGAAAGTTATAGTTAAACTTAAGCTTGAATTTGCTGAAAACGGACGATTTTGATGTTAACGATAGTGATTTTATGATTCAAGCAAGTTGGAATGAGGTAATAGATCATGTTTGTATATTTGGTTGAGGTCTCGAGGGTCTCTGGTGTGTTTCGGATGTCCAACGGGTCATTTTTGGAAGATTTTTGCCGTTTTCAGCATAAATATAATGATCCAAAGGTCTATTTTTAGTTCTAGAGATCCAAATTTGATTTCGAGACTTCGAGAATTTAAATCATGAATTATAGGACTGATCTGGAAATTTTGGTTTAATTTCATCAAGTCGCGATTGGGTTTTTGACGCGATATGTGAGTTAATTGTTTAACGAGCGAAATTGGTATTGAACTAAGCAAATGAGCTCCAAATTCAGTTTTGTTTGAACCACTAGATCCGTATCAATATTACGGAGCCATAGGAAAAAGAATCGTCTAATTTCGAGTTCGTATGATGGAGTTAGAGCCATTTTAGTAAAACATGATTGTGCTGCAATTTAGATAAAAAGCTGCTGCAATGAACAGTACCCGTGAACAGTGATTTCCGAAAAATTCAGTAAGTTGATAAAAAAATCGATTTTGGGTATTTTTCCACCATTGTTGAGCTCTAGAGTGAGAAAGTGACGGGAAATAGCTGGGAGATCATCGAGATATTGTCGGAGGTAAGTTTCGTGGTTTAATTACACACTTTTATCATGAAATCATGGATTATTTCTATGAAAATGGAGGATTAAATGTGGGTTTAAGCCCTATAGAAAAATACCGATTTGAGCGGGCAAATGGAGTCCGAATTTGGTAAATTTGATATGCCTAGACTCGTATTGAGACGAGGGTTCCGAATATATAACTTTTATAATTTTTCGAGAAGCGCACCAAAAGTCGGGTTTTAACAACTTGTGGGTTTTGATATAATTTGGGCTATTTCGAATGAATTGCGTGAAATTAGCATATATTGATGCATTCTCTATGATTTTGAGCAGATTTGGCATCCGAGGAGATTGATTTGCGAGGCAAGCGCAAGGCGGATTGAAGTTTCTACCGGTTCAAGGTGAGTGGTAATAGTAAACAATGTACTGAGGGTTTGAAACCCCGTACTAGCACTTCACAGTGCTATGTTGAGATGAGACACACGTCTCGAGACGAGCGTGGTGACATTGTGATTGGGGACTTGGACTTGGTCCTTCCCGGCTAATAGAATACCGTGTTTTATGACTGTTAATGAGATTATAACTGTACAATTGGGGCTAATAGCCATGTTTGGGGCCTTGTGCCGATCTGTAGAGCATTAGGGAACCTATAGAGCTAGGTGACCCTTATATCGTGTTGGAAATATTCACTCAGCCGTAGCTCTAGCCGTATAGCATAATATGAGCCAGTACTAGATGTGTACATTGAGAAAGCTTATCTAGGGTGGAATTTCCCGTTCTAGCTGAGTGGGCATGAAAGGCCAAGTCTATATTGACTGAGACAGGGTCAAGGACCCACCGTGATATATTATATTGGGCCTGAGAGGCCAAGCACATATTGACTGGGATAGGGTCGAGGACCCATTATGAGGTATTATATATATATACCTATATTGGATCGGGCTGCACGCCGCAGCAGTATATATATTGGATCGGACTGCACGCCGCAATAATATACATGTAATATACATGTAATATACATGTGGGACGGACTGCACGCCGCAGTATTATTGCGCTTGGGCTGTAGGAGCCCCTTCGGAGTCTGAGTCTGCACACATTCTCAGTGAGCACTGGTGTATATTATGGTGGAGCGCGCTGCGCGCCGCAGCGGTATATGTATTGGAGCGGGCTGCACGCCGCAGCATTATACTTATTCATATCCTATTACCTACTTAAATACTTATACATTATAGACATAGGTATGTGTCTTCATATATTGAGATGGCCGTACACCGTAGGGGTACGAGTGAGGGTTTGATCGGTGTGGGATCTTGTAGAGATAGATGTGGACTGGAGATCAGAGTACTTACTACAGTGATGACGTACCTGTGAGGGTTGCCTTAGAACTGTTAAGTGATAGCACAGGAGTTCTTACTTTCAGTTATTGTTTATTATTGTTACTCACTGAGTTGAAATATACTCACCCCACTCCCCTGCACTTTCTGTGCAGATCCACAGGTGCCCGAGAGCAGTTGAGACATTGTAGCTGCTGATCCTTGTCTACTTTTGCGGAGATTACGAGGTAGCTGCCATCGTCCGCAGAGCTTGTTTTCTCCTTCTTTATCATCTTGTTGATTTCCTATTTGCCTAGACTTGGTTGTATTAGGATGCTATTCTGTAGAGGCTCAGTCTCGTGACACCACGATATGGTTGGGACCGTATTTTGTATGTTTTACATTTTGTTTATCACCTGATATGATCATTTACTGTTTAAGTTTAATTTGATTAATAACTCGCTGGTTTAAGGGATAATATGGTCGGGCTTTCCTAGCATTGTGTTGGGCGCCATCACGACCAGGGTCTGGGTCGTGACACCTTGCTCCTTATTTTTTCCATTGCTATGATCTTCTCCTTTGCCTTTTGTGATTTGTAGTGTAGGATTTTGAATTTCCTCTAGATCCAAAACATTAAACTTGTTCTTGATTTCAACTGTTTCAACCTTGTTTTCCCCTTCCCTTTGTCAACATCTTTTCCAGCATTATCTTCAATAATATATCCCCTTTTTTTCCCTTTGATACTTGTTTTTTCTTGCATGCATCCACTCTTGCTTTTCTTGATTAGTAGTAGGTTTCCCAACTACTTTTCCACTTGATAACACTTTAGTTAACTTCTCAGTTGTTCCAACTATATCAGAACTCACCAAAACCTTTCTTTCCTTGCGATGATCCTTGCCTTCTTCTTCAAAATTTTTATGCAATTCTGGATGTACAATCCAGCATTCCTCTTCCTTATATCCTTGTTTCTTACGTCTTACAATATTTAGGCATATAATCATACCTTATCTTGATCCACTTAGACTCATCCGGTCTAGTTTCATCAGCTTCCTCTATAATTTTTATTCTTTGAGGCAATGTTGCAAGGAGATTTACCTCTACTTTAACCTTAGCACAACTAGGCCTTGTGCCAATTTTGAGTAGCTAAATCAACGTGCAACGGTTTACCTACTGCATTGGCCAAAGAAAACACAAAATCCTTACCAAAGAAATTCGGAGGTAAGTCTTGAAAAGAGATCCAGGCTATGGCAATTGGTGTCTCAACATCTGGAGACCACCATGGACTCCCATTTGTGCATCTAATCTGCCAATATTCCCCTTGAGCTTTCAAATAGAATGCCGGCTTCGATAACAAATGTATATAATCCTCCATCAAAGACAACTTGATCAAAACATGAGATTCTTCAATTAAACCTACTGAACATGAGCCTTTAAGCTCACATTGAATCGGAATTGCCTTCCTCAACTCTTGGATCACAGGTTCTCCATAAGAGAATTTCCCAAGGACTGCCAGATGTAATCCTTGCTGAATAAAGTATTGTTTAACTTCTGACTTCTTCCATCTCACCATAGGTTCACCATGTAAAACCTCGACATGCTTTATATTTACGTTCGTTACGTGCATGTGAGCATTCAATGCTTGAGGTTTTAGTAGATTAGCGTACATTTTGGTTTGTTATTGGAATTGTAGTTGTTTGTATGGGCTGTATAGATGCGGAAGACGACTTCCCACCCTCCAGAGAAGGATGGGTAGTGGCCGGCGTGGCCATGGAAGCGTGCAACGAGGTTTCTCTCTCTAGTCGTCAATTATCGCCAGAGCTTCTCTCTCTAGGCGCAAGGTTTGCTCTTTATATTAGTAAGAGTTAATTAGTATTTTTAAGATAATTTTGGTTTTACAATTTATTTTAGAATTTTTGGTAATTAGGAATCAAAAGGAAAATAAAAGAAATAGAAACAAACAAAGTGAAAGGAAAGAAAAATCGGACTGAGCCATTTTTGAAATTAAAACCAGGCCCAAACACAAATGCCCAGTAGGATCCCAATCCAAATAACCTCTTTACCCTACCCATTGGAATAACCCGACCCATTACCACACCTCAGCCCCGCCCGTATCACCTTAAAACGACGGCGTTTTATTTTTAAGTGATTTAATCTAGACCGTTGGTTTCTAACATCCAACGGTCTTGATTAATTAAACCAATTTTAATATATCAACCTCCCAAAATCCCACCCTCAGAACACCTCGCCCCACTTCGTCTCTCTCAACTCAGTGACTATACCCAGAAAACCCTAGCCAGCTGACGACCATCTCCACCGCCCAAAACCCGGCGACAACCAGCCCCAACCCAACCAAACTAACACCCTTTGACCACTGCGCCACCCTGAGCATGAATCCGTTACCCATTTGGCTCGAATCAGTCTATAGCTTCTCGAATCTTCGATTAAAGATTCGAGCTAAACTCAAACACATCCCAATCCACTCCAAACTCACACTTTGTCACTCCTTGACCTCCCTCATATCCAAACCAACACTGGTTTGGTTCGAATCCAACCCAAAAACTCCAAGCTCTAAAATGCCTGTATGAACCCTAAAAATTCAAAATTGGGGTTTCCGGCTAAAATCCATAAGAGCTTAAGGTCTAATGGACCTTAATCTAGGTGTTCTCAACTGAGAACACCCTGATTAGGGTCCATGGCTTCAAAATTTTCAAGTACGAGTTGGTCTAGGTTCCGTTCGATTTTTGATTTCTTCTCTCACAGTATTTTTCTTTTCTTTCTTCTAGCTTTATCTAATTTTATACTTGTTCATTAGTTGTGTGAATATTTTATCTTTTTTTTATTTTTTGTTAAATTTTCTGTTATTCTACTCCAATAGAACTTTATTTGGTCATAATTGTTTCTGTTTGTGTTTGTTTATAATAGGTCGTATGATCAATTCGATAAGTTTTGTCGGTTTCTTTTAGCCCTTATCTGTAACGACCCGGCCGGTCGTTTTTGAAATTTACATCCTGATCCCCAATTTAACTGTTCCCCTAAGTTCATTTCTGCTATTGTGATTTGCCGGGAGGGTCGGTTCCGGAATTTGGAGTGTTTTGGGACAATTAGTCCCTAAATGAGAGGTTTGTAGTTGAAAAGTGGCCCGTATTCGGAACAGTGTTTAGACGGCCTCGGAACAGAAATCCGATGGTTCCATTAGCTCCGTTAGGTGATTTCGGGGTTGGGAGCGCATTCGGAATGTATTTTGGAGGTCTGTAGCTCAATTAGGCTTGAAATGCCGAAGTTTGAAATTTTGGCGAATCCGAACGATAGGTGAGATTTTGATCCGGGGGTCGGAATGGAATTCAGACAATTTCTGTAGCTTCGTTATGTGATTTTGGATATGTCTGCAAATTTTCAGGTCATTCGGACGTCGTTTGGTCGGGTTTTTGATTGAATGTTGGTTTCAAAAGTTTAGATGAAAACTTAGGCTTGAATCCGCTATTATTTGATGTTTTCTGTGTTTAAGGACATGTTTTTATGATTGGAACAAGTACGTATCGTGTTTTGGAGTGTGTTGGTGGTTTTCGTTGGGGTCCCGGGGGCCTCGGGGTGAATTCGGACCATCATTCGGGCATTTTGGAGCTTTGGAAATATGCAGAAAATTGCAGAAAACTGTTCAGGAAAATTGGCCTTCGCGTTCGCGAGGCTTGAGCCGCGTTCACGTAGGCAGAGGAAATTGAGCATCGCGTTCACGATGCTGGGCGTCGCGTTTGCACAGGAGGAGGGGAAGAGGCATCGCGTTCGCGACTGGGAATGTCGCGTTCGTTAAGAGTAAAAGCAGGCGACTGAGGATTTGTTCATCGCGAACGCGTGAAGCGCATCGTGTTCGAGAAGGGTTAGCCTAGCAAAGCATCGCGAATGCGTGGGAAGCGCGTAGGGTAATTTTCCAGTCAGTGAATTAAATACCAGAACACAGTCCAGTCGCGGAAATAGTCCCAAAAATGCCATTTTTGAGTTCTAGAGAGAGAAACTCATGGGGAATTGTTGGAGAATCATCGGGTAATCATTGGAGGTAAGTTTCTTGGCCTAATTTCGTTATTTTATCATCAAATTCTTGAGTATTTCACTCTTAATGGAAGATTAATGAGGGGTTTTAGCCCTAGGCCTAAATTATGGTAAATCGTCGATTTGAATGGGCAAACGGAGTCCGATTTTGGTAAATTTTATATGCATGGACTCATGTTGAGATATGGAACCCTAATATATAAATTTCGTAATTTTTTGAGAAGCATACCGAAAGTCGGGTTTTGGCAACTTGTGATTTTTGGTGTATTTTGAATTGTTTTAATTGGGTAATGCCCAATTGGCCTATTTTGATGTATTTCTATTGATTTTGGTCAGATACTACACATGTGGAGGCCGATATTCATGGCAAGAGAATTGTCTCTTAGCGGTTTTGTACCGGAGTCGAGGTAAGTGGCTTGTCTAACCTTGTGTGGGGGAACCTTCACCCCTAGGATATTATGTGATAATTTAAATGCCTTGTACGCGAGGTGACGAACGTGTACATGCGCAAGTTGTTGGAACTCACTTTACTTGAATTGTCCAATTTGTGATATTCCTATTCTTAGTTGATTAAATTGTGACATTTACCTGATATTCATTAGGAAAGAATGATTAGATAGGATTTATCTGTCAAATTTCCTAATTGTCTTACTTGAACTTCTTGATAATTGTTGGCGCTGGTTTTTGGTGATGTTGTAGTTAAGCATATTATATTTTCTCTCTGTGTTTCTTTTATTGTTTGTGTTGGCACGGCTGTGGGTTTGATTCACAGAGACCCGGAGTGGTATTGTTTGTGGACTGCGGGTTCGATTCCTCGAGATCCAAGGGCTGCGGGTTCGATTCCCGGAGACCCGAAGTTTATTGATATATTTATTGAGATGTGGACTGCAGATTCAATTCCCGGAGATCCTGAGATATTGAGACACATCCTGAGATATTGAGATACGGACTGCGGGTTCGATTCTTGGAGACCCAGAGATACTGATATTGGGACTGCTGGTTAAATTCCCGTCGCTCTTGAGTTGTTGGATATAGAGAGGGACTGTGGGTTCAATTCCCACAGGTCCTGGACTTTCTGGTTGAGTTTATGTTGTGTTGGTTACTTGTAGTTAGATAATTGTAGTCGGTTGTAGTAATTACTTTATTGTTGTCATTTTAGATTCATTCTTGCTTATTCCTGCTTATTACTGTTTTGATCATTATGTTATTGTTCTCTCGGTAAGGCCCTGACCTTCCTCGTCACTACTCCGTCGAGGTTAGGCTTGGCACTTACTGAGTACCGCCGTGGTGTACTCATGCTACTCTTCTGCACACTTTCGTTGTGCAGATCCAGGTACATCAGGACAGGCTCATCCTAGGTGATTCAGCACCACATCCTGAGACCTCGAGGTATGATCTGCTACGTCCACGGATCCGGAGGCCCTCCTTCTATTCTCATAGTGATAGTAGTTATTTTCCCTCATTTCGTTGTTTTTAGACACTCTTGATGTATAGAGCCACAGTTGTACTTTCCCTTTTTAGTCTGTGTTACCCGTGGAATTTCGGGTCTTGGTAGTATGCTATATGGTGTGGTTGATGAGTGTATGGGCCAAGCGGCACTTGTTACATTTCCTTTATATCGTTTTTCCGCTATTTCCTTATTTAATGTTCATGAACTTGTATATTCCACATCGTGTTAGGCTTACCTAGTCGCGGAAACTAGGTGTCGTCATGACAGGTTCACGATTGGTGAACTAGGGTCGTGACAAGTTTGTATCAGAGCTCTAGGTTCATAAGAGTCACGGGACACAGACCGATTACTTAGAGTCTCGCCGATCGATACGGAGACGTTTGTATTTATCTATGAGAGGCTATGTAACTGTTTAGGAAACTCTTCATTTCTTTTGGATTCCTTGTCGTGCGACATTTTTGGCACCAAATCTAAACTTCTTCTTGCTATTCTCTCACAGATGGTGAGGACACGTGCTACTCGTGAGGACCAAGCACACGAGCCCCCTACTGCCGCCGCCAGAGGCCAGGGTCGTGGTAGAGGACGAGGACGCGCCCGAGGTGCAGCCACAACACCCGCGTGCGCTGCCGCTGAGGTGCCATCGGTGGATCAGGTTGGAGCGCAGGCACCTGGTACACGGACTACAGCTGCTACTACTCTAGACCTCCAGGAGACCCTGGCCCAGTTCATGAGTATGTATACCACTTTAGCGTAGGTAGGGTTGCTTCCTCTCACTACAGCTACATCTCAGGCCGGGGGAGGGGCCCAGACTCCCGCAGCCGTTACACCTGAGCAGCGAGTGACAGTGGGACAGGTTCTAGAGATTATTGTTATGCCTCCTGCCGCCCCAGCACAGCCCGGGGGTAGGCCAGCTGCCTCCGAGGACGAGCAGCGTAGATTGGAGAGGTTCAAGAAATATGATCCTCCGGTGTTCAGTGGTTTGGCTACAGATGATGCATTGGGTTTTCTGGAGGAGTGTCATCGTATTCTTCGTACCATGGGGATAGTGGAGACCAGCAGGGTTTCCTTCACGGCTTTTCAGCTTCGTGGGATCGCTTATGATTAGTGGCGCACGTATGAGTTGGATAGTCCAGGTGAGTTTGCTTCATTGACCTGGACGCGGTTTTCTGATCTATTTCTGAGGGAGTTTGTTCCCAAGAGTCTTAGGGATTCTTGGCGATCGGAGTTTGAGTGGTTGCGATAGGGCTCCATGTCAATATCAGAGTATGCTATTAGTTTCACCCGTCTAGCCAGACATGCACCGACTTTGGTAGCCACTATTCAGGAGAGAGTGCGGAGATTTATTGAGGGCCTTATTCCGCTGATCTGGTCCAGTATGGCCAGAGAGTTGGAGACGGATATATCTTATCAGCAGGCAGTGAGCATTTCCGGGAGGATCGAGAGTATGCTCCCTAGAGAGCGGGGAGAGAGGGAGGCCAAGAGGTCTCGTGAGTCGAGCCATTTGTCTGGTGCCCGCACTTCAGCAGCCGATCATTTTTGCAGAGGTTATTCCGGTCATCCAGTTCATTCAGCATTGCCAGCAGCCGGTAGTACTCCAGTTCTTCCAGCACCCCAGGAGCTTTATTATGCTCCCCCAGTTTCCAGTGCACCTCCTATGCGGTGTACCTCTAGGGGTCAGACTAGTGGGGGTGAGGCCGGTCAGTCACAGCCACCGCGTCCTCCCAAAGTTTGTTTTGAGTGCGGGGATACTCGCCATCTGGTTAGGGAGTGCCCCAGGTGTAGGAGAGGAGCACCTCCACAGTCTTCGTAGCCTCAGCGTGATTCATAGAGTCAGCATGCCATCATTCCAGCCCCAGATGCCACTCCACCTGCCCAGCCAGCCTGGGGCGGGGATCAAGATGCCAGAGGATACCCTCGAGAGAGGGGTCATGCCTGATTTTATACTATTCCTGATCGTGTTGCAGCTGTTGCATCTGATTCTGTTATCACAGGTATTATTTTGGTTAGTCACAGAGAGGCATCGGTTCTATTCGATCCTGGTTCCATTTTTTCATATGTGTCCTCTTATTTTGCTTCACATTTGGGTGTGCCTCGGGATTCTTTGAGTGCCCCGATTTATGTTTCCACTTCGGTGGGAGATTCTTTGGCTGTGGACCGTGTATATCAGTCGTGCTTGGTTACTATCTGTGGTTTTGAGACCAGAGCGGATCTATTGTTGCTCGGGATGGTCGTTTTTGATATTATTCTGGGCATGGACTGGTTGTCGCCCCATTATGCTATTCTTGATTGTCACGCCAAGACCGTGACGCTGGCTATGCCAGGCATTCCACGTATTGAGTAGAGTGGTACTCTAGATCACACCCCCAACCGTGTTATTTCCTTTCTCAAAGCTCGGCGTATGGTTGAGAAGGGGTGTGCTGCTTATCTAGCTTATGTGCGGGATGTCAGTATTGACACTCCTTCTATTGATTCCGTTCCAGTGGTACGTGATTTCGCTGATGTATTTCCAGCTGATCTCCCGGGCATGCCGCCCGACAGAGATATTGATTTTGCTATTGATTTGTTGCCGGGCACTCAGCCCATTCGATTCCACCGTACCGTATCGCTCATCCGGAGTTGAAGGAGCTGAAGGATCAGTTACAGAAGTTATTGGGTAAGGGTTTCATTCGACCCAGTGTTTTGACTTAGGGTGCTCATATGTTGTTTGTGAAGAAAAATGATGGTTTTATGCGTATGTGTATTGACTATCGTCAGTTGAACGAAGTTACAGTGAAGAACCGGTATCCTTTGCCGCATATTGATGATTTGTTTGACCAGCTACAGGACTCACATGTGTTCTCTAAGATTGATTTGAGCTCTGGTTATCATCAACTGAAGATTCGGGAGCCAGATATCTCGAAAACGGCCTTCAGGACTCGGTATGGTCACTACGAGTTCCTCGTGATGTCTTTCGGGCTGACTAATGCCCCAGCAGCCTTTATGCATTTGATGCACAGTGTGTTTAGGACATATCTGGACTCATTCGTGATTGTTTTCATTGATGATATTCTAGTATATTCCCGGAGTCGGGAAGAACACGAGCAACATCTGAGGATAGTGCTTCAGACTCTGAGGGAGAAGCAGCTATATGCCAAATTCTCTAAATGTGAATTCTGGCTGAGTTCAGTGGCATTTCTAGGCCACGTGGTGTCGAGTGATGGTATTCGAGTGGATCCGAGGAAGGTGGAGGCCCTGCAGAGTTGGCCCAGACCCTCCTCAACTACTGAGATTCGTAGTTTCCTTGGTTTGGCAGGTTATTACTGTCGCTTTGTGAAGGGGTTCTCTTCGATCGCAGCACCTATGACCGGATTGACCCAAAGGGTGCCCCTTTCTAGTGGACAGAGAAGTGTGAGGCGAGCTTTCAGAAGCTCAAGACAGCTTTGACTTCGACCCATATCTTGATGTTGCCTACATGTTTGGGGTCCTATACAATATATTGTGATGCTTCACGAGTTGGACTCGGTACCGTATTAATGCAGGACGGTAGGGTGATTGCCTACACGTCCAGACAGCTGAAGGTACATGAGAAGAACTACCCTGTTCATGATCTGGAGCTAGCTGCCATTGTTCACGCATTAAAGATTTGGCGTCATTTACTTGTATGGGGTTCCTTGTGAAATCTACACTGATCACCGGAGCTTGCAGCATTTGCTTAAGCAGAAGGACCTGAATATGCATTAGAGGAGATGGTTGGAGCTATCGAAGGACTATGATATTACTATTCTCTATCATCCGGGCAAGGCTAATGTAGTTGCCGATACCTTGAGTTGCCGGGCAGAGAGTTTGGGGAGTTTGGCATATCTTCCAGCTTCGGAGAGGCCTATGGCGATGGATGTTCAGGCTTTAGCCAGACAGTTTGTTAGACTGGATCTTTCGGAGCCCAGCCGGGTTCTGGCTTGTGTGATTTCTCGGTCTTCTCTATCTGACCGCATCAGGGAGGGTCAGTTCGACGACCCTCATTTGCTTGTCCTCCGGGATAGAGTTTGGCGTGGTGATGCTCGAGATGTTACCATCGGAGATGATGGAGTTATGAGGATGCAGGGGCGCATCTGTGTGCCCAATGTAGATGATCTTCGAGAGCTGATTCTAGCAGAGGCCCAGAGCTCGCGGTATTCCATCCATTCTGGTGCCGCGAAGATGTATCAAAACTTGAGACAGCATTAGTGGTGGAGGCGGATGAAGAGGGATATAGTTGATTATGTTTCTAGGTGCCTCAACCGCCAGCAGGTGAAGTATGAGCATCAGCGTCCGGGTGGATTAATGCAACAGATTGAGATTCCAGACTGGAAATGGGAGCGCATCACCATGGACTTTGTATCTGGGCTTCCACGGACTGTTAGGAAGTTCGATTCCATTTGGGTTATTGTGGATCGGCTGACCAAGTCCGCCCATTTCATATCGGTGAGCACTACTTATTCATTGGAGCGACTGGCGGAGATCTACATCAGGGAGATAGTTCGGCTGCATGGTATCCCAGTTTCCATCATTTCAGATAGAGGCACTCAGTTCACTTCACGGTTTTGGAGAGCCGTACAGCAGGAGTTAGGCATTCGGGTGGAGCTGAGCACAGCGTTTCACCCCCAGACTGATGGCCAGTTCGAGCGCACTATTCAGATTTTGGAGGATATGCTCCGTGCGTGCGTGATTGAGTTTGGAGATTCATGGGATCATTTCTTGCCACTGGCGGAGTTTGCTTATAATAACAGCTACCAGTCCAGTATTCAGATGGCACCGTATGAGGCTCTATATGGTAGGAGGTGCAGGTCTCCCATGGGTCGGTTCGAGCCGGGCGAGGCCAGACTACTAGGTACTGATATGGTCCAGGATGCAATGGACAAAGTCAAGGTAGTTCAGAGTTATGCGGACAAGAAGGTCCGCGATGTGGCTTTTATGGTTGGCGAGCGCATTCTGCTTTGAGTCTCGCCCATGAAGGGCATTATGAGATTTGGGAAGAAGGGGAAGCTGAGTACTAGATTTATTGGTTCTTTTGAGATCTTGAGGCATGTTGGGGAACTTGCTTATGAGTTGGCCTTACCTCCCAGCCTAGCCAGAGTCCATCCTGTATTTCATGTCTCTATGCTCCGGAGATACCATGGCGACCCATCGCATGTGTTAGATTTCACTTCTGTTAAGCTAGACGAGGATCTGTCTTATGTTGAGGAGCCAGTGGCCATTCTGGACAGGCAAATCAGGAAGCTAAGGTGAAAGAACATCGCTTTAGTAAAGGTCCAGTGGCGGGGTTAGCCGGCCGAGGAGGCGACTTGGGAGACCGATCAGGATATGCGCAACCAGTACCCTCATCTCTTCACCACTCCAGGTATGTTTTCTATGCTCGTTCGAGGACGGACGAATCTTTAAGTGTGGGAAGATGTAACGACCCGGCCGGTCATTTTTGAAATTTACGTCCCGATCACCAATTTAACTATTCCCCTAAGTTCATTTCTGCTATTGTGGTTTGCTGGGAGGGTCGGTTCTGGAATTTGGAGTGTTTTGGGACACTTAGTCCCTAATAGAGAGGTTTGTAGTTGAAAAGTGGCCCGTATTCGGAACAGTGTTAAGACGGCCTCGGAACGGAAATCCGATGGTTCCATTAGCTCCGTTAGGTGATTTCGGGGTTGGGAGCACGTTTAGAAAGTATTTTAGAGGTCTGTAGCTCAATTATGCTTGAAATGCCGAAGTTTGAAATATTGGCGAATCCGAACGATAGGTGAGATTTTGATCCATGGGTCAGAATGGAATTACGACAATTTCTGTAGCTTCGTTAGGTGATTTTGGATATGTTTGCAAATTTTCAGGTCATTCGGATGTCGTTTGGTCGGGTTTTTGATTGAATGTTGGTTTCGGAAGTTTAGATGAAAACTTAGGCTTGAATCTGCTATTATTCAATGTTTTCTATGTTTAAGGACATGTTTTTATGATTGGAACAAGTTCGTATCGTGTTTTGGAGTATGTTGGTGGTTTTCGTTGGGGTCCCGGGGGCCTCGGGGTGAATTCGGACCATCATTCGGGCATTTTGGAGCTTTGGAAATCTGCAGAAAATTGTAGAAAGATGTTCAGGAAAATTGGCCTTTGCGTTCGCGAGGCTTGAGCCGCGTTCGCGTAGGCAGAGGAAATTGAGCATCGCGTTCGCGTAGGAGGAGGGGAAGAGGCATCGCATTCGCGACTGGGAATGTCGCGTTCGCGAAGAGTTAAAGCAGGCGGCTGAGGATTTGTTCATCGCGAACACGTGAAGCGCGTCACGTTCGCGAAGGGTTAGCCTGGAAAAGCATCGCGAACGCGTGGGGACGAACGCGAACGCGTAGGGTAATTGTCCAGTTAGTGAATTAAATACCAGAACACAGTCCAGTCTCGGAAATAGTCCCAAAAATGCCATTTTTGAGTTCTAGAGAGAGAAACTCACGGGGAATTGTTGGAGAATCATCGGGTAATCATTGGAGGTAAGCTTCTTGGCCTAATTTCATTATTTTATCATGAAGTCCTTGAGTATTAAGATTAATGGGGGGTTTTAGCCCTAGGCCTAAATTATGGTAAATCGTCGATTTGAATGGGCAAACGGAGTCCGATTTTTGTAAATTTTATATGCATGGACTCGGGTTGAGATAAGGAACCCGAATATATAACTTTCATAATTTTTCGAGAAACGTACCGAAAGTCAAGTTTTGGAAACTTGTGGTTTTTGGTGTACTTTGAATTGTTTCGATTGGATAATGCCCAATTGGCCTATTTTGATGTATTTCTATTGATTTTGGTCAGGTAGTACACATGTGGAGGCCGATATTCGTGGCAAGAGAGTTATCTCTTAGGGTTTTGTACCGGAGTCGAGTTAAGTGGCTTGTCTAACCTCGTGTGGGGGAACCTTCACCCCTAGGATATTATGTGATAATTTAAATGCCTTGTACGCGAGGTGACGGGCGTGTACATGCGCAGGTTGTTGGAACTCACTTTACTTGAATTTCCCAATTCGTGATATTACTGTTCTTAGTTGATTAAATTGTGACATTTACCTGATATTCATTAGGAAAGCATGATTAGATAGGATTTATCTATCAAATTGCCTAATTGTCTTACTTGAACTTCTTGATAATTGTTGGCACTGGTTTTTGGTGAAGTTGTAGTTAAGCATATTATATTTTCTCTGTGCGTTTCTTTTATTATTTGTGTTGGTGGACTGCGGGTTCGATTCCCGGAGATCCCAGGGTTGTGGGTTCGATTCCCAGAGACCCGGAGTGGTATTGTTTGTGGACTGCGGGTTCGATTCCCGGAGATCCAAGGGCTGCGGGTTCGATTCCCGGAGACCCGAAGTTTATTGATATATTTATTGAGATGTGGACTGCGGGTTCGATTCCCGGAGATCCAGAGATATTGAGACACATCCTGAGATATTGAGATACAGGTTGCGAGTTCGATTCTTGGAGACCCAGAGATATTGATATTAGGACTGTGGGTTAAATTCCCGTAGCTCCTGAGTTATTGGATATAGAGAGGGAAGAGGGACAATTCCCACAGGTCCTGGACTTGCTAGTTGAGTTTATGTTGTGTTGGTTACTTGTAGTTAGCTAATCGTAGTCGGTTGTAGTAATTACTTTATTGTTGTCATTTCGGATTCATTCTTGCTTATTCCTGCTTATTACTGTTTGATCATTATGTTATTATTCTCTCGGTAGGGCCCTGACCTTCCTCGTCACTACTCCATCGAGGTTAGGCTTGGCACTTACTGAGTACCGCCGTGGTGTACTCATGCTACTCTTCTGCACACTTTTGTTGTGCAGATCCAGGTACATCAGGACAGGCTCATCCTAGGTGATTCAGCAGCACATCCGGAGACCTCGAGGTATGATCTGCTACGTCCGCGGTTCCGGAGGCCCTCCTTCTATTCTCATAGTGATAGTAGTTATTTTTCCTCATTTCATTATTTTTAGACACTCTTGATGTATAGAGCCACAATTGTACTTTCCCTTTTTAGTCTGTGTTATCCGAGGGATTCCGGGTCTTGGTAGTATGCTATATGGTGTGGTTGATGAGTGTATGTGCCAAGCAGCAGTTGTTACATTTCCTTTATATCATTTTCCTCTATTTCCTTATTTAATGTTCATGAACTTGTATATTACGCATCGTGTTAGGCTTACCTAGTCGCGGAGACTGGGTGCCGTCATGACAGGTTCACGATTGGTGAACTAGGGTCGTGACATTATCTTTGTCAAAATACCACTAAAAGCATTTGTCTGTCTGTTTAACTCTATTTGTTGGCTGTTTATGCGTGTCAATTATGCAATCGATTTATTAGTTATCGTCGTTTAGTCTGGTCTTATTTGTAGTTCGTCAAATGTTACGACGACGAATATGTTATATTTTTTATCCTTAGGCCTTTGGCACTATTAACAATCGTGCATTTGTTGCATAAGACTGATGCCTGTTTGGTATTAATTCGAATTAGGATAATTAGCTATATCAACTGTTTAGTGTTGGTTGTAATAAATTTAATTATGTGATTGATGTTATGGATTGGTTATAGCTGGTTAAGGTAGAAATCACAGGGCTTTCAGAGGGGTATATTGGTATTCCAAAAACTTAAAAATGCTTGAACTAAGTGGGCTGTCAGTAAAGAATACTAACACCACTAACTAAGGTATTTATTTATTCATAATGGGCTGGAAATCAGTAATGATATGTTTAAGTTTAAAAATAAAGGATTAAACAAATAGACACCCATAATAATTGAATAAAACAATGAAATAGGACACTGGGTAGTGGGCTACTCAGGGAAGATGATAGAAAAAATATATTTTTAATGGTCTAAGTGATAATACATGTTGGAAAGGGGTCTGTTGTTGGTTATAAAAGGAGGGAGAGTACACCGAATTAAGGGGGAGACAAAAATAGATTCGGAGAGTTTCCTTTTCCTTTATAAGTTGAGAAACACTTGAAAGATAGGGGACTGAAACAAAAAAACCTACCTTTCCATTGAACCTTGAAAAGAATTTCAGTTCTAATTATCAAGTCACATTTTTGAGTTCATCTTCTGGTTGCTGGATTTTACGAGGTGTTTCTGATTGTATTTTGATTGGTGTTTGGTTTCTATTGAATCGTTTTGGGGTCAGTTATCAGTTGATGTAATTCTGTGGAGTGCTGGGTTTCATTTTGGTCTATTTGGTTGCTGTGTTGGATGTTTTAATTTGATCCATTGCTGATCCTCTTCCTCTTCATTGTATTTTACATCTACAGGTACATTATTCTGAACTTCAAGTCTATGTAAAACTTCAGGCAAAAAATGAAATATGAGAAGTAGAAGTTAATTGAAAGCCTTGATGTTGCAGCATTTTTATTGTCCATATTATATTAGATTTGAAATTTTCATTTTTATATCTATCTTTGTTATTAAAATTTGTTGTTTGAATGTAATTAAATCGGGACTGTCTTAAGCTATAATAATTGGAAACTGTTGGCTTGTGGATGTTTGAACTAATGAGATGTATTCAAATGAGTAGAAAAATTCCAAAATTAGCGGTCAAGTTTGGTTGAGATTGTATGGTTAGTGTAGGATATAATGCCGGTAGGCATTCACATAATTGGACCATTTTGTTTTGGATCGTGTAACTTGTGATAATCCAGTTTTGGTTTTTTTCATATAGTTAGCATATGCTTAGTTTAGTCTGTATTTCTATTTTAAAACCAGTAAAATCAAAACAGTTGAATTGGTAATTGATTTTGAAAGCAAGTTTAATTTCAAGCTTAACATGCGTTGCACTGCAGTAATGTATATCAACAGATTAGTTTTAATATATAGGTGTTCATAATTTCAGGTTAATGGCTTAGGTCAATGAAATAACAATCAGTGAAATGATGAAAAACAAAAGTCGCCAATGAATTAATCAATGCTTACAATGGAAATAGCAATCGGAGAATCAATCGGTACCTATAATAGAAATAACAATCAGTGCAGATTTATATAAGTTGATATAATGGTTTGGAAAGTTGATGAGATTAAAATTTTGTGTTTCCATTTAGATTCGACCACTGGGTCATATTTTCAAGCCTCTTAGGCTTACCTTGTTTTACGTCGAGCCCAATTGAATCCTTTTTCTAAGAAGATAATGTTGAGGTTTGTTTAATCGCCTATACATACAAATTGATCCATTAGCTCGTTAAACTAGACTCGCCTTAGAGACTTCAATGTATAGTTTAAAATATCAATAAATTAGGACCTTTGTTTATTGTTAGAGACAAATCAAATAAAAATCATAGTCACGTTACGATTGGCCTTTAAAAAGTGAGATGAGCCTCGTTAGAAAATAAATGCACGGGGCCCTCGATTAATTACTATAAAATACTTAGATTTGAAAAAACCGTTTAGCAAATTTCACTGTCTTTCACGAAGTTAACAAAGACGGAGATTCTTTAGGCGCGATTTGTAAATAATATACATTCTCAAATACGTGTGCGCATTTATGTGACCGAAATCTTAATCCCGACGAAGCCAAAACGCATTAAAGTCACATGCGTACTGGTTGCGGTGTGACTCGAAATGCGTTTTCGTGACGTCACAGTTCATTAAAATGATAAAGAGAAATATTAAAGCACATAATTGAAATATATAAAGAAATCAAATAAAACAAATACAGCAGTTGAGCGACCGTGCTAGAACCACGGAATCCAGGAGTGCCTAACACCTTCTCCCGAGTTAACAAAATTCCTTATCCAGATTTCTAGTTTCGCAGAATGTAAAACAGAGTCATAATTTCCTCAGTTCGGGATTAAACCTATGACTTGGGACAGCATTATTTTCCCAAGTGGCGACTCTAAAAAATTAAATAAATAAATCCCGTTCCGACTGTCCTTTAAGTGGAAAAACTCCTTCCCTTTTATTATTATATCTCTTCTCGGGGTGTAGTAGTAAACAACGGTATACGTGAAAAAGGAGGTGTGATAGTGACCAATGAAGGGAAATAGAATCCCTTAGACTTAAGTGGTCCCCTCAGCATCATTTCATCACTAATAAGTCGGGCAGCGTCTAACTCTTTTTGGGTGACGAAGCACCAAGTCAACACTGCCCTATTAAAATTCACATCAGTAGTGTTATTGGAGAGGAGGAAACGGTTACAAACCACAGTGAACCAACATTTGGCTAGATGCGTAAAAGATGTGGAATTAAGTGTGATTTGGTCCTTAATCCACGAAGGATGTCCACCTACGCATAAGGCCTCAATCATGATGTCCCAAGTGACACCAGGACTGTCGTGGTAATAATCCACATCACTGCTATAAGCAGGCAATCTCAAGGCCTGCCTAATATTAGGCACCTTGGCATATACATGCTTACCTCGCACAAAGACCTCTCTAGCCATGCTATAGGTTGCGTTGGCATAGAACTCCCGCACTAGCATTTTGTTGACAAGGGCAGGTTCCTGGAATAAGAACTCCATTTCTCTGCGCCGTATCTCCTCATACATGTCAGGCTTCTCTGCCCGAGGGGCCATCCTATCTATTAGAATTTCCTGCAGAAAGGCCTTTGCATGGAAGTCATTTTCCGACTCTTCAAACTAAAAGCGGGACTCATCGTATGTAGGACGCCTAGATGAGCTCGATGCTTGCCTCGAACGCTTTGGTTCCATAGTCCTGCACATAAGAAGCACAATAAAGATTTTCTTTACATTAGTGAGTCGAATGGTTACTCAAACTTCACCATCCGCTGACTACAAACTTACTCCATTAATGCCATCATACCATGACTCCAACTTTGCCCATTTATTGTCAACCATTTCACCAATTCGAGCCTAATGCACCCCACACTTGCCCCTTTTCAATGTGAATTATATTTACATAGCCTCCATTTTTACTTCATCCATCATCACAACACCACCCACACACTTATACATAATCTCCAAATTTACAACAACAACCCAACCAAACCCAGGCATAATATACCCTAAAATTATACAATACAATACAATACCACATATTTGGCCAATTCATGGCCCAAAACCATACTAGTCCACAACAAAATATTTTAGGCCTCCAAACCACCAAAACAACTTCAATAATAATGGATACCCAACCAATTCAAGTGCCAATAATCTCAAAAATCAAATATACAACAATGGCCATATACTAATTGGGCATAATTTCATGTTTTACACTAAGCCTAGGTAGGGTTTAAGGAAAAATTAAAAAATAACTATATTAAACTACTTTAAACTAGAAGAAAATTAAAGAGAAAAGAAAGAGAAAAAAAAACTTACTTGAATAGGAGAGGGGAGGAAGAGGAATGGTGACAATGGAGGTTGGGGGAGGAGAATGGAGGAAGAAGAAGAGAGAAGGGAAGGGTTTTTTGTTTAGAGAGAAGGAGGAGAGAGTTTGAGAGAGAAAGTGAACGGGAAAGGGGCGGCTGATAAGTTTGGGGGTTGAGGGGTATGTGTTTTAGTTTAGATATATTAGGGGGGGGGGGGGTAAAATAAAAACATTATTTGTTTCTACCGAATTACCTGGGCCCGTCGCGGTCCACCGCGGTCGCGGTGGAACCGCGAGCGATGGGGTTCAGAGGGTGCAATCCACCGTAGTTTGATCGCGATCGCGGTCCAATCGCGGTGGGTGATGTTCAGAGAAGGCATCTTACCGCGGTTTCACCGCGATCGCGGTGGAACCACGGTAGATGGGTTCCTCTGAATCTTTCGCCTAGCAGCTACTTGTTTTTTTTTGTGTAGTCTAACTATAATGTTTATAATTACAACAATTTCGTGGGTTGCCTCCCACGTAGCGCCTGATTGAACATCACGGCACGACTCAACTTAGCGCAATTTAAGGTTCGCTCAACCTTTGCGGCTCATTCAAATGCAACTCAGACTTCTCTTTGGCTTCATCCATGCCCACATACAATTTTAATCGCTGTCCATTGACTCTGAAAGTGTGAGAGCCATCTTCAATGCCTATTTCCACAGCTCCAAACGTAACACTTCAACCACCCGGAATGGGCCAGACCATCTTGATTTCAATTTGCCCGGGAACAATCGTAATCTTGAGTTGTAGAGTAATACCTTGTCCCCGGATTTAAAGTTACGCTCTATGATGTTTTGGTCATGCAGCCGCTTCATCCTCTCCTTACATAACCTCGTGCTCTCAAAAGCTAGATATCTGAACTCTTCTAACTCATGTAATTCAGTGACTTGTTTTGCCCGCTTCTTCCGAGTTGAGATTTAGTTGTTTAAATGCCCACCATACTTTATGCTCTAATTCAACGGGTAGGTGAAGAGCTTTCCCAAATACCAATTTGTATGGTGACATGCCAATCGATGTCTTAAAAGCTGTCCTGTAGGCCCATAGTGCATCATCGAGCCTACTTGACCAGTCGGTCCTTGTGGCGTTCATTGTTTTTATTAGTACACTCTTTATTTCCCTGTTGGATACCTCAACTTGCCCACTGTTCTACGGGTGGTATGGAGTAGCCACCTTATGTCACGACCCCAACCCGGTCGTGATGGTGCCTAGCACACTGCTAGGCCAGCCCGACCAATCAACAGAAACACAGAGCTATCAGCTTACAATTAACTCATTTTTAAGCATAAACTGTGATAGTATAATAATGAAAATATTCAACACACTAGGATTAGACATCCCAAACCAGTATAACATCCCAACGAAAACAGGAGACACAAGTCACGTGCCTCTACCAGAATATATAAGATGTGATAATGTATACAACTATGCACAAGTGCGGAATAGACAGAAACAAAACACGGAAAAACTGGAGAGTCAGGTCCTGCGGACGCTGGCAGCTACCTCGACTGTCCAAGATCAAATCACAAGCCGCTACAGAATCAAGCCTGCTGCGATGTACCTGGATCTGCACACAAGGTGCAGGGAGTAAAGTGAGTACTTCCAGACTCAGTGGTAATAAGCAGGGGTAAGACATCGTAGGTAAGAAAACCCAATACAACACTAAGTAAAGCTATACACAATAACCTGCATCAGTATCAACATGAACAATATCCGAACCAGCAATATCATCTATCAACAATATAATAGGTATAGCTAAATGCAATGCAATGCATGAATATGACCGTTACGGCGTGTAGCCCGATCCATTTGGGTACCCGTGCTCACTGTGGGGGTTTAGACTCCGAAAGGGCTCCTACAACCCAAGCACAATATCATGATACGTTGCGGCGTGCAGCCCGATCCACTACCAGTCAGCTATAATGCAATGCAGCCTCACAGGCTTGGAAATAGTAGTTGAAAACTCTTTTCAAATCATTTTCTGTAGAAAATAGTGTTTTAGAAATTCCAGAGTTTGGAAAACCATTTTCAACAGTAATAGCTCAGGACTGGTATCAATATAGCATGTCAATATCATAGAAACAATAGCATCGATCCTCGCGTGATCCCAATAACTGGATCACAGCCCAAAGATATACACAACCATCCAAGTATGAGGTTCACCGGCTCAATAATAGCCAACTACACAGTATAGTATCGACAGGTCGGACTAAGCCATAGTCCCCAATCACATTCGACCCCGCACTCACAGGAGAGTACGTGTCTCACCTCAATACAGCGTCACAAAGTGATATACCGGGGTTTCGAACCCGTTGGTCATCACCCACACCCATTACTCACCTCGACTTAGCTCGAAGACTAGTCCATAATGCCCTTGCCATGAGAATCAGCCTCCACATGTGTATAATCTGATCAAAATCAATAGAAATACATCAAAATAGGTAAAAGGGACATTACCCAATCGAAACAACTCGAATTACACCAAAAACCACAAAGTTGCCAAAACTCGACTTTTGGTACGCCTCTCAAAAAATTACAAAAGTTACATATTCGGATTCCTTATCTCAACACGAGTCCATACATATAAAAATTATCGAAATCGGACTCTGTTTACCCATTCAAATTGATGATTTACCATAATCCAGGCTTAGGGAAAAAATCCCCCATTAATCTTCAAATTAACAGTGAAATAATTGAAGATTCTACGATAAAATCACGTATTTAGGCCATAAAACTTACCTCCGATGTTTACCCGGTGAAATCCTCTTCAATTCCCGTCAATTTGCTCTCTAGGAACTCAAAAATGGAGGTTTTGTGTAAATGGGTTGCGAATGAACTGGTCTGATTTTTAATATTTCCGACAGGCATTTAACACTATGCGATCGTAGTGAATTAATTTTCCTGGGCTCAAAAATACTCTACGCGATCGCAGCCTCTGGCATGCAATCGCGATGTACAAAAATTTGGGCGACTGAATTTCCTTCTACGTGATCGCAGCCTTTGGCCCGCGATCGCAATGACCAACCTTTCGCCTCTACGCGATCGCAAAACTCGCTCCATGATCGCACAGCTTCCAGACTCGACCTTACGTGATCGCAGACGAACCCTCGCGATCGCGATGCACACCAACTTCCTCTTATACGATCGCAGGAAGCACTTCGCGATTGCGAAGAACACAATGCCTGCATTTTTATTGCACCAGATCAGCAGTGCCTTTTTGGCACAAAATGGTCCATTTAGACCCCCGGATTCATCCCCAGGCCCCCGGGACCCCAACGAAAACAGCCAAGCTACTCCAAAACACGATACAAACTTGTTCCAATCATAAAAACACGCCCTTAAACACGGAAATCATCGAATCAAAGCGAATTCAAGCCTAAGTTCCATCTAGAACTTCCGAAACCAACATCCAATCAAAAACCCGACAAAACGACGTCTAAATGACCTGAAAATTTGCAGACATATACAAAATCACCTAACGGAGCTACTGCAACTATTGGAATTCCATTCCGACTCCCAGATCAAAATCTCACCTACCGTTCGGATTTCGCCAAAATTCAACCTTAGCCAATTCAAGCCTATTTCTACACTGGACCTCCAAATTCAATTCTGATCGCTCCTCTAAGTCACAAATCACCTAACGGAACTAACCGAATCATTAGAATTCGATTTCGAGCCCTCTAACCATATAGTCAACTCCATGTTGACTTTTCATAATCAAGCTTCATTTGAAAAGGCTATATACCTCATTTTCAACCAGAATCACTCCTAACTCACCCGATAGACTCTAACATCGATATAGTAACATGAAAAACATAAATGAAGGGGTAAAAGGGTGGTAATTCCCGTGACGATGGTCCAGGTTGTCACATTCTCCCCTACTTAAGCAAATGCTCGTCCTCGAGCGGGTCAAGAAACATACCTGAAGTCTCAAATAAGTGAGGATATCTGCTCTGCATCTCCCGCTCGATCTCCCAAGTGGCCTCCTCCACGGGTCGACCTCTCCACTGCACCCTTACTGATGCAATGTCCTTGGATCTCAATCTCCTCACCTAATGACCTAATATAGCTATAGGCTCCACATCATAGGTCAAGTCATTATCAAGCTGAATAGTTCTAAAGTCCAACACATGTGATGGGTCGCCAACATATTTTCGGAGCATGGATACGTGGAACACTGGATGAACTCCCGATAGACTGGGTAGCAAAGCAAACATATATTCCACCTCTCCAATCCTCCTGAGGATCTCAAAAGGGCCAATGAATCTCGGACTGAGCATTCCTTTCTTCCCGAATCTTATGACGCCTTTCATCGGTGAAACCTTCAATAAGACCTTCTCACCCACAGAATATGACACATCCCGAACCTTCCGGTCCGCATAACTCTTCTGGCGTGACTGAGCTGTGCGAAGTCTCTCCTGAATCACCTTAACCCTGTCCAAAGCATCCTGGACTAACTCTATCCCCAATAACCTTGCCTCATCGGGATCAAACCAACCAACTGGAGATCTACACCGTCTCCCATATAAAGCATCATACGGCGCCATCTGAATACTGGATTGGTAGCTGTTGTTATAGGCAAACTCTGCGAGAGGCAAATAATCAGCCCATGAACCACCGAAATCAATAACACAAGCTCTCAACATATCCTCCAAGATCTGAATAGTACACTCGGACTGTTCGTCCGTCTGAGAATGAAATGCAGTACTCAACTCAACCTGGGAGCCCAACTCAAGCTGAAATGTCCTCCAGAAATGCGAAGTAAACTGAGTACCTCTATATGATATGATAGAAACTGGGACTCCATGCAATCTAACGATCTCCTGAATGAATATCTCAGCTAACCGCTCCGAGGAGTATGTAGTACACACAGGAATGAAGTGAGCTGACTTGGTCAACCTATCCACAATCACCCAAACTAAATCAAACATCCTCGTTGTCCGAGGGAGTCCACTAAAAAGTCCATAGTGATCCTTTCCCACTTCCACTCGGGAATATCAATACGCTGAAACACGCCACCAGGCCTCTGATGCTCGTACTTGACCTGCTGACAGTTGAGGCACCGTGTTACATGTCTAACAATGTCCATCTTCATCTTCCTCCACCAATAATGCTGTTTCAAGTCTTGGTACATCTTCGCGACACCTGGATGAATAGAATACCACGAGCTATGGGCCTCCTCCAATATCAACTCACGAAGGCCATCAACATTGGGCACACATATTCGACCCTGCATCCTCAATACACCGTCACTATCAATAGTGACATATCTAGCATCATCATGCTGAAATCTGTCCTTAAGGACAAGAAAGTGTGGATCATCACATTGGTGCTCACGAATACAATCATATAAAGAAGACCGAGAGACAACACAAGCCAACACCATGTTGGGCTCTGAAACATCTAACCTCACTAGCCTATTGGCTAGCGCCTGAATATCATAAGCAAATGATCTCTCCTCAACTGGAATATATGCCTAGCTGCCCATACTGACCGCCTTCCAGCTCAAGGCATCGGCCACCACATTGGCCTTCCCCTGATAATATAGAATAGTAATGTCATAATCCTTGAGCAACTCAAGCCATCTCCGTTGTCTCAAATTAAGATCCCTCTGTTTGAACAAATGCTGGAGACTACGATGATCGGTATATACCTCACAGGACACGCCATACAAATAGTGCCTCCAAATCTTCAATGCATGAACTATGGCAGCTAGCTCTAAATAATGAACAGGGTAGTTGTTCCCATGAGGCTTCAACTGCCGAGAAGCATAAGCAATCACTCTACCCTCCTGCATTAATTCACAACCTATCCCCACCCTCGAGGCATCACAATATACAGTATATGAACCTGAAGCTGATGGTAACACTAATACTGGAGCTGTGGTCAAAGCTGTCTTGAGCTTCTGTAAGTTCTCCTCGCACTCATCCGACCACACGAATGGTGTACCCTTTTGCATCAACTTAGTCAAAGAAGAAGTAATGGATGAAAATCCCTGAACAAACCAGCAATAATACCCTGCCAAACCAAGGAACTCCTGATCTCTATAGCTGAGGACGGTCTAGGCCAACTCTACACCGCCTCTATATTCTTCGGGTCAACCTGAATACCATCACAAGACACCACATGACCCAGAAATGCTACTGACTCGAGCCAAAACTCACACTTGGAGAATTTAACATACAACTTCTCCTCCCTCAACCTCTGCAACATAATGCTCAAATGCTGAGCGTGCTCCTCCTGGCTACGGGAGTAGACTAGAATATCATCAATAAACACGATCACAAAGGAATCCAAGTAAGGCCTGAACACGTTGTTCATCAGATGCATGAATGCTGCTGGGGTGTTGGTTAGCCCAAAAGACATCACAAGCAACTCATAGTGACCATATCTTGTCTTGAATGCAGTCTTTATAATATTAGAGTCCCTAATCTTCAGTTGATGATAGTTTGAACGAAGATCAATCTTAGAAAACACCCTCGCGCCCTGTAACTGATCAAATAAATCATCAATGCGCGGTAGAAGGTACTTGTTCTTCACTATTACCTTGTTCAGCTGTCTATAATCAATAAACATCCGCATAGAACAATCTTTCTTCTTAACAAATAACAGTGGTGCACCCCACGGGGACACACTAGGGCGAATGAATCCTTTATCCAAAAGATCCTGAAGTTGTTCTTTCAATTCCTTCAGCTCAAATGGTGCCATCCGATAAGGAGGAATAGAAATGGGCTGAGTACCCGGCACCAAGTTGTGAGCACATGATTTTTGCACCGGGTAAATAATCTGGAAAGTCCCTCACAACAGGTACAGTATAAATGCTAGGAGACTCAGCTCCCACATCCCTCACCAATGCTAAATACGAAAAACACCCCTTTTCAACCATTCTCTAAGCTTTTAAGAATGAAATAACACGGCTAGGGACGTAATCGGTCGAACCCCGCCACTCAATCTGAGGAATACCAGGGAATAGCCAATGTAACTGTCTTGGCATGACAGTCCAATATAGCATAGCACGGAGACAGCCAGTTCATGCCCAATATCACATCGAAGTCCACCATCCCTAACAATAACAGATCCACCTGGGTCTCCAGACCCCCAATAGAAATAACACAGGATCTATAGACATGATCCACAATAATCGTATCACCCACTGGGGTGGATACATGAATAGGAAAATCAAGACTACCACGGGTCGTACCCAAATAATGTGCAAAATAAGAAGACACGTATGAATATGTGGACCCAAGATCAAATAGAACAGAGGCATATCTGTGACAGATAGAAATGATACCTATAATCACTGCATCTGAGGCAACTGCATCACGCCTGTCGGGGAGTGCATAGAATTGTGCCTTACCCCCACTGGATCGCTCCTCATCTCTAGGGCAACCACGAGACGACTGACCTCCACCTCTACTAGCCTGAGATGGTGCTGAAGAGGATGGTTGATCCCTCTGCTGAGACCTATCCCTCCGAAGTCGAGGGCAGTGCCTCCTCATGTGGCAAAGTTCGCCACAATCAAAACAACTACCTGGTGCTGGAGAAGGGGACTGAAGGGAACCCCTCACCGCAGACGAACCCTGGGCTGATAAAATTGTAGGTGCTGTACTCTGAACTGGGAGGGCATTAAGTGAAGACTGGCCCTGCTGAAATCCCTAGAGGCCACGACCAGAAGAAGAAGCTCTGCTCTGCTCTAGGCGGCCTAAATGAGAAAGTCTAGATGAGTAACCTCTGCCTTGTTGAAACCGCCCTCTAGATGGAGCACCACTGAAGCTACCAGAACATCGAGGCCTCTTGGCCTCCCACTCCTCCTGCTCACGGTGATGATCCACCTCAATAGAGCGTGCCATATCCACAACCTACTCAAAAGATGATAATAGTACTCTCTCTGGTCATCAAAATGCGAATGGAGTAGTTGAGGCTATCAATGAACCTCCTAATCTTCTCCAGATCTGTCGGGATCATCCATATGGCATGCCTAGCCAACTGGGTATATCTCAGATTATACTGTGTCACTGACATGTTGCCCTGTACAACCACTCAAACTAGCGATGAAGCTCCTCACGACGGGACTAAGGTACATATTTCTCTAAGAAGAGTAGAAATCTGCTGCTAGGTAAGAGGTGCTGCTCCCGCAGGCCTACGCCTCTCAAACTCCTCCCACCAATCGAACGATGGACCAGTAAACTGGAAGGTAGTAAATGAAACCCCGCTGGGCTCAAGAATACCAGTTGTACGTAGCATCCTCTGGCACTTATCTAAGAAACCCTGGGCATCCTCGCCCTCAGCGCCACAGAAATGGGGTTGCTGGAGTCTACCAAATCTCTCTAGACAATGCTGCTCGTCGTCGGGCATAGCCTAAACCATATGCTCTGGAGCTGGTGCAGCTGGAGGAATAACTGGTGCAACCCCCTGAGCAGAGACCGCCTCCAGCATCTGAAGTCCATGTACCACCTGCTCAGGTGTGCGAGCTGCGGGGGTCTGCTGACCACCCCCTGTCTCGGATGTCGCTGCTTTAGCGGTAGCTGATACTACCTGAGCCAATCCAAAATATACTGATAATATCTCGGCCAAAGTCTCCTGAAGGCCAGGAATGACAATAGACACCGTCTAGGCCTGAGCTGGTGCTGCTGGAGCATCAACCACTGGGGGCTGCTCCTGAATAGGTACAATGGGCGGCTCAGCTGGCACTGCCTCAGCTGCCCTACCTCTATCTCGACCACGGCCGCGCCCACGGCCTCTAGCAGGTGGCAATAGTGGTCGTCCACCTCATCCTGAAGCTCGAGTTCTCGCTATCTGCGAGAGAATAGAATACAGAAGTTCAGTTCTCAGAACAACAAGATCGCTCGACAGAGTTCAAGAAATGTGAAGTGTTTCCTAAAGGTTTGCAGCCTCACGAGGATAAGTATAGGCATCCCCGCACCGATCCACAAGACTCTACCAACATGCTCAAGACTCATGAGGCCTAGTAACCTAGGCTCTGATACCAACTTGTCACGACCCCAACCCGGTCGTGATGGCGCCCAACACACTGCTAGGCCAGCCCGACCAATCAACAGAAACACGGAGCTATCATCTCACAATTAACCCCTTTAAGCATAAACTATGATAGTATAATAATGAAAATATTCAACACACTGGGATTAGATATCCCAAACCAGTGTAACCTCCTAACGGAAACAGGAGTCACAAGTCATGAGCCTCTACCAGAATATATAAGATGTGATAGTGTATACAACTGTGCACAAGTGCGGAATAGATAGAAACAAAATAAGGAAAAACTGGAGAGCCAGGTCCTGCGGACGCTGGCAGCTACCTCGACTGTCTAAGAGCAAATCACAAGCTGCTACAGAATCAAGCCTGCTGCGATGTACCTGGATCTGCACACAAGCTACAACGAGTAAAGTGAGTACTTCCAGACTCAGTGGTAATAAGCAGGGGTAAGAAAACGTAGGTAAGAAAACCCAATACAACACTAAGTAAAGCTATACACAATACCATGCATCTGTATCAACATGAACAATATCCGAACCAGGAATATCAGCTATCAACAATATAATAGGTATATCTAAATGCAATGCAATGCATGAATATGACCGCTACGGCACGTAGCCCGATCCATTTGGGTACCCGTGCTCACTATGGGGGTTCAGACTCTGGAAGGGCTCCTACTGCCCAAACACAATATCAATGATATGATGCGGCACGCAGCTCGATCCACTACCAGTCCAGCTACATGCAATGCAAGCCTCACAGGGACAGAAATGTCATCTGAAATCTCGTTTATCATTTTCAGTAGAAAATAGTATTTTCAGAAATTCCAGAGTTTGGAAAACAATTTTAGACAGTAATAGCTCAGGGATGGTATCAATATAGCATGTCAATATCATAGAAACAATAGCATCTATCCTCGCGGGATCCCAATAACTGGCTCACTGCCCAAAGATATACACAACCATCTAAGTAGGAGGTTCACCGGCTCAATAATAGCCAACTATATAGTATAGTATCAACAGGTCGGACTAAGCCACAGTCCCCAATCACATTCGACCCTGCACTCACGGGAGAGTATGTGTCTCGCCTCAATACAATGTCACAAAGTAATATACCGGGGTTTCGAACCCGCTGGTCATCACCCACACCCATTACTCACCTCGACTTAGCTCGAAGACTAGTCCGAAATGCCCTTGCCACAAGAATCAGCCTCCACAGGTGTAGAATCTGATCAAAATCAATAGAAATACATCAAAATAGGCCAAAGGGACATTACCCAATCGAAACAACTCGAATTATACCAAAAACCACAAAGTTGCCAAAACCCGACTTTCGGTACGCTTCTAAAAAAATCACAAAAGTAACATATTCGGATTCCTTATCTCAACACGAGTCCATACATATAAAGTTTATCGAAATCGGACTCCGTTTGCCCATTCAAATTGATGATTTACCATAACCTAGGCTTAGGGCAGAAATCCCCCATTAATTTTCACATTAACAGTGAAATAATTGAAGATTCTACGATAAAATCACGTATTTAGGCCATAAAACTTACCTCCGATGTTTACCCGGTGAAATCCCCTTCAATTCCCGTCAATTTGCTCTCTAGGAACTCAAAAATGGAGGTTTTGTGTAAATGGGTCGCGAATGAACTGTTCTGATTTTTAATATTTCTGACAGGCATTTAACACTATGCGATCGCAGCCCTTGGCATGCGGTCGCAGTGAATTAATTTTCCTGGGCTAAAAAATACTCTACGCGATCGTAGCCTCTGGCACGCGATCGCGATGTACAAAAATCTGGGTGACTGAATTTCCTTCTACACGATCACAGCCTTTGGCCCGCGATCGCAATGACCAACCTTTCGCCTCTACGCGATCGCAAAACTCGCTCCACGATCGCAGAGCTTCCATACTCGACCATACGCGATCGCAGACGGACCCTCGCGATCGCGATGCACATCAAATTCCTCTTACGCGATCGCAGGAAGCACTTCGCGGTCGCGAAGAACAAAATGCCTTCATTTTTATTGCAGCAGATCAGCAGTGCCTTTTTGGCACAAAATGGTCCGTTTGGACCCCCGGATTAATCCCGAGGCCCTCGGGACCCCAACGAAAACAACCAACCTACTCCAAAACACGATACAAACTTTTTCCAATCATAAAAACACGCCCTTAAACACAAAAATCATCGAATCAAAGCGAATTCAAGCCTAAGTTCCATCTAGAACTTCCGAAAATAACATCCAATCAAAAATCTGACCAAACGACGTCCGAATGACCTGAAAATTTGCAGACATATCCAAAATCACCTAACGAAGCTACTGCAATTGTCAGAATTCCATTCCGACTCATAGATCAAAATCTCACCCACCGTCGGATTTCGCCAAAATTCAACCTTAGCCAATTCAAGCCTATTTCTACATCGGACCTCCAAATTCAATTTCGGTCGCTCCCCTAAGTCACAAATCACCTCCCAGAACTAACCGAATCATCAGAATTCAATTCCGAGCGCTCTGACCAGATAGTCAAGTCCAGGTTGACTTTTCATAATCAACTTCATTTTAAAAGGCTATATGCCTCATTTTCAACCAGAATCACTCCTAACTCACCCGATAGACTCTAACATTGATATAGTAACATGAAACACATAAATGAAGCTGTAACGGCGTGGTAATTCCCATGATGACGGCCCGGGTTGTCACACCTTATGCCTCACATCGTATTTTGCCAACAATTTTTCAAATGCCCGATTACAGAAGTGAGTGTCCCCGTCGCTTATAATTGCCCTCGGTGTCCCAAAGCGAGTGAATATGTTTTTCTTGAGAAATCCCACCACCACCTTAGCATCATTGGTGTGTAATGCTACAACTTCCACCCATTTGGACACATAATCTACAGCAACAAGAATATACCTATTTCCATAGGAGCTGATGAAGGAACCCATGAAATCTATCCCCCAGACATCAAATACTTCTACCTCTTGGATTGGGTTCATGGGCATCTCGTGACGCCGGGAGATATTCCCGGTGTATTGACATTCATTGCACCCTTTCACCTACAAGTGAGCATCTTTAAACACTGTTGGCCAGAAAAATCCGTCCTCAAGTACCTTAGCTGCTGTTCGAACTCTTCCAAAATGGCCACCGCCGAAGCATGACAAGCCTGCAAGACAGAAGATTGTTCGATCTCGGGAACGCATCTCCAGATCATGTTATCAAGACAAATTCTAAACAAGTAGGGCTCATACCAATAGTACAATTGGTTTTCATGAAATAATCTTTTCCTTTGAACCGATGACAGGTCGTGAGGAACAATACCACTGGCCAGGTAATTTGCATAGTCTGCATACCATGGCGCTTCAAGAAGAGTGGTAGCGAGCAGCTGCTTGTCAGGAAAGGTTTCCATAATTTCTTCACTTTCTTTAACATTTTTGGCTCCTTCAAGTCATGATAAGTGATCAGCGACTTGATTTTTAGTGCATGTGCGGTCACAAATTTCAAGATCAAACTCTTGCAGAAGCAACACCCAACGAATTAGGCGCGGCTTAGAGTCCTTCTTTTCAATTAAATATCCAAGTGCTACATGGTCAGTGTATACAATTACCTTGGATCCGATGAGATAGGACCTGAACTTGTCAAAGGAGAACACTACCGCCATCATCTCCTTTTCCATCACAATGTAATTTAGCTGGGCTCCACTCAATGTTCTACTAGCATAATAGATTGGATGCATCAGCTTGTCCTTCTGCTGGCCCAGCACTGCCCCCACTGCATAGTCACTAGTATCGCACATGAGCTCGAATGGTTGCTCCCAGTTGGGGGCAATAATGATTGGTGCTGTGACCAGCCCCTCTTGTCTTAATGCAGTGCTGCAATCATCAAAAAATACAAAAGGGTGATCTTTTCCCAGTAACTTACGGAGGGGATTGACAATTTTGGAGAAGTCTTTAATGAACCTCCGGTAAAAATCGGCATGTCCAAGAAAGCTTCTAATGGCTTTGACAGAAGTTGGTGGAGGCAGCTTTGCAATGACATCAACTTTTGCTCGATCGACCTCAATTCCCTTGCTAGACACTCGGTGCCCCAAGACTATTCCTTCTTGTACCATGAAGTGGCACTTTTCCCAATTTAGAACCAAGTTAGTCTCAATGTACCGTTTCAGCACACGCGTCAGATTGACAAGGCATTCGTCAAACGAATTCCCTACCATTGAGAAGTCATTCATGAACACCTCCATAATATCTTCCACCATGTCAGTAAATATATCCATCATGCACCTTTGGAATGTGGCAGGTGCATTGCATATGCCAAATGGCATCCTCCTGAAGGCAAAAATGCCATATGGGCATGTGAATGAGGTATTTTCTCTATCCTCAGGGGCAATAGAGATCTGATTGTAGCCTGAGTACCCATCCAAGAAGAAAAAATGTGACCTCTCTACCAACCTGTCGAGCATCTTGTCAATGAAGGGAAGTGGGAAATGGTCCTTTCAGGTGGCTAGATTCAGTTTCCGGTAGTCCATGCCGATCCTCCAGCCGGTGACGGTTCTTGTTGAAATTAACTCATTGTTTTCATTTTTCACAACCGTCATGCCACCCTTCTTTGGTACACATTGAACTGGGCTAACCCAACTACTATCAGATATTGGAAAAATAATTCCCGCGTCTAGCCACTTTATCACTTCCTTCTTCACCACTTCCATCATATTTGGGTTCAGCCTTCTCTAGTGTTCCCTGGAAGGTTTGTGTCCCTCTTCCAGGAGAACCTTATGCATGCAATAGGCGGGGCTGATCCCCTTTATGTCTACCATGGTCCAACCAATGGCAGTGTTGCATTCCTTGAGTACCTGTATAAGCTGTTGAGCCTGCACATCTAGCAAACCAGATGAGATAATAATAGGTAAAGTGGAGTTATGGCCTAGAAATTCATAACTGAGATGAGCTAGTAATGGCTTTAGTTTCAGCTTGGGTGGTTCCTCAATGGATGGTTCTGGTGGAGGGGTCTCTCTATTTTCTAGGTGTAGAGGTTCAAACTCCAAATTTCTATCCCAAAACCCTCTACCTTCATGTGCTAACACCCATTTCGCAAAACATTCACCATTTACCTCCTTTAAGTTCATTAGGCATGCCTGTAGTGGATCTTCAGCTATCAATGCTACATCATTTGTCTCTACTATCACATCTACTGTATCGATAAGAGAGCAATTTGCGAACTCACTAGGGCGCCTCATAGATTTCTGTACATTGAATATTATCTCTTCATCGTTTAGTCTCATCTTGAGCTCCCTAGTATCACAATCGATCAATGCTCTCCCCGTGGCTAAGAATGATCTTCCTAAGATTATAGGAATCTTCTCATCCACCTTGCAGTCTAGAATTACAAAGTCGGTGGGAAACAAAAACTTCCCCATCTGAATAAGCACATCATCTAATATCCCGAATGGCCGTTTTACAGTCCTATCAGCAAGCTGTAGTAACATTGAAGTAGGCCTGGCTCTCCCAATGCCCAGCCTCTTATAGATCACCAAGGGCATAGGATTTATACTAGCCCCCAAATCACACAATGCCTTAGTTTAATGGGTATAAGATTTATAGATCACCAAGGGCATATGTTTCCTGCTGCACATCAATATTTTCAGTTGCTGGCTGGACTGTAACTTCTGTCAACCCTGTTGACTCATCCAGTTCAATGGGTACTGGAATGAGTGTCTCAGCCTGCAAATTGCCTCTAGTTGTCTCCTGTTCAGCATCAAGACCTCTACAATTTCTCAGACTCACTGCCATCAGCTGCTTTGGGACTTGATCTTTTGGGTTAGTTTGAGTGTCTGTAAGTAATGTCCCTTGAGGACGATTGTTCAGTTTCATAGAAATATGGCCCACTTGCACCTCGATATTCTTAATAGCTGCATCGTGTGCATCTACTCTTTTATTGATTTTGGCATTAGACCGGATAACATGCTGCATCATAGCTTCTAACCTTGCGAACCCATCTTCATGTCTACCCCAATGTTGTTGTGGAGGTGGATGATACCCTTGATGCTGATTGTTGAAAGCCTGAGGTCTAGGATATGGAGCCATAATGTTGGGTGGCCTCATACCTCCTGCATTGTATTGTGGCTGAGGGGCCTGTATTGCTGTGGAGCCTGCTGACCCCAATTCTGGTTTCCTTGTCGCTGACCTCCATAATTATCCACATAATTCGTGTCTTCATACTGATTATGATGTTCCTGATCTGCAGCCCATGGGTTACCTATGGGTTGGCTAATGCAAGATGTGCATAAACCCCCATTGGTAGTATCTACAATATGTACCTGCTACTTAACTCCGGATTCTTCCACCCTTTTGGTCAGGATGCTCATCTGTGTCAAAAGAGTAGCCATGTTCACTGCCATAGTGTGGGAAGGGTCCAGAGGCACAGAGTATACCACTGGAGTGATAGGAGCATTCTGGTTGTCCATCCTGAGTTTTGAGCCATCTTGTCTAGCAAATTCTGGCCTTCTCTCCAGGTCTTGCTTAGAAAAGCCCCACCCGCTGAGGCATAAACTATATTCTTCATGCTATCCGAGACCCCCATATTAAACCTTTGACCAAACATCTGTTCTGGAACCCCACGGTAAGGACACATGACTACCATACCCTTAAATCTGCCCCAAGTCTCATGCAATGTCTCCATAGGTTTTTGCTTGAAGCTTACAATCTCATCAATTTGTTGAGCTGTTTTGTTAGGTGGATGGAACTTGTTGTAGAATTGTTTGACTAACCAATCCCATGTTGTTATAGAGTTGATAGGGAGTGAGTTGAACCATACCTGTGAAGCTCCTATAACTGAGAAGGGAACAACAATAGCCTGATAGCTTCCGGTGTCACATTGGGTTGTCTCTGCGTCTTGCATATAGAGAGAAAATTCTACAGATGCTGTTGAGGGTCATCAACCTGTGTCCCAGAAAATAGTCCCTTGTTTTGCAACAAGTGTAGCATATTGTTTGTAATCTGGAATGATTCAGCTTAAATGACAAGCACAATAATGGCAGTTGCCAAGTTATCAACAGTTGGTTGTGCCCAATCAAACAGTGCACCCTCAGGTGCCTCCTGCGCCTCTTCCCTTACATTCAACCCAGCTTGCAGGTTAGGATCATTTACGTCTCCCATATCAATGTCGAATTTCAGTGTCTGTTAGGATTATTGATTTCATTTGTTTGCACGGTTCAGTGCCCGGAATGTTTGCTCTGGGTCTGAGAGTCCTTCAAGTAATTCTCCAATCCTTGTAGATTTTCTATGCATGCACTTGAGCAACCAATTCAACAATCGTCAAGATTTTCAATCAAAAGTTAGGTAGAGAGAAATCTGACTATAATAAGATTCTTGTAATTCTGTCAATGACAATTGAAAAATTAAAATAAATATGTTTTTTGAGTGCAATTACTTGCTTTGTTTGAAATTAGCTATACTTTATGTGTTTGAATAAGTAGAAATTAGAAAAAATCAAAAAAAAATTAGGCTAGGCAATTATTTTGTTTTAATTAATTAGTTTAAAGAAGAAAATTAGCAAAAATAGTTCTCAATAGCGGAAATTAGAGAAAAATAGTAGAAAAATTGCAAAAAATATTAGATAATTAGCATAAGTAGGAAATTAGGTTTTTATAACATTCCATAAAAGAAAAGAAAAAAAAAGTATAAAAGAAAATACATAAAAATAATTAAAATCAGAAAAATACAAAAATAGGTAGGGTATAATAAGATTGGGCCAATTGAAGAGAATCTGAAGGCCCAAATGCATTGGCCCAAGGGATCTGATCCAATTGTTGGGATTGAGATGATCTCGGCCGTTCATTTCATCAGATCCAACGGTTGGAAGCATTAATGAGTTTTATTTGATAATCAATATGAGAGAAGTGATCTCGGCCGTCTGTTTTAGTTGATCCAACGACTAAGCCTTTGGTCTCCTAGGCAATGAAACGACGCCGTTTTAGTAACGCCCCTGTGAGCCGTTGATCTTCATCTAACGAACGGCTCAGATCACCTCGTATGACCGGCCTATAAAAGGCTTTGGTCTGAATTTCTCGCCCATTTCTTTCTAACCCTAGAGACCAGCCGCCTATTTCCTCTCTTCGTCTTCACCATCTTCTTCAGACCTCAACGGCCATGGCGGCCACCACCCCCATGGTGGTCGCCGACCTTTCTACTCCCTTCTCTTTTCGTTTCCTCCTTCTTCTACATCAAAAACTATCGAAATCAGACCCTTTCTTCTGAAACGACGGTCACCGGAACTCCGCCGGTGACCACCAAACAATGAGAACCGTACCCAAACCAACGCCATTCGATCCCCCTCGTCTTAATCTACCCAACCGTACCACCCACATCCCTCGAATCTCCTTGGAACTCGTCGAATATCCAAAAGAAGGTCACCGGAAACCTAACTCCGGCGACTCAAAACCAAACCCTTCTTCAAGACTTTGTCTTTTACACTCCCAAACCCCCCTCTGCAACTCAAAGCCCTAAAAGGTTTCATCTTTAAGCCTAAAAGAAAAATCAGAAAGAAAAACAAAAAAAAGAAGCAAGGGAATAAAGAAAGACATCTGGGAGTTTGAAAAGAATAAAGAAAAGAAAAGAGAGAGATTAGGAAGCTCGGGGGACAGGACCTGCGAGCTAAGTGCTCCCTTCCCTCTCTGTGTTTAGTTTTCTATTTACTTCATGTTTCTTTTGTGTTTTATCATGTCTTGTGTAGTCCGATGCATGTATTAGGGTTATCTTACATTTTTGTTTGTCTCTCTAGTTTAAAATGATCTGTTCTTAGTACTACTGTTCTTCTTCATCCTTGATGTGTTTTAATTTCCCTTCTGTTTTTCTTGTCTATGTTAGAATGCATGTTTAGTTTCAGTCTTAATCTTAGCCGTATGATTCTCATTCTTCTTCATCTCCTATTTATACTAGGGATTTTTTCTTTGGTGTTGGCTTATAATACCTCTTTTGTTCTTTTTATCTGCTAATTGACATGTTTAAGATGGGAACTTGGTCCAATGATCCGGGTTTTCATTTCTGTCATAAGATTAGGGATTTTTCTTCATCTATGCTTCATGTCTTTCCTGTTCATCTTCACTTCTACTATCCGTTCACTTGCATGTGTTAGATTAGGTTTAGCTTTTGAAAAGTTTAGGTCTAATGGTTCTGATTATTGTCATTCTTTTCCATTCTGTTAGAGCCATGCTTTCTCCTGAAATTTCTTTATGAGTTTACCTGTATGTGCTTAGTCCAGAACATGTCGAGCATAATTAGGACTTCCAAAAATCCTCTAAGTATAAGGTAGTTCTGACTAAACCTGCTTCATGTTTAATTGACACATTGTGTTATGGAATCTGAGTAACAAGTCTTTGATTGAAATTCAACAATACTCAATCCCTTTCTCTGAGTTTTGATTAATCGATGAGTGATTCTGATTTCATGAATATGTGTGCAATTTTGTGAAAATGGCTTTGTTTGCAATAGCCTTGTGTTAAGATGATTACTGTTAATACCTATCATGCTTAGGTGAATTGGTTATAGCTGTTTAGTATTAGGTTCCATGAAAATGGCTAGTTTTTAAATAGGTTAAAACTCAAAATGAACAAAATAGGCTATAAGGTTAATAATTGGCCTAAGAATGGTCAACCTTGCAAAAGGTTGACCAACTCTATAAGGCCCAAACACACCAGCCCACTCTCAAAGGATGCTGGTTGTGCAAAAATGGTCAAGCCTGCAAATGCAGACTTGCCCAGGCTCTCTTTTGAGCCCTGGACATTAAGTGGCCAAACCTGCAAAGGTTCTGGGCCCAACAGTTCAGCAAATGGGTTTAATTACCCAGGCTAAGTCTCAACTTGAGACTGGCCATTAGTTTAATAGGTCATTTAAGCAGGCTAGTCCTGCAATTTAAGATTAATTGACTTGAAAATCACAAAAGGAGGTTATTAAGCAATAATTGGCCTAAGAATGGTCAACCTTGCAAAAGGTTGACCAATTCTTAAGGCCCTAACACACAGTCCACCTTAAAAAGGGGCTAGTTGTGCAAAATGGCTAAGTCTGCAAATGCAGACTGGCCCAGGCTCTCTTTTGAGCCCTGAACATTAAAGTGGCCAAACCTGCAAAGGTTTTGGGCCCAACTGTTCAGTAATTGGGTTTAATTACCCAAGCTAAGTCTCAACTTGAGACTGACTAGCTTTTAAATAGTTTAATTTCAATAATAAAGCAGGCTAGTCCTGCAATTAGTTTTAAAATTGAAATGAATTGGTCTTAATCAACTGGAACTAATTAGAAGAGGCTAGAATTGAAATAGTTTTAATGTTAGATCTGGCCAGCCCTTAAATACCAATGCAAGGGCTGGCTGTTAGTTAAATAAGTCCAAAAGAAGCTGAAACTTGACCTAGGCAGGTCTGGTAAATCAGTAAAACCTTTGAGGGCATATAGGGAACTTGAAATAGTATTTTAGTGAATAGTTTGAAACTTAAGAGGGTAAGGGAGTCATTTGTACCCCTGATTTCTGCAATTTTGCAGAGATTTAAGCGTATAATGGTCTCCCTAAAATGGGAAATCTGTAAAAATCCCAAACCCTTAGGGCTACATTGGTAAAAACCCATAAAAAGGAATCTTTAGAACCTTCCAACACATGCTGGAAGGGTTTCTGTTAACTGAAATGGGACTTTAGTGTATATTTCATAAATTTTAGAGGGGGAGAAGTGGGATTAATCCCATACTTTCTCCCCAAGTTTTCAGCTCTTTTGCCCAACTATAAATACACCCTAAAAGAGGCTGAAGAGGGGTTCGAAAAATTGGTATCTGAAATTCATTTAGTACAAAGCTTCAGAGTAAAAATATAGCAAGGGAATAGGGCTTTCTAGGATTTTTGGAGTGAGAATCTATTGATTTCAAATCCGATTCATTGGGTTTTCTGCTCGATCATTTGCCTGGTTCTCTACTTGTGTGCTGTTGCTGGGTCCTCTGTTATTGTTGCTGTGATTTTGCCTTGTGGATCTTCAGTCACTGTTGCATTGCTGTTTGGATCTATTGCTGTTACTTATCTGCCTAATCCCCTAGAACTCATTGGTTTCTTTGCTGATTTAGGTACTCTTCTGTCTATTAGAAGCTGTAATGGCAAGTTTGACTGAAATAGAAATGAAGATCTGGACTCGATTATATGCTGCCTTATAGTCTGTTTTAGTATTGCTAGTTTAGATTTGTAATTTACCTATTGTAGTATCCTGTAGTAGCTGAAAAACGAAAAAACAAAAACATTGTAATAAGTAGTAACATAGTAGTAGTAGTAAGTAGCACCTCACTTAGCTAATTAGGTAAAATCTCTAAAACGAAGTCTATTAGCAATCACATGAGTCGACAACAGTCAATGCTCACGCAATTAGTTTGTTTCGTAGATTAATATTGGAATCTGAGTAAGATAAAAGAGACTAATTTAATAAAGGGTGAAACTGATTTCGATGATATCAAATGAGCTTAGCTTACAGTAATATTAGTGTTTAGTCATATCAGTGAATTAGTATGTGGATACAGATAAGTCCAAAAGGAAAGAAGTAAGGGAAAATTGATAAATCACTTGTAATGGGGTCTGTGACACAGTATGAACGAGGACGAATAAGAATCGGCAGTTGTGTATACACCATCAGGTCAATTAGCTTAGATAAGTTGTCATTAACAAGCAATTAGATTGTTTAAATACAGTCTCATAAAGTTAAACCACTTCTTAGCTCGTTAATTTTAATGTTGTTTAGGACATTAGCAGAAGACAAAAGGATAGGAGTAGTTCATTCATGTATACACTGAATAGTTGTAATTTAGAATTAATATTGATCTCTTTGTACAGTGATTCGACTCCTCTAATGAATAAAAGTAATTTGATTTCGCTTCTTAATCCCGTATGATTGCGTTATTTCTGGTTCTTTGTATCTACTTTCATAGTTATTTACTTCCAATTGGTTTGGGCCTAATATGCAATATGAGTTTGGACCATAATAGGCCAGCGAACGAGGCCAGCGAGAAGTCCTAAAACTGCCTGGGCATCGAAGACCTGGCAGTTCGAACGTGTGTTTAATGAAGAGAAGACCAGGCCCCATTAAATAACAAAATTCGACGGGCCTGGAATGTTTAATACTACAAATCGATTAAGGCAAAAACAATGTATAGCAAATATAGTTGAACAAATAGGATTGGACCTTAATAAATAATTGGGACGAGCCTCGCATAACGTTGAACAAGCGGGGCCCCCATTTAGTAATGGTTTAATATAATTAGACTCGGGAAGACTACTAGCTAATTCCATAGTCTTACCCAAAACAATCGAAAGCCGATAGACTATTTTAGGGCACGATTTTAATATACCTTCCATTGAACGAGTGTGCACTTGGTGCGACTCAAATCCAAATCTCGACAAAGCTGAAATACACCGAAAGTCATAGGCGTACTGGTTGCGGTATGACTCGAGGCGTGTTTTCGCAATGCCGCAAATTCCGTAAAAATAATACTTAAGGTAAAAGGCACTATATGTTGTTAAAATCTGTGATTAAGTCAAACAAGAGTCGAGAACGACAATTGAGCGACCGTGCTAAAACCACGGAACCCGGGAATGCCTAACACCTTCTTCCGGGTTAACAAAGTTCCTTAACCAGATCTTTGTTTCGCAGACATTTTTGAAAGAGTCAATTTCCTCGGATTCAGGATTAACCGGAGACTTGGGACACCATTATCTTCCCAAGTGGCGACTCTGATTAATCTCAATAAAATCCCGAACCGATTGTCCTTTAATTGGAAAAACTCCTTCCTCTACGTTATTTTATCCGTTTCGGATATCTGAGCGTCGGGGTATACCCTACGAGCGTATTTATATGCTTGTTCCCAAAGTGGGGTGTAAAAAGGGAGGTGTGACAGCTCTAGCGACTCTGCTGGGGATAAGTAACCCAGAACTTCGGTTCAGGGTTTAAGAACTCGAGCTCCTTAGAATTTCCGTTCGTGATATTGTTTGACTTCATTATATGATTTGAACAACATGCTATATGCTTTATCGCTTTGATATTACGTGGATTGTATATAAAAATTGTGCCGAAAAACCCTTCTCTCTTCACCCCCGGGGATGTTCTTACTGGTTGAGACTCCCCTTTCTGTTAAGTCACCCAAAATTAAGAAAAAAGAGGCCGGATAAGTTACAAAGCCGATTGACTCCGCGAGTCACTGGTACGTAGCCCCTTCCTCGACTCGAGTTGTCCGCTCGGGTACACGGTCTAGTACCGATAAAACTTCAGGATATTGAACCTAGATCTAGGACGATTATTTGCATCATATTTGACTTAGGGGACTCAACACGGGGGTTGGGTCCGTCTAGGACAGGTGACCCGGTATTGAAAAGACCGAGCGTGCTATGTGTTGCATTTATTATTTGCTAAATTCCTGAAAAAATAAAAAAAAAAGAGGAAATTTAAAAAAAAATATCGAAATGTCGACGAAACGCTGTCGAAAGTTTGAAAAGAAAATTTAAAAAATAGGTGGAACAATTTTTGTTGAAATAATTGGTCAAATAATCTGACCGAACTACGCTGGTTTGATTCTCCCCATTAGGTGGGATACGTAGGCAACCCTCATCGGGTCCAACCACCCCTTTTAAAAAATCAAAAAAAATGTGTGTCAATAAAATCAAAGTGATGCCGTTTTTGAAAATAGCCGAATGTTCCGAAAGGACGCCGGAAGGCTGTTTTTGCAAAAATGGCCACTTTGAAGTATTTTCTTTTTCTTTTTGAATAATGGCCTTGAAATATTCCATGTGGAAATGTTGAAAGGCCGTATTCACAAAATCAAGTTCGGGTTCACATCCCGTTTGCAAAAATAACCAAAAAATGTCAAATTTTTTATTTTGTTATAAATAAGTCGGGTGATGCTATTCTTGCTTAAAATAAGCCGAATGTCCCTCAAAAAGACGCCGGAAGGCTGTTTTTGCAAGAATAGCCACTTTGAGTCATTTGTAAATAATTTTGGACACAACCTTGAAATATTCCCTCGCGAAAATGTTGAAAGGTTGTATCCGCAAAATCACGTTTGGAGTCATCACTCAACTTTACAAAAATAACCACTTTATCAAATAAAGCCATTACATGGCTGAATTTTTGCTGAAATAACCACATTTTTGCATTTTAACTTCCTCATTCTTGTGTTGGCCGGTGTCGGTGCTGAACGATGCCCCATAGGCCCCAGGATAAAAATTTTGAATTTGCATCTTCTTAAGTAAAATTTTGCAAAAAGAGCCACTTTGTCTAAATAAGCCATTACATGGCCAATTTATGAAAAATAGTCTTGTGTTGGTTTCTGGTGATGCCGAACGATGCCCCATGAGCCACAAGATAAAAGAAATTTCAAGTTTATCTTTCTTAAATAAATTTTGCAAAAATAGTCATTTTGTCAAATAAGCCATTATGTGGTCAATTTTGTAGAAATAGTCATAATTGACACCAAAAAAATATTCTTTTTCTTGTAGAAATCTCCTACACAAGTTTGTAGTTGGAGTCGGCTTCTATAATTTTCCTTCAAAAAAAATCAAAAAAAAAATAAAAAAAAATCAAATAAACATCTCTTTATTTCTTGCATTAATTTGCAAGAACTACGCTCGGTCTGATTCATGCGGGGTCATGATACGTAGGCAATCCACATAGGATTCGACCATTTCCATAACAAAAAAAATGAAAAAAAAACTACAAAAGAAAAAAAAAGGAAAAATGAAAAAACCACAAAAAGGGAAAAAGAAAAGAAAATAGCAAAAAGAAAAACAAAGGAAATCAATAAGTGGAATACCTTAACGCTAACCCGGTGGTTTCGTTTTGTTGATCCAGAAAGTCGAGGTGGTTGGTTGTGGTAAATTGGAAAGAAAGATCCAAGGAAAATGATAACCGGCGTCGAAGCTGTTACGAGTGCTCAAGAGACTCAGGGTCAGAAAATTCAACAAGGGTCTACTGTGGTTGAGGAAAACAGAGCATTGAAACAACAAATGACCAAAATGCGTCAAGCATGGGCCAATGGCCAAGGACAACCTTCTCATGAGTCACAATCTGCTATACAGCAAGAACAGTACCACTCTCCCGAGTACCACTCGTACTCGTTTGACCTTCCTGCAAACGTTGAGAAGCCTACCCGAAAGAATGTACAAGAAGAAATGGCCCAAAGATTGAAGAGATTAGAACAACGGCTGAAAAACATGCAAGAAATGGCAGGTCAAAAGAGTGTTGCCTTCAGAGATCTTTGTATGTTCCCCGATGTCCACTTGCCGCCTGGTTTCAAGGTTCCCAAATTGGAAAAGTATGATGGACGTGGAAACCCCATAGCCCACCTGAAAAGGTATTGCAACCAATTGAGAGGTGTGGGAAGAAAAGAAGAATTGCTTATGGCTTATTTTGGGGAAAGCCTCTCGGGAGTAGCATCTGAATGGTTTTGGGATCAGGACGTATCTGGTTGGCACGTCTGGAATGATTTGGCACGAGCCTTTATCAAACAGTTTCAATACAATATTGACGTCACCCCAAACCGCATTTCCCTTTCTAAACCGAAAAAGAAACCAACTGAAAGTTTCAGGGAATATGCCATCAAATGGAGAGAGCAGGCAGCGAGAGCTAAGCCACCCATGAATGATCACGAGTTGGCCACTGTTTTCCTTCAAGCTCAAGAGCCGGATTACTTTCAAAACATGATATCTGCAGTTGGTCACTCATTTGAAGAAATAATCAAAATGGGAGAAATGGTGGAAGATGGTCTTAAGACAGGCAAAATTATAAGTCAAGCAGCTCTCAAAGATGCGGCTCAGGATGTCCAAAGTGAATTTAGTGATGTGTATGGGAGTGATGAAGAAATCATGATGATGTCGGGGTCAAGAAGAGGTCCTATGAGAACATCTCAAAGGTATACACAACCTCATCAAGTTTTCCATGACCCTCTTAAGCATTACTACCCGCCTCGGAACCCTCCACACTCTGTTGATCCAGTCCAGTATGTTGCTCAATCCTCAAAACACCCAAGAAAGCGTGCCCGAACATCACAAAATCTTTACCAGCCTTCGCAAAATTTTCAAATACCTTATAACCCACATCCAAGCCAGGGGTATGGAAAGGAACAGAAGTTGAAAGATAATTTTACACCAATAGGAGAGTCCTATGCAAGCTTGTTTGAGAAGCTAAAACAACGTGGCGTGATTGCACCCATCCCTCCAAATCGGGTGGACCGACGTGCGAGAAGTTTTGACTCATCCAAAAGGTGTGAATACCACTCCAATGCCCTGGGGCACGATGTTGAAAGTTGTCGGGATTTGAAAAGAGAGATAGAAAGAATGATTCAGGAAGGAATAATTGCGGTCCAAGGCGGTGGCATCCATAACATTGCACAGAATCCTTTACTTGCACATAACGGAGCACATTTTGTGGGAATGATGCCCGGTGACGTGGGTGATGAAAATCTTCTTGGGAGGTCAATTGAAGTTGAAGATATTGAAACAGAAAGTGATCTTGGCAACATTAATGCAGAATTCAGTGGCTAGGATGCCATGCTTGTCAATTGGGAAGGCGCTCCGTCTCTTGGAGTTTTGGTGGTATATTTTGGTGTCATCTCTCTTGCCCGGGTTATTTCAGGGTTGTAATCCGGACGTTGTCTTGAGAGTCAAAACCCTTCTATCTTTCCACTTTGCTTTGTTTAGTAATAAATTTGTTTAGTGCTGTCTAGGTTTGTAATTCTAGTCTAGTCTGTTCGTTTTGTTGTTCGTCTTGTTGTTTCAACCCATCAGTTTAATACAACTCTTTGTTTCCCATCATTCCTAGTCATTCCATTTCTGATCACTTTGCAATTCTTCTCATACTGGTTTTAGCAACATGACATGCACATAATTCTAAGCCTGATTTTAAAAGTCAATGAAACAATGTTGAAGATGTAATGATACTCGAAAGAAATAAAAACATATTGGAATACTGTGAAGCCGGAATCAAGTGAACATTAGGGAAAGCGTAACATAAAGAAATGCCGTGGAAATGCATCATGCTTCATCGGTTTAAAGCCAAAGGCAAAAGTACCCCAAGGTTAAAGGAACCATTCGTGGTATCGGGATTGTTGTCCAATGGCACTGAGAAGAGTCATCAAGGCAAATATGTGAATCAATCAAAGGTGTTTAACTGTGTAGTTTGTACTTGGTAGGTTTTGAAGATTGGAATGACGAAGGCGTTTTATTCGGCTATCCAAACACTTTATCCATTGATATCCCTTTGAGCCTTATTATATTTTCTTTCATACCCCTCTTTCGGAATCAACAACAAAATTGAGGACTAAGTGGGGAAATCAAATGAAAAAAAAAGAAAGAAAAAGAATGCAAAGAAAAATCGGGAGAAGACAAAGAAATCGGGAAAAAGTCAAAAGAAATTCATTAATTGATGGCGTTGTAATGAACTACGTTTGACTTGATCCCGAAAGGGTACGTAGGCAGCCTCACCGAGGTTCGGTCAGAATAAAGGAAAAATCCAAAAATCCCCCACATATTGAAACTGGGGCAGAAGTTATATTTTATAATTCCGAGAGTTGAATAAATAAGATTCCGGAAGTTGTAATCCTTTAACCCACGTTGAAATAATTTGAGCCTTTATATCCTTTCTTTCTAAACCCCATCCAAAAGCCTGCATTACGGTCCAAAGGAAGACCTTCCGACCAATCTTCAAGAAATGCCGAGTCAAACGAGCAAAGGTGAATGGGCAACACTCAAGTCCGAACGAAGGAGAATGAAGAATTCAAGATGATGAAAACCACCACGAGACTCCACGATGAGAGAAATCAAAATGAGAGAGTCTTATCGGTGAAAACCCGCACGGGCACCGTAAGGCGACGGTGAGTCGAGAGAAAGAAAGAGCAAATGAGAGAGGCTTGATGGTGAAAACCCTATGGGCACTACAAGTCGACTAAGGATCAGATCAAAGAAATGAAGTGTTGAAGACCGGTTTCACGGCAGAACTTGCAACAAGAGTTGAACATCAGATTTGCTACACAAAGAAGGCTGAAGTGCATGTTAAGGTCGCTAGAGTCGGTATTCACATCCGATTAGGTCATTCTTCCGTAGGTTTCTTGTTAGGAATTATGTTTTCCTTTCTTTCTATTCTTCATACCTTGTTTTATCCTCCCTCTTATTGAGTTTGTCTGGTCATAACAAGTATAGAAATGATTCCAAAATTTGCCACCAAGCTTTCCAATTGCACGAGATGGGATTTGGCCAACACGACAATTGTCGTAAGTCAGGAAAAGGCAAGGCCGGTGCTTTAAGACAAAAGAGCAATATGTGCAATGGAGCGGGCAACAATAAAAATGTTTGGGGTGCGTACAAGACGCAAAGGTCAGCAAAGTGCCAATTTGGGAAAAATATAACAAATGGAAATAGGGGAGTGTATTCTGACAAAAGAAAGAGCCCCAAGAAACACCCCAAGGTTGTCCAATGAAATCATTGAAGAAATCGTAGACTTCAAGATCGGAATTGTGGGATCCGTCAAGAATGGAAGAACATACATGCCTAAAGAGAGGTGGATTTTGAACAAAGAAGAAGTGAAAATGGATAGTCGGTGAACAGGCCAAGCATTCAAGCGGAAAGTTCAAGGCCACAACCAACCACCGCATTTTTAAACTGACAGAGTTTTCTTTGCTTTGAAACAGGAGCAATAGATATTGTCAAACTGGGGCAGGAAAAATTTTCTGTCATCAGATAGTCATCCGAAGAGCATGAAGGTGAATACAATTGTTTTTGAAGATGAATAAGGCAAGTTGAAAGGTGAATGAAGCAAGTTATAGAATGATAAGATCTTAGTCTGTTGAAACTTTCTCCTAAGACAAAAGTCTTAGTCCAGTGAGAATCAAAATCTTAGTCTGTTGAAACTTTCTCCTAAGATTAAATGTCTTAGTCTGATGATTTTTTCACCTAAGATAACCTTCAATCACAAGGTAACACAAAAGTTTTTAATTTCATGCATTTTTAATTTCTGTTAGGCGCCCACCTTCAAACACGGGAATATTTTTCTGCATCACATTGCACGTTTAATTTCTGTTAGGTGCCCACCTTCGAATACGGGAATATTTTCTGCATCGCATTGCACGTTTAATTTCTGTTAGGTGCCCACCTTCGAATACGGGAATATTTTTCTGCATCACATTGCACGTTTAATTTCTGTTAGGTGCCCACCTTCGAATACCGGAATATTTTTCTACATCGCATTGCACGTTTAATTTCTGTTAGGTGCCCACCTTCGAATACGGGAATATTTTCTGCATCGCATTGCACGTTTAATTTCTGTTAGGTGCCCACCTTCGAATACGGGAATATTTTTTGCATCGCATTGCACATTTAATTTCTGTTAGGTGCCCACCTTCGAATACGGGAATATTTTCTGCATCGCATTGCACGTTTAATTTCTGTTAGGTGCCCACCTTCGAATACGGGAATATTTTTCCGCATCGCATTGCACGTTTAATTTCTGTTAGGTGCCCACCTTCGAATACGGGAATACTTTTCTGCATCGCCCACCTTCGAATACGGGAATATTTTTCTGCATCGCATTGCACGTTTAAATTCCGTTAGGTGCCCACCTTCGAATACGGGAATATTTTTCTGCATCGCATTGCACGTTTAATTTCTGTTAGGTGCCCACCTTCGAATACGGAAATATTTTCTGCATCGCATTGCACGTTTAAATTCTGTTAGGTGCCCACCTTTGAATACGGGAATATTTTTCTACATCGCATCGCACGTTTAATTTCTGTTAGGTGCCCACCTTCGAATACGGGAATATTTTCTGCATCGCATTGCACGTTTAAATTCTGTTAGGTGCCCACCTTCGAATACGGGAATATTTTCTGCATCGCATTGCACGTTTAAATTCAGTTAGGTGCCCACCTTCGAATACGGGAATACTTTTCTGCATCGCATTGCACGTTTAATTTCCGTTAGGTGCCCACCTTCGAATACGGGAATATTTTTTGCATCGCATTGCACGTTTAAATTCTGTTAGGTGCCCACCTTCGAATACGGGAATATTTTTCTGCATCGCATTGCACGTTTAATTTCTGTTAGGTGCCCACCTTCGTATACGTGAATACTTTTCTGCATCGCATTGCACGTTTAAATTCCGTTAGGTGCCCACCTTCGAATACGAGAATTCTTTACTGCATCGCATTGCACGTTTAATTTCTGTTAGGTGCCCACCTTCGAATACGGGAATATTTTTCTGCATCGCATTGCACGTTTAATTTCCGTTAGGTGCCCACCTTCGAATACGGGAATATTTTTCTGCATCGCATTGCACGTTTAAATTCTGTTAGGTGCCCACCTTCGAATACGGGATTACTTTTCTGCATCGCATTGCACGTTTAATTTCTATTAGGTGCCCACCTTCGAATACGGGAATATTTTTCTCGCATCGCATTGCATGTTTAATTTCCGTTAGGTGCCCACCTTCGAATACGGGGATACTTATTTTTCTGCATCGCATTGCACGTTTAATTTCCGTTAGGTGCCCACCTTCGAATACGGGAATATTTTTCTCGCATCGCATTGCACGTTTAATTTCTATTAGGTGCCCACCTTCGAATACGGGAATATTTTTCGCATCGCATTGCACGTTTAATTTCCGTTAGGTGCCCACCTTCGAATACGGAAATATTTTTCGCATCGCATTGCACGTTTAATTTCTATTAGGTGCCCACCTTCGAATACGGGAATATTTTTCTCGCATCGCATTGCACGTTTAATTTCCGTTAGGTGCCCACCTTCAAATACGGGAATACATTTCTGCACATCATGGTTTATATAGCTAAAAGCCCACACTGGGCAGAAAAAAAAAAAAGTAGTTTGTTGTTTTGTTTTGAGCAGGTTTCAGCTCGAGGACAAGAAGTACCATTGAAAATCAAAAAAAAGAGGGGAAAACAAGAAAAGAAAATCAACAAAAAAGAGAGTCAGCATCAAAGAAAATCAACAAAAAAGAGAGTCTGCATCACCGAAAAGGGAAGAAGAGCAAAAGCTAGATTAGGAACAATTGTAATTGTAGGATCATAGCTTAGAACAGCTTCTTCATTTTACATTTTTCCCCCGGTGTAATAAGGAGTAAGTCAGCAGGTCTCGACAATGTCAATGCAACAATGAGTCTGGTAGTTTCCAGCTACCAAAACTTCCCGAACTACACTGACCTGATTCCTGTTTAGCCCAGGATATGTAGGCAACCTCTAAAGCAAGGTGCGGTCAAAAGATTTTCAAAAATGCTTTTACGGAATGTGCCAATGTGCAAAAGTCTGCCATTTCTGCTCACTTGTCTTTGCACTGAAACTCTTCGTGTTCCCGAGCAAAGAGGGGCAGCTGTGAGCACGTGATTTTTGCACCGGGCAAATAATTCCAAAATTAAAATAAATATGTTTTTGAGTGCAATTACTTGCTTTGTTTGAAATTAGCTATACTTTGTGTGTTCGAATAAATAGAAATTATAAAAATCAAAAAAATTAGGCTAGGTAATTACTTTGTTTTAATTAGTTAGGTTTTAAGAAAAATCACCAAAAAATAAGTAGCGGAAATTAGAGAGAAAATAGTAGAAAAATTGCAAAAAATATTAGATAATTAGCATAAGTAGGAAATTAGGTTTTTATAACATTCCATAAAAGAAAAGAAAAAAAAGTATAAAAGAAAATACATAAAAATAATTAAAATCAGAAAAATACAAAAATAGGTAGGGTATAATAAGATTGGGTCAATTGAAGAGAATCTGAAGGCCCAAATGCATTGGCCCAAGGGATCTGATCCAATTGTTGGGATTGAGATGATCTCGGCCGTTCATTTCATCAGATCCAACGGTTGGAAGTATTAGTGAGTTTTATTTGATAATTAATATGAGAGAAGTGATCTGGGCCGTCCGTTTTAGTTGATCCAACGTCTGGGCCTTTGGTCTCCCAGGCAATGAAATGGGGTATTTTAATAGAGCCGTTGGTTTATTTGATCCAACGATCTCAAATCCTTAAAGTAATTTAAATATACCAAACATTACATACAACTCTCATTTGTACCCCCCCTTTGTCTTCACTTGAAACACTAGCCGCCCTAGGTTCCTCGAAACCTACCGATGGGGAATACTATCCTCTCTGATAAGGCCACCATTAACACTACACTCCACGGTGTTCGCCGGCCCTTTTGGCTCCCTTCTCTCTTCCTTTCCTTCTTCCTTATCTTCTTCTTCATCAAAACTCCAGAAAAAGACTCTTTCTTTTGAAACGACGGTCACCGGAACTCCGCCGGTGACCACCCAAACAACGAGAACCGCCCTCAAACCAATGCAAATCGCTTCCCCTTCCTCTGATATATTCAACCATGCCACCCATGACCCTCGAATCTCCTTGGAACTCGTCGAATATCCAAAAGAAGTTCGCCGGAAACCTAACTCCGGCGACTCAAAACCAAACCCTTCTTCAAGACTTTGTCTTTTACACTCCCAAACCCCCCTCTGCAACTCAAAGCCCTAAAAGGTTTCGTCTTTAAGCCTAAAAGAAGAATCAGAAAGAAAAACGAAAAAAAAGAAGCAAGGGAATAAAGAAAGACATCTGGGAGTTTGAAAAGAATAAAGAAAAGAAAAGAGAGAGATTAGGAAGCTCGGGGGACAGGACCTGCGAGCTAAGTGCTCCCTTCCCTCTCTGTGTTTAGTTTTCTGTTTACTTCATGTTTCTTTTGTGTTTTATCATGTCTTGTGTAGTCCGATGCATGTATTAGGGTTATCTTACATTTTTGTTTGTCTCTCTGGTTTAAAATGATCTGTTCTTAGTACTACTGTTCTTCTTCATCCTTGATGTGTTTTAATTTCCCTTCTGTTTTTCTTGTCTATGTTAGAATGCATGTTTAGTTTCAGTCTTAATCTTAGCCGTATGATTCTCATTCTTCTTCATCTCCTATTTATACTAGGGATTTTTTCTTTGGTGTTGGCTTATAATACCTCTTTTGTTCTTTTTATCTGCTAATTGACATGTTTAAGATGGGAACTTGGTCCAATGATCCGGGTTTTCATTTCTGTCATAAGATTAGGGATTTTTCTTCATCTATGCTTCATGTCTTTCCTGTTCATCTTCACTTCTACTATCTGTTCACTTGCATGTGTTAGATTAGGTTTAGCTTTTGAAAAGTTTAGGTCTAATGGTTCTGATTATTGTCATTCTTTTCCATTCTGTTAGAGCCATGCTTTCTCCTGAAATTTCTTTATGAGTTTACCTGTATGTGCTTAGTCAAGAACACGTCTAGCATAATTAGGACTTCCAGAAATCCTCTAAGTATAAGGTAGTTCTGACTAAACCTGCTTCATGATTAATTGACACATTGTGTTGTGGAATCTGATGTAACAAGTCTTTGATTGAAATTCAACAATACTCAATCCCTTTCTCTGAGTTTTGATTAATCGATGAGTGATTCTGATTTCATGAATATGTGTGCAATTTTGTGAAAATGGCTATGTTTGCAACAACCTTGTGTTAAGATGATTACTATTAATACCTATCATGCTTAGGTGAATTGGTTATAGCTGTTTAGTATTAGGTTCCATGAAAATGGCTAGTTTTTGAATAGGTTAAAATTGAAAATGAACAAAATAGGCTATAAGTTTAATAATTGGCCTAAGAATGGTCAACCTTGCAATAGGTTGACCAACTCTATAAAGCCCAAACACACTAGCCCACTCTCAAAGGATGCTGGTTGTGCAAAAATGGTCAAGCCTGCAAATGCAGACTTGCCCAGGCTCTCTTTTGAGCCCTGGACATTAAGTGGCCAAACCTGCAAAGGTTCTGGGCCCAACAGTTCAGCAAATGGGTTTAATTACCCAGGCTAAGTCTCAACTTGAGACTGGCCATTAGTTTAATAGGTCATTTAAGCAGGCTAGTCCTGCAATTTAAGATTAATTGACTTGAAAATCACAAAAGGAGGTTATTAAGCAATAATTGGCCTAAGAATGGTCAACCTTGCAAAAGGTTGACCAATTCTTAAGGCCCTAACACACAGTCCACCTTAAAAAGGGGTTGGTTGTGCACAATGGCTAAATCTGCAAATGCAGGCTGGCCCATGCTCTCTTTTGAGCCCTGAACATTAAAGTGGCCAAACCTGCAAAGGTTTTGGGCCCAATTGTTCAGTAATTGGGTTTAATACCCAAGCTAAGTCTCAACTTGAGACTGGCTAGCTTTTAAATAGTTTAATTTCAACAATAAAGCAGGCTAGTCCTGCAATCAGTTTAAAATTGAAATAAATTGGTCTTAATTAACTGGAACTAATTAAAAGAGGCTAGAATTGAAATAGTTCTTATGATAGATCTGGCCAGCCCTTAAATACCAATGCAATGGCTGACTGTTAGTTAAATAAGTCCCAAAGCAGCTGAAACTTGACCTAGGCAGGCCTGGTAAATCAACAAAACCTTTGAGGGCATATAGGGAACTTGAAATAGTATTTTGGTGAATAGTTTAGAATCTAAGAGGGTAAGGGAGTCATTTGTACCCCTGATTTCTGCAATTTTGCAGAGATTTAAGGGTATAATGGTCTCCCTAAAAAGGGAAATCTGTAAAAATCCCAAACCCTTAGGGATACATTGGTAAAAACCCATAAAAAGGAATCTTTAGAACCTTCCAGCACATGCTGGAAGGGTTTCTGCTAACTGAAATGGGGGGTTTAGTGTACATTGGGTAATATTTAGAGGGGGAGAAGTGGGATTAATCCCATACTTTCTCCCCAAGTTTCAGCCCTTTTGCCCAACTATAAATACACCCTAAAAAGGGGTTGAAAGGGGGTTCGAATTTTTGGCAATCTGCAATTCACTTTAGGCTGGCTCTTTGAGAGAAAATTCATAGAAAAAATATAGCTTAGCAGTAGTGTTTCTGGGATTTTTTCTGGTGAAAACTTGTGGATTTCTTCTGGGTTTTGGAGTTCTTTGCTCGAATTGGGTCTGGATTTCTACTTGCTTTGCTGTGGGATCTTTGCTTGCTATTGCTGTGTTGTCTTGTTCATCTGGCATTCAAATCCACTGTTGCATTGTTGCTGAGTCCTCCCTAGAACTCATTGGATTTTCCTTATTCATTCAGGTACACTACTCTTTCACTTGAAGCTGTAATGGCGAGTTATTGAAATAGAAATGAAGATCTGGACTCGATTATATGCTGCCTTATAGTCTGTTTTAGTGTTGCTAGTTTAGATTTGTAATTTACCTATTGTAGTATTATGTAGTAGCTGAAAAACTAAAAACAAAAACATTGTAATAAGTAGTAACATAGTAGTAGTAGTAGTAAGTAGCATTTCACTTAGCTAATTAGGTAAAATCTCTAAAACGAAGTCTATTAGCAATCACATGAGTCGACAACAGTCAATGCTCACGCAATTAGTTTGTTTCGTAGATTAATATTGGAATCTGAGTAAGATAAAAGAGACTAATTTAATGAAGGGTGAAACTGATTTCGATGATATCAAATGAGCTTAACTTACAGTAACATTAGCGTTTAGTCATATCAGTGAATTAGTATGTGGATACAGATAAGTCCAAAAGGAAAGAAGTAAGGGAAAATTGATAAATCACTTGTAATGGGATCTGTGACACAGTATGAACGAGGACGAATAAGAATCAGCAGTTGTGTATACACCATCAGGTCAATTAGCTTAGATAAGTTGTCATTAACAAACAATTAGATTGTTTAAATACAGTCTCATAAAGTTAAACCACTTCTTAGCTCGTTAATTTTAATGCTGTTTAGGACATTAGCAAAAGACAAAAGGATAGGAGTAGTTCATTCATGTATACACTGAATAGTTGTAATTTAGAATTAATATTGATCTCTTTGTACAGTGATTCGACTCTTCTAATGAATAAAAGTAATTTGATTTCGCTTCTTAATCCTGTATGATTGCATTATTTCTGGTTCTTTGTATTTACTTTCATAGTCATTTATTACCAATTGGTTTGGGCCTAATATGCAATATGAGTTTGGACCATAATGTGAAGCTAATGAGGCCAGCGAGCAGAAGTCCTAAAATTGCCTGGGCATCGAAGACCTGGGCAGTTCGAACGTGTGTTTAATGAAGAGAAGACCAGGCCCCATTAAGTAACAAAATTCGACGGGCCTGGAATGTTTAATACTACAAATCGATTAAGGCAAAAACAATGTATAGCAAATATAGTTGAACAAATAGGATTGGACCTTAATAAATAATTGGGACGAGCCTCGCATAACGTTGAACAAGCGGGGCCCCCATTTAGTAATGGTTTAATACAATTAGACTCGGGAAGACTACTAGCTAATTCCATAGTCTTACCCAAAACAATCGAAAGCCGATAGACTATTTTAGGGCACGATTTTAATATACCTTCCATTGAACGAGTGTGCACTTGGTGCGACTCAAATCCAAATCTCGGCAAAGCTGAAATACACCGAAAGTCATAGGCGTACTGGTTGCGGTATGACTCGAGGCGTGTTTTCGCAATGCCGCAAATTCCGTAAAAATAATACTTAAGGTAAAAGGCACTATATGTTGTTAAAATCTGTGATTAAGTCAAACAAGAGTCGGGAACGACAATTGAGCGACCGTGCTAAAACCACGGAACTCGGGAATGCCTAACACCTTCTCCCGGGTTAACAGAGTTCCTTATCCGGATCTTTGCTTCGCAGACATTTTTAAGAGTCAAAATTCCTCGGATTCGGGATTAACCGGTGACTTGGGACACCATTATCTTTCCCAAGTGGCGACTCTGATTAATCTCAATAAAATCCCGAACCGATTGTCCTTTAATTGGAAAAACTCCTTCCTCTACGTTATTTTATCCGTTTCGGGTATCTGAGCGTCGGGGTATACCCTACGAGCGTATTTATATGCTTATTTCCTAAAAGTGGGGTAGTAAAAAGGGAGGTGTGACAACTACAACAAAAATCTTGCAGTTCTGTCAATGTCAATTGATAATTCCGTTAACTCACCGACAACGACACCAAAATTTGATCACACCCAACTATGCCTTATAAAAAGGATAATGCGGTTGCAGAAAATATACCCAAGTATTACACACGGGGTCGAATCCTCAGAGAGTTAACCTACCAACTACAATCTTCCGAATCAGCTTCCCAAATATTCAAATATCTTTTTGAGTAGTTTCTAATAACTACTTTTGCAAAGAACTAATTAACTGAAATAATAACCGAATGTGTTGTAAACAAGAATGAGAAAGACTAAGGTGATGATTTCCCCTATTGATGGAATCTCTTCTGTTTATGCACATACAAATTTATCAATATCTCTCCATCAATCATGAACACTGTTTTACCGTAAATCTCTCCCGAGTAATTACAATAATTTACTATGGCACTCTTCCGAGCTACCCCAGCTTGCTTTAATTATCACAGTTCACTTTAGATTATACCCAAGGTTTTGTTATTCCTAATTCCACCTTTAAACCCGCAATTATAGATTTCTCTAATAATCTAGGTATGGTGTTGTTCAACAATAACCTAAATATGCACTCTTCTCCAAGTTATGCACACTAAATAGGCACAACTAATTGAGGATCCTATCAATTAACTACAACAAGAACGAAGTTGAACAAATAGAAATTTAATTAACAAATTATATTCACATAAGCCAGAAGTTCATCAACCAATAGGTTCCATCACAACCTTAGATAAGAAATTAGCTACTCATAACTATGAAAGCAAAAGATAGAATAGATTTCATAATCAAAATTAAAAATAAAAGTAAGAGAGATGATTAGAGAATTCTCTCACGCTAGTTTCCTTGCAAAAGTAGTCAATAATACAAAACTTTTCTCCTTTGGACGAATCCTAAGGATATATATAGGGTTTAGGTATTAAAAATCCTGTTTTTACAATTTGGTCCTTAAATTTCATGCCTTCTGTCGCGGTTTCACCGCGGTCGCGGTGGAACCGCGGCCAACACCCCCTTCTGAATCTCGAAAACTTCAGCAGACTTAATCCACCGCAGTTCTGCCGCGATCGCGGTAGAACCACGGTCAAACAGTGTCTCGGAATCTTCAGGGCTGTTCGAGCGTGGTTTCCATGATTTTCCAGAATTTACCTATTATCAATACACAAGTGCATCATTCTCCAGTATATTATGCTGAAACTTTTCGTATTGCCGCAAAATAGTAGCTATTTTTCAAGGACTTTGCATGTCTATTTTCAATTATTAGTCTGAAAACTGACTAGCCCGTGCTATTTAACGATTATTATACTTAATCTTTGAGTTATCCTCTTAATGGTGTGTTGTGGTTATCGTCTTATAATCTTCTTTACTTTTATTTATTCTTAATTTTCTACAATTATTGAGTCTTTTAAAGCTTGAACAATAGATTTTGTGATTACTTTTGTTGTTTCATGTGCTTCAGCAAGTAAAAAAAAAAATTTTTAAAAAATGGCTATGCCTACCCACCACTGTCTTCTCCTCTTATAGTAAGTATATAATATATAATAAAGTCAAATTGCCATTATGATGTGATTCTAAGAAAATTAACCTTAGTCACAGCACAATTTGTGGATCATTATACAAGTGTATGCCAGTGAACTTTTACTTTTAAAATCTAAGTTATATATACCTATAATGTTACGATTATTGTACTATCCGTAAATTTTAACTCTACTTTTCCGAACCTCGTAATAGCGGGAGCTTAGTACACCATATCTTCTCTGTAAATTTTAACCCGTAAGTTTAACATGTGATACCATAAAATTACAACAACAATAACTAACAAGTAAGATCCCACGAAGTGGGGTATGGGGGTAATGTGATCCCCGAACTTACCACAGAGAGACTGTTTTCGATAGATCCTCGGCTACGGAAATTAAAAAATAAAAAATAAAATAAAAAAGTCAATTCATTAGTAACTCCAGTAGAAACTATAAATGTAATCGCATAAAATTAATTATTTTTAATAAATAATAGTACTGTAATTTGATTGCGTAAATAATTCTTATACCACGGCTGCGTATAACTTAAGCTCTTATATATAATAGTCCACAATAGTGAGAGAAGTAAAATAACAATTATCTTCTAAATTAATTATTTATTGGCCTAATCATCAAGTGTGGAATGATTTAATTAGAGAATAAATTGCAATCATCTTCTAAATCACTATCATTGTCGTTGTCACTGTCATTTTCATTACACCTCTAATTGAAATCTATCAGATTCCAATATAATAATTGAAATTATCAAATCAAATCCCGATTAATCAAAAATTATAATATCAGAGTGTCTTTGCTTCCAAACAAATTCTAAGAACATTCAAAGTTTGTGTAGGCTTTTTCCCCTCCCTAACTGCTAAATATCATCGACTTTAAGCTCTGTGCACTAAATATAAGAAAAATGATAATCTATAGCTGCTGTAAAAATAATAGTCAAAAAAATTAAAAATTTATATATATATATATATATATTTTGTATGTTAAGTTTTATAAGTTTTATACACTTTCGACTACCAAATATAAATAGTTTCTGGCGCGAGTTAAAAGTGATAATGCCCCAATATTATATAGAACTTTTACAATATCAATTATTTTAAAACATGTATAGTCTTGATATGATAATTTAAAAGATAAAACTAACTTGTTATAATTGATTAAATTGCAATTATAGCATAATAATTCTTTACTCCGGTAACATTTACGTCATGTGATCAAGAGGTCGTCATGAGTTCCAGCTTTGAAAACAACCTCTAGTAAAAATGCAAGGTAAGACTATATACATATTAAATTTTTGTGGTCCGGTCTTTCCCCGAAGCCCGCACATAGCGAGATCTTAGTGTACTGAACTGCTTTTTTTATTTTTATTTTTTTTAGAAAAAGAAATCGAGTCTCATCATTATCCAAATTTGCAATTTAAAATTCATAGAATCTTTTGCTTAATTACGTTGACTTATTTCCTAACCTGTTTTAGGAGTTTCTAGAGATAATGGTTGTTGAATCTGATATTTTTTGCTGTCCTTATGCCGAACTTTAAACAACCATATATAGCATGTTAGAACTAGGTACTAGACTTGTTATAAAAATGGTCAACTTGCTTAAGACCACCTTAATATAGTTGGTTCCGTAATAAATACTCTTTAGAGTAGAGTATCCTTCGAAAACAATATTATTTTTCTTCAAAGTGAGGGTAAAATTTACGTACGCATTATTTATTAGTAAACTAATTTTGAAAAAGATAAAATACATATAAATAGAAAATATAAACGAAATAAAAGTTAATCCGACCCCACTGAATTCACAATATTTCCTTAAGGAATTTAATCCTCTCCTAGTACCCAAGGTTATAGATTATTTTCTCCCATGATAGAACGAATTACATGCTAGTATACTGTTTGAACTCTTTATTAGCTTGAACTATCATCATTGTTTCCCTCACTAATTAAAATATGGTTTGAACTCAGTCCGTGTGATTTACACTATTTATGAACTCAGCTATATTTTACTCAAATTTGGAGTTTTAAACGATATTTGAACTATCATTTGAGTTGAGTATTATTGTTTCACTGATGCCTGAGGGGCTTTTTGACTAATTTGGAACTGATTGGGGCCGAGGGCCATATGTGAGGGCATGGGGAGTGATTTGAGGGCGATTTCAGGCCCTGAGTGTTATCTGTGCATATGCATATACATGCATGGATCGGACTACACGCCGCAGTAGCATATTGCATGGATCGGACTGCACTCCACAGTAGTATATTGCATGGATCGGACTGCACGCCGCAGTAGTATATTATATGGATCAGACTGCACGCAGTCTATACACACCCCCAGTGCGCGCGGATACCAAAATGGATCGGGCTGCACGCCGCAGTGGGCATATCCATTGCATTTCATTTACGCATTTACTCCTGTTTGTACTACATGGCATGATATTTAGCGCTCATATATCATTGGCATACATACTGTTACTTGCCTTGTTGACCAGATACCCTGGTACTATATGTTAAGGAGTGATGTGCCTAAGTGGCCGATTTATGAGCAGATTTGCTCTAGTTGACCAGATACCCTGGTGTTATATGTTAATGAATGTTGTGCCCAAGGGGCCATTTTGTGAGCTGACTTGCTCTATCTGATATAGTATTCATATGCTTGGTTGTTGGAAAAGAGAAAGGGGATATTTGTAAAAGAGATTTTGTAAAAGAGATTTTTAACTGATCTTGAGATTTTCTAAAGAATTTTCACAGTGTTACGACTTTTGTTCTCAAAGGGATTGTACTGTTTTGTATAGCATTTTGGTGTGCCCATACGTGTTTTCTTATCGCTCAGTTATTATTCTCTTTTATTACCACTGAGTTGGAAGTACTCACTTTACTCCCTACACCTTGCGTGCAGTTGCAGGTATTGTTCACCCGTTAGCGGGTTATTAGCAGGGCAGAAGACCTTATGGTGGTAGTTAAGCCAGGTGACCGCTAGCGTTCGTGGCACCTTACTTCATCCTTGTATTCCAGTTTTTATCTTGTATTTATCTATACATTGTTGGCCAATAGAAGCGCCTTTACTCATTAGATGCTCGTTACTTGTGACACCCCGGTCGGGTTGTATTGGGATGAAATCAATAATTTTAATGCCAAGGAGCTATATTTTCTATTCATTTATATTTGATAGCTGTTAAGAAGATGATTTGGGGTTGTTGGCTGGCCTTGTCTTCACGAGAGGCGCCATCACGACCGGGTTGGAATTTTAGGTCGTGACAAGTTGGTATCAGAGCCTAGGTTACTAGGTCTCACGAGTCATGAGCAGGGCTAGTAGAGTCTCGCGGATCGGTACAGAGACTTATGTATTTATCCTCGAGAGATTGTAGAACCTTTAGGAAACACTTCACTTTCTTGGAATTCTTATCATGCATACCTGATTCAGCTTGAAAATATAATTCATGAAATTCCTTCCACACGTCTGTATGCGCATGCGAGCGCTCAGCATTATAAGTGCCTTGATGGCTTGTGATTCCCCGATCGAGGGGCGAGATGTAATATTTGTAAGTTTCACGTTCGGTCAGTCTGGAGGACTTGAGGCCGAATCTTTGCTTATGGCTTGAGCACCAAGGTGCTGATTCTGTGAGCTGGAGTTATGAACATATATGTTCAGTATTGTCCCAAATTGCGGGAGTGGCGGCTGGATAGCTATGTAACAAGTATGTTGGTATTGTGTAATGTGTGTGACAGTGGAAGTTATACAAAAATATTAAGGAAAGAAAATATTCTTACTTGGTGGAATAGTCAGATAATGGAGGGTTGAAAGGTATTTTATATGTGTTGTGATTCAAATAGGTGAAACACATGTCCATGTATCAATTTTGATAATATAATACTGGTTGTATTGAGATTAATGTTGTTGATATACATTGTGATGCTTTGTCAAGTTGTGGACATGTTGTTAGGATGGTTTTGGTGGTTCTCTGGCAGGTGGATAGGCCCAATTACAAAGGAAACTCTGCCAAAATTTTTGAAAAATTTGGGACTAAGTAAAAAAAAGTTTGTCGCCTAAGGAGTGGGCTTAACTGTTGTGTAATTAAATGCAAGAGTTGCAGAAGAGTTCAAATTTCTGGTGATTCGTGTCTCCACAAGCTTGTGAAAGAGTGAGTTTAACCTCACTATAATATTGCAGCGTCATAAGAGTAAAAGTATTTTTGTGTTATTGAATGTGTCTTGATAGATGGCTTCAAGCCAAGTTGGGGAGGTTGCTACTAATTAGCTGGTTGCACGGTTATGTGCTATGTTGGTTCAATCTTAAGATATACTGACGAACCAGTTCTAGTTGCGAAAATTGGGTCGAGAATGAAACGAGTGAAGGAAATGTTTTGACACAGATGTCACGAAGTCGGATGAGTAGGAAAGAAGTTTCGATTGTTAAAGTAAATTGGTAGTGTCTTAAGCATCACTTGAGAACGGTGTTGTGCAGAAAGGGCTTTGCACCATGCTTAATTATTCTTGATCGCTTTACAGCGTTAGTACGACTGGTGGTTTGGAGGTACGATCCGGATATTCTTATAGTAGGTTGTGCGAGTGTGTCTCACGAGAATATTATATAAGTGTGGCATGTGATCACTTGATTGATTAATGATGTAAACCAAGTATGAAGGTTGTGATAATATCGTTAAATTAAATAATCATGCCTAGAAGGCACTTGGCATATTGGGTTGTGAACTGGGGGATATTACCCCGATTGTGATGGTTGCTTTTGTGCCTTATAAAAAAAAATTAAAAGTCATTATGGACCTTTTGAAAGGTTATCAGACTAGTTCAGTGTGATCAGAATCGGCTTGAAGTCGATGGATACATTTAATGTAAATAATGACTCTATATCAGGCCAGATGTGTGCATTTTTGTAACGCGGTCCTCATGGAGGAGTAATTCGATTAATGTTTCTTTGACAGATATTTTGCGTAGTGATGCATTGCGCTGTGTGAAATGTGAGACGACTTGAGAAATTGTTATATGTTGAGAATCCGCGTAGGAATGATATTATATGAGCACCTTTGCTCTTGAAATTCAAATTGTACATCACTTCAGTTGTGCTTGAGTTTTGTAGTTTATAACGCTAAATATCCCTCAGGGATGATATTATGCACCTAACATGCTTATGACCGATATTTGGTTATAAGCATGATATTATGCACCTAATATGCTCAGTATTTGGTTATAATGAGCAGATTTGGCGCGATGTGTATCTCCTTATGTGAGATCTATATGTGGATCGGGTGGCACGCCGCCATGGGTATGATCTGGATCGGGTTGCACGCCGCAACAGTGTGATGTTAAGCATAGTTTTCTATATACTATTTTGTATGCCTTGCTTCTTGTTTTCTCAGGAAAGTCTATATTAGTGCATAGGATTTGATGATCCCTTCCAAATATTGTTTTCTTTTGTATTGCATTTTAATCGGTAGAATATGCGACTTATACTTATGTCTGGAGTGGCTTATTGCCCGAACAGTTCGTACTGGGTAAGACGAGATCATTGCATTTGAGATTAGTGCAATCTGAGTATGTGAAGTAAAATTAAAGAGCTAAGACCATTGTTTGGGTCAGAATGAAGTGATAGTTCATGCTAAGAGTGTAGGCTTAATGAATCGTTGTTTCGGCAGTGGTTATGAATATATACAGATCTCATCTGCCGAGTCAATATTGTAAGAATTTGAACAAGACCTGTATATGTCATGCAGAGCATGTGATGTGTAGTGATTCCTTCTAAATGATTAGATAAACAATCTTCGGATGATTCGGGAGAATGATATTTCTATGTCGAAGTGATTTGATGAGAGTAATTATCTCAGAAAAAAGGTAATGTGATTAAACTGGTTATATTTCCATTGTATTGCGGGATGTTCTTGTTGTGTCCACTAGTGGTATTCGATTTTGCTTGGTAGCACAGGTATATATTAAGTATCTGTCGTGGAATGATTGGGTATCAAATGTGTGCATGTATTCACACGGTGCAAACTGGGATCAGGTATGATGATTTTTTGTTATATGGAGTTTTGATATACAGGTTATGTTGTGATGTTGGAATTCGGAATGTTTTCCTTAGTGTTGGGTAATTTTGAACTATTGTATTAGGGGCTAAACCAGAAATGCCACAAGTTGCATGGCGAGGAGCATCAGGACTATGTTCTAGCAGAATGGTTGTGTCCCACAGACCAGCGGATGGCTGGGAAGGATCGTCTTTCTTAAATGGGTCCTTAAGAAGGATGTTAGCACATAAGTTTTCTACCATTGATTTAGTTCCGGTATTGAGGGATTTTTCGGATGCGTTCCTTGTGGCCGGGCATGTCGCCGGATGAAATTGTGGATGTTGGTATTTATTTGTTGTCGGACACCGTATTGTATAATTCTGCCATGAGTTATAGTAGTGGAAGGAGCAACATCAGGCTTCATGATAATGAATTTATTAATAAGCTGATTGGCTACATAATTAGCTTGAGTTAGCTTGGTTAGTCCCGAGTTGTATTGTTGGGGGATAGGTTGATTCGATTGCTTTTGGACTTGTTAATGATTTGGGGAGAGCTATGAGTTTCTTTTCTCTGTTGTGAGATGTCAGGAATTATTGGATATAGGTACATATGGCATGCTCCTAGTGAGTACTCGTAGAGAAAGTCGAGAAGAGTAATTGAGTGTTGCTCGGTAAATTGAGAATTAATTATGACCTTTCGGGATAGATTTAGGTGTTCTATTTCTATAATGTGAGACGAGGTCTCAGTCTTGTGTTGTAATGGTATTGATGCGCTTAAGGTACAACTCTTCCGTTTGAGTCATTTGTTCCGATTTGAGTATGTTCAGACTATTCCTTACTGGTGCGTGGATTAGGAAAGTTGTGGCTTAGTCCTGTGATGAGGAACCATATCACCAGAGTGGTGTGTTGGATCGAGATAATTGTTGGAGTCATTAATGAACGCAAACAGATGTGATTTTGACTGACTAGAGAGTTTATATTGAACTTTGGCCCGGAAATATATTGTGGTATTATTCAAGAAGAAAGTGGCTTCGTGTATGGGTGACCTGAGGAGTGGATCTGATTTACCGCGTGTTTTATTTACCGTTGGCAATATATGAAAGTGTTGGAATAAGACTCTAGCTAATAAAAGGGTTTTCTATCAATATTTGGTTGTCATGGGCAGCTGTTGTGGATGGAAGTTATCGCTGCATGTGTTTAAGTTATGTGGTGTATCATATGATTACAGCCGAGGTTGCAGGTACGGGTTAATACAACTGGTTCGGGTTTATTCTGAGTAAAAATGTGAGGTTCTGATCTTGTGTAAGATTTCAGAAGGTGAAATGTAGTTCTATGGTTTATGGACTAGATGGATTGTGAAATTTAAGCTATATTATGATGTCGGACCTATATGAGATAGGGTGACATGGGATCACCTTGGGTTATATGCACGGTAAAGTTAATCAGCTATTGGTGAACTTCTAGAACAACTATGGGTCCGCTCGAGGACGAGCGTTTGTTTAAGTTGGGGAGAATATGACGACCCGGCCCGTCGCCTCAGGTATTACCACCCCGTTCTTCCCATTTTGTGTTGCCTTATGTTTTATTATCAGTTTGGGTGCGTTAGAATTTAATTGTAGTAATTTTGGTAAGAAATGAGACACTTAGTCTCTTTTAAGAAGGTTTAAGTTGGAAAAGTCAACCGGACGTTGACTTATGAGTTAGAGAGCTCGGAATTGAATTCCGATGATTCGATTAACTCCGAATGATAAAATGTGACTTAGGAGTGAAATCAGAATTTAATTTGGAGGTCCGGTGTAAAAATAAGCTTGAATTGGCGAAGGTTGAATTTTGGCAAATTCCGGTTGATAGGCGAGATTTTGATCCGAAAGTCGGAATGGAATTTTAACATTTGCAGAAGCTTCGTTAGGCAATTTTGGATATGTCCGCAAATTTTCAGATCATTCGGACATCGTTTGGTCGGGTTTTTGATCGAATGAGAATTTTGAAAGTTATAGTTAAACTTAAGCTTGAATTTGCTGAAAACGGACGATTTTGATGTTAACGATAGTGATTTTATGATTCGAGCAAGTTGGAATGAGGTAATAAATCATGTCTGTATATTTGGTTGAGGTCTCGGGTGTGTTTCGGATGTCCAACTGGTCATTTTTGGAAGATTTTTGCCGTTTTGAGCATAAATGTAATGATCCAAAGGTCTATTTTTAGTTCTAGAAATCCAAATTTGATTTCGAGACTTCGAGAATTTAAATCATGAATCATAGGACTGATCTGGAAATTTTAGTTTAATTTCATCAAGTTGCGATTGGGTTTTTGACGCGATATGTGAGTTAATTGTTTAACGAGCGAAATTGGTATTGAACTGAGCAAATGAGCTCCAAATTCATTTTTTTGAACCACTAGATCCGTATCAAAATTACGGAGCCATAGGAAATATAATCGTCTAATTTCGAGTTCGTATGATGTAGTTAAAGCCATTTTAGTAAAAACTAGATGTGCTGCAATTTAGAGAAAAAGCTAATGAAATGAACAGTGCTGTGAACAGTACCCGTAAATAGTAGATGTGTACAGTACCCCGTGTACAGTACTGTGAACAGTGTCCGACGCGGGCGAACAGTACCTCACGTGAACAGTGATTCTGAAAAATGGCAGCATATCCGTGAGTTTGGTCATTTCTTCACCATTTTCAACCATTTTTGAGAGCTTTTGAACGGGATTGAAGGGGTTTCGACTGAGAATCGTTGGAGGTAAGTTTTATGAGTTAATTACATGTTTTTATACAAGAATCATCCATGGAATTCATGAATTTATGGCTAAAAATCAAGAAAATAGGGCTTGGAGTAAAAACCTTAAATTTAGGATTTGAAAGACCATTTGTGGTCCAAATTGGGAGTTCTCGGTATATACGGACTCGTGGCGAGACGAGGATTCCGAAAATGTAAATTTCGGAATTTTTTGTGATGTGGGCCCCAGGCTCGGGTTTTGCCAATTTCGTATTTTTGGGTATTTTTTGAGTTCTTCGATTGGATTATGTCCCATTAGCATATTATGCTGTATTCCTTATAATTTTGGATAGATTGGACGCACGTCGAGGCCGGTTTGAGGGGCAAACGCATCGTGGGCTAGAATGCTCGCCGGCTCGAGGTGAGTAATACTTGGGAATGATATCCTGAGGGTTTAAAACCCCAGATTTGCACATCTTAGTGCTGTATTGAGGTGACTTACACACTGGACCTGAGCGTGGGGTAGAGCACCGTTGGGGATCGTGAATTGGTCCGTCCCGGTTGTTGGTTTTTATCGTGTATTTGCAAACAGTTTGTTGTTATCATTATGATTTGGGCTCATTGCCATACTTGAGGCTTATTGCCGACTGTTTGAACTCTTCATTAACTTGATCTATCATCACTATTTCCCTCACCAATTAAATTATGAACTCAGTCCGTGTGATTTACACTATTTATGAACTCAACTATATTTGACTCAAACTTGGAGTTTTAAACGATATTTGAACTATCATTTGAGCTTGAGTATTATTGTTTCACTGATGCCCGAGGGGCTTTTTGACTAATTTTGGACTGATTGGGGCCGAGGGCCATATGTGAGGGCATGGGGAGTGATTTGAGGGGGATTTTAGGCCTCGAGTGATATGTGAGCATATACATATACATGCATGGATCAGATTTGCTTATTGTGGACTGAGCATGGATCGGGCTGCACGCCGCAGTGGTTGATATGAGGATCGGGCTGCACGCCGCAGTAGTATTGCGCTTGGGCTGTAGGAGCCCCTCCGGAGTCCGTACACACCCCCAGTGAGCGCCGTCGACGTTAAATTGGATCGGGCTGCACACCGCAGCGGGAATATGCATTGCATTGCATTCATGCATTTACTCCTGTTTGTACTACATAGCATGATATTTAGCACTCATATATCATTGGCATACATACTGTTACTTGCCATGTTTACCAGATACCCTGGTACTATATGTTAAGGAGTGTTGTGCCCAAGGGGCCAATTTATGAGCAGATTTGCTCTAGTTGACCAAATACCCCGGTGTTATATGTTAAGGAATGTTGTGCCTAAGGGGCCATTTTGTGAGCCGACTTGCTCTATCTGATATAGTATTCATATACTTGGCTGTTGGAAAAGAGAAAGGGGATATTTGTAAAAGAGATTTAAAAAAAAAATTAACTAATCTTGAGATTTTCTAAAGAATTTTCACAGTGTTACGACTTTTGTTCTCAAAGGGATTGTACTGTCTTGTATAGCATTTTGGTGTGCCCATACGTGTTTTCTTATCGCTCAATTATTATTCTCTTTTATTACTACTGAGTTGGAAGTACTCGCTTTACTCCCTGCACCTTGCGTGCAGTTGCAGGTATTGTTCACCCGATAGCGGGTTATTAGCAGGGCAGAAGACCTTATGGTGGTAGTTGAGCCAAGTGACCGCTAGCGTTCGCGGCACCATACTTCATCTTTGTATTCCAGTTTTTATCTTGTATTTATCTATACATTGTTGGCCAGTAGAAGCGCTTTTACTCATTAGATGCTCGTGACTTGTGACACCCCGGTCGGGTTGTATTGGGATGAAATCAATGGTTTTAATGCCAAAGAGCTATATTTTCTATTCATTTATATTTGATAGATGTTAAGGAGATGATTTGGGGTTGTTGGCTGGCCTTGTCTTCACGAGAGGCGCCATCACGACCGGGTTGGGATTTTGGGTCGTGACAAAGGGTAAAAGAGTTAATCGCCTGTTTTGAAAAAACAATATCCAAATAATGTCGAAACACTGCCAATTTTTCTATTTATAAAATAAATAAAAAATAAAAAATGTCATTTATTATTCAAAGTAGTCTGTTTTATTAAGCAGAACTACGCTAGTTTGATTCTCACCGAATGTGAGATACGAAGGCAACCCATATCAGGTTCAACTATTTTAAAAAATAAAGGTAAATAAATGTTGCTATCTTGCTACAAATTAAGGTGATATTATTTTTGTCAAAAATAGCTGAATGTCTTTGAAAGAACACATGAAGGTTGCTTTTGCAAGAACAACCACCTTTAATCATTTTTCAAAAAAAAAAATTATGAGCAAACTCAATTTTTTTTGTCTTGATTTTTTCTTAAAAAATAAATTTTTTTAATCACTTCCAGGTATAAAATGAGCACCATCCAGACTCTACCAATCATAGATGTAGAAGAGTTTCTATTACAACTTCATATGTGGTGGTATGATCTGGGAAAAGACGGACATGAATGGGTCACTAAGTATCTAGGAGCTCTCACAGATATCATGAAAGTTAAACCACGTGATGATTTGATTGCGGCACTAGTAACTTTCTGGGACCCTGCTCACAATGTTTTTCGTTTCTCTGATTTTGAGCTTACTCCCACCTTGGAAGAAATAGCCGGGTATTCCGACTTTAACGAGAAATTAGGAGACCAAAATCTAATATTCCCAAGGGCCCTTTCTATACACCGATTCTTTGATCTTTTAAATATCAGTAATCAGATCAGAAAGAACAATATTGTCTATGGGTATTGTTCTTTTAGCTTTCTATACTCAAGGTTTGGAAAGCCGGATGGGTTCGAAATTCATGAAAATGGCCTCGCCAACAAACAAAACAAGGATACTTGGCAGATTCATCGTCGTTTCTCTTTCGTCATGGCTTTTCTGGGAATTATGGTATTCCCAAACAAGGAGCGGACAATCGATATTCGCATAGCCAAAATCGTAAAAGTCCTCACCACCAAAGATCATCACACTCTTGCCCCAATCATTCTCTCCGATATCTATCGGGCATTGACTTTATGTAAGTCAGGGGCAAAATTCTTTGAAGGATGTAACATTTTGTTGCAAATGTGGTTGACTGAGCATCTCTGACGTCATCCCAGGTTCATGCAATATTGTCCAAGTGGGAATAGCTTCATTGAAAGTTATGAAGAAAGGATAAAGGATTATAAATCTCCAAAAGGGGTGGAAGCCTGTGTAGCCCATCTAGGATCTTTGGTCACAAATCAAATTGAGTGGACCTTAGGATGGCTCTCGTTAAAAGAGGTAATACACATGTCGTCTTTAAAGGGATATTTGTTGTTGTCCGGTTTGAAAAGTGTCCAGCCGTACGCGCCATGGAGAGTATTAAGACTGCTAGGGAGGTACCAAGTGGTGCCTGAAGACGAAGATTTAAGCATGCAAGTGATTGAGCTGCACCCTGAAGCCAAACTTCCACAAGCTTTAATCCAGCAAATTTGGAATAACTGTCGATACTTGAAAGAGCATACCCAATTTCCAGATGTTGCAAAGGGTGAAATCGATATGAGTTATGCCAGGTGGTTTGAGAAGAGGTCTTGTGTAGATAATGAGCCAGAACCCGATTGCAAAAGGCCCATAAAAAGGCCACATGTTCAAACTTTTGATGATAAAATCCAAGAACGGTTAGCGTGGGGTGAAAAAGAAAGGGGATACAAAGCCACTATTCATGCCTTAGAAGAGAGCCTAAGGAGCCTCAATTTTGAGAAGAGTTTAGAAGCGCAAGAGGCGGAAGGGGAAAAGAAGATATCGATTTGCTAGAACAAAACTCTCCATACTCAGTTCCAACAAATGAAGAAAGCATCTAAAGCACCGGTAAGAAGTTGGAAAGATCAGAAAATCATTACTAACATGATAGAAAAGGTGCAAGATTATGACTTCATATTAACAAAGACTGAAAAGGCGTTAGACAAAGCTAACGAGAAGATTATACAGTTAAATGAAGAAGTCAAATCTGGTCAGGAGCGGCAAGTAATGATATTTGAAGAAGAAAGGGCTCGATTTGAGAAGGAAAAAGACCGTTGGATACGCTCAGAAGATCAGCTCCATGCACAACTGGAAAAAATGAAAAGAGAGCATCAACATGCAAATGTCGATAGGGAAAGGGCGCAAGCAAGGATCGAACAAGCTAGACTTCGAGCTCAGTTGGAGGCGGCGTTAGATCACGAGGGTCATATAAGAGATATAGCCATCACTCGCCAACAACGGTTACAAAACCAAGGCCAGAATCTCCAGGATTTCAGAGCACAAGTTCACGACTTGGCTGTTTACACTTCGCAAAGTTATGTGAATTGCCAAGGGATGGATTGTGAAAGGTTTCTAGAACACGTGCAAACTTTTGCCCGTCATCTTTCAATGGAGTTGAAAAGGATGTATCGTACATTAGGAGGTCAGCCCGATCAAGCCTCATAGTGAGCAGATGTTCCAAGTGATTGAAGATTGTGGAAGATGTCTAGTTCTAATTTTCTTATGTCTTGTTGTAATTCAAAGATCTTTTCTAAATTATTGTCCCACTGTAATTTCATTCCTGGCATTTTTTTTAATAATAACTGTTTTTACACGAACTACGCTGGGTCAGATTCATGCGGGGACATGATACTTAGGTAGTCTACATAAGATTCGACCACTGTTTTAGTAAAAAGGGGAAAATAAATAAAAATGAGAGAAATAATGGAGGGGCATAGAAACACTTGAAAATGATAAGCCAGGGATGACGCATGCGGTCTGAGCAAAAGCATAATAGAAATGGTTCACTACATAAAGACATTGCATCCCCAATATGCATTTACTATATCTGTTGAAAACCTAACACTAACAAGTTTGTTGTTTTTCCAATCACAATTCCAGTTAGTTGTTAGAAGTGTGCTGGCATCGCACAGATATCAGACAAGATCAAAGGGGCATATACCTGAAAGTATGTCTGGGTCAGACCATAGCATTTAGTCAGAAAAGGCAATGAGCCAAATTCTCAAAGAGGCCTTAGAAAAAATGGAAAAAATGCAGTTTGAGATGAACGAAATGCAGTTGGTTCTGGCCAAAACGCAAAAAGGTCCTGAGGCACCCGCTACTCCTACCTTTCCGCCAGGACATACCCTAGAATACCTTCCTCCTGGTCCCTCAACAAACTTCCCATGCCATCATTACTACCAGGGAAGGGACGCTTATGACTCCCAAGCTCCACCATCCAATCAAAACCCTCCTCCACCAAATGTCCCTATATTTGTGGCACCTCCCCCAGCTCCATTGCACAAATCATCAAGTGAGCCGTTATTTCAGGTTCACGACACTCAATATTACCCCCCCTGAACCCACGTTCAGGGTACCCGAACCACCCTCTTATACTCCTCCCTCTGAGGTCCCAGCGGAAAAGCTGGCCAAGAGCCCAGAGCAGGAAGAGATGATGTGGAAAGTCAAAAGCCTAGAGCAGTCCTTCAGAAGCATGCACGAGATGGGAAATCAGGTCAGTGTGGCTTATAAAGATTTATGCCCTTTCCCCTACGTACAACTACCAAAGGGATTCAAGATGCCCAAATTTGATCTGTATGAAAGGCATGGTGATCCTATGTCTCATCTGCGAGGATTTTGCAGTAAGGGGAGCGGGTGGAAAAGATGAGCTACTGATAGCTTATTTCAGATAGAGTTTGAGCGGGTCTGCCTTAGAATGGTACACAAGGCAAGATCCAAGAAGGTGGTATACTTGGGATGATCTGGCGCAAGCTTTTGCCGGGCACTTTCAATATAATTTGGAGATAGTGCCAGACCGTCTCACATTATTGAAATATGAGAAGAAACCCAGGGAGAGATTCAGGAAATTTGGATTTCGTTGGAGAGAACAGGCAGCTAGAGTTGATCCTCCGACGAGAGAGGGGGAGATAATAGATTACTTTCTACAAACGCTCGAGCCAACCTACTTCGGTCGCTTGGTGACCTCAGTGGGAAAATCCTTCAACGAAGTGGTAAAGATGGGGAGCATGATTGAAGAAGGTCTGAAGACCAATAAAATATTGAGTTATTCAGCGATCAAGGCGACAACACAGGCCATTCGGAGCGGCATGGGAGGTGCGCTCGGGAAAAATAAAAGAGAGGATGTCACAACAATAGAGGCTGGCAATTGGTCTAGATCCAGAGGTCCTCCACCCCATTACCAATCCATACCTCCTCACCCAAATTACCCCCACACTCCAAATTATCCTCCACAATCATATTACCTACCACAAGAACAACATTTTTCAGTCCATCAAGCACAAACATACACCCAACCTCCGGCGCGCCCGCAATGGCGCGTGCCAGCTCCACATAATACATACCTAGCTTCACGTAATACATACCCAGCTCCACATAATACCTACCCATCTCCACAAAATACCTACCCACCACCAAGGGAATATAGAAATCCTGCGGGGCTAGGTTTTCGGGGGAATCAGGCGTTCAGGAATGAAATGATTCAGAGGCAGAGAACATTTACTGAATTAGGAGAAACCTATATTGCTTTGCTCTACAAATTAAAACAGATAGGTTTGTTGAGTCCTATTGAACCAAGATTGCCAAATCCCTTGCCTCAAAATTTGGACCAATCGGTACACTATGAATATTGTTCGGGAACTCCTGGACATGATAGCGAAAAATGTTGGAAGTTGAAGCATGCGATCCAAAATCTTATCGATACTAATAAGATTGAGGTTCAGGCACCCGAGGCACCCAATATTAACCAAAACCCCCTTACCAGCCCACCACGAAATCACATGATCGAGATTGTGCATGGAGAGGGAGAACCTAAGAAGCCATTACAGACAGTGATGATGATTTGGGCCAGTGCAAAAGAGAAATCAACCAGTAGGGAAGTGGAGGTACCAATTAAGAGGGAGGATGTTAAGCCAGTAGTAATATTAGGAAGAACCCGTCTGCCACTACAAAGACAACAAAATTGGTAGTGTCTCGAGCGTCATTTGCACCTGTGGTGGTTGTGAAAGGAGTTTGTAGGGAACCGATTATCATAAAGCCAGTAGTCCAATTGCCTATAACCGATAGCAAGGTCGTGCCTTGGAAGTACGAAAAAGTAATGGTGTTGTACAAAGGAAAGTCAGTGGAGGAGGTTAGTTGCGAGGCCCAAGGGTTGACTCGATCGGGACGATGTTTTGCTCCCGTAGAGTTGAGAAGATCTAAGCCCGCATTGGTGAAGAAACCAGTAGCAGAGGAGGAAGCTGAGGAGTTCTTAAAGAAGATGAAAGCCCAGGACTACTCTATTGTGGAGCAGTTAAGAAAAACCCCAGCCTAAGTTTTGTTGCTATCCTTGTTGATCCATTCCAGTGATCATTGTCAGGCATTGATGAGGATTTTGAATGAAGCCCATGTTCCAGATAAACTTTCTGTAAATCACTTAGAGAAGATAGTACATAAAATCTTTAAGGTGAACCGAGTGACATTCTCTGATGATGAGTTACCAAAAGAGGGTACGGAACATAACAAAGCCTTATACTTGATTGTGAAGTGTGAAGACTCGGTGGTCACCCGAGTATTGGTGGATAATGGTTCAAGTGCCAACATCTGTACTTTGGCTACTCTGAACAAACTGAAGATTGATCATGGTAGAGTCCGTAGGAATGGCGTCTGCATAAGAGGTTGTGATGGAGGGGGTACTAACTCAGTGGGTAATATCATACTGGATTAACCATTGGTCCAGTAGATTTGACCATGGAGCTCCAAGTGGTGGACGTGGCCGTATCATACACTCTGCTATTGGGACGACCCTAGATTCACTCTGCCAAAGCCGTACCTTCTACATTGCACCAGATGGTGAAGTTTGAGTGGGATAGGCAAGAAATAGTGATGCACGGGGATGACGGCACAGGCATTATGGGTGATGACGTGGTGCCATTCATAGAAATAGAGAATGACAAGGGACCATGGGTATACCCAATCTTCGAAGGGGTTTCAGTGGACAAGATTTTTGAAGGCGAGGACCTCGCATTTCCCAGGATCTCAGCTGCAACTTTCATGATCACCTCGAAAATGATGAACTGTGGGTTTATACCAGGAAAAGGTCTGGTGGGCAAACTCCAAGGTATCATTCAACCCGTTTCATTGACTGAGAATTTGGAGACATTCAGGTTAGGGTTCAAGCCGACGATAGCAGATATGAAGAGAGCTCGAAAAATGAAGAAGAAAGTCTTGGTCCTTCCCAAGCCAGTTCCACGCCTCTCCCGGTATTTTGTTAAAGCATGTATCAAGATGTTGCTGAACCCAAGGATTCTTGGACCGTCCATTGGACCAAATGGAGATCAGGATCAGAGTTTTGAAAGGTTATTTGCTGATGTCAACATGATCGAAGCTGGAGAAGGTTCCAGTAAAGCGGACATACAATATATGGGGCCTAAGGCCAAAACCAACAATTTGACGGCTACTCCTCTTCCCATCTAGAAGGAGACTTGGTAGTAGGCTCTAGATTTTCTTTTGTTTCCTGGATTATTCTAGAGTTGTAATCCAGTTTTGGTTTTGTTTGTAGTGTGAAACTCTGTTATTCCGCATTTTAATGAAAAAAAAATGAAAGTTTCCCTTCTTTTTCTTGTTTTTGATTTCGTTTCTTTTTTATTTTATTCTGAACAGTTCTCTTGTTGCCGATTCCAACGACATGGCATGCACAACGGATCTTCAACCTAGTCTAAAAGATCAGTCTGATTCCAAATTAATTACGCAAGAAAATGATTATCATAATGAATCGGAATACGATGAAGATGAGGCATTTGAAGAGATAAGTAAAGAGTTAAGCTAGTTCAAAGAAAAACCCAAGCCCAATTTAAGCAACACTGAAGCCGTCAATTTAGGGGATGCTAACATTGTTAGAGAAACTAATATTAGCGTTCACATTGAATCACACATAAGTGATGAGCTAATTAAAATACTCATAGAATTCAAAGACGTTTTTGCATGGTCGTATGATGACATGCCAGGTTTAAGTACCGATTTAGTGGTTCACAAATTGCCCACTGACCCGACATATCCACCTGTCAAGCAGAAATTGAGGAAACTTCAAAATAGATATGAGTGTGAAGATTAGAGAAGAAATAACCAAACAGCTGCAAGCAAAAGTTATTCGCGTCACCAGATATCTCGAGTGGTTAGCTAATGTGGTACCAGTACCAAAAAAGGATGGGAAGATTCGGGTATGTGTCGACTACCGCAATCTTAATAAGGCGAGTCCAAAAGATAACTTTCCATTGCCCAACATTCATATTCTGATCGACAATTATGCTGGGCGTGATATTGGATCTTTCGTGGATTGTTTTGCTGGGTATCATCAAATCTTGATGGATGAAGAAGATGCAGCAAAGATAGCTTTCATCACTCCATGGGGAGCTTATTACTTTAGGGTAATGCCGTTCGGTTTAAAGGATTCTGGAGCAACATACATGAGAACAATGACCACTGTGTTTCATGACATGATACACAAAGAGATTGAGGTGTATGTAGACGATGTGATCATAAAATCCAGGCATTAGGAGGACTATGTAGCAGATCTGAGGAAGTTTTTTCAAAGACTTCGGAGGTATGACAATAAACTCAACCCAGCCAAATGAGCATTTGGGGTTCCCTCGAGAAAAATGTTAGGATTCATCGTCAGTCGGCGAGGCATTGAGTTGGACCCATCAAAGATCAAATCCATCAAAGAATTTCCAGCACCGAAGTACTAGACCGAAGTAATAAGTCTTCTGGGAAGATTGAACTACATCAGCCGATTCATTGTTGAGCTCATATCGACGTGTGAACCTATTTTCAGGCTGTTAAAGAAGGATGCTGCAGTCAAATGGACTAAAGAATGTCAAGAGGCTTTTGATAAGATAAATGGAGTATTTGTCAAACCCACCTGTGTTGGTTCCACCTGAACCCGTGAGGCCTCTGATTCTTTATCTAACAGTTTTGGATAATTCATTTGGCTGCGTATTGGGGAAACAAGACATCACTGGCAGAAAGGAACACGCCATCTATTATCTCAGTAAGAAGTTCACAGCATATGAAGTTAAGTACACCCATCTTGAGAAGACATATTGCGCCCTAACTTGGGTGGCACAGAAGCTAAAGCATTATCTGTCTTCCTACACTACTTATCTCATTTCACGTTTGGATCCATTGAAGTATTTTTCCAGAAACCTATGGCTACAGGGAGGTTAGCAAAATGGCAAATATTACTTACAGAATTTGACATCATCTATGTAACGAGGATGGTTATGAAAGCCCAAGCACTAGCCGATCACTTAGTTGAGAATCTTGTTGATGATGAATACGAACCTTTAAGGACGTATTTTCCAGACAAAGAAGTGTTGCAAATTGATGAGTTAGAACTAACCAAGGAGCCAGAGTGGAAACTTTTATTTGACGGAGCTGCAAATGAAAAAGGAGTTGGAATAGGAGCAGTACTTATTTCTGAAATAGGACATCATTATCCTATTACGGCTCAAGTACGCTTCTATTGTACCAACAACATGGCTGAGTATGAAGCATGCATTTTGGGGTTACGATTAGCTGTGGAGATGGATGTCCAGGACATCTTAGTCTTGGGAGACTCGAACCTTCTGGTACATTAGGTTCATGGTGAATGGGAAACAAGGGATTTGAAGCTTATACCATATTGTCAATATTTGCATGATCTGATTAAGAGTTTCCGATCAGTGGAATTCAGATATATCCCAAGAATGCATAATGAGGTTGCCGATGCTTTGGCTACTCTAGCATCGATGTTGCATCATTAGGACAAGATTCATGTTGATCCGTTACATATTCAGGTTCAGGATCAACATGCTTATTGCAATATGGTGGAAGAAGAAATGGATGGCAAGCCATGGTTTCATAATGTCAAAGAATACCTCAAGATGGGGATATACCTAGACAAGGCAACTGGAGATGAAAAGAGAGCTATTCGGCGATTGGAAAATGGATTTTTCCTTAGTGGAGGAGTGATGTACAAAAGAACCCCGGATTTGGGATTGCTGAGATGTATAGATGCAGGTCAAGCCACAACAGTGATGACAGAAGTACATGCCGGAGTTTGTGGGCTCCATATGAGCGGATATGTATTGGCGAAGAAGATTCTTCGAGTAGGATATTATTGGATCATCATGGAGCGTGATTGTATAAGTTTCGTACGAAAATGCCATCAGTGCCAGATACACGGAGATCTGATTCATTCTCCGCCGACAGAATTGCATACAATGTCAGCACCATGGCTATTTGTTGCTTGGGGTATGGATGTTATTGGACCTATAGAACCTGCAACTTCTAATGGTCATAGGTTCATTCAGGTAGCCATTGACTATTTCACAAAATGGGTAGAAGCTAAAACTTTCAAGTCAGTGACCAAAAAGGCAGTTGTGGATTTTGTGCATTCTCATATCATCTGTAGATTTGGGATTCCAAAAATGATCATCACGGATAATGGGGCCAATCTTAACAGAAGTTTGATGAAAGACGTATGCCAACAATTTCATATTACACACCGTAACTCCACACCATATCGTCCCAAGGCCAATGGAGCAGTTGAGGCAGCCAACAAAAATATAAAGAAGATATTGAAGAAGATGGTAGAAGGTTCCAGACAATGGCATGAAAAGCTACCATTTGCATTGTTGGGTTATCGCACTACTGCTCGAACTTCTGTAGGTGTGACTCCTTATTTGTTGGTATACAGAACTGAAGCAGTGATACCAGTAGAAGTTGAAATTCCATCCCTTTGAATTGTCGCTGAAGCTGAAATTGACGATGATGAGTGGGTCAAAGCCCGGTTGGAGCAGTTGAGCTTAATTGATGAAAAAAGATTAGCAGCAGTATGTCATGGCCAATTGTATCAAAAGAGAATGGCAAGAGCAAATAAAAAAAAGGTGCGTCCCAGGAAATTTGAAGTGGGACAACATGTGCTGAAGTGAATATTGCCACATCAAGCCGAAGCGAAGGGCAAGTTTGCACCGAACTGGCTAGGGCCGTATACTGTGACCAGAGTGTTGTCCAATGGTGCTTTATGTCTGACAGATGTCGAAGGAAGATGTATCGACATAGCTATCAATTCTGATGCGGTCAAGAGATATTACGTGTAATTTCTTTAATTATAATCTTTGTTTCATTTGTTTGCTTGTACTTGGTGTTTATCGGATAATTAAATGACAGAGGTAATTCTTTCTTCTATCCAAACACTTTTAACCTTTGCTTTCCCCCTTTTGAGCCTTATTTATTCTTTCATATCCCTCTCTTGGAATCGATAACGGAAAGAGAAAAGAAAAGGAAAAATCAATAAATAAAGGAAAGTCACATGGAATCAACTAAACTACGTCTGACATAATTCCTCAAAGAGGATACGTAGGCGCCTCACGGCTCGGTCAAAAAGAAATAAAATTTAAAAGTCCCCCAATTGAAAACTGGGGAGGTTTGAATCCAAGAGTTGTAATATTTCACCCATTCAGAGTTATTTTAAATTTTTGATACTCTTTTCTTTTTAAGACCCACACAAAAACCCATATGAGATGTCCGAAAAAGACCTCCCAATCAATATCCGGGAAATGCCCAATCAAGCAAATGAAAACCGAGAGTAACACGTTGATCCCCATCAAAAAGGGAATCATAAGCTGAACGAATTGATAGCAAAAAATAATCCCCAGTAAAGAGAATCTTATCGGTACCGTTTCAATCCCCAACCAAGTGAAAATAAAATGAGAGAGTCTATCGGTGAAAACCTTCACAGACACCATAAGGCGACGAAAGCTGAGAAGAAATAAAATGAGAGAGTCTTATCGATGAAAACCTTCACGGGCACCATAAGGCGACAGGAGTTGAGAGAAATGAGAGAGTCTTATTAGTTAAAACCCCACGAAGGGCACTATGAGGCAACAAGATAGATTGGTGGAAAGGATCCGCAGTTAGAAAAGAGTCGAGCATCTGTTCATCCCCGGCAAATGATTCCATCAAAGATTGATTAATACAAATAGACTGGGTGGATTAATCTGAAATGCACGACGTGATCGTTGGGACCGATTATACTATTCAGATAAGTTCCTTTTTGTTTTTTCCCAGCATTTGTTCAGAAAGCTTCCTTCTTGTTTTTCCATCTTTTTTATTTTCTTTTTTGAGAAAGACTTTTCAGAGCTTACTATCAGTTGCCGAATTGGTGTGAAGCAGAACGAGGTTAGGACCGACCAAATTGGTCTGGAATGTCAGGAAATTGAGAAGACCTGAAAGATGATGTCAAGAAAATCGCGGACCAAGTTCCAAAAAGATCCCCAGCAGATTTTCAAGATACGCAAGTAACTCCGACAGATTATCAACCATGTCCCAAGATGGTCGAACAGTACAAAGCGGGGTGAGAAAGAGGGAAAATGCATCCCCAAGCAAAATTACCCCCTGCAGTTTTATCCTCAACAACGCTATCCACAATTGATAACATTTCTATCTCCAGCATTATTGAGGGAAAATGAAACCTTCTAAAAAAAGTAATTTTTGAGTTTCACCAGCAAGTTTTGAAACACAGAAAAAGGAAGCGATAAATGGAAAAACCATCCCCCAGCAGAAATATCATTCCCAACGAATAACATCATCCCCAAAAAGTTTCGAGAACTTAGAATAGGGAAAGGGAAAAACCATTTCCAACAGGAGTGGCACGGCCACTCACCGCATGTTAAACTAACAAATTTTCTTTGATTTGAAGCAGGTAAAAGGGAATGTTGATGATAGAAGAAAGACACACCACAAGGAATATTACCAAAACTGGGGCAGAAAAGTTTTGCCATTGTCGAAAATTTTCTCAAAGAATACAAGGAAATCAATTCAAGATATTTTTAAGTTGAAGAAATCAGGAGCCCGCCTGTAGAATGGAGGTTGTTTTATTTGATTCAAAGAAGAAGTCAGGAGCCCGCCTGTAGAATGGAGGTTGTTAATATTTTTAAATTGAAGAAATCAGAAGCCCGCCTGTAGAATGGAGGTTGTTGTATTTGATTCAAAGAAGAAGTCAGGAGCCCTCCTGTAGAACGGAGGTACTTGTTTTAAGTCGAAGAAATCAGGAGCCCGCCTGTAGAATGGAGGTTGTTGTATTTGATTCAAAGAAGAAGTCAGGAGCCCGCCTGTAGAACGGATGTACTTATTTTAATTTAAATAAGTTAGGAGCCCACCTGTAGAACGGAAGTACTTGTTTAAAGTTGAAGAAATCAGGAGCCTGCCTATTAGAACAGAGGTTGTTATTGAAGAAGTTAAGAGCCCGCCTGTTAGAACAGAGGTTGTTATTTTAAATTGAAGAAGTCAGAAGCCCGCCTGTTAGAACGAAGGTTGTTATTTTTAAGTTGAAGAAATCAGGAGCCCGCCTGTTAGAACGAAGGTTGTTATTTTAAATTGAAGAAGTCAGGAGCCCACCTGTTAGAATGGAGGTTGTTATTTTAAATTGAAGAAGTCAGGAGCCCGCCTGTTAGAATGGAGGTTGTTATTATAAATTGAAGAAGTCAGGAGCTCGCCTGTTAGAACGGAGTTTGTTATTTTTAAGTTGAAGAAATCAGGAGCCCGCTTGTTAGATTGGAGGTTGCTATTTTTAAGTTGAAGAAATCAGGAGCCCGCCTGTAGAATGGAGGTGTTAATATTTTTAAGTTGAAGAAGTCAGGAGCCCGCCTGTATAATGGAGGTTGTTAAATTTGAAGTAGTTGGAGAAGTCAGGAGCCCGCCTGTATAATGGAGGTTATTATTATGTTAAACGAAGGAGAAGTCAGGAGCCCGCCTATTAGAATGGAGGTTGTTATTTTCATAAGTGAATAAGTTGGGAGCCCGCCCGTATAAGGGAGGTGTTAATTGCAAGATATCACAATCAGGACCCCGCCTGGAGAGTGGAGGTTGTGTCATCTTTTTAAAGGTAAGTCAGGAGCCTGCCTGCAAAACAGAGGACTACATTTCAAGATCGAAGCAGAATTCAATAAATACCGAGGGTTACAATAAGAACCCCCTGCATAACAAGCTTTAAATCAAGGAAGCAGTATCCCCAGCAAACAGAAAAAGGTGATGAAATTTGTGTTCTAAGAAGTCAAAATACCCATACCATCCCCATCAGTTTTTGGAAGATTGAAGCACCGGAAGAAATATAAGCTGACAAGAAAGCAAGGCAGCAAGAACAAAATTGAAGATATTGATAAGATTTTACAGTTCATAGACCATAATTTAGTCTAGCTTCTTATTTTGTTTTAGCATGGTGTAATAAGGAGGTTAATGAGTAGTAACAGAGATAGCAGCAACAGTAACCGCAAAATGGCAGTCCCATAGTAGTCCCAGCTACCAAAACTTCCCGAACTACATTGACCTGATTCCCTTTTAGCCAGGAATATGTAGGAGACCTTTTAAAGCAAAGGCTCGGTCAAATATTTCAAAACATGCTCCACACGGAGTATTCCAACGACCAAAAATCGATTGTATCTGCTCACTTTATCTTTGTATGAAAACTCTTTGTGTTTTCAAGCAAATAGGGGCAGCTGTGAGCACGTGATTTTTGCTCTCACGACAATTACTCCAAAAATTCACAATAAAATAGTCTTGTGTTGTATCTGATTTTATGAATTTTGTGTTATCTTTCTTTAGTGTTAGTATTTGTCTATGTGTTTATTTGTTAAATTGATTAAAAATACAAAAATACGTGTTGCAGGCACTTAGGAATTAATTGTGCATTTTAAGAATTAATTAACCGTAAAGTGGTTAAAAAGAAAAATTACAAAATATGTGCATTTTTGTTCCTTGTCATTGTGTGATTTTATTTAAAAGTGTAATTTGTGTTAATTGTTTGAGTGTTAATTAATAGGTGTGTAATTTCATTTCTTTTGATTTGTTTAAGGTGTGCTTTAATTTAATTGTGGTTAGTTAAGGAAGTTGAAAAATGGCTAAAAAATACAAAGAAATCAGGCCCAAACCAACACCATGACCCAATCCGTTGAGACCTGGTCTCATATAAGATAAGACGACGTCGTCTCCAAGCATTCCATCTGGACCGTTGATCAAATCAAATCTAACTGTTCAGTTCATCTCATTCATTAAGCCAAGCGACGCCATTCAAGGGCATTTAATCTGAGCCGTTCGCTCAATCTCATCGAACGATCCCAGGCCATCCCAAATACCCGACCCATTCAACCCCGGAACGACCCAGCCTCCCTTTAATCAAAACGATATCATTTCCTTTTGACCAAGAGATCCTGGCCATTAATCACCCATGATCTAATGGCCAGGATCAAACCGTCTAAATCATATATAATCTTTACCCGTTACCCCGCCCCCAGACCAAAGCACCCCCTCTCCTCACTTCGTCTCTCTCAAATTCTGAGACGAACTCAAACCTCCAAAACCCTTCCACCATGGTTTCCTCAAGCTTGAAACCTGGCGGCAGCCACCCCAAACCTAACCAAAATAACACCCCTAACATATCTCAACCCTTGAACCCAAATCCATCATCAGTTTGGCTCGAATCAACCTGGGTTTTCTCGAATCTTCATTTGAAGATTCGAGTCCAGACTCAACCTACACCAAACACCCCCAAATCACACCTCGTAAACACCTCAACTCCCTCTTCCATGGAATGTGTTTGTTTTCCATCGAATGGTTCTAAAATGTCCCAAATCAAGGATTTTCAAAGCCAAGCGCAAGGTACTGTCTCAATATTTGTGGTCAAATCGACCCTAGTTGAGTGTTCTTGTTCAAGAACACTCGACTGGGGTCCGTATTGGCACCAAATCCAAAAGATCTTGAAGGTTTGAGCCACGATCTTGAAACGGTAGGTTCCCGTTTTCTTTTGCTTTTTCTTTCTGATTTGTTTCATTAGATTCATCTTCTACCCCTTTCTTATTTTTGTTAGAATAGAACGTTCTTGTGTTAACTCTGGATTTTATTCTTTCTTTTATTTTTGAATGATTCAAACCAGTCAAGTAGCAATAGGTCTTGTATAAAATTGTGGCTATTCCCATGTATAAAACGGTGGTATGTGTTGTCGAATTAGTTAAATTACTATTAGTTCCAAGTCTTTCACTTGTGTCGTCACTTTGCATACGAATTCAGTGTTTTCATTCAATGTATTTACAATGTTCCTTGTTCGTATATAGGTTTAATGTGGAATTGTGTTAGTTTATTCCCTGAAACGATATATCCTTCATCTTGTTGTAATGTTATTTGATCTAGTTGGAATTCAATTGTTATTTGAATATGCTGAGTTAAAGAACAATGTTTGGGGTCTGATATGAATTAAAATTGAGTTCACATTCAGTCTTAGTTTATTCATTTGTTAGGATTTCCCCTTAAGGGAATTGGTTATAGCTGTTATAGTTTGAAAGGGAGTGGGTAAAACAGTGACTTAAGGGGATTAAGGGGATAATTGATGGCTGATAATAGCTTAAGGGTTAATCAATAGCATTAGGGGTTCCAGTTAGGGGGTTGCTAGTTTAGATAGGAGGTACATTAGTTGCTTTAAAATAATAAAATACTAAGTGACTAGAAATTGAGTGCCTATTTTATATTGAAAAAGGACTAAGCTGTGAAGAAAAAAAAGCACCAATTGTATGACTATAAAAGGCTTGAAACCAGACTAAAAAAATAGAAGAAGAAAAAAAGGAGAGATTCTGAAAAAAGATAGAGAGATAAAAAGAGAATTTCATCGTTAAGAACAGAATACATTGAGTTTTTACTATTCCATTGGGACCTTCGATCCAGTTTAAGTGTGTTAGTTGATTCTATTTTCCCCTCTTAAGTTCAACTCTCTGGAATTTCTTCTATCTGCTGGTCCATTTTTTTGTTTAATTCAAGTTCACTTGAAGCTAGTGGGTTTGTTTAATGTTGTTTGGTTTTATAATTGATTCTGGGCTGTTGCTTGAGGTTATATTCTGATCGAAGTTGTTTCTGATGTTGCCTTGCTGTGTTACTGCACTGCTGACTTCCCTTTCCTCATTTCTATCACTGAAACTCGAGTACACACTCAAATTCATGGCCGATGTAATCACAAATTGGACCAAAATAAGTTGACATTCAGATCTGTGATCATGTGTTCATTGGATATATATATATATATGGTTATAATTGTTTAGTTGAGGAATAGTAATATATATTCAGTTTGTTTGATTCGAATGGTATTAAGAATTGTTAATCAGAACCATTTGTGAACTGTTTTGGAATGATTTAGTTGATAGTTGATCATGCTAAAGTTTCATTGTAACTAATACTTCGCTAGCTAAGCATGTTGTCTAAAATTAAATTTGAAATGGTGTAGGTATGTAACTGATTTGGACTGGTATGTAATATTCATGTCACTTTTAGTTTTAATTTTAGCATGTATCTTTATAAATTCGTATGTTACTGGTTAATATAATAGGTCACCAATGATTTGCTTCGTTGTTATGCAGTCGGATTTAGAATGAAGGACGACTCAATTTATCTACGCTAGTATTAATAAAAGAATCAAGTTAACTAGGATGTCCAAACTGAAATTGGTTTTGCAATTGATAACTGGAAATTAGCAATTCGAACTTGGTTAAGAAAATTAATTTGCTGCAAAGAGTTTGTTTTGGGATTCCTGACTAATTGGTTCAAGGTAAAATGAACGCATTTTTTTACTATGATACACGTTCTTAAGCTTCCTCTTTATTTTGAGTAGTCTTTGAATTCATCGGATAGGATATTTGAACCCCTTTGTGTTAATATCCATAGACATTTAGTTTAGACCATTGCTTCAGTGATCAGCTACCACAAGCTGGGCATCGATACTCAACTGGACGACCCAAGTCTTGCTTAATTATGCGCCCGTTTTTGTGAACTCATAAAGACTACGTTTAAGACCAATTGATATAAAGATGTAGAATTATAATCTCATTTGGTTTAGCCGTAAATTGGGTCATAGATTCCATTGAAACTAATATAGCAGTAATTTTAGTATTGGCTAGTTGAACTTTGTGAGTTGATTTGTTATATTTGGATTATGTGGGTTGTGACGAACTCTAAAAGGAAATTGGCATTTGTTTAATCTTGGGTTTCCTTTTCTTTAACTAAAATTCTTTAAAAAATTGAAGTGTGCATATTAGATAAAACAACTGCATGGCCCTTATTTTTAGTAATATTGTATTGATCCTTAAAATTTGAAGCGTGTCATTTAGCAGGTTTTCATGGCCCTCGTACTAATATTATGACTTAGAATATAATAATGACAAACATATAATGAGGAGAATTAATTATTAATTAATAAAGATTAGTATCATAGTACTACTAGTATTTTTTATCAAATATGAGAACGACGATTTTATCTTTCTGTTAAGGTTTCTAATTGTGATTTCTTGAAATATGCTAATTTATAATTATTTTAATATTGGGGTAGTGCTGAAATTTCTCTTAGCACACTTGGAAAATGCATTAGCATCTTAATAATGGAGAGAGATGATGATTTAGGACGTAGATGTGATAACCAATTTTTGAAATGGATTTTCGATCAATGAACACGTTCGCGTGACATAGTTACAATTTTTTTAGAAATAAAAAATAAAACCATTTTGAGTTAGCGTTCGCGCAACTTCGATTAAATTTTCTTAATAAAATAAACAAAGCGTTATTAATTGTGGATACGTTCGCGTGACATAATTTTTTTGACGCGCCAAAAGGAAAGAGTATTCGTACGCGTAATTGGATTCTTTAAATTGAATAATTCAAGTGATTTAAAAGAGGTAAAAAGATAAATGCACATAGGTCCTAAAATGAGTAATTAAAAAATTTAAGCCAAATAATAATCACTAAGCGATCGTGCAAGAACCACGGAACTCGGGAATGCCTAACACCTTCTCCCAGGTTAACAGAATTCCTTATCCGGATTTCTGGTGCGCAGACTGTTAACATATTCACCCTTTTCCTCGATTCGGGATTCAAGCGGTGACTTGGGACACCATAAATCTCCCAAGTGGTGACTTTGAATTAATTAAATAAATCCCGTTTCGATTATCCTTTAATTGGAAAAACTCTGTCGCGCCCTCGCGGGTAGCGCCAAAAGGAGGTGTGACAAGTATATATCCCCTTCCCCTCATTTAATTCCTATCATTATACACACAATCTCACAAATGCAAACCCTAGCCGCCTCTTATTCCCCCTCCTTCTCTCACAAGACCACTGGAACCCTACCGGTGGTCAGCTTTCTGTCATCTTCTCCAGCCTAGATCACCACCTTGAACACCCATTCCTTCTTCTTCTAACACCATCCCTATTAACCCCGTCCAAAATCCCATTAGGTATTCCAGTTCTTGAAACTCTGGTCGCCGGAACCCTAGCCGGCGACCACCCAAACCATGATTCAGCCTTCCACCTTAACATCCCAGAACCACCATGAAACGCTCTTTCAACCCATCCTAGTCCCATATCTCGAATATAACCCAAACTCTTCGAATATCAAAAAATGTATCGCCGGAACCGTACTCCGGCGAACACCTAAAATTAAATCGTTTTAAGGCCACATCCATGGTCCTCAAATACCCCATTTCATACACTAAACCAGACTTCCAAGAGTCTGCCTGGAAGATCTATCATCAAAGAGACTCCAAGTCTCTGAAACACTAGAAAACCAAGAAAAGAAGAAAGAAAAGAAGGAAGAAAGGAAAAAAGAAAGAAAAAAAGAAAGAGAAAAGAAAAAAAAGGAAAAGAAGAAACCCTAAAAGCTAAGTACCCTGAACCTATCTCTGTTCTGTGCTTTGCTCTTTTGTGTTCATATTTGCTGAAAACCTGAGTATATTACATGTGTATGCCTGAAATCGATTATGTATTCTTAGTTCTGACTATAACTACCTGCAAATCGTATGTTGTTAGTTATTTTATGCTATTGTTCAATAGATCCTCTCTCAACTAGGGTTTTGATTAATTAGGATTCAATCATTATCTACTTGTCTCTCTGAGTTCTGATTAATTTTAAAGTTAGTCGTAATTGGGGCTATTTGTGCAAGATTACATAAAACTAGCTATATTTGCAATACGAATTATATGTTTGTTTCTTCTGAACTCCTGAGCATTTAGTCACATTAGGGCTATATATGCAAATGATTAATGTGGCTTTCATTTACAACACGGTTGGATTTCTGAACTATAAGAGTTTATTTGTGGCTATCTTTGTAAGAGTGGTTAATTCAAAAGGTTACTTAGTCTGAAACTGACTAAAATTTAAAGTAGGGTCTCAGGGGTTATATTTTAAATATGTTTAATTACCCAGGTCTTAATAGACCTAATAGTAGGTCGGGTAAATATTGTTGAGTGTAAGGGGTAAAAAGGGAAGGGGAATTGGTATTTCTGAAAATTATATAGAGGTAATGGGGGTATAAATGACATTAAGGCCTGGTTTTATTGAAAATATATGAACAATAAAGGGTAAACTAGGCATAGTTAAAAGGCAAATATGTAATAAACCTTAGCAAGTGAGGGCAACTATGTCAATTCCGCCCAATAGAACAATAAAGAATAGCCTAGAACCTTCTAGCAGGGGTTCAAGTGCATTTTCGTTAGAAATATCCTATACTTAACTGATTTAATTAAAAAAAGTTGGGGTGGGAAATATGAATAACTAATTCAAAATTCCCTCCCAAATTCACTCTATAAATAGGCTGTCTTAAGCCTGAAAAAGGGATTCGAATTTTTAGAGGTTCAGAAAATTTTATATACTGAAATACATTAATACATACTGAAATATTGTTATTGTTCAATTGCTGTCCTTTCGAGTGGTATTCTGGAACTTCTGTGTGTTGTTCTTCACTGGTTTTAATCGAGTTCGCTGGGTTTTTCCTATTTTCTTGGTTGAATTTGTTGGGTTCTCTATTCCAAAATCTTACCTGTTGCTGTGATAATTTGCTCTACTACTGTTGATATTTGGTTGTTGATGTCACTGATATTCCTTCTTCTCAACCTTAGAACTTACTGTTTCTCATTTTATCAGGTACATTTCTACTTCCTGAAGCTGTAATTGAAATGTTATTGAAGAAATGAGATGTTAATTAGCTACAGTTAGTAAATTGTGCATCTGTTCTTTCATTTTGTACTTATAAATGCTTAGATCTCTTGTAATTCATTTAGGAACTGGTTGTAATAAGTATTGGACTATGCGAACTCAATCTAGATTAAAGTAGTAGTAGATAATACTGTAGTAAATGTATTAAGTAGATTAGTTATAACGATAACCTAAATCTAAAACTAAAACCGGCTAAAACATAGTTAATTCGCTAATAGATTTATAACCATTCTAAAATTAGACATGTAATACACAATTACTTAGATTTTGTCAATTGAATTTCAGATTAGTATCAGTTAATGTGAGAATGTGACTTAGTTAAATTTCAAATCGTGTTGTTGTTTTATCCTTATCGAAACTGGTTTAGCTATAAAAATTGCTTTAAACTCTGATATTGGCAATCTGAATATAATTTTAATTTGAGCATGCTTTAGTTAGAAGTTGTAGAATGTTATTTCCAGTTAAATAAAAGCGGATAAATAATTATGCAAGCGGTATTTCAACCAACAAATCATCTGTAGATCAGACTCTGCTAATTTAGAAGTTAAGCAATAGTGAGTTGATTGAAGTCGTGTGTCAATGTTTTTTTAGTTAGTTAATAATGTTAAAATTAGCAGTGTTCAAAAGCCGATTGACGTTAATAGAAGCATGTTAATTATTAATACTGAGTGACATTTGTTCATAGCTCTGTTATAAAATGTTAGTTAGCCTTTGTCCTGCTTTAGATATAAATGATTTGGGCCTAATCGTAAATCCAGGCCCAGATCAAATTAAAATGGCATTTATACCTATGCACAGAAATGGAAGTGTTCATTGGGCTCCAGAGGTCAAGTTACACCCGGGTGTAAACTGCTAAGTTAGTTCAAAGTCCAGGCCCAATAATGAATAATGGCCTGGACTCTAATAATTAATAGTATGAAAATTGTTGCCAAAACAGTTATATTAGGACGAAAAAACCAAAAATAGAAAACGTAGTTATTTAGAATTGGACCTTAATAAAATGGAGATGCGCCTCACCAAACCACAAATATTAAATTGTGGGGCCCTCAAATAAATTTTAATATAAAATTCTAGATTCGGAAGGACCGTTTAGCGAATTTCACGGTCTTTCCCAAAATTAACAAGAAGTAGATACGTTAGGCACGATTTATAATAAATATACATTCCTAATACGGGTGCACATTTATGTGACCCAAATCCAAATCCCGGCGAAGTTGAAATGCACGAAAGTCACATGTGTACTGGTACGGTATAACTCAAAATGTGTTTTCACGACGTCGCAATTCTCTATAAAACTAACAAAGCGAAACACTAATAAAGCATAAAAATGAAGCATATGAAAAAATAAGATAAAAACAAAAACAATGGTTGAGCGACCGTGCTAGAACCACGGAATCCGGGAGTGCCTAACACCTTCTCTCGGGTTAACAGAATTCCTTATTCAGATTTCTGATTCGCAGACTGTAATAGAGTCATAATTTCCTCGGATCGGGATTAAACCGGTGACTTGGGACACCATTATTTTCCTAAGTGGCGACTTTGAAATTTAATAAGTAAATCCCGTTTCGATTGTCCTTCAAGTGGAAAAGCTCCTTCCCTTTTATTATTATATCCCTTCTCGGGGTGTAGTATTAATAAGCGGTATAAGTAAAAAGGAGGTGTGACAGGAACATTTGTGGTTGAGCTTTAGAGGGCGTTCCAAAAGTTAGCAGTCATGGTAGGTTGGTTCAGAGGAACATTTGGACGACTAATAGGGACCGTGGTAACTCCGCCTGATCTAGGGAACAACTCCGGAAATCTAGGAATAGTACTTGGTGGTTCCTTCCCGTTGTTCCTAGCATCCCACATTTCCATCAAGCGCAAACGCTGTATTCAATTTTCTTCAGCTGTGTAGGATTCGGAGGCCGGGATCCTAGAGAGTGGGTTGTCTTCTGATATGGGGATTGCGGGCAAGGCCATTTCAGATGTCATCTCAGAGCTTCCTTTGGATCTAGTGAAGTATTGGTGCGAGGCCAGTTTACCACAAACCAACCACGGTTTCTGCAAAAAACTCAGCTGAAATTGACAACAACAACGGTTAGTGTGAAACAAATAACAGATACGTAACTACACACTGGAGTGTGATGCACCTATACAGTTAAATAAACACCTACATATTTTCTTCGGTTGCATGTGTCATCTCAGCCTTTCTTCTCATTCTTTTTGCTTTTCTTTCTCTTTTTATTTTGTTTTCTTTCATTTTCTTTTCCCTCTTCTCTCTTTATTTATGCTCTTCTTTGGCAATGATTTTTCACTCAATGCAATATTTTCTTCCTTTGTGTTTCCTTTCTCTTTTGTTTTTCCCTTTCATTTATTTCCCTCGTATTTCTCTGTTTCTCCTTTTCTTAGGATTACAGTCGAATCTTATATAGACTGCCTACGTATCATGGCCCCGCATGAATCAGACCAGGCATAGTTCTTGCAATTTAATGCAAAAATAAAATAAAAAATAATTTTTGGGAATTTTTAAATTTTCAGTATTAACAACTGCAATTTTAAAGCTACTAGTCTATTTTTTTTCTTTTCTTGAAAAGGAAACTACATAAACAGACTCAAAAGTAAAAATATAGACTCGATTAACTAAGAATACATCAAAGCTTCAAATCCTGGGGCCCGCAGGGCATCACTCGGCATCGCCGCGGGCCTGTGCGCAGGACTGAGAAGGTTTTAATGTCTGGCTTTGACCCAAAAGTAGTAGTCCATCACCTTGCAGTAAAGAATGGTGCTCGTCCTATTAAACAAGCTCAAAGGCGCTTTAGGCCGGACTTGGTTCCCCTGATTGAAACTTAAGTTAACAAAATCATTGAAGCTGGATTTATTCGGAAAGTTAAATACCCAACATGGGTTTCAAGTATTGTCCTTGTAAGGAAGACGAATGGCCAGATTCGAGTATGCGTTGACTTCAGGGACCTCAATAATGCATGTCCCAAAGATGAATTCTCACTTCCTATTCCAGAGCTGATGATCGATGCTACTACTGGTTATGAGGCAATGTATTTCATGGATGGTTCGTCGGGCTATAACCAAATACGCATGGCACCAAAATATGAAGAGATTACTGCATTCCGTACCCCAAAGGGTATTTATTGCTACAAGGTAATGTAATTTGGCTTGAAGAACGCTGGTGCTACTTACCAAAGGGCTATGCAGAATATCTTTGACGATCTTCTCCACAAAAATGTCGAATGCTATGTTGACGACTTGGTGGTGAAATCAAGAGAAAAGGGCGACCACTTGAAGGACGTGAGGATGGTATTTGAATTGCTTCAGAGGTACCAACTTAGGACGAATCCATTGAAATGTACCTTTGGACTTACTTCTGGAAAGTTCCTTGGTTTCATTGTCCGACACCGAGGGATCAAAATTGATCAAGCCAAAATGGATGCCATTTTGAAAATGCACGAGCCTCGAGATATCCATGAATTGAAAAGTCTGCAAGGAAATTTAGCGTATCTCAGGAGATTCATCTCGAACCTAGCTGGGAAGCTTCAACCATTCAGTCACCTTATGAAGAAAGGTTTCCTTTTCAAATGGGACCCAATATGCAATAATGCTTTTGAGAGCATTAAATCCTACTTGATGAAGCCTCCAGATTTAGCAGCCCCTATACTTATAAAGCCATTGATACTATACATTGCGGTGCAGGAAAGATCTGTTGGTGCATTATTGGCCCAAAAAAATAGTGAGGGAAAGAAAACTCTATTTACTACTTGAGCAAGATGATGACACCTAACGAGTTGAATTATTCTCCAATTGAAAAGTTGTGTTTGACACTAGTCTTCTCAATTCAAAAGTTGAAGCACTACTTTTAAGCTCATGTTGTCCGTCTTGTTTCTAAAGCAAATCCCATCAAGTTCGTGATGTCAAAACATATTTTTCGTGATCGACTAGCGAGGTGGTACCTCTAATTTCAACAATTCGAGATTTTGTACATCCCTAAAAAGGCTATGAAGGGACAAACATTGGCAGACTTCTTGGCAGATCATCCGATACCTAATAACTGGGAGCTAACTGATGAACTACCTGATAAGGATGCAATGGTCGTTGAAGTTCAACCTCCATGGAAGATGTACTTTGATGGTGATGCACATCGTAGGGGAGCCGGAGCTAGCATTTTTTCACTTCCCAAAGAGAAGTCTTGCCCTATTCCTTCACCTTGACACAACTCTGTTCCAATAATGTTGATGAGTATCAAGCTTTAATACATGGGCTTGAACTGGCCATTGATATGAAGCAATTGCAATTGCAAGTCTTTTGGGACTCCCAATTACTGGTCAATCAACTTTTGGGTATTTACGAGGTTAAGAAGTTTGAACTACGCCCATATCATGATTACGCTAAAAAGTTGATGGGATGGCTCGGTGATATGACTATTCATCATGTGCCAAGGAAGGAAAATAAGAAGGCTAATGCTTTAGCTGCTCTAGCTTCATCATTAACCCTGCCTGACCAAGTGCAAGTTACCGTCTGCCAAAAATGGGCAGTGCCTAATCGGAGCGGACTCAACCTTAGGAAGAGTGGGCACTAATTATTTTTACCCAATAGCGGTATCAGGGTAAATTCCCACAGGGAGCTAAAAAAGGGAGTTGAGTATTTGTAAGGTCCAGAGATGTGTTTTGGCCTCCAATTGCACTTCTACCATCTTTGGGTTTTTAAGTTTTTCAACTACAATTTTAACACCTACTAATTAGAACCAAATTATGCTAAGATACGGATTCTAGTTTGTATGCAATATAGAGAAAAACACTAGGGCCGTGGCATTTACCTAGGTGGTCAACTAACGGGTAGAGATTCTTAATGCACGAATGATGATTATGGCACTTATACTATAACCGTTGCACGATTTCACTCACTCTTACATCTCTTGGTAGAGAGTGATTTTGCCCAATTGACTCTCTCAAAACCAATTGGGTATGCCAATATGTCCAAACAACTTAGGGTTCAAGTTGGGTAACTACTCTCTCGAGGTTTAACTCGTTAATTGGGACAACCATTCTCATGGGTCCACCCCAATTAATTGTTGGGTCAATTTTGGAGTTATAGACACTCTTTCTTGAGAAGTGTTAAGACCCACTAAGCTAGACTTAGTGTTTGCAACCACCAAATCTTAATTAAATCATAAATTGACCCAAATAGCAAACACCCAACATCATTCAAGCACTAAACAATCACACCCATTAATACCCACACTAGGGTTGAGCCACAACCCTATCTAATAGGTTTAGCAAGACATGGAAGGAGTAGAAATTAAAAAAATAATAGATAAAACCAACATATTAATTAACTATATTAATAATCTACAAGAATTCACGTTCAAATAAGAAGAAATTACCCAAAATAGGCTTAAACTCTATTCTCGCGAGTGCAACAACTGTGTCTAGTACAAAACTTGACCTAAAATTGATAAAATATTCTATTTATACTAGGCTAAAAAATGGACAAAAATGCCCCTGCGCGATTGGCACGAACCGCGCAGAAATGTTGTGCGGCCACATAGGGTCATGGTCTTCAGTGTCTTCATTCTGGAGTTGGGGGCGCAGAACACACAAAAAGGGAACGCGGTCACGCTGACTAAAGAATGCGGACCGCATAGAAATGGGGCGCGGACCACGCAGATAAATTGGCCACAATGACGGTTCTCTAAATCTCAGCCACGCGGACCGCACTATTTTGGTGCGCTGCCGCGTGGTCTTTTCCTTAGCCTCTGAAGCTCTCTAGGCGTGGACCGCGTCACAGCGAGCGCGGACCGCACATGTCTTAAAGAGAATCCCAGCTCTCTGAATCTCCAGCGTTATTGGGTACCAAATCAGTGCGGTCCGCGCTGGGTCTGTTTAGTCTTCACTTTACTTGACTTCCACACATGGCAGATTTCACTCCTTGTCGAGCCAATTTGTGACCATTGTCATCTTTCTGTTCAAACCTACAATCAATTGCAATTTGTTAGCATTTTGGGACTGATTTATGGCAATTCACGCACAAAATTGACCATGGATAATTACTCTCTCGAGGTTTAACCCGTTAATTGGGACTACCTTTCTCATACGTCCACCCCAATTCCTTGTTGGGTCAATTTTTGAGTCATAGATACTCTTTCTTAAGAAGTGTCAAGACCCATTAAGCTAGACTTAGTGTTTGCATCCACCAAATACTAATTAAATCATAAAATTGACCCAAATAGCAAACACCCAATATCATTCAAGCACTAAACAATCATACCCACTAATTACCCATACTAAGGTTGAGCCACAACCATAACTAATAGGTTTAGCTAGACATAGAAGGAGCAGAAATTGAAAAAATAATAGATAAAACTAACATATTAATTAACTATATTGATAATATACAAAATCGACGTTCAAATAAGAAATATTTCCCAAAATATGCTTAAACTCTATTCTCACGAGTGCAACAACTCTGTCTAGTACAAAACCTGGCCTAAAATTGAAAATATTCTATTTATATTAGGCTAGAAAAACTGGATAAAAATGCCCATACGGACTGGCGCAGACCGCGCAAAAATATTGCGCAGCCGCATAGGGTCATGGTCTTCAGTGTCTTCACTCTGGAGCTGGGGGCGCAGACCGCACAAAAAGGGAGCACGACCGAGCTGACTTCAAGGGAGTACTCTTGCGATGCTTAGGGGAAGATGAAGCACTCCAGGCTTTACAAGAAGCGCATTCTGGGGTACGTGGGTCACACCAGTCTGGACCAAAGCTGCACTTCCATATAAAATGTATGGGATATTATTGGCCAAAGATGGTAAAAGATTGCTTGGACTACGCTCGAAGATGCAAGGCTTGTCAATTCCATGCAAATTTTATTCATCAACCTCATGAAGTGTTGCACACGTCTGTTGCATCCTGGCCATTTGACGCTTGGGGATTGGATGTTGTTGGACCACTGCCAAAGTCCTCGGGTGGGCACCTATACATGGTTGCATCTGACTACTTCTCAAAATGGGCTGAAGTTGTTGCTCTTAAGGAAGTAAAGAAGGAAAATGTTGCAAGTTTCATTCGAGTAAACATTATTTATTGCTTTGGCATTCCTCGTAACATAATAACGGATAATGGAAAGCCATTCGATAACAGGTTGATGAACAAGATTTGTGATCTCTTTGGCTTCAAGCAATGTAACTCTTTGATGTACAATGTTGCCGCCAATGGTCTAGCTGAGACATTAAACAAGACTCTATGCAATGTGTTAAAGAAAGTCATCTCCAAATCCAAATGAGATTGGAATGACCGTATGGAAGAAGGTCTATGGGAGTATAGGACAACTCACCGCACACCAACACAGGCAACTCTTTATTCACTCATTTATGGGGTCGAAGCCGTCTTGCCACTTGAGTGTCAAATACCTTCGTTATGACTGGCTATTCAATAAGGGATCAGTGATGAAGAAAATGCCTGAATTCGAGTAGAAGAGTTGGAAGCTCTGGATGAAAAACGATTTGAAGCTCAATAGAGCCTTGAATGTTATCAAGCTCGATTGTCTGGCGCCTTCAATAAAAGAGTTCGTCCAAGATCCTTTCAAGTAGGAGATCAAGTCCGTGCCATACGAAGACCCATAATTACTTCCAATAAACCTGTAGGGAAGTTCACTTCAAAATGGGATGGACCATATGTCGTACAAGAAGCTTATTCAAGTGGGGGTTACAAGCTGGTTGATGCAGATGGTATGAGAATCGGCCCTATCAATGGCAAGTTTTTGAAGAAGTATTATCCCTAAATTTGCAAGTCATGACGCTCCTCGACGTACGAGCCTAAACTGCAAGTCATAACGCTCAATGACGTACAAGCCTAAACTGTATGTTGCTATACTCCTGGCCTGCATGAGTCTAAACTGTGTATGGCCCCTTAGCAAAAAACAAAGAGTCCGCTAAGTTGAAAATCTCGAAAGAGATGGCCTAGGCAAAAGTTAGGACACAAAAAAGAAAGATTCCGCTAGGTTGAAAATCTCGAATGAGGCGGCCTAGGCAAAAGTTATGACATACAAAAAAATTTAAAAAATAAATCACCTTGTCTGAACTATGGTATGACTTGATCCTCCTCGCCAGGTACGTAGGCAAGTTAGAATTTCATTCTAAGTTCATTCGCAAAAGTTCAAAAGATACATATTGCCCTAATTGTTGTTTGAATGAAGTATGAAAGAATGAAAGATCAAGCTGAAATGTCATCCTCCTGTTGAACTTTGATCTTATTTGAGGGGGCAACCCTCCATGGTAAATTGATATCTTCAATGAGCCAATTTTAGGAGGATGTCAACTATTTGCATTGAAGTCTAGGGATTCTCCAAGTCTCAAAGTTGAAGTCTTCAAGTCCGTCGGTCTTCAAGATGAAGTCTTCAAATTCGCCGATCTTCAAGTTGAAATATTTAGGCCCTCCAAGTCTCAAGATTGAAGTCTTCAAGTTCGTTGGTCTTCAAGTTGAAGTCTTCAAATCCGCTGATCTTCAAGTTGAAATATTTAGGCCCTCCAAGTCTCAAAGTTGAAGTCTTCAAGTCATTCGGTCTTCAAGATTAAATCATTAGCTTAGACGGTGTAATGGTCTTCGTTTCAGACGAAATAAATCTTTGGCCTAGACGGTGTAATAGTCTATGCCTCAGGATAAAATGAAGTTAAATCTTCAAACAAGATGAAGTCATTATCGTAGACGATGTAATGGTCTTTGTTTCAGACAAAATAACTCTTTGGCCCAGACGGTGTAAAGGTCTATGCCTCAGATAAAATGAAGTTAAATCTTCAAACAAGATGAAGTCATTAGCTTAGACGGTGTAATGGTTTTCGCTTCAAACGAAATAAATCTTTGGCCCAAACGGTGTAATGGTCTATGCCTTAGATAAAATGAAGTTCAATCTTCAAACAAGATGAAGTCATTAGCTTAGACGGTGTAATGGTCTTCGCCTCAATGAAGTCATTAGCTTAGATGGTGTAATGGTCTTCGCTTCAGGCAAAATAAATTTAGCCCAGATGGTGTAATAGTCTACGTCTCGGATAAAATGAAGTTAAACAAGATGAAGTTATTAGCTAAGACGGTGTAATAGTCTTTGCTTCAGACAAAATAAATCTTTGGCATAAACGGTATGAAGTTCTTTGCCTAAGATAAAATAAATCTTTGGCTTAGACAGTTAACGATTAATGAGTATCCCTTCACACCTCAAAATTATCTTGTTCATGCATAAATTATCTCGTTGAACAAGAACATATTTTTCTTGCTTGATCTACGAAAACAAAACAAAGAAAAAAAAAATTACCTTTCCAAGTCGGCAGAACGCAAAGTAAAGTGGCTTGCAGACGCCTCGGGATAATGCTTAAAAAAAGAGGAGAATATGTGGTTTATATAGTTGTTGGAGGGTGGCATCTGAAAAGCTACCTACGATGTGAGATCGGTGAGCTGACTCTTTGTGTTGTAATAGGACTTGGTTAGAGCTATTCAGTTGTGATTAGAACATGAAATCGCTGCTTTGTTCGGAGGTCTTACAATTGGTCGATCTATTTCCAAAACAATATATCCTTCTCAAGTTTGGGAAATCCTTTAGTCCTACGTGGCTAACATATATGGAGAATTCAAACATACTACTTATGTACTTTTTTTCATACTCCATCTAATTATCCCTATGTACGTTTGGATGAAAAATTTAGCAATTATTTGTCTCAAGTGGTCCATGTCAGAAAATAATTAGAGTTATCATGCTTTGGTACCAAGTTATGGTATTATGGAATGCATTACGTATGTAACCAATTCCGTTAAGCCGATAGATTGAATGACTCGGAACTTGACCAACTATATTAATCCTTCAAAATCAAGGAAGAGGAACGATTTTGGAATTCATTAAACTAGGAAACTTTGAGCTTTTGCCAAGCAGTTAGTGTTGTAACTTGATACAAGAGCTCAAGTATGACTATTAGATGTTACTCCAAGTCTTGCCTCTCAAGTTCAACTGAGTTTACACCCCGACAAGTTTTGAAGTAGGAGACATTTATAGGCATATAAAGTTTATTACAATTAAATTCATGAAATAATTTAGATTATATTTTAAAATTCAAGATATATTGATCCAAATAAATATTATGGGCTAATTTAATTGAATTAATTATATAAGTCCAATATAAATGGATTAAATAAATAAGTCTTAATTCATTGGGCTAGACTATTTAATTGTGCTAAAATGGTGAGCCCACTTCATTAAGCCCAAGATGTCATCTTCCTAGAGGCCCAGTTTGGTGCCACATGTCAAATGACGTGACGCGCCAAATCAAGCGAAAGAGCCAATAGGATCATGGCACATGTCAAAATGACAAGGCATGCCAAGTCACACTAAAAGGCCAATGAAATCGCATCATGTGTGCAAGTGACATATTATGGCCAATCAAATGCCGTCATATCACACTTTAATTTGATTGGTCGAAGATAGTTTGTTCTTATCATAACTCTTCCCTTCCGCAACTATAAATAGGGGTCTTCATAACCCAGAAAATGGACCAGAAGTTATAACAAAAAGCAAGAAAGAGCTCATGGATCAAACACTGCAAATTACTCCACAAGTTTCAAGCTTCAAGCAATCAAGTTCAAGTGCAAGAATGAAAAACAAATCAAGTATTCAAGCTCAAGAACGAAGAACAAATCAAGTATTCAAACTCAAGAACAAAGAACGATTCAAGTATTCAAGATCAAGAATGAAGTCAAATCAAACACAAGGCGTTCAAGATCAAAGCTACTTGTTCGTGATAAAATTCGTGGCAACAATCAAAGTGTTTGCAACGAATAAATTAAATTCAAATTCAAGATCAAGCTCAAAGGCCCTTGAATTTGTACTAGAAAAGTAGAATGAGAGGAATCATAGAGATTGTACACTCAAATATTCGAAATTAAATACTACGATTGTTGCGATATTTTGGGTCTTGATTTTATTTTCTCATCCGTAAATTTATTATCTACACCTATGAACTGAGCAATATGAGGATATTGTTGTACAATATGAGACAAAAATATGTGGGCACGAGGTGCCGTGAAACTATAAAAGTGGGCTGAGACCTATTTATTTATGATTATGAAATGAGACGTCACAAGGTGACCTTCACTAGAACGAATTTTATTCGAAATATGCTTACTTAGAAGATACTTATTTGAAGGAAATATATTTGAAATATATTTATTGAAAAAAAATATTATCTTAGAGATTATTACTTGAAGGATTTATAGGTGAACGATTTATATTTGAATGACTCGATTAATTGATTGCACTTGTATTTATTATTTGTTGAGAAGCATTTATGTTGTTCTTGTTGCCTGCTATTTATATCAGTGGTTGATCATTGTTATCTGCTTCCTATTATTTTGTACGTTATATTGTACATGTTTATTTGGTAGTCTGGTCCTAGCCTCATCACTACTTCGCCGAGGTTAGGCTAGGAACTTACCAACATATTGGGTCGGTTGTGCTGATACTACACTTTTATATTTTGTGTACAAATCCAGGTATTTGATAGATAGTAGTTGTTCGTGGCGGTGGAGACTCAAAGTAAACCTGCTGCAGCGTTCGCCGTCCTCGGAGTCACCTTCAATTGTACTAATTTCCATATGTTTCTTTTGTTCGGAACAATAATGTGTTTATTTTGTATAACTACTCTTAAAAAAGCTTATGACTTGTACTACCGATTTTTGGGAATTGTAAATTGTTTAGAGAAATTTCATTTGAAGTTAATAAATATCAATGTTATTTCAGTAAATGTTAGGCTCACCTAGTTTAGAGACTATGTGCCATCACGACTCATTTGGAGAGATTTTTGGGTAGTGACAGGGAGGTAGAGTGGATGAGCGGTGCAGAAAAAACAAAAAGTTGAAAATTGAAAATACAAAGAAAAATATTTTTTTAAGGGGTTTGGAGGTGGGTGGTGCAGAAAAATAAAAGAACAGAAAATTAAAAAAATAAAATTAGGGCAACAACGTATCTAAATAAGTTTGGATGAGAACTCTTTGTTTTCATTGAGTTTTATGGGTTGTATTTGGGCTGCTTAATGAGCTATAAAAATATTTTTAGCCAAAACCATTAATCTCTAGACAGATTAAGCGGGTTGGATGCATTTGAGCTTAAATTGCCACCGCTGGTATAAACCAAAGCCAATAGACGTAGGTAGGGGTGTTCATGATTCGGTTTGGATCGATTTTTCCCTAAAAAGAAACCAAACCAAGTATGTCAGTTTTTTTAAATATTAGAACCAAACCAAACCAATTAAGTCGGTTTTTCTCGATTCGGTTTATGTCGGTTTTTGGGATTTTTCGGGTTTTTGTCGGTTTTTTCTTTAATATAAAACATACACTACCAATACATATTCCGATGACCACATTTTCAATGTAACACTATCAAATCAATTGCCCTTTAAGAAATCTATTATTTATCAAGATATATTGATGATAATTGAATCAAACACCGATAAATAATTTAAGGACTCAATTAAAAATATGCTATTTTTAACATGAAATAGATTCTTACACTAAACGAAAGAAAACTACCAATCAAACTAGAATGTAAAGGTAAAGAACTATATTAAAAGAGCAAACTATTAATATTTACCATAATTTTTTTGAAACTTTGTATAACAATATACATATATATAAGTGTAATAAATTTAAAATAACTACTCTTATATTCATGTTGGTTCAGTTTTTTTCCGATTAAAATTAAAATCAAACCAAATTTGATCGGTTTTTAAAATTTCAAATCAAAACCAAACAAAAAAATATCGATTTTTTTAATCGATTTAGTTTGATATTCGGTTTGGTTCGGTTTATCGATTTTTAAGAACACCTCTGAAAGTAGGCAATCAAATGCTTCTCTATCATTGAATGCGCTAAAAATGATTTTTAATTCATATAATCAGAGTGTACTAGAGCTTCCACAATGCTTCCTTTCCTTCCATTGTATTTTTTCTTTTCATCTGGTGATCGATATTCATTATATGAGCTGATTAATCAGAATTCATGTCCAAAAAAATCTATTCGGAGATAAAATATTTTTTATTAAAGGCTGTTTTATACATATCTCGATCTCGAGACATCTAATTAAAAATAAAGACTATATATCACTCCATCCTATCTTTTGGTAGTTCTGTCCTTTCTATTACTAGGAAGTCATTATAATCGTAATTTTTCACAAAATATAAACAAAAGCCAATAGAATGAGGCAATGAAGTCAAACACTACTCATCATTGAAAGCACTACAACTGAATTATAATCATATAATTAGAGTTAACTAGACTTTCCACAAAGCTTCCTTTCCTTTCTATTACAAGGAAGTCATTTTGAAGACTCATTCCTAGGCTAAATTGGTCATTTTAAATCTTGCTAAAATTCGAGATTTCTATAGGCCAAAACATTTTCTCAACTCCTTATTCAGTGTTTAAATAAGGGTCACAGTGGGATGAACAAAAAATATTCTTGTAAACACTTTCTCATTAGTTAGTGAGTCTTATACAATACAAAACCGTATTAGTTGGAATACAATACATGATACTGGTCATCGAGTGAGAATATATATAATACTAAGCTACCGTTTGGTCATATAATTCAAATTTGTTTTGAAAATTTTAATTTGGGTAAAATTTGGTTTGAATGTGAAAATATGTTTGGACATATATTTTCAAAATATATTTTGAAAATATATGTATATAATTTCCAAAATTTGAGATTTTGACCCAAAATCAGCTCAATAGCTAATTTTGAGATTTGAAATTTAAGATTTGACCAAAATGTGGGCAAAATTTATGGCCAAATATAAGTTTTAAAAATAAATTCCAAATTTATTTTGACAAAACTCATGACTAAACGGACTTAAATATTTGTAAAGTGACTCAAGAGTTGCTCTCTTTACATATTCACGATTCAACTCCTTTAAAACTAATTCCACCACATTTAATTGATGGAATATTGAAAGGAATATCCCTGTTCGTACAATTAAGTATTAAACAAAGTTTCTTCTCATTTATTTGTGTGGCTAGTAACAGGCGAACAAGTCCAAAAAAGAACATACAACTTGAGGTGTTTGGCTAAAAATCTTCGAAAACTGAGTTTACCAAAAACAGATACACTTTTGCAACTTGTTTGTTATGCTGTTTTTGCTAAAAAAAAGAAATTACTTTTTCTCAACTTTATTTCTAAGCTCTACTTTTTTTTTCGTTAAAACATTGTTTAATCATGTAATATCAGCATTTTAATATTTTTTTGATTTTTTTTGCAAGTTTCCAAATTTGTGTGAATTCTTTTCTTCTACTCACAAATTTCAACCTTTTTTTTTCAAATAAAATATATATCCAAATACAACTTAAACTTTTAAACATTATTTTTAAAACTCTTTTTTCAAATTTCAATCAAATTTATGTCCAAACGCTCCGTAAGTATTTGCGAAAACTCAAAAGCTGGTACAAGGAGAGTCTCTGGACATTGATTACCTGAGAAAGAAAAATAAGTAGTACTATCTTATTAGAAGCTGTTAAATGATATTGATAAAATAAGGCAAAATATATAAAATAGCACATGAATTTGTACCTAAATTCAACTTACACATTTATTAAATACGGGAATAATATTACACACTAAACCTTTTAAAAGTGTGTCAATTACACACTATTTTTTTTCTGACCAATTTTTTAAAATATGTGTGATTTCACGCTCCAATCAGATAGTGACACGTGTCACTATTTTTTTTTTCATTTAAAAAATAAAACACTTAAAATTACACCTATACCCTTTAACCATCTTCAAATTTCATATCTTTCTCTTCTACATGGGAGATTGACGCCAATACCACAAAAAAATCACATTTAATTATCTTCATATTATAAAGCAAAATTAGGAACTCAAGTACATTAATCACGAGTTTGTGAGTCTAGATTCAAATCTAACACAAGAAATATAATGCAAAACTCAAAACTCCATTAAAGTTGGTTATGGCCAAATCCATGGTTGTTCGATTCGTGGTATAGATTCAAACCCGGATTTATAAAATTCTCTTGATATAGATTTCTTTTAACTTTCTTTACCAATTTCTTCCAAAGCTATTGTATATTATTGTTATTCTTAAAATGGTGGACATGGAAGATGGGGAAAATTGGTGGGGAAGAAGACGAAAATGGAATAATGTGGAAGGGCAGCAACAAACTGGTTGTTTGGGTGGAGGTGGGAGACGAAAAGGGAAGGACATATAAAGAATATAATGCATGAGAGGTTTGAAATTGGGAAAAAGACACACGGGGTGGGGGATTGGGGGGTTGGGGCGGGGAAGAAGACAACAGGAGGGGTTATTTTTTCTTTCTTTTTTTATTTGTTAATTGGTGTAAAAGGGGGAAAATTAGAAATTAGACACGTGGATTCTTTATATAACTTCTGAAATGAAATTTTGCATTTACGCGCATGTTTGATGTGAAGAACACGCGGGTGCCACATAGCTAAAGTAGTGTGTAATTGATACATTTTAGAAAGGTTTGCTGTGTAATATTATTTCTGTATTTAATAAGTGTGTAAGAGAAATTTGGGTACAAGTTCAAGTGCTATTTTATGTATGAGTATAAACTAGTTAAATCCATATCCAATACTAGTAGTTAACAAAAAATTAAAAATAACATCATGGCATAGATATTTTACATTTTCAATCTTCCAAAAAAGCACCAAAAACATGTGGTCTAATGGTTAAATAAGATGGGTGAAAGCTTTGAATATTAGGATTTAAATCCTAACCTAAACAAAAAACACGAGGTTATAAGCGCAAATACTTTATACTTATACTAGTGGAAGATAATATATAAGTATTGGTTAAGAGGTTATTTGGCTTAGCTGATTTAGAACAGTTGGTAAGCATTAGGTGATGATAAACATTTTTAAGTGTTGAAACTGATTTAAAAAATAAGCAGTTACGTGTTTGGATAAAAGTGCTGAAATTAATAATGTGCGGCTGAAGAACTGAGTATACGAAGAGTTTTGTTTTAAAAGAAATATTTTAGGGATAGAATAATAAATATTTTGGTCAAACTTAAACTGCTTATAAGCAAAAATTTGATAAGTTGGGAAGACCAACTTATGGATTTTGGCTTATAAGCACTTAACTTATGAACACTTTTAGTTTTAGCAAATGCGTAGATAAGTCAAAAAGTGCTTATAAACCAATTTGACTAGCTTATAAGCTTAGCCAAACACTCTCTAAGTCTTGGAGGGCTCTTAAAACAACCAGGTACTTGTAACAACGAAGATAAGAGTCTTGGAGCAGAGGGTCAAATCTAGAATTTATATGTGATGGGTGCTTTACCTATTTTAGTTTAAATTTTAGATGGTCAAACGCTGTCATAGTGGGTGTTCAGAAACAACAACAACAACAACAACTACCTAGTATAGTCCCTTAAAGTGGGGTCTAGGGAGGGTAATATGTACACATGCCTTATACCTACCCGAAAGGGTAGAAATGTTGTTTCTACTCGACTCTCGGCTCAGGAGAGAAAGAAAAAGAAAGGGAAAAACAAAAACAAAAGAACATTAGTGACTCCAGTAGAAATCGCATAAATAATTATCTAAAAATAGAAATATAAATCAAATGGCTTGCAATAATATCGACCCATAACTACAATAAGGGGCACAATACAATACGTAAGTCATATATGGAGAGCCCTACTAAATGCCACCTAGCCCCAGGAATAAAGTACGAAAACTTCTAGAAGCCCCTATCTTACAACCCTGATACTAGTCCTTGGAAATCCGCATTATAACCATGTCTTGCCTAATTACCTCTCCCCAATACCTCTTGGGACTCCCTTTGCCTCGATTCGCGCCAACTACCGATAGCTGCTCGTAACTCCTCACCGGAACATCGGGACTTCTCCTCCGCACATGCCCGAATCACCTGAGTCTCACTTCCCGTGTCTATTAATATTTTTAGGTATTATTATAAATATATTGTATAATTTAGCCAAAGCCAATGAATACTTCAGCATCCATATGTCCAAAGGTGGATCCGCCACAGTTGGAGCAACCGTAGAATTAACCACTTATATTTGTAGGATGCCTACATTCTACCTTATGCGCTATGACATTTCTCCCGAACGCAATGTAAATGCAGGATATTACGCGTATTGAATTATCCTTTTTTACTTATAATAATGAAGGATAACATGTAACGCCTAAATTTGGATGGATACACAAACATACTTGTTGCTTCCTTCACATACTCAACCAACCACCCCCCTCACTTTCTACTCCTTCCCACGTAACCCCCCAAAATAACAGTATAAAAACACACACACTCACTTTAATTATATATAAGTATAACCCCATTTCCATTGAAGACAAAGAAAAAAAGTGTAAGCAAACACTAAAACCATAGAATAGTATATTAGTAGTAACCAAAGTATGGGATTACTAAACCAGTTAACTGACATTTCTTCTGAATCAATCCCAATATTAATGGTAACCCTTTTTGCTAACTCCGTTAATTATCTCCGTTCCGCTATCTTCACTTTCTTTCACTTCATTGGTTTTGGTTTCTCTACTTCCCGATTTTTTCCCCATCAGTTCGACGATTCTATATACGAAGCCGTCGGGTCCGGTCTAACCAGCGTTATTTTCCACGCCGAGCAGATTAGTCTGAACCGGTTGTTATCTTATTATTACCAAGGGGATGAAAAAACTGATTCCGGTTCTGGGACTTGTGTGGTTTGCTTGAACCGGTTAAGTGATGGTGAACCGGTGCGCAAGTTAGCGTGTCGGCACGTGTTTCACACGGCGTGTTTGGATGAGTGGTTCAATACGCTTAATTTTAACTGTCCGCTTTGCCGGTCGAGCTTGGTCTCCGACGAGAACGTGGTGATCACGCGACGGCGCGTTGCTGGTGATTTGCTCTCCTGGTTCTCGTTGAGCTGAGTGTCCATGGTCGATGATGATATGAGAATTCATCAAAATGAGACTTTTTCCTTTATTTTTTTTGTTCTTTTTTTCTTCCATTTTTTTATGAATACTGTTAGAGTTTTTTTTCTTTTGTTGGGGGTGGGGTGGTGGAGAATTCTTTTTTCTTTTTTCTTTTTGAAGAGCATTGATGACTGCCTCTTTTCTGCTACTGAGTAGATGTAAAAAAGGTTTTGTTTTTGTTAGGAGTATTTTTTAATACTAGTCTATGCGTTGTGCGTGTCATGAATAAAGACTTTTTGAAAATCACATAAATATTATCAAAAATCTTATAAATTAAAAATATTATTGTAAATAATAGTGTAAGTTTCTAAAAATAATGAATGTTAGATTATATTTGGCTAATTTTAAAAAAAAATCCTCATATGTATATTAATTCTTTTATATGGGTAGTTGTTGGTTTAGAAGTTCAAGCAAAGTTGGCATAATATTTCGGTCCATATATTATCTTTAATCTCTTTTATTAGGAAACAACTTAAAATTATTAGTTTGAACATGATTTTCGAATAAACTTTTAAACTTAACTTTAAATACTATTTTTTTCAAATATCACCCAATTTATATTCAAAATTAATTCCAAACTAAGGACATGATTTAGTTTTATCTATTATTCATCATAAAATAATACTCCCTTTCGCTCACTTTAGTTGATTTTTTTTGCCTTTTTCCCCACAATGTCAAAAAAGAAATAATTTTTTTCCCAAAGTTTCCCTTGGTATAAAGAGCCGATGAGTATTTGTTATATTTTCAGTAAATAAATTAAGGTTAATGTGGTCAATTACATTATTATATAATGCTAAAAAATGAATCTCTTAATATGTATAAAAACAATCAAAAAATCACTTAAAGTCGACCAGAGGGAATGATATTTTATATGTTATTTTAAAAAAAATAGTACATAATTTAGTATTAACGTCTACATGTGTCCATGTTAGTTAATATGAAATTTGTATCCTTTTTTGAATTATAAATCACTTAGTTATTGTTACGGTATCCTAACAATTTGTTTCATCCGATAACAAAAAAGGTTTATATTGCAAGCATATTCGATATAATACTTTTTTTCTTCATAAATTTTGAAATTGCTGTCTATTTTTACAGAAAATAAGAATAATTGAAGCAAGTGGTAATATTAAGCAAATCTTTCATAGGCAACTTTGCAACCAATAGCAGTTGAATGCAAAACACATGATAGCCTAAATTTAGGATAAGAATGTTTAATGACGTGCAAATCCTATGGTGATTTGAGTTAACTTTAAATATACTTTTAAAGATAAAAAATTCAGTTAATTATCTCAAGGATACTTTATTATGATACAAATGCGCATACATACTCCACTTTATTGGCAACAAAATATACATTGATTTGGACATCTCAGGTTAGTTGAATTTTTTTCATATGCTTTTGACCTCTATCCTTTTGTAATTATAGTAATCTATATATAAATATAAAGCTGGGCATTAAAAATTTGATGTGGCGCTCTCACAATCTAGGTTTCTGATTTATCTTATTTCTCAATTTTTTGGGTTTTCACTGATTTTTAATTGTTGTAATGCATTTAAAAATTACCACATTTAAGGATAAGATGAAACGGTTCATTTTTAATGCATTTACTATGACAACCGTCAGTGTTGAACAACCCTTGCAATCCCTAACATTACTTTTCGTCTCATGCCTCTCTACATTCCCTGTGTGAGGGTGTTTTAGAATACATTTGCTCATACTTTAACAAAGCAAGTACTAATATATTATATACTTTCCACTAGGAATTGAGTGAGTGACATTGTTATCTATGAATTGTGAATTATGGAGCATTACAATGAAGCATATTCCAATCAATTCTCAAGGTAAGCAAATATGTTCCTTTTGTTTGTGTTTTTTTAGTTTTATAAAACTCTGAGTATGTATTTCAGTATTTTTTTGGCACCCTAATCAACGTTATTTAATGATCTAATATAAAGGGAAAAAGAAGTTTTTACTAGAAGCTTTTGAGATGGGGTTATTGAACAAGTGATTTAACAATTTGATGAGTTCACTAATTGAATAAATTAAGATTTTCATATACGAGTATGAAGTAAAAGGGATGAAATTTCAGAAATTGATTAAAACGATTAACTGTTGTGAACTTGTGTTTTTGTTTCTTTTCCGAAATGTGATTTGCATGAGAAATTTGTTTATCTTAATAAAAATCTGTGTGGGTTATTCATTTTGAAGTATATAAGTAATGGAAAGATGCTATCTTATTTGACAGTATTTCTCTACCTTCCATCTCAAATCTACTCCAAAAGATTACTGCATAAGAATATACACGATTTATTCGCTTTACGAACTATATATCTATGCGGTTTTTTATAGACTAAGCTGAATGTATATTTTTGCTCCTTTTGCTCTTAGTTCATCTTTAGTCAACGAATTGTTAACAAATATTGATCTTTTTATTCTGCTTATTGAATTGTTTTGCTGTTATGAAAAATGGATGGTAATAGTTGAAATCTTGCTTTATTATACATACAGGTACAAAAAAATACAGCTTCCTTACAAGTTATTTTTAGTTGAAAGTTAACAAAGCGTCATTTTCTGTTCCCAAATAGAGATTTATTATGCATTTATTTTTTAATTCTTTTGGTTTTCTTATTTCTTAATTATTTCACTGTCCAAATTCTCTTCTTTTCTAACTCTCATTACTCTTTTAATTCTCTTCAAATGTGAGAGGTAAATTGATAACACGTATCTTTCTTTCTTTTTTATAAAGTAACAAGTTTATGAATATTTTCATTGGGTACCAAAGAAAATTTTTATTATGACACAGACAATTAAATGTGAGTCCGTAACAGCTTTAAAAATTGTGACTATACAAGCATTTTGGATTGTAATATGCTTTCCTTTGCTGGTATTTTAAATAAGCACCACGACAGATTGGTGGTGTACAAAATAAAGTAGTTAAGCTTTTAATTTTTATTACAGATGATAAAATAGTTTCTTCGGTTATCCTGGAGGGTTCAATATACTTTAGTATTTTGGGTGTATATATCTTATCTTAGTACGAGTGAAAAAGAAAATAAATTTGTACGTTAGATGGTACTTTTCTATTGTTAGATTTATTAGTTTGGGTTCCTTCTCTTAAAGTAGTATTTTGTTAACTATTTGGGGTTTTCTTTTATTTTGAATATTCTGTTTTGAGAATGCTTCATATACTTTAATTTTAAGTTAATATTAACTGTTTCTGTAAAGTGAATAACTCTTGATTTTTATTCTTTAAATGCTATTATTGTCTCAATATTAATGTTCCAGTTACTCATGCATTCAATATATATTTTATAAAAGCATAATTAGATTGTAGGATAATGCATTAAAATTAGAAAGCACAATTTTTTATATTCAAGTCACAAGGAAGAAGAGGTGCTAAAGATTTTTGGTTGTTAATGAAAAGTTAGTATTTCATTTATGGAAATTTTTATTCTCCCAACATACAACTAACAATTATTTAAATATGTATAGTTAACTATAATTAGTAGTGTTAAGAAGAATCTACGTAATTCAACTTTTAACTTTAGTTCTCATTTTTAATACTCTTTGAACTTTTCGATTAGATAAAACTGAAATGAGTTATATTGGTAATTTATAGTTAACTATACATCACATATAAGTATTTATTTGACATAGATAAATAAAATTTATGTATTAAACCAAATGTAAGGTTTTTGTTGTAAGTGCAATATTTCTCATAGTAAAGACGTAACAATATCTAATCTGTTAGTAGTTGCTAATTTTTTTGTAAGTTTATTAATGTATCCTTAAATTTTGTATATTTTTAAGACCGCGCGAAGCACGGATAAATTTAATAGTTGATCAAATAAATGAAATTGCACATTCATTGTCATTATTATTTCTAAAGTTTCCAAACACGCACAATAACAATCAAAACTAATTAAAGCAGTGAAACTTTGCTTTGCATTTTTTGTTTGTTTTCACTTCATAGATGTAAATTGTTTTTTCATGTCATTAAGAATAAGGTTACTCAGCTTAAAAGTGATAATTATTGGAACTTTAATACAATCTAAAAGCGGATTTAATTAAACAATAACCTCTAAAAAGAATAAATGGGTTATTTATATTGACAAGTGGAAAATAACAATTAAAATAAATATATACATATCATTAATAATTTTGCATTTTAAAAATCTAGACAAAATAGAGTTAAAATAAAAATATGTTTGAATTTTTTTTAAAAGCTTAAGGCATTCTAATAAAGTTAGGGTTTAGGCCATAATTTTTCATGAGCCGCCCCTGTAGGACACGTCAATGGGGCATCAAGCACCCAAAGTCAGTCGAAATTGAAATTGACTACTATATGGGATCATATAGCCATCTTTTCATTGCGAATGAGTTATGTCACAGATTAATAAAATTGATCCGCTAGACCCCTAATCATAGCGAGCGAAAATCTTAGGTGTTAATTTGTTAATTAGTTACGCGCATAAATCTCAGGACTAAGCAAATTACACAATTGCCAACTTCTATTTTGGAAAAAAGGATCTGGCAGAAACTAACTTGAGTGTAAGTGTGACAAAAAAAAAAAAAAAACAAGTGCAGATTGAGAAAGTAAATAAAGGAGTAATGAACTTTTCAAATGATAGTCATTTGAGAAAATATCTGCAACTAGGGTGGGTATAGTTTGGGCAAATTCAAAATTTGGTTTGGATTTTCAGATTACGTGAATTTTGAATTAATTTTTTTAACCTTTGGATTTCAGATTGGATATTGGATTTGATACATCGGATTTTTGAATGTTCGAAAATTTAATTTTTTTAATTTGGTCTATTTTCTATAAGTCAATAGTAATAAGTTCACTATCACACCCATCATATATTATCTCATATATTCAAAATTAATTACTAAGTTATTGTTACAATACTTTCTATTTGGACATGGTTTACTGTTGCTACTTCTTATCGACGGTATTAATGTCTCTGTTGTATTTTTTTATAATAATTTCATTACTTCAATACTATATTTGGATGGTTGAAGTGAGAATGAGGAACTTTTCAGGTAATTTATTAAGTTAAAATACTTTTCAGGCAATATATTAATTTAAATATAATTGGCAGAAGAATAGCTCTAGTTTTCTTATAAACTTAATATGCTACATGCAATCAAACTTATGTATACACCACCAAATAATAAAACAAACGACAACTAAAAACGGCATAATATGCAATTCATTTGTATTTTATATAAATGAATATAAATTGTAAGAAAATTACATAGATATTATTCTCAAAAGTGTTGCAAATTTTGAAAATCCAAAATCCTAAAAAATGATGCATGTTTCCTAGTTTGATATTTGTTTGGGATTACATGAAATATGTATCCGCTTAATAGATTTATAGGCACTACGTGAAGATACAGAACTTTATGATAACACTTTTGAAAAGTGTTTAATTAACATTTTCTTAACAAAGAATAGCTTGACATGGATAGCTAACACTTTTACATTACTAACCTTAAATCTATAAAATTTAGCGATATGAAAGTAGTTGTTAGCTCATGAATATGATTTTCGTACAATTTGCCTTTAAGTTTTTATCTAAGGGAGTGGAACACTTCTAATATCAAATAGGTTATTGATATTTCGGGTGAGATATAACAATTCCAAGAATTATGATTCTTGTGAAAATTAACTTACTCGAGTTATATAAATAATCTTACTATGATTACATTCCTAAATATTATGATTTTTTTATATAGTTCAAAAAAAAATTACGAGTCAAAATTTTAGTAAATTTAATGCCCTAAATATTAAAATAATAATTAAATGATGATATTTTTCAATATAAAGTTTATTTATATGATAATAAAGTTAATCAATTTCTCGTTAAATTTCCAGGATTTCATAATAGATTGATTGAAGGGGATAATATTTTAAGAAAACTGAAACACTATTTTCTATATATTTTGTAGTTTTTATTATGGTCTCATATTATTTATCACATAATTAGTATAATTGCAAATATCAAGTAAAGTTAAATTATTCTTCAAAAATATAACTCATCATTGTTAAAAAGTATTTTGTTCATCATGAATAAATGGAGTACCGATATGCTGCCACTTTTCAATTTCCTTGTAGAGTGCCTCGATTTGCGTGCACAGTCCGGGCACAAAGCTGAAAAATATTTATGTTGAAATATGTGAAATATGTGAAAAAGTAGAAGAATTTTGATATTAATATTGATATGGTTGACTTTGGTCAACATTTTTGGTAAACGGACCGGATCCGTGATTTGACTATTTCAGAAAATCCGTAGAAAAATATGGAGCTTGGACATATGTCCGGAATTGAAATCCGAGGTCTAGAACCCCGGTAAAAGAATTTTTCTGTTAAATTGTTTTCTGAAAATGTTTAAGGAAAATGAAACTGAATTTTGATTAAAAAGTACTGGTATCGGGCTCGTATTTTGGTTCCGACGCCCGGTACAGGTCATATATATTGGTTAAGCGCTTCCCGTAAAGTTTGGTTGAAAACGGACGTCGTTTGACGTATTTCGGCCTTAAATTGGAAAGTTTGGAAATTATGAACTCTTAAAGAATTCTTGAGCTTTAAGGCTCAATTCATTGATTTTGATGTTATTTTAGCGATTTGATCGCGCGAGCAAGTTCGTATGATGTTTTTGAGTTAGTGTACATATTTGGTTTGGAGCCCGAGGGCTCGGGAGTGTTTCGGAGGGGGTTCGGGGTGTTTTTGGACTTAGAAAACCAGCAGATTTTCTGCAATTTTTACACAGATACTTTACCCTACGCGATCGCGGACTTGTTCACGCGATCGCACTGCCTTATCTCGATACTCAACGCGATCGCGGCTGTCTTCACGCGATCGCGAAGCTTTACGTCTTTCTTCAACGCGATCGCAGCCTCCTTCACGCGATCGCGTAGCTTTCCATTTTTCTTCAACGCGATCGCGGCCCTTTTCACGCGATCGCGTAGTACAAATGAGCCACCCAGCGAAATTCTTCTACGCGATCGCATCATTGTCCACGCGATCGCGTAGTGTTGAACCATTGCCTTCCGCGATCGCGACCCAGTTCACGCGATCGCGTAGAACAAAAATTTCGCCCAGTGAATTTAAGACAGAAAACAGAACAGAAACGGGATAAAAATCCCATTTCTGTTCAAAACCCCTCTCCACAGCATTTTAGACGATTTTGAGGCATTTCTTCATCAAAGTTCATTGGGTAAGTATTGTTAACTCGTTTTCTTCATTTTTCATCAACATCAATCAAATCCTTAGGCTTAAACATGTATAAATTGGTTGAAAATTGGAGAAATGGGTATAGTTAGGGCTTTCAAAGAATTTGCGATTTAGACCTCGTTTTGGAGTCGAACTTAAGAACAAATTGTATATTTGAACTCATGGAAGATTGGGTGAACTTATTTTGGTTCGAAACTTGAGTTTCGATTATGTGGGCCCGGGGTCGGTTTTTTTTACTATTCCGGGCAGAATATTGTAAAAACCATATTTAGCAATATGAACTAGTTTGTTAAGTAGAATTGATGATATTAAATCAATTGTGTATAGATACGATTGGATTGGAGTCAAATTCAAAAGGAAAAGGCATTGCTACGGATTGAATCGTTCGTAAACTTTCGAGGTAAGTGTTTGTTCTATCCTAGCTTGAGGGAATAGGATTATGTGTTATGTGTTATGTGATCGAGTGCGGTGTATGAGCTGTGGTGACGAGCATCCATACACTGGCGTCTAGTATGACCGTGAGTCGTTGGAAAATGATATTTTGAGATATATTATAGGTGAATCGTTGTTGTTCTCCCTTGTTGGGACTTGTTGTGAAGATAATTATTGATTGCCCTTGATGGGACAAATTATGAATTGTTGTTTCTTTCTCTGCCCTTAACTGTGATTGTTATTTGGGTGAGGAAGAGTGATAATGCACGAAGGGTGATGCCGTGCCATGTTTATTTATTTATGCACGAAGGTTAATGCCGTGCCATGTTTATTTATTAATTATGCACGAAGGATCATGCCGTGCCTGTTATTGAACCATGTACGAAGGATCATGCCGTACTATGGATGTGAGGATGAGAGTAAAAGCACGAAGGGTGATGCCGTGTACTTTATTTGTTTATTTGGTGAGGATGAGAGTAAAAGCACGAAGGGTGATGCCGTGTACTTTATTTGTTTATTTGGTGAGGATGAGAGTAAAAGCACGAAGGGTGATGCCGTGCAATTGCTTGTTATTTCTTGAAGTGATATTATTCGTGTTTACATTATACTTTGTTTTCTTTGTGAAATTATTAACTGTGGTTAGTTGTTAAATTCTTTAAGATATTTCTTATTGTGTTATTACTTGATTATTTCTTGTTATTTTGTGGTACACATATATATATTGAATTGCACAGGTTTATGTGAGTGTCTGGTCCTAGGCTTGTCACTACTTCGCCGGGATAGGCCAGGCACTTACCGGCACATGGGGTCGGTTGTGCTGATGCTACACTTCTGTGCGTTTTTGCACAGGTCCAGGTTACGATCAGGAGCAGCAGCAGCAGTAAATAGATTGCGTGGGAGTTGATCACATTTGAGACCGAGGTAGCTTGCGGACGTCCGCAGGCCCGGCGTCTCTTTCTTTATTTATGTTAATAGTTGTAGTCTCATTGTTCCGAGACAAACAGATTATGTTATATTTCCTTGAGACTTTTATGTGTAGTATTCCATAGTAGTTTGTGAGTTGGTGACTCCAAGTCTTGGGTAGAGGATTTCGGTATGATTTTTACTTCGTGATTTATTATTTCCATTTCGATAAAGTATTCCGCATTTATTTAATTAAAATTGTGTTAAAAAACAGGATAGTATGAATACGGTGGCTTGCCTAGCTACTACGAGTAGGCGCCATCACGATCCCGATATTGGGGAAAAATCCGGGTCGTGACAAGTTGGTATCAAAGCTCTAGGTTACATAGGTCTCACCACTCCACGAACAAGCTTAGTAGAGTTTGAGAGGTAGGTACGGAGACGTATGTACTTGTCCTCCAGAGTCTATTGAGTTAGGAAAAAGTCTCTCGTTTGTTCTTTCTTGTCGTGCGACTTGTTCCTCAATTACTGATTGAATTTCTATTCGGTCCTTTCGCAGATGGTAAGGACACGCACTTCTTCGTCCCGCTGACCAGCAGCCTGAGCCCCAGACAGCTCCCGTGAGGGGCAGGGGCCGAGGCCGTACTAGAGGCCGTGGTAGGGGTAGAGCTCGGCCCCAGGCAGCTACCCCGGAGGTGGAGCCTCATATTGAGATTGATGAGGAGGTTCCGGTTCCGGCAGCTCCAGCGGGCCCAGCTCAGGTCCCAGGAGAGGCTTTGATTACCCGGATCTCCGGGATGCTTTAGTCGGAATAGCGGGATTTATGGATAGCATTGCCGGAGCGGGTCTATTATCGGTTGCCCCAGCTACTTCTCAGGGTGGAGGAGGGGCCCGGACTCGCTGTTGCTCGTACTCCGGAGCCGGTGGCTCCTCGGCCTCGAGCACCGGTAATCCGGCCCGGTGTGGCCACTCGATGCGGTACCACGGCTCGTGCGGCGATGGAGCGGCCATGACTCTCGATTCGTTATGGAGGCTTGATCGGTTCTCCGAAGCTATTTACCACTACATTCGGTGGAGCGCATCGAGAGGATCCTCGGGACTTTTATTCGGTTGCCGCGAGATTCTCGAAGACTATGGGGATCGTGGAGACAAACGGAGTTGATTTATGTACCTTCAGACTTATGCAGGATCCGCCAAGACTTGGTGGAGAGATTATTGCATGACTCGACCAGCAGGGTCCCCAGCTCTATCATGGGACCGGTTTGCGGAACTATTTATGGAGAAGTTTCTCCCTGCTACTCGGCGGGATTTACTTCGGAGGCAGTTTGAGCGCCTCCATCAGAGGGCACTATGACAGTTACACAGTATGAGACGAGATTTATTGACTTGGCTCGTCATGCGGTGGTGATACTTCCCACGGAGCGGGAGAGGGTCCGCAGATTTATAGATGGGCTTAATCAGCCGATTAGACTCCGGATGGCTATGGGCGTGGGGAGTGACATATCATTTCAGGAGGCAGCCAAATGCAGCACGCAGAGTTGAGATGGCTCTTGCTAGGGGAGGCGGTTATTCTTCGGATAAGAGGCCTCGTCATACAGGTAGATTTGGTGGTTCTTCCTCTGGTAGGAGAGAATCCTTTGATAGAGGCCGGTCTTCCGAGGCCTTTTCATTCCGCCCGTCGGGCTTCACGGGGTGGATCGGGTGATCGTGGTTCTCGGGGGTATTATTCGGACCAGAGTCTCCTATTAGTGCTCGGCCTCTTCGGAGCGTTCGTGGAGGCCATTCGGGTCGTCGGGGGCCGGCAGCCCTATCGGTCCAGAGTTGCTTACGGTTGTGGCGACCCGAGTCATTTTATCGGGAATTGCCCTATAGCGGCGGGCAACTCTCGGCGGCGAGGTCCTCGTCCTATGATTCGGGCCCCGGCTGACCCTCAGCCTGCCCAGCCAGCGAGAGGCGGGGGTAGAGATTATAGAGGTGGAGGTCGAGACCGTAGAGGTGGAGACCGACCGGCGAGAGGTAGAGGTCGGCCGGTTGATGGTCGTCCTAGAGACGCGGCTCGGAGGGAGGTGCGGATCCCCGATTCTATGCTTTACCGGCCAGGCCAGAGGCAGAGGCATCAGATGCTGTGATTACAGGTACTATTCTTGTGTGTGACAGAGGTGCTTCAGTATTATTTGACACTGGATCTACCTATTCCTATGTGTCTTCCTACTTCGCACCGTATTTGGCTGTGCCCAGGCTATGCTCTGGATATTCCAGTTTATGTGGCTACGCCGGTGGGTGACTCTATTGTAGTCGATCGGGTGCATCGTTCGTGCGTAGTTATATTTGGGGGTCTTGAGACCCGTGTTGATCTGTTGCTTTTGGATATGGTAGATTTTGATGTCATATTGGGGATGGACTGGTTGTCCCCATACCATGCTATTCTTGATTGTCATGCTAAGACTGTCACCTTAGCCTTGCCGAATCACCCCGATTAGAGTGGAAGGGTACCTCAAGCCACTCCGTTCGCACTGTTATTTCTTATGTTAAGGCTCGACGTATGGTCGAGAAGGGGTGTCTAGCTTATTTGGCCTATGTTCGTGATTCCGGTGCAGAAGTTCCTTCCATTGATTCAGTCCCTATTGCACGGGAGTTTCCTGGGGTTTTTCCTTCAGACCTGCCGGGCATGCCACCCGACAGGGATATTGATTTCTGTATTGATTTGGCACCGGGCACGCAGCCCATCTCTATTCCACCCTATCGTATGGCTCCGCCGGAACTAAAAGAGTTGAAAGATCAGTTGCAAGACCTTCTTGAGAAGGGTTTTATCAGGCCCAGTGTTTCCCCCTGGGGAGCACCTGTGTTATTTGTAAAGAAGAAGGATGGCTCGATGCGGATGTGTATTGATTACCGGCAGTTAAACAAGGTGACTATCAAAAATAAATATCCACTGCCGAGGATTGATGATTTGTTTGACCGGCTCCAGGGAGCGAGGGTATTCTCTAAGATAGACTTGAGGTCGGGCTACCATCAGCTGAAGATCAGGGCGGCTGACATTCCTAAGACGACCTTTCGCTCTAGATATGGGCATTATGAGTTCTTGGTCGTGTCCTTCGGGTTGACTAATGCCCCAGCAGCATTCATGGAGTTGATGAATCGGGTATTCGGGCCTTACTTAGATCCGTTCGTGATAGTCTTCATAGATGACATCCTGGTATACTCCCGCGGCCAGGAAGAGCACGAGCGGCACCTCAGAGTGGTTCTTCAGACTCTGAAGGATAATCGGCTATATGCCAAATTTTCAAAATGTGAGTTCGGGCTGAGTTCGGTAGCATTTCCTGGGTCACATTGTATCTGTGGAAGGTATTCGGGTAGACCCGAAGAAGATTGAGGCGATCAGCAGAATTGGCCTCGACCGGCTTCGGTGACCGAGATACGGAGTTTCTTGGGATTAGCGAGGTTACTACCGTCGTTTTGTAGAGGGTTTTCTTCATTGCGGCCCGATGACCGGAGTTGACCCGAGAAGGGTGTCCGGTTTCGGTGGTCGGAGGAGTGTGAGGCGAGCTTTCGAAAGCTCAAACGACGCCTTGACCACGGCACCGGTGTTGGTACTACCTACGGGTACGGGGCCTTATACGAGTTTATTGTGATGCATCTCGTACGGGACTTGGAGCGGTATTGATGCGGGATGGTAAGGTTATCGCCTTATGCTTCGAGGCGATTAAAGATACATGAGAAGAATTATCCGAGTTCATGATCTTGAATTAGCGGCGATGGTTCATGCCTTAAAGATGCTGGAGGCATTATCTATATGGTGTGACATGTGAGGTGTACACGATCACAAAAGCCTACAGTACTTGTTCCAAACAGAAGGAGTTGAATCTACGAGAGCGGAGATGGTTAGAGTTGCTAAAAGACTATGATGTTACTATATTATATCACCCGGGTAAGGCCAATGTGGTGGCCGATGCATTGAGTAGAAAGTATGCCGGCATGGGTAGTCTTGCATATATTCCGGTCAATCAGAGACCATTAGCTCTAGATGTCCAGGCCTTAGCCAACCGGTTCGTGAGATTAGACATTTACGAGCCTAGCAGAGTGTTAGCCTGCACGGTCGCTCGTTCTTCCTTATTAGAGCGTATCCGTGAGAGGCAATTTGATGATCCTCATTTGCGTGAGTTGAGAGATACGGTACAGCGGGGAGGTGCCACTCAGGTAAATCTAGATGATGATGGGGTATTGAAATTGCAGGGTCGAGTTTGTGTGCCCAATGTCGCAGGAATTCGAGAGTTGATCTTAGCAGAAGCCCACAGTTCGCGGTATTCTATTCACCCAGGCGCCGCGAAGATGTACCGGGACTTACGGCAGCACTATTGGTGGCGCAGAATGAAGAAAGATATCGTTGCGTATGTCGCTCGGTGTCTAAATTGTCGGCAGGTGAAATATGAGCACCAGAGACCTGGTGGTGTATTCCAGAGGATTGAAATTCCCGAGTGGAAATGGGAGCGGATCACTATGGACTTTATTACTTGGACTTCCTTTGACTCGGAGGAAATTTGATGCTATTTGGGTCATTGTTGATAGGCCGACCAAATCAGCACACTTTATTCCAGTATCTGTCTCCTACTCGTCGGAGAGGTTAGCGGAGGTTTACATTAGGGAGATTGTTCGTCTCCATGGGGTGCCGGTATCTATTATCTCTGATCGGGGTACGCAGTTTACCTCGCGGTTCTGGAGAGCGGTTCAGCAGGAGTTAGGCACCCAGGTTGAGTTGGGCACAATATTTCATCCTCAAATGGACGGGCAGTCCGACCGCACTATTCAGATATTGGAGGATATTCTCCCTGTACATGTTAGTTACTTTAGAGGTTCGTGGGATCCATTTTTGCCTCAAGTGGAGTTTGCCTATAAGAACAACTATCAGTCGAACATCCAGATGGCTCCCTATGAGGCATTATATGGTAGGCGATGTCGATCGCCGGTTGGATGGTTTGAGCCAGAGGAGGCTTGGTTATTGGGTACAGATTTGGTACAAGATGCCTCGGATAAGGTCAAGACTATTCAGGAGAGATTGCGTTCAGCTCGGTCTAGGCAAAAGACTTATGCGGATCGTAAGGTTCGAGATGTAGATTTCATGGTTGGTGAACGAGTATTGCTCCGGGTGTCGCCTATGAAGGGCGTGATGAGGTTTGGGAAGAAGGGCAAGCTCGGCCCTAGGTATATTGGTCCATTTGAGATTCTAGACAGAGTGGGAGGGGTGGCTTACAGATTAGCTTTGCCGCCTAGCTTATCAGCCGTGCATCCAGTTTTTCATGTATCTATGCTTCGGAGATACCACGACGATCCCACACATGTGTTAGACTTCAGTACTGTCCAATTGGACAATGATCTATCTTACGAGGAGGAGCCGGTAGCCATTCTAGACCGGCGAGGTTCGACGGTTGAGGTCGAAGAGTTATCCTTCGTGCGTGTTCGGTGGAGAGGTCGGCCTGCTGAGGCACCGACCTGGAGTCCGAGTTCGATATGCGGAGCCGCTACCCACACTTGTTTCATGACTCAGGACTACTTTCTTTTGTCCGTTCGAGGACGAACGGTTGTTTTAGAGGTGGAGATTGTGACGACCCAAAGGGTCATCACTTGTTTATTTAATCATTCCGAGCTTTTGAGGTCTTGAAAACCTCATTTATAGTTGCCTCGATTTGCGTGCACAGTCCGGGCACAAATCTGGAAAAGATTTATGTTGAAATATGTGAAATATGTGAAAAAGTAGAAGAATTTTGATATTAATATTGATATGGTTGACTTTGGTCAACATTTTTGGTAAACGGACCCGGATCCGTGATTTGACTATTTCAGAAAATCCGTAGAAAAATATGGAACTTGGGCATATGTCCGGAATTGAAATCCGAGGTCTAGAACCCCGGTAAAAGAATTTTTATGTTAAATTGTTTTCTGAAAATGTTTAAGGAAAATGAAACTGAATTTTTATTAAAAAGTACTGGTATCGGGCTCGTATTTTGGTTCCGACGCCCGGTACAGGTCGTATATATTGGTTAAGCGCTTCCCGTAAAGTTTGGTTGAAAACGGACGTCGTTTGACGTATTTCGGCCTTAAATTGGAAAGTTTGGAAATTATGAACTCTTAAAGAATTCTTGAGCTTTAAGGCTCAATTCATTGATTTTGATGTTATTTTAGCGATTTGATCGCGCGAGCAAGTTCGTATGATGTTTTTGAGTTAGTGTACATATTTGGTTTGGAGCCCGAGGGCTCGGGAGTGTTTCGGAGGGGGTTCGGGGTGTTTTTGGACTTAGAAAACCAGCAGATTTTCTGCAATTTTTACACAGATATTTTACCCTACGCGATCGCGGACTTGTTCACGCGATCGCACTGCCTTATCTCGATACTCAACGCGATCGCGGCTGTCTTCACGCGATCGCGAAGCTTTACGTCTTTCTTCAACGCGATCGCAGCCTCCTTCACGCGATCGCGTAGCTTTCCATTTTCCTTCAACGCGATCGCGGCCCTTTTCACGCGATCGCGTAGTACAAATGAGCCACCCAGCGAAATTCTTCTACGCGATCGCATCATTGTCCACGCGATCGCGTAGTGTTGAACCATTGCCTTCCGCGATCGCGACCCAATTCACGCGATCGCGTAGAACAAAAATTTCGCCCAGTGAATTTAATACAGAGGACAGAACAGAAACGGGATAAAAATCCCATTTCTGTTCAAACCCTTTCTCCACAGCATTTTAGACGATTTTGAGGCATTTCTTCATCAAAGTTCATTGGGTAAGTATTGTTAACTCGTTTTCTTCATTTTTCATCAACATCAATCAAATCCTTAGGCTTAAACATGTGTAAATTGGTTGAAAATTTTGAGAAATGGGTATAGTTAGGGCTTTCGAAGAATTTGCGATTTAGACCTCGTTTTGGAGTCGAACTTAAGAACAAATTGTATATTTGAACTCATGGAAGATTGGGTGAACTTATTTTGGTTCGAAACTTGAGTTTCGATTATGTGGGCCCGGGGTCGGTTTTTACTATTTCGGGCAGAATATTGTAAAAACCATATTTAGCAATATGAACTAGTTTGTTAAGTAGAATTGATGATATTAAATCAATTGTGTATAGATACGATTGGATTGGAGTCAAATTCAAAAGGAAAAGGCATTGCTACGGATTGAATCGTTCGTAAACTTTCGAGGTAAGTGTTTGTTCTATCCTAGCTTGAGGGAATAGGATTATGTGTTATGTGTTATGTGATCGAGTGCGGTGTATGGGCTGTGGTGACGAGCATCCATACATTGGCGTCTAGTATGACCGTGAGTCGTTGGAAAATGATATTTTGAGATATATTATAGGTGAATCGTTGTTGTTCTCCCTTGTTGGGACTTGTTGTGAAGATAATTATTGATTGCCCTTGATGGGACAAATTATGAATTGTTGTTTCTTTCTCTGCCCTTAACTGTGATTGTTATTTGGGTGAGGAAGAGTGATAATGCACGAAGGGTGATGCCGTGCCATGTTTATTTATTTATGCACGAAGGTTAATGCCGTGCCATGTTTATTTATTGATTATGCACGAAGGATCATGCCGTGCCATGTTATTGAACCATGTACGAAGGATCATGCCGTACTATGGATGTGAGGATGAGAGTAAAAGCACGAAGGGTGATGCCGTGTACTTTATTTGTTTATTTGGTGAGGATGAGAGTAAAAGCACGAAGGGTGATGCCGTGTACTTTATTTGTTTATTTGGTGAGGATGAGAGTAAAAGCACGAAGGGTGATGCCGGGCAACTGCTTGCTATTTCTTGAAGTGATATTACTTGTGTTTACATCATACTTTGTTTTTCCTTGTGAAATTATTAACTGTGATTAATTGTTGAATTCTTTAAGGTATTCCTTATTGTGTTAATACTTGATTATTTCTTGTTATTTTGTGGTACACATATATATATATTGAATTGCATAGGTTTATGTGAGTGTCTGGTCCTAGGCTTGTCACTACTTCGCCGGGATAGGCCAGGCACTTACCAGCACATGGGGTCGGTTGTGCTGATGCTACACTTCTGTGCGTTTTTGCACAGGTCCGGGTTACGATCGGGAGCAGCAGCGGCAGCAGCAATAAATAGATTGTGTGTGAGTTGATCACATTTGAGACTCGAGGTAGCTTGCGGACGTCCGCGGGCCCGGCGTCTCTTTCTTTATTTATGTTAATAGCTGTAGTCTCATTGTTCCGAGACAAACAGATTATGTTATATTTCCTTCGAGACTTTTATGTGTAGTATTCCATAGTAGTTTGTGAGTTGGTGACTCCAAGTCTTGGGTAGAGGATTTCGGTATGATTTTTACCTCGTGATTTATTATTTCCATTTCGATAAAGTATTCCGCATTTATTTAATTAAAATTGTGTAAAAAAAAATAGGATAGTATGAATACAGTGGCTTGCTTAGCTACCACGAGTAGGCGCCATCACTTCAAAAATATAACTCATCATTGTTAAAAAGTATTTTGTTCATCATGAATAAATGGAGTACCGATATGCTGCCACTTTTCAATTTCCTTGTAGAACTACTTCAAGACTACAAATTTTGTAGTAACGTTTATTTAAGGTAAATATTAATTGACTTTTTAAGTATTAATTCAAGGTAAAATTTTAATCAATTTAAAGTCATAAATTTTAGGTATCTAATTTAAAGAAGGAAATATTTAATAACAAATCTGTTTGGCCCGAAATGCTTATGAACATTTATGAACTCAAAACAATTATTAAAACTAAAAGGGCCAATCATAGCAGGTCGTAGCATATCTGAAGTTTAATAAAGGAAAAAGATAATGGAGACACATGTAGAGATAACATGGGATATTTAGTGATCTTTATTCATCATGGTGGGTTAATCTGTCTCTCCATAAAGAGGTTCAGATCCTTACAATCATGTTTTCCTGGATCTACTGTTGCCCTGTGTTATTGATGGTGATTCTCACTCTGTTTTGTGCTCTGTATTTCTTAGAGCCCCCATAGGGAGAGAGCGGAACCCCTTATTTTTCTGGTTGCCTTCGTATTTATAGTTTCTTGATTATGATAGTTGACTTTCTTTGGAGATTGAATCCATGTCATAAAACTGTTGCGGTCGTACCCTCAAGATGTCGTCTTTGACGAAAGAGTTGTAGACGGCGACAGATTACATTCTATGGTCGAGGACGGCCTTGCTGCTTACGGCGTCTGTGTCCAGTTGGAGACGGCCTCGACGCCCGTTATACATATTCGGGGCGAGAGGAACGATTAATATATTCTGAGTATTGTAAGGTCGAATTATAGCTCATACAGATAGTCCCTCCGCTTATCGCGGTGTCGTCGAGACGGACCGGGATGAGCGGATATGATAGTCCGTGCGACGTCCCCTTCCGATCGATAACACGACGTCCTCTCAGGACGCCTCTTTGTCGGTCGAGGGTCCGAAGGCGCTCCCGCCCTACGCAGGTTCCAGGATGCGGAGTTCGGTCGATGTGCCGCCGCACTAGGAGTGCTTGTGGTGACAGCTTGTGTTCTGGCGCACGCTCCCCGATTTCGATCGTGGAAGCGACGGTTTCGATGAGAATCGAACTGTTTCTGACTGTTAGGATTCGCATTAAATGGCGCCTGTCAGTTTCCCGAGGTTTTGATTCGATTTTTCTTATAAGAGGGCCCGATATGTCAGACATTTCTTTGTTCTTTGTTCTTTTGATCGTTTTTCTTTCTAGCAAGTTCTCAGGTAATCTTGCTTTTACTGTGGCATAATTGCTACCCGTTCTTAGTCATATTTCTTTATTCTTCATCTAATCTTCCCGGTGACCCAAGTAAATGGCTGGCCTTCCTCCTCGTGACGGTCTCCCGGTGGTGATGCCCGCAGAATCTCCGGTGATTGAGGGGTTGTCCCCCGTGCTTCCGGCAGCTGACCGGAATGATATCGAGAGGATGCCCTCGATTGACGATATACTTCCAGGGGCGGGAAGTTTGGCGGTGTATTTCACCGCAGATGGCGGTGCTGAGCATGTCAACGAGGCCCCACTAATGGGGGAGGTGAGCATGGCCCAGCTACGCGCGCATGGGCTTATCCCCTCCCATGCCGACATCGTGTTAGCCCAGCCCGGAGATAGGGTGCACACCGACCGCCCTGGGTATTGTGTGTTCTACTCCTTCCCGCTCAGGCTGGAGTTTAGGATGCCCCTTCCCAATCTACTAGTAGATTTCTGCCGGTATTACGGCATCTGTCTGGGGCAGCTTACCCCGTCTGTATATAGGCTTTTGGCTATGCTGCTCAAGCTCTCGGAGTTAGCCGGCAGATTGGTCACTCTCCAGCACGTCCTTGCTCTTTTTGCTCCTCAACGGACTCGGGGGAGCATGATTCGGATGGTTTCGCGCGGGTGGCAAGGATTGGTGACGGCCTTGGACGACGAGGTCGAGCCTCGCCAATATGAACAATTTTTGTACGTCCGGACCAGTCATCTGGTGGCATCCCCTTCGGGCTTTTCGGAGGCCTGGAATCATGCCCGTAAGTCTTCTTATTATTTTTCTTTTTGAGGGAGACCAAAATTGTGTTTTACTTTTGTCTCTTGATTGACGGTCGTTTGGTCGTTTCCGCAGCTGACATGTCGCCTCCACCTCTATTCATTGGACTGCGCGGATGGTTAGAAGTTGTCCTTCCGCATGCTAAGGGGAACCGCTCGTGGGCGTCCTTCTCGAGGAGATATGGCCACAATCTGGTCGTAGGTAAGTTGCTATACATTAATGGGGCGTACCCGTCTTTTGGTAGTCGTCGTAGTTCAATGCTGATTTATCTTCTATTTTTGTAGGACGGGTAAGCCGCGGCAGGGCTCCTCAACCCGTATTTCGGCGACCTGGGGCGATCGCCAGGTTTTTCACTCCTGCGGCTGCTCGGGCTCCCAGGGCCGTCTCCGATGATTCTGTGGCTGCCCCTTCGCCTGCTTTCCCTCGGCTCGAAGGCTGGAGTATGTCGGGAGTTGTACGCTCCCGAGAGTTGTTGCCTTCTCGAAATGAAGAGGAGAGGCCCTTAGTCAGGCGGCGGATCCTTCCACCTCAGGCTCCTCCGGAGGCGCGACCGGTTGCAAATGAGGAGGTAGTCGTGACTCCCCCGCCGCCCTCTGGGACGAGGGAGATTGTTGAGGTGATGCGCACTCCAACGGGCGCGCCAGATGATCTGAGGGCCCGAGACGAGCGGGAAGGGAGTGCCGCCCCCACTGCCCAGTCTTCCACCCACAGATTTGAGGCGGGCGAGCCTTCGCGGGTGGTCGTGGACCTTGGAGACTCCAGCACTCTGTCGACAGGGGCGACGGCGACAGGAGAGGTGTCTCCGTCTGAATCCGACCTGGATTCCGAGGACGTTCGCATGTTCCGTGATGGGATCACGCGCGCGACCGTCCATCCGGACGGGAGGCCGCAGGTGATCGAAATTCCCGCGGATGAAAATTTGTTCCTGAGGGATGCTTCCATGGTGCCGCTGCTGGGCTAGTTGTGTTCTTCTATGGAGAACTAGTCGCTGAGGGAGGTGACAGACATTAGTATAATGAATGAGGTGGTGTCGTTGGGCATGAAGGTATGCGTTCCGGACTGGTTATTTCCTCGTAACGTCTTACATCTTCTCAAGTTTTCGGCCCTGACCCTTCTCTATTTATATATATTTTTTTTGATTCGCAGGCTTTTTTGCTGCAGGTAGGATGCTTGCGTCGGACCAATGTTCGAGTCAGGGTTCTCCTTCATGTTCTTGAGAGGTTCCGCCACTTGCGGCTCAAATGTAGGGAGCTCGAGGAGCGCTTGAGGGACGATTCCCGCAACCAAGAGTTGGTCGGGGATTTAGCGCGAGCGGAGTTACAAAGGGATCAGGTGCTCGGCCGTATTAAGGCCTTGGAGGGGCGGCTGCACCAGGCGAACGACGAGCTAGAGGCCGCGAGAAGGGCGTCCTTGGAGAGCGAGCGCTAGTGTTTGGCCAAGGTGACGGCAGTTACCTCGGAGTGGAGCGGAAAGGTTGCCGCTGCGGAGGGGGAATCGGCCGACTTGAGGCGTAGGCTGGTTGAGACTTCTTCCAGAGTGATCGAACTTGAGGGGATTATCGAAGCCAATAACTCTCAGCTGTCGCCGATTAGAGCCGATGCCGCCTCCAGGGAGAACAACCTCGAGGAGCGGATTAGGACGTTCGAGGGGAATGCTCAGGAGGCTGCGGGGCAGATAGCGCTTCTTGAACAGGAAAGTCGGCGTGCCCAGGAGCAGTCCGCGTGTTTGGCTAGTTCTCATGAGGCTTGGGTCTATGCCGAAGCGCAGCGGGACATATATAAGCACTTGTTTGAAGTCGGCTTGATCATTGAAGGGGCCTTCGAGCAGGCACGTCAGAAGGTGCGGGAGGCTCGTGAGGAGGGTGGTTTTGACGCCGCCACGCCTGATAATGATGATATCCTTGGAGGGATCGGGGCCCGAGCTAACAATGTCGGAGGTACAGCAGGAGCTGGTGGAAGTGGAGCCGGGGTCGAAGCGGGCGGTGCTGCTAGCAACCCACAGTTGATTGATGATTAGTTGTTTTTTATTTCTTGTCGTCGTATGTGGCCATTTTTTATTTGATTGGACGGCATCGCTGGCAACCCCCAGTTGATTGGTGATTAGTTGGTTGTATTTTCTTTTTCTTGTTGTCGTATGTGGCTATTTTTTATTTGATTGATTGTTGTTGTTAGTTTCGGACAATTATTGTTTCTGGGCGGACGGGCATGGCCCGTATCCGCCTATTTTAATTTGGAATGGGGGGAATCTCCCCCCTTTTTTCTCTTTCCGTTCATTTTCCGCTTATTATAATGCGTGTTTCCCATTCATGTGGTATCAGTTGTCGTGGATCGAGGGCTCTTGGCCTGGGTTTTACTTCAACCGTTGTTGAACTTTTATTGGCGAAGGCTCATGGCCTGAGTCCTAGTTCAACCGTTATTGAACTTTTGTTGATTTTTAGAGTCGAGGGCTCGTAGCCCGAATTTTTTCTTGAACTTTTGTTGACTTTTAGCGTCGATGGCTCGTAGCCCGAGTTTTACTTCAATTGTTGTTGAACTTACATTGGCAAAGGCTCAAAGCCGGAGTCCCAGTTCAACCGTAATTGAACTTTTGTTGACTTTTAGCGTCGAGGGCTCGTAGCCCGAGTTTTACTTCAACTTTTGTTGAACTTACATTGGCGAAGGCTCATAGCCTGAGTCCCAGTTCAACCGTAATTGAACTTTTGTTGACATTTAGCATCGAGGGCTCGTAGCCCGAGTTTTATTCAACTGTTGTTGAACTTACATTGGCGAAGGTTCATAGCCTGAGTCCCAGTTCAAATGTAGTTGAACTTTTGTTGACTTTTAGCGTCGAGGGCTCGTAGCCCGAGTTTTACTTCAACTGTTGTTGAACTTACATTGGCGAAGGCTCATAGCCTAAGTCCCAGTTCAACCGCAATTGAACTTTTCTTGACTTTTAGCGTCAAGGGCTCGTAGCCCGAGTTCTACTTCAATTGTTGTTGAACTTACATTGGCGAAGGCTCATAGCCTGAGTCCCAGTTCAACCGTAATTGAACTTTTGTTGACTTTTAGCATCGAGGGCTCGTAGCCCGAATTTTACTTCAACTGTTGTTGAACTTAGATTGGCGAAGGCTCATAGCCTGAGTCCCAGTTCAACCGTAATTGAACTTTTGTTGGCTTTTAGCATTGAGGGCTCGTAGCCCGAGTTTTACTTCAACTATTGTTGAACTTACATTGGCGAAGGCTCATAGCCTGAGTCCCAGTTCAACCGAAATTGAGCTTTTGTTGACTTTTAGCGTCGAGCGCTCGTAGCCCGAGTTTTACTTCAACTGTTTTTGAACTTACATTGGCGAAGGCTCATAGCCTGAGTCCCAGTTCAACCGTATTTGAACTTTTGTTGACTTTTAGCGTCGAGGGCTCGCAGCCCGAGTATTACTTCAACTGTTATTGAACTTACATTGGCGAAGTCTCATAGCCTGTGTCCCAATTCAACCGTAATTGAACTTTTGTTGAATTTTAGCGTCGAGGGCTCGCAGCCCGAGTTTTACTTCAACTGTTGTTGAACGTACATTGGTGAGGGCTCATAGCTTGAGTCCAAATTCAACCGTAGTTGAACTTTTGTTGACTTTTAGCGTCGAGGGCTCGTAGCCCGAGTTTTACTTCAACTGTTGTTGAACTTACATTGGCGAAGGCTCATAGCCTGAGTCACAGTTCAACCGTAATTTAACTTTTGTTGACTTTTAGCGTCGAGGGCTCGTAGCCCGAGTTTTACTTCAAATGTTGTTGAACTTACATTGGCGAAAGCTCATAGCCTGTGTCCCAGTTCAACCGTAATTGAACTTTTGTTTACTTTTAGCGCCGAGGGCTCGTTCTGATTGGGCTTTTTACCCCTCATTCGTCGTTTTCCCTTTGTTTGTGACCTCAGGGAAAGCTATGCGACCTTGCTATGAAATCCCCACAGACGGCGCCAAATTGTTTGGCCCGAAATGCTTATGAACATTTATGAACTCAAAGCAATTATTAAAACTAAAGGGCCAATCATAGCAGGTCGTAGCATATCTAAAGTTTAATAAAGGAAAAAGATAATGGAGACACATGTAGAGATAACAAGGGATATTTAGTGATGTTTATTCATGATGGTGGGTTAATCTACCTCTCCATAAAGAGGTTCAGATCCTTACAATCATGTTTTCCTGGATCTACTGTTGCCCTGTGTTATTGATGGTGATTCTCACTCTGTTTTGTGCTCTGTATTTCTTAGAGCCCCCATAGGGAGAGAGCGGAACCCCTTATTTTTCTGGTTGCCTTCGTATTTATAGGCTCTTGATTATAATAGTTGACTTTCTTTGGACATTAAATCCGTGTCATAAAACTGTTGCGGGCGTACCCTCAAGATGTCGTCTTTGACGAAAGAGTTGTAGACGGCGACGGATTACATTCTATGGTCGAGGACGGCCTTGCTGCTTACGACGCCTGCGTCCAGTTGGAGACGGCCTCGACGCCCGTTATACGTATTCGGGGCGAGGGAAATGATTAATATATTCTGAGTATTGTAAGGTCGAATTATAGCTCATACAAAATCTCAACGAATTTCTAGTTCCTAAATATAAGGACAATATTAAATGACCAATTTATCTATTACAAACTTTGTATTTAATTGGTAAAAATATCGAACGATATTTCGTTAAGGCCTTTGTGCTTTTAATATAAAATATAGATGGTTTTATTTTTCAGTTTTTAGACTTCTAATCCTCTCTGAAAATAGGAAAGCTTATGTATTTTTTTTTGGGTTTAGGTCTTTGATATAATTTGCAAAAGCTATGTGAATTTCCTAGTTATTGTCGATTATAATATGGTATCGAGGCATAGATTTTAGGACTTTAAATTTATGGCTATATACAATATTGGTCATTTATTTAATTTTATAGTATTAGAATAGTACGACGACGTATTATGTGAATGATAAGTTTTAAGCTGTTAACCAACTAATCAAAACCCTTCTCCTAAATTCGGTCTTGGAACTAATGTACATCTCCAACTCCAAGAGATTCCTATTCATGTTTACTGTGTTTTATGTCTTAACAATGAGACTTTAATTTGTAATCCACTTAGTAGGCATTTGAACATAACAACGTGCAATTTCTTTTTATTTTTTATTTTAAAAACAGCTCCTTAATTTTTGAATATAAGTTGAAATGAAGTATTTGAAAATTGAAATTGTGTCTGAATATGTACTTATTTAACAATAAAATTGTGAAGGAAAAATATTGTTTACTAGAAAAAGTTTACCACTTTTTCAAACGTGAAACTCATCTTCAAATATTCAGTTTAATGTATAACCAAATAATATTTTAAGGAGTTTCGGAAAAAAGAAAAAATTATTATGAACAAATAGGTTCCTGTAATTTGAAAGTACAAGGGCTCGTTGAGTACGAGGGATAAAGGATAATTAATTTCGTATTTGATTGGAATAAAATTGTGATATAATTAATCCTGATATTAGTTATACAGTATTACAGTAATTTTTTATTCCTTTGCGTGGATATGATAACTAATCCATATTCCATAACTACAACAATAACAATTCAATATAATCCGCTAATGGGATATAGGGAGGGTTGAGTGTGCAGATTTTACTCCTATTCGGTGTCACGAACCGAATTTTTCACCATCGAACGTCGTGATGACGCCTACTAACGGAGCTAGGCCATCCAAACTTTAAACATTCTCTAACCAACCTCAATAATATAATATACTGAAAATAATTAAATAAGTGCGGAAGACTTTAAGTTTAATAAAATAAAATCAAACTGCGGAACTTTAAAACATATCTCTACCCAAATTGGTATCACTAGCTCACAGACTACTAAAGAGTACTGCAAACAAGTCGGAATGAAGAGAAACAAAAAGAAAGTACATATGTCTGTCTCGGTACAATAAAAACAAACTGAAATAAAGGAAGGGACTTCAGCCTGCGAACGCCAGCTAGGCTACCTCGTGAGTTCCGGGACTATAGACAACTCCTGGGTAAAATCCTACTGCTGCTGTCCAAAAGCTGCTCCTGAATTTGTGCAAAAATAGCATCAGCACAACCAGCCCCATATGCTGGTAAGTGCCTGGCCTAACCCCAGCGAAGTAGTGACGAGGCTAGACAAGACTACCAAATCAACCTGTACAGTTTTATGTATATACAATAAAAGGAAAAGAAGTACCGAGACTAAATAGTTAAAACGGGAGGAAAACATGCAATGTGGGAGTACAATCCGAATATTAAATTCATCAACGTAATTAAGAAACAGGACATAATAATAACTACCAAAGAATAAGAAATTCAATAGTTGCACGACATCAACCTTCGTGCTTTTACTCTTGTTCTCACCCAAAGCAATCGAATAAAATGCACGGCATCACCTTTCGTGCTTTCCCTCACAAAACTCTCATTTCATGGCACAGAATGACCCTTCGTGCAAATATAGTCAAATCAGAGCGCGGAATGTTCCTTCGTGCATAAATAGTCAAAACATAGCACGAAATGACCCTTTGTGAAAATATAATAAAAAATGGCACGGAATGACCCTTCGTGCATTATCACTCTTCCTCACCCAAAAAACAGTCACAACCAAATGGGCGAGAGAAATAAATAACAATAAGATATGTCCTGGCAAGGGAAAAACACAAGTAACAACTAAGTCCCGGCAAAGGAACAATAACAACAACTTTCACGTCCCGGCAAGGGAGATATTCACTATACTCAAACCATCTTAGTAAGGGATTAATCACATCTCTTTCCAATACTTTCATTTCCTACTCAATAGTATTTTATCGTTCGAGCCAACGCTCCAAAGTATAAACAATTCAAAATTTATTCTCAACAAAGACCCACAGTCATGCTAGACACCGATGTGTAGGTACTCGTCATCATGTCTATACACCGTACTCGATCATTTAGCAAATAGCAATTATAACACTCTAATCCTATTCCCTCAAGACAAAGTTGGATCAAACACTTACCTCGGTCCAAAAATAGCAATCAAGTCTCTAACACCGCCTTTTCTCTAGAATCCAACTCCGAAATAATGATATCTAGGCAATAATTAATTCAATAATATCAATTGAGGCTCAACAACATAATCCCATAGCCTAGAAATGAATTTTCTATGATTCTTCCAAAAATACGAAAATCCGAAACCGGGCCCGCATGGTCCAAACTCGAGGCCCGGACCAAAATTCAATCACCCATAACCCATGAGTTTAAATATGTAAGTTTTTTTAAAACTCGACCCAAAATTAAGGTTAAATCACCCGAAATTCCCAAAGCCCTAGTTCTACCCAAAAATCCTATTTTTTTAACTTAAATTGATAATTTAGGGCTAATAAATTGGTGTTTAGTTGAAGAAATTATGAGGGAATGAAGTTAAGATCACTTACCCAAAGAGCTATGGAGAAGAAGAATCTTGAAAATCGCCTTTGGAGTGCTTAGGGAGGAGCTCGTGTGAAGTAATGGGAAAATCCCGAAATGGGTTCTGTTTTTAGCTTTTAAAAATCACTGGGCATTTTAGTGCTACGTGTTCGCGACACAGAGGTCGCATTCACGAAGAAGGGGGACATTGGGTGCATCGTATTCGCGAGGGTGTGATGCGAACGCGAAGAAGAAAAATTGGGGGGGGGGGTCCAGGTTTGTCTTACGCATTCGTGAAGGAGGTTGTGCGAACGCGTAGAAGGAAATTACTGGGGGCTTACTCAATGCTATGCGAACGTGATGAATGTGACGACCCGGCCCGTCGTCACGGGAATTACCACCCTGTGACGACCCAAAGGGTCATCACTTGTTTTATTAATCATTCCGAGCTTTTACATCAGTGTTAGAGTCTATCGGGTGAGTTAGGAGTGATTTGGATTGAAAATGAGGCATATAGCCTTTTTGAAGGAAGCTTGAATATGGAAAGTCAACCTGGAGTTGACTATTTCGTTAGAGAGCTCGAAATCGGATTCTGATGATTCGGTTAGTTCCGGGAGGTGATTTGTGACTTAGGGGAGCGATCGGAATTGAATTTGGAGGTCCGGCGTAGAAATAGGCTTGAATTGGCTAAGGTTGAATTTTGGTGAAATCCGAAAGGTAGTTGAGATTTTTATCCGGGGGTCAGAATGGAATTCCGACAATTTCGGTAGCTTCGTCATGTAATTTTGGATATGTCTGCAAATGTTCAGGTCAATCAGACGTCGTTTGGTCGGGTTTTTGATTGAATGTTAGTTTCGGAAGTTTAGATAAAATCTTAGGCTTGAATCCGCTATAATTCGACGATTTTTGTGTTTAAGGACGTGTTTTTATGATTGGAACAAGTTCGTATCGTGTTTTGGAGTATGTTGGTGATTTCAGACCATCATCCGAGCATTTTGAAACTTGAAAATCTGCAGAAAAGTTGCAGAAACTGTGCAGGATTTTAAGCCTTCGCGTTCGTGAGGCAAGGGCCGCGTTCGCTTAGGCAAGGCTGGTATGAGCATCGCGTTCGCGATGATGGTCGTCGCGATCGCGTAAAAGGAAATAGTGAGGCATCGCGTTCGCGTCCCTGGGTGTCGCGTTCGCATAGAAGGAATTTCGGATGGCTGAAGAGTTGTTCATCGTGAATGCGTGGGGTGTGTCGCATTCACGAAGGGGAAATTGGACTGGGCATCGCGGACGCGTGAGAAGGTAACGTGAATGCGAAGAAGTAATTTGTCTGGCAGTGAATTAAATTCCAGACACAGACCAGTCACGATTTTTAGTGATAAAACATCCATTTTTGAGTTCTAGAGAGAGAAACTCACGGGAGATTGCTAGGAATTCATCGGGTATTCGTCGGAGGTAAGTTTCATAGCCTAATTACAGTATTTTTTCATGAAATCTTTGGGTATTTCTCTGTAAATTGAAGATTAAAAGGGGGTTTTAGCCATAGGCCTAAAATTATAGAAAATCACTGATTTGAGTGGGCAAATGGAGTCCGATTTTGGTAAATTTTATATGCTTAGACTCGTGTTGAGACGAGGGTTCTGAATATGTGACTTTCGTAATTTTTCGAAAAGCGTACCAAAAGTCGGGTTTTGACAACTTTGTAAATTTTGGTGTAAATTGAGTTGTTTCGACTGGGTATTATTCCATTGGCCTAATTTGTTGTGTTTCTACTATATTTGATCAGATTCTAAGCGTGCGGAGCTTGATTCTCGTGGCAAGATCATCGCGGACTAGTCGTCGAGCCGTATTGAGGTGAGTAATAGATGTGGGTGATGACCAGCGGGTTCGAAACCCCGGTATACCACTTTGTGATGCTGTATAGCGGCGAGGCACATACTCTCTTGTGAGTGCGGGGTGGACTGTGATTTGGGGACTATGGCTTAGTCTGACCTGTTGATACTGTATTATGATATTGGCTATTCTTGAGCCGTCGAACCTCCTTCTTGGATGGTTGCGTATTATATTGTGATATTGGCTACTTTTGAGCCGTTGAACCTCCTTCTTGGATGGTTGAGTACATTTATGGGTTGTGAGCCAGTTATTAGGATCCTATGAGGATCATTATCATTGTTCTGTGACATTGACATGCTAGTTTTACTACCAGTCCATAGCCATTACTGTTATCATGATATTTCCAATCTCTGGAACTTGACATTTACTGTTTTTCTATTGAAAAATGATAAAGAGTTTTCAAAAATTACTTTTGAGCTTGTGAGGCTGCATTTGCATATTAGCTGACTGGTAGTGGATCGGGCCGCGCGCCGCAGCATATTCATGATATTGTGCTTGGGCTGTAGGAGCCCCTCCGGAGTCTAAACCCCCACAGTGAGCACGGTTACCCAAATTGGATCGGGCTACGCACCGTAGCGGTCATTTCATGCATTGCATTGCATTTAGCTACATCCGCTAGCTCTTATACTATGTTGTTGATACTTGTTAGTTCTCTGCTATTGATATGAAACTGTTACATGGCATTGGTTACAGCTTTACATAGTGCTTTATTGCGGATTTCTTATCTGTGCTGTCTTACCCCTGTTTATTACCACTAAGTCTGGCAGTACTCATTTTACTCCCCGCACCTTGTGTGCAGATTCAGGTACCTCTCAGCAGTGATCCAATAGTTGTGCGAGGCGACATTTGTGGGATATACGAGGTAGCTGTAGAATCCGCAGGACCTGACATCCCTTCCATCTGTCTTTTGATTTCGTACTTCTATTTCTTTTAGCAGTGAGTATCATGTAAAACACTATTACACTTATGTTATCTATAAAGGCTCTTGACTCTTGATCCCTTGGTCTTTGGGGAGTTGTACTGGTTTGGGACTTGGTTCCCTGGCTTGGTATTTCTGTAAATGTTGACTTATAATTGTTATGTCTAAATTGGTTAAATGAGCTCATAGCTCCGTAATTGTTGTTGATTGGTCGGGCTGGCCTAGCAGTGTGCTGGGCGCCATCACGACCGGGTTTGGGATCGTGACTATGAAGGGGTTGGCATAATAGTGCGAACGCGGTGGTCTTCCGCGAACACAAAGAAGGCAGGGTGCACAGGGCATCGTGAACGCGGGACAAGGTCGCGTTCGCGTAGAACAACTAACTTGTGCAAAAATTGCAGAAAATCTGCTATGTTTTTAAGTGTAAAACTACCCCGAATCACCTCCGAATCACTCCCGAACTCTCGAGGCTCCCAACCAAACACACACACTAACTCAATAACAACCTACGAACTTAGTCGAGCGATCAAATCGCTAAAATAGCATTAAAATCAAAGAATCAAACCCCAAAACTCATGATTTTCATTTCAAATTTCATCAACCTCTAACTTTAGATATTTAGGTCGGAAACACGTCAAACGACATTTGATTTAGACCAAATTTTACAAAAAGTGTTTAACGCATATTTAAGACCTGTACCGGGCGTTGGAACCAAAATACGAGCCTGATACCTATATTTTCTAACTCATTTTTATTTTTATTTTTCCTTAATAATTTCAGAAAATAATTTAACAGAAAAATATTTTTACTCAGGTTCTGGACCTCGGATTTCGACTCCGGGCACATGCCCGAGTCCCATATTTTTTCTACGGACCTTCTGGGACCGTCACATCACCGGTCCGAGTCCGTTTACCTAAAATATTGATTAAAGTTAACTGTATCAATATTAATATCAAAATTCATTAAATGTTTCAGCGGTTTCACATATTTTAACATAAAAATTTTCCGTCTTCACGCTTGGACTGCGCACGCAAATTGAGGTAACTAAAAATGAGATTTTCAAGGCCTCAAAAATGCAAAAAAGGAAGAAATACGGTGACCTCTTTGGGTCATCACACTCGGAGGGATAAAGAGACGATTTTCGAGAAGCCCTTGACAATTTCAGAATAACCAATTCTGACATAATTAATCTCGATATACCTTGTTTTCAAATCAAACATGACATATAAATTATCAGGATCCGAATCTATCTATATAGAATAGGAGAAGCAAAACCTTATAATTATGCCAAGTGTCAAAATATAAATTAAACATGTGCCCTACTTTAGGGCAAACCTCCAGCTAATTTGGAAGTTCAAAAATAATTTTAAATAGAAATTAAATATATGCTAATGCAGTTGAACTTATACGCTAATGTGTTCTGCGGTTTTTTAAATTTGTGAAAACAAGTTCAAAACTACTTTAATTTGTTTTGAGGAGTTCACAAACTTCAAAACTCCTTTGACTGCCATATTTGTTGTAAATTAAAAAAGAAATAACTTCAACTACGTTTGGAGTTACTCTCACATTTAAAATTGAATAATGTGAAATATGGATAGATATAAAAAATAAACCGGAAAAAATATATTTTATTTTAAAAACAACCAAGTTCATCTTTCCAAACGTGGGTATTCCAGTCTAACTCCATAATTTATCCACGTTCTCTCCATAACTACATCAACAATTTTATGCGGCTTCTTTTATTACTTGACCATTTTCTTTTTGCTTTGGTCAGAATATAAACTCTGCAAATATGGTTACAAAACTTCATGATATCAAACAAATTTTACGCAACTCCATGCAATAGAATTTAAAAATTAGAGCAGTTCGAATGTCGAAAATTTCGGATTGCTACAAGCGTGAAATACCTTATTCGATAGAGTTGGTATTACAAGACGCAAATGTAACATATTTATAATTGCTTTCACTTTTTTTCTTCCTCTTCTCTACTGCTATGGTTCATAGATGTTTCAATATGCAATTATTTATTATTTTCCAGTATGACTGTCCAATGAGACGACCGTTTCGTCCCGTTTGTCGCATCCAGTTTCGTCCGTTCCGTCCCGCGTCCCATCCCACGTCTTGCCTAAATTTAATTTTTGTTAAACTAGTCATTGGCAACAACTTAATTGGCAAAAATAGCCATTGACAACGGTCCAAACATGCCCTATACCACCCAAAACACCCCCTACCCCCACCCCCATACTTTTAATATAACCCCTAAGTTTATTAGATTGCACTTTGGCCCTATTATCTACTATAAATATCCCCCATTCTTCTTTATTTTTTCCCATAAAAAATCAATATTTTCTCTCAAATCTCTTACATTCTAATATCCTATATATATTCTATATTATTCTCTCAATTTTATTACTATCATGTATCAAGTATCAACTATCAAGTATCAAGTATCACGTGCTATCTTTCAAGATTCAATTTTCTAGTATTTGGGTAAATTTGTTGGAGCGCATTTCAAGCTTCAAACTAATTTGTCGAGTATTTGGAGTAATATTTGGGCAATTTCTTCAAGTTTCAATATTTAATCACGGTGCACTCCTTCCATCTCCTAATTTTAATATATAATTTTTGCGTATCGTTTTAGTGCTTCATTTTTATGTTTACTTTACGTATTATATTTTTGTATTTTATTTGTGTTTTTAATATTTGTGTTAGCTTTTTTTAATTTAATTTCTTATTTAAATTATGGCACCTAAAAATATATTTGGTTTGTTTAAAAAAGGTAGTAAAAAAAATAGCAAAGGTAAAAGTAGTAGTAATCCTATTCCTAGCCCTACTATACCTAGAGTTAGAAAGGATATTAATGATATGACATATGTTGATGAAACTTTATTTTTCCATCCCCCACATTTTATGATATTCATGTCGGAACAATTAGATCATGAAATTTTACAAAGATAAATTGAAAATAATATTTTTATTGAGGATGAAGAAAATGAGGAAGAAGAATTAGATGAAACACCCACTAGTCCCACTACTCAAGCTCCAACTCAGAGTCCATCTGAATCTGGAGCTTTACCCCCTGTACCCCATGTAAGGGGTAAGCATAAGGTTGAACGTGTCAAAATATCACTTGTATGGAAATTTTTTAAACATGATAATCATCGTGCCATTTGTGAAAAATATAAGCAATAATTTACGCACACAATAAGTGGTGGCACGGGGGATTTAACTAGACACCTAAGAAGTGTTCTCAAATCTTTATGGATACAAGCTAACATAGAAGCCAAAAAAATTATAGATCCTACCATGAGTTCTGGCACTCCTAGTGACTCTAATTCTAATCAAATTCAACAGCAGCTTGACCCTGCTTCTGGTACTATTTTACGCACCTATAACAAATATAGAGATCGTGAGAACATAACAAAAATGGTGGCTGTATGTGGCTTACCTTTTACTTTTCCTTCTCGCACTGCTTTTGTGCATTATATACAAGATACTTATAGCCCTTCCTTTCAAGGTTTTCCTAAGACCACAGTTAGAAATGATGTTTTTAGATTTCAAACTGAATATCTTCAGTATATTTATTGTGTATTTTTTCACTTAGATTGTAAAGTTTCTATCACATCTGATATAGGTCGTAGTCCTAATGATTGTGATTATTTAACTGTTACATCACATTGGGTTGATCATTACTGGAACTTACAAAAATGTATTATTGGTTATAAATTTGTAGATTCAAAACACACTGGAGCATATATTGCAACTACTGTTCTTCAAATACTTGATTTTTATGGACTCGTTAATAAAGTTTTAACTATCACCTTAGATAATACTTCTGCAAACACAACCGTGGCAAGTAACTTAAAATCTATTATTTGTCCAATTAACCAATAATTTTTCATGTTAGATGTGCATGCCATATTTTTAACTTGGTTGTAAAAGATAGTCTTAACTTATTTTATGATGCTTGTAGTAAAATACAACATGCTGTAGCTGTATATTTCGTGCTCATAAACAAAGTAGAATTCGTAAATTTGCTTAACAATGTGCTGGTGCTGGCCTTCTATTTAGAAAAGTTCCAAAAGATATTTGTACTATGCAGAATTATACTTATAAAATGCTTAAAGTTGCTTATAATTATCGGGTTCCTATCCAAAAGGTATTTAATATGCATAATGTTTACCCTGCTGATCAAATAATTGATTCTGATTGGGCAGATAGAGAGTTTACTAGATTTTTAGAAAATTTTTATTATGCTACAAAATAATTTTCTGTTATATATTATCCTACTGTTACACAAATATTATGCTATAGTTATGGAGTTTATGTTGTATTTGGTAAGTATAAAGCAAATTCAACTTATGCACCGACCATTAAAGAAATGATTATAAATTTAAAAAGTATTTTTTTCCTATTCCCGAAGTTTATTTAATTTCTACTATACTTAACCCATCTTTAAAACTAAGAGGTGCAAAGGGACTTGTTCGTAAAATTTATGAGAATTTGGAAATTCAAGAAAATGAACAACCATCTCTCGAAAACTACAAAGCTAGCATATATTCTTATGCTAGATCAATGTTTGATAAATATAAATTTATGGATACATGTGACGACCCGGCCCGTCGTCATGGAAATTACCACCCGTTATGTCATAATTATATGTTTTATGCTTTTATATCAGTGTTAGGGTCTATCGGGTGAGTTAGGAGTGAATTGGAATGAAAATGAGGCATATAGCCTTTTTGAAGGAAACTTGAATATGAAAAGTCAACTTGGAGTTGACTATTTAGTTAGAGGACTCGGAATCGGGTTCTGATGATTCAGGTAGTTTCGGGAGGTGATTTGTGACTTAGGGGAACAATCGGAATTGAATTTGGAGGTCCGGTGTAGAAATAGGCTTGAATTGGCTAATGTTGAATTTTGGCGAAATCCGAATGGTAGGTGAGATTTTGATCCGGGGGTCGGAATGGAATTCTGACAATTCCTGTAGCTTCGTCATGTGATTTTGGATATGTCCGCAAATTTTCAGGTTATTCGGACGTCGTTTGGTCGGGTTTTTGATTGAATGTTAGTTTCGGAAGTTTTGAAGAAACTTAGGCTAGAATCCGTGTGTAATTAGTGATTTTGATGTTTAGAATGGTGTTTTTATGATTGGAACAAGTTCGTATCGTATTTTAGAATATGTTGATGGTTTTCGTTGGGGTCCCGGGGGCCTCGGGGTGAATCCGGACCATCATCCGGCGTTTTTTAACAAGGAAAGTCTGCTGAAAAGTTGCAAAAAGAATTACAGAAAGTTAAGCCTTTGCGTTCGCGAGGGCAAGGCCCCCGTTCACGTAGGCCAGGTTCAGTAGGGCATCGCGTTCGCGAGGATGGGTTTGCGTTCGCGTAAGGGGAAGACTGTATAGGTCGCGTTCGCGTAAGATGAATTTATGGGGCATCGCGTTCACATAGAAGGAATCTCGGACGGCTGCGGAGTTGTTCATCGCAAACGTGTGAGGCATGTCGCGTTCGCGAAGGGTATTTTGGTCAGAGCATCGCGAACGTGTGACAGGCAACGCGAACACAATGAAGGAAATTGCCTGGCAGTTAAATTATAAACCAGAACTGGTCAGTCGCGGGTTTCGCACCCCAAAACACAAATTTTGAGTTCTAGAGAGAGAGACTCACGGGAGATTGCTGGGAAATCATCGGGTGTTCGTCGGAGGTAAGTTTTGTGGCTTAATTACATCATTTTATCATGAAATCCTTGGTTAATTCTCTATAAATGGAAGATTAAAGGTGGGTTTGAGCCCTAGGCCTAAAATTGAAGAAAAACACTAATTTGGGTGGGCAAATGGAGTCCGATTTTGGTAAATTTTATATGCCTAGACTCGTGTTGAGATGAGGGTTCCGAATATGTGACTTTTGTAATTTATCGAGAAGCGTACCAAAAGTTGGGTTTTGGCAAATTTGGGAATTTTGATGTAAATTGAGTTGTTTTGACTGGGTATCGTTCCATTGAGCTAATTTGACGTGTTTATACTATATTTGATCAGATTCTACATGTGCGGAGCTTGATTCTCGTGGCAAGGGCATCGCGGAGTAGTCGTCGCGCTATATTGAGGTGAATAATAGATGTGTGTGATGACCAGCGGGTTCGAAACCCCGGTATACCACTTTGTGACACTGTATAGCGGCGAGACACGTACTTTCCTGAGAGTGCGGGGTCGATTGTGATTTGGGGACTATGGCTTAATCCGACCTGTTGATACTGTGTTATGATATTGGCTATTCTTGAGCCGCCGAACCTTCTTCTCGGATGGTTGCATATTATATTGTGATGTTGGCTACACTTGAACCGTGGAACCTCCTTCTTGGACTGTTGAGTATACTTATGGGCTGTGAGCCAGTTATTGGGATCCTGCGAGGATCGTTAGCATTGTGCTGTGATATTGACATGCTAGTTTTACTACCGGTCCGAAGCTATTACTGTTATTATGATTTTTTCCAGTCTCTAGAACTTTGACATACTGTTTTCAACTAAAAATGATAAAAGAGTTTTCAAAACTACTTCTGAGCCTGCAAGGCTGTATTTCCATATTAGCTGACTGGTAGTGGATCGGGCTGCGCGCCGCAGCGTATATTCATAATATTGTGCTTGGGCTGTAGGAGCCCCTCTGGAGTCTGAACCCCCACAGTCATGGGTACCCAAATTGGATCGGGCTACGCCGTAGCGGTCATTTCATGCATGGCATTGCATTTAGCTACATCTGCTAGCTTTTATACTTTGTTGTGGATATTGTGTTGGTTCTCTACTGTTGATATTGAACTGTTACAGGGTATTGGTTACAACTTTACATAGTGTTTTATTGTGGATTTCTTACCTATGTTGTCTTACCCCTGTTTATTACCACTGAGTCTGGCAGTACTCATTTTACTCCCTGCACCTTGTGTGCAGATCCAGGTACCTCTCAGCAGACGTGATCCGGTGGCCGCTCAGAGGCATTGTGCAGGATAGTCGAGGTAGCTGCAGCGTCCGCAAGACCTGACTCCCCTTCTAGCTTTCTTTTCATTTCATGTTGTCATTTCTTCCTGCACTGAGTTTGTTGCAAACCTTATTACACTTATGTTCTTTAGAGGCTCTTGACTCTTGACCCTTCGGTCTATGAGAGTTGGCATGTGTTGGGACTTGATTCTCTGTTTTTAGTATATATCTATCACTGTTGAGTTATTCTGTTACACATAAATTGAATAAAGTGAGCTTATAGCTTCGTGATTGTTGATAATTGGTTAGGCTGGCCTAGTAGTGTGCTGGGTGCCATCACGATCGGGTTTGGGGTCGTGAAAATACAACTAGTACTGAAACTGCTCCTTCTACTTCTAAGTCTGGAGCAGAAGTTTTATGGGAAGATATGGATGATATAACAGGTTTGGATTCCTCTGTTGACGATGAACTTGATTCTTATCTTAATCAAGGATTGAAAAATATTACAGATGAAGAAGGCAAGGAACAACTTTTGTCATGGTGGAGGGAGCGTGGCAAGGCTTTTCCAACACTTTCAATTATGGCCCGAGATATCATGGCTATTCAAGCATCATCAGTAGCATTGAAGAGTGCTTTTAGCACAATAAGATTTCAATTTGGAGATCATAGACATTCATTAGCGGAGGACAGTCTGGAGATTTTCGTCTTATTCAGATATTGGATTAATTTACAAGAAGAAATCTTGGTTTTGAAAAACTAACAACTAGGGAAGAATAATAATCAATGAGATAATTTCCACTAGGAGCGATGACGGCATAGAGCTCATGGAACATCAATTAACATTGTCAATTTCGGTAGAATGTCCAAGAGATATTATTGATAAGTTAAAAAGAAGCTATGCAGGAGCTTATAAATATTAGTTTGATAATTTGTAATTGGCTACTAAGAGGCCTAGTTCAAACAGAACCCTTCCTAGAAGGTGGCTACGTAGATTAGGTGCTCTTCAAAAAAAAAATATTTGTATTTGAGATTTAAAAGTTCTATTAATAAAAAAGACTCTAAGCATTGAATTATTTTTATAAATTGTCTTAGTTATTTAATAACTATATTATAAATTTATATTTACTAGAATATTTCATTACAAGTATTTTGTTTTAATATTTTATAATTCTTTACTTAATAATGTTCGTTTTAACATACTAACATTTAAGTTTATTAAATAAGTCAAAAAACTAGTCATTGAAAATTTTAAAAACATAGTAATTTTCAAAAAAATGAGATGTTTTTTTTATAAAAAAATACACTTAATGCCCATGAACCCGTCCGGTCCCGTCCCATCCCGTTTGACTTGCGGGACGGGATGGGACGACTATTTCGTCCCATTTGTCCCGTCCCATTTCGTTCTGTCCCACCAGCGTCCCACTTAAATATCATCCCATCTCGTCCCGTCCTATTGAACAACCATAGTTTCCAGCAATCCTCAAAATTATAAAACTACCTACTTGAAGTGATTATGTGGTGTAATCTTATTTCTTTTTCTTCTTATGAACATTTGATTGATAAGTGTTTACTTATTTCCAATGTTACATCTTATATAAACAAAATATGATGTTCCTCTTGAAACTGCTGCAAATTCTAACAATATGGATATTTTCTGTCAAAGGAACTTAAAATGTGGGTCAATTATCAAGCAATAAGGTGAATAGAGTGATTAAAATGAGAAAATCCATGAGTTGTTGCAGAAGCTGATAGCATCCTAGGAAGCTCAATCTATTCAAGGACAAGTATGAAGCTTTGGAATCGCAAAGAGGGCCTTTAACAAGATCTCAAGTTAAAAAGTTTCAAAACAAGGTCATTGGACCAATTTCCCACCTAAATATATGCCCAAACTTGCAGTCAATGAAGTCCTACATAAAACCATGTTTTAATAGCATAAAAAGGACTTACTTGATGTCCAAGAAATGTATAATAGGCGTGCTAGATGTTGAGTGCAAGTTGGTGCCAAGTTGCTTGCAAATTTCCTTCAAGATTTCCAAGAATTTCAAGATTCTATCTAAGATTGATTTGAGACTTATTTCCATATATTACGGGACTATATTTATTGCTTTCCTAGTTAGTTAAGGTTAATATTTTTATTTTCCTAAGATTGGTAGAATTACTTTCCAAGATTGACTCGGTTTTTATTTCCTAGAGTTTTACCTTTTCCTAGGTTAGTTGGATTTGTTGTCCAAAGTAGTTTAGGACTTTATTTCCTTATTTTTAAGTACAATTTCGTGATCCCCTCTATATAAAGGGGTATCTTCTTTGTTTTTAGGTAGATTATTCAGATTATTATCAATAAAACTTGTGAGATTTTTGTTGCACTCTTGTGTGGCTACTCTTGGATTTATTCTTCAACCTTCAAGACTCAAGTTAAGGTGGTAATATTAAACCCTTTTTAAAATCTTAGATCACTTCTAGGTATTCAAGAAAGGTGATAAGTATAGGCTTATTGTTGTTCTTGTTATTCTAAAGGGTCAGGTTTCACAATCTATTTCTTATTTTTAATTCTCTACCAAAGGCGATTAGTTCTTTGTTAGCTAATTATTGTTGTTAGGATTCAGTTCAAGAATAGACTTCTTGAATTCAAGAAACTCTTTCTTGAATTCAAATATATCTTTCATTTCTATTTTTTGTTTTGTTTCTTTATTTTCTTTTATTTTCCATATATTTCTTGTTTTTCTTTAGTAAATCTTGAATCCCCTATCGTGTTGCTATCAAGTGGTTCAGAGCTTAGGCTAATCAAGATTTCAATCTTGATAATCTTGGGAGGTTCTTGAAAAAAAAATGAATTTCAGCCTACAAAAAGTGTTCTTGTTTATTATTACTTTCATAATTCAAGTATTATTTAGTTTCCAAGTCAGGAAAGGAAACAAGAAGACGGGATCCTAGTTCTTGAAGATTAAGGAAACTTCTTTCCTTATTCATGTGAGTTTTGGGTTTCTTAAATTCTTTCATTTTTTTTCTACTAACCAATTCCTATTCTCTCTAAGTTTAGTCTTCCATTTTCCTTTTCTTTTTCTAACTCTAAATTCTTATCACTAAAGGGTTGTGACTAGTAAGGTTTATTAAAATCTAAAGATTAGCCACCAAGGGTTGCATTGAGTGAAAAAGGGAACAACAAAGAGATATATATTGTTTTGTTCAAGATGTCTCATACTGGTAGTGATGATGAACAAAGAATTCTTCTAGAAGTCAAAATTAAAGAAAGGAATGACTTCACCTTGAAAGCTATGCATCAACAATTTGAAAGGTGAAATTTGCAATTCCAAGAGATGAGGGACACCATTGCTGAGCAAAATATTACAATAGCTAAATTTAGGAGGGGAAATCATTTTATACCCCAAGCTAGGAGAAATATACCTACCCCCATTGAAAATCAAGAAAACCCAATCGATGATTTCAATGATGATATTGATTTTGATAGTGCCACGACCCAATCCCCGATCATGATGGCGCCCAACACATTGCTAGGCAATCCCGACCATGTTATCCAATTTACCAGCCAGTTATTCGTTAATGATGATCAATTAACCTTAATAACATGTTTTCATATAAAAACAATAAGTTCGGAAACAATATACACAAAATACAGCCCAACCAAATCGCGGTGTCATAAGTCTGAGCCTCTACAGATGAAAATATCCTACACAAATCAAGTCTGGACAGAATGAAAGCAACAAATGATTAGAGGAAGAAATCAGGTCCTGCGGACGTCGGCAGCTACCTCGAAGTCTTCTCAAGATAATGGTAACGAAGCAGCTGCGATAGCTCAATTGCCCTCTGGAACCTGTGAATCTGCACAAAAAGTGCAGGGGAGTGGGGTGAGTATATTTTAACTCAGTGAGTAATAATAATAACTAACAACTGAAAATAAGAACACATGTACTGTCACTAAACAGTTCTAAGGGGGTAACCTCAGAGGTAAGTCATCTCTATAGTAAATAATCCCATTTCCAGTCTACATCTATCTCACAATGGTCACACACCGACCTAGTCCTCACTCATACTGCTGCGGCGTGCAGCCCGATCCAATATATATGTATAATGCTGCGACGTGTAGCCCGCTCTAATATATATAACGCTGCGGCGTGCTGCCGCTCCAATATATATAACGCTGCGGCGTGCAGTCCGCTCCATTTATTGTTGACGATGCTCACTGGGGGTGTATACAGATTTTGGAGGGGCTCCCTCAGCCCAAGTGCTATGATACTGCGGCGTGCAGTCCGATCCTATATATATATATATATATATATATATATATATATATATATATATATATATATATCGCGTATGGAAAAAGGTTACAGCCATTTAACGTCGACGGCGCTCACTGGGAATGTGTACAGACTCCGAAGGGGCTCCTACAGCCCAAGCGCAATAATATTGCGGCGTGCAGTCCGGTCCACATCTATATTACTGCGGCATGCAGTCCGATCCAACATATATAGTGTTGCGGTGTGCAACTCGATCCAATATAGATATATATATATAATATCTCACAGTGGGTCCTCAACCCTATCTTAGTCAATATAGACTTGGCCTCTCAGGCCCACTCAGCTAGAACAGGGAATCCCACCCTAGGTAGTCTCTCTCAAGTACACATCTAGTACTGGCTCATGATATGCTATACAGCTATAATTACAGCTGAGTCTATGTATCCCGCATGATATAAGGGTCACCAAGCTCTACAGGCTTCCCTAATACTCTACAGATCGGCACAAGGCCCCAAACATGGCTACTAGCCCAATTACACAGTTATAAGCTCAATCTCAGTCATAATACGCAGTAAGATTATTAATCGGGAAGGACCAAGTCCAAATCCCCAGTCAAAATGCCACCACGCTTGTCACACGACGCGTGTTTCATCTCAGCATAGCACTGTATTGTGCAAGTACGGGGTTTCAAACCCTCAGTACATCATTTACTACCACCACTTACCTCGAACCGGTAGAAGTCCTAGCTTGCTTTGCGCTTGCCTCGCAAATCAATCTCCTCGGATGCCAAATCTGCTCAAAATCAATAAGAATACATCAATATAGGCTAATTAGACATAACCCAATCGAAATAACTCGATTTACACCACAACCCACGAAGTTGTCAAAACCCCACTTTTGGTACACTTCTCGAAAAATTATAAAAGTCACATTTTCGGAATCCTTATCTCAACACGAGTCCATACATATAAAGTTTATCAAAATCGGACTTTGTTTTCCCATTCAAATTGATGATTTACCATAACCCAGACTTAGGCCAAAAATTCCCCATTAATCCTCCCATCTACAGTGAAATAATTGGAGATTCTAAGATAAAATCATGTATTTAGATGATAAAAATTACCTCCAATATTTACCCGGTGAAATCCCCTTCAAATCCCGTCACTTTGCTCTCTAAGAACTCAAAAATGGATGTTATGTGTAATGGGGTCACGGATGAAAAGTTCTGAACTTAACCCTTCTGCCAGGCCTCGTTACTCTACGCGATCGCAGCCTTTGGCACGCGATCGCGATGTACAAATTTTTGGCAGGCCTGATTTCCTTCTACGAGATCGTGTGGAGTTAGCCACGATCACGATGACTAGCTTAACACTTCTATACGATCGCAAGACTCGCACCGCGAACGCACAGCTTCCAGACTCAACCTTACGCGATCGCATGAAAGGCCTCGCGATCGCGATAAACACAACCTTCACCTTATGCGATCGCGTCCCTCTTCCCGCGATTGTGAAGAACAAAAACCCCTAAGCTCTCCGATACACTACGCGATCGCATGGCCATCTACGCGATTGTGATGAATAAATTACCTGTAATTTTATTGCAGCACATCAACTGTGCATTTTGTCACAAAATGGTCCGTTTGGACCCCTGGATTTATCTCGAGGCCCCCGGGACCCCAAGAAAATCCACCAACCTACTCCAAAACACGATACAAACTTGATCCAATCATAAAAACACGCCCCTAAACACGAAAATCATCGAATCCAAGTGAATTCAAGCGTAAGTTTCATCTAAAACTTCCGAAACCATCATTCGATCAAAAACCCGACCAAACGATGTCCGAATGACCTGAAAATTTGCAAGCATATCCCAAATCACCTAACGGAGCTACTACAACTGTCGAATTCCATTCCGACTCCCGGATCAAAATCTCACCTACCATTCGGATTTCGCCAAAATTCAACCTTAGCCAATTCAAGCCTAAAACTACACCGGGCCTCCAAATTCAATTTCGATCGCTCTCCTAAGCCACAAATGACCTCCCGGAGCTGACCGGATAATCAGAATTTGATTCCGATCTCTCTAACTCGCAAGTTAACATCCAATTGACTTTTCCCAACTATTCCTTCTTCTAAGAGACTATTTGTCTCATTTCCAACCAAACTCAATCCGAATTGACTCGAACTCACCAAACATACCTATTGAAACATGAACAAGCATATTAAGAGGAAAACAGGGTGATAACTCACATGATGACAGGCCAGGTCGTCACAGATAGGGTAGGAAGAGAAAGAAGGGGACAAAGAGGAAGAATTGAAGATGATAATATAAGTAGTATAAAAATGATGATGCCATCTTTCAAGGGAACAAGGGATCCAGAGTTGTACTACGATTGGGAGAGAAAAATGGAAGCCATCTTTGACTACCACGACTATTTGGAGGGTAAGAAGGTTAAAATTGATGCTGTTGAGTTTTTCGACTATGCTGCAATCTCGTAGAAAAGCTTTCTAGGGACAGTTTGCAAGAAGGACAAGCACTCGTTGCTATGTGGGCTGAGATAAAGAGGGTAATAAGGAAGAAATTTGTGGCATCACACTTTCAAAGAGATCTACAACGTCTTCTAACTTTGAGGTAAGGGTCCTTGTCCGTAGATGAGTACTTTAAGGCTGTGGATATGGCTATGATCCAAGCTAATTGTATGGAGGAAGAGGAAGCTACGACTGCTAGGTTTTTTAATGGTTTAAATAAGGAAATAGCTGATGTAGTCGAATTGCAACAATATGTAACTTTAGATGAGCTAGTTGAATTAGCTGTAAAGGTAGAAAGACAAAACAAAAGGAGACAGAAATCTAGCTCACGGAGAAGACGGCCAACTACTATTCCAAAGAAGCAATGGCTGAAATCTGAGGAGACACCTACTCTTAATATACATAAAGACAAAGGCGAGAACAAATTGGAATTCAAGGATGGGGGTAAGCCTTTTATTCCTAAGACTTCTACTTCTACTTCTTCTATTAAATGTCTCAAGTGTCAAGGGACTTATGAATGCACAAGTAGAAGAAACATTCTAATTAAAGAGAATATGAAAAAATATGAGAGAGAAAAGAATGAGAGGAGTAAGAGAGTGCATGTTGACATCCCAAGAGAGGAAAAATGAGAGGTTGTGTTGAGTAAAAAGAGTGTGGTGTCAAGGAAGGAAAGGAGTGAGCTTGAGAGGAAAGAAAAGAGAGAATGCCATAAGATAGAAAAAGGCTTTGAGGTAGAGAGAGAGAAAGATAGTTTGAGTGATGAAAAAGAAGAAAACTTTAGTGAGAGAAAAGAGGCTAAGGGCGATGAAAAAGTTAGTCTTGAGGTAAAATCCAAAGAGAGTGCAAATAAGAAAACATGTTCTTTACTTCCTAACCCATTAACTCTTTCTTGTTTTAGTTCTTGTGTTTTTGTGGAGCCACATGTTGAAAGACCTTCTAAAAGGATAGGTGAGGCGAGAGTGATGGCAGGAAAGGATCCTATTGGAGTCCAACATAAATTAGGCAAAATGAATTCTTGTTGGATGGTGGAAGATAAAAGCTTGATTCATTTATTTGTTGTGGAGCCTTTTGACTATTTTGATCCATATTTACAGGATTATAACATGGAGTTTCCTAAAAGTGTTGCTAAGTTGGAGCCATTGCATAACAGAATACAAGGTGATGATGTTCCACTGGTAAATAAGTCCAAGTATGGTATGTATAATTGGTTTATTTGATTCTTGGCCTTTATAGGACACCTAAGGTATGTTTGAAGGTAATGAACGATACTCTAATTTCTTATGTTGATGGCTTTATAATGGTTATGGATGATGGTCTTTTGATGCATATCAAGTCATCAATAGTAATATCTAAGTTCAAGTGCAAGAGCAATTTACTTCTTTTTGAAATTGAGTTCGACATGGATGATTATGAATTCCAACTTGGTAGAACGAGGCTTGCGAATGATTTAAATATTTCTTCTTCTCTTATTCAAGTGTCTAGTGAGCTTTCATATGATAAATGGATAGAGAGTTATTCTTTAAGCCATGTTGACTGTGAGCTTGTATAAGTGTTTGCTACTAGTAAAGATGATATGCATGATTATTGTGATGCTTGTGATCAAGTACTCTTTCATAAACCTACTCTTTATGTAATAGCTTGAGTAATTATTTAGAATCTATTGATGTTGCGAATATTATATGGGGAAAGTTGTAATCATGAGTTTGAATGTATTGAAACTTTTATTTTGGGAGTTATGGGTTCTTCTAACCTTCTTGAGGATTTATGTGCGTCTTTGAATAACTTATATGTTGAAGAATCCATGAAATTTGTAATTGATACTTGGCTATATCAGAAATGTGTCTTATTTGATACATACAACAGAGATGCTTGTTTTAAATGGACACATGATCAAACTTTTATAATTTCATTGTCATGCACATTTTTTGACTACCTTAAGAGAGGTATTTATGGGACAAATCTAAGTAGGTATAAATTTTATTGGGATAATGATGTCCATATGCTGTATAAAGGAGTATTTACACCTATTAGGCTTAATTGGGTTAAGTGGACACATGGTCACTATCTTGTTTTATTCTTACCATTTTTAGTGGATGCCATTTTCTAGTGCCTGTCTTTGTTTTCTTGCAAGGTTGAAATTTGAGGACGAATTTTCTTCAAGAGGAGGGGAATGATAGCATCCTAGGAAGCTATCATTTTTTTAAGGACAAGTATCAAGCTTTGGAATCTCAAAGAGGGCCTTTAACAAGATCTCAAGTTAAAAAGTTGCTAAACAAGGTCATTGGACCAATTTTGCACATAAAATGTGCCCAAACTTGCAGCCCATGAAGTCCTACATAAAATTACGTTTTAATAGCATAAAAAGGACTTACTTGATGTCCAAGAAAGGTATAATAGGTATTGTAGTTTTTCTTTAAGGGATGTGAATGTGAAATGGAAGAGGCACCTTTTGGATTGCACCTCTCCATCTCACCCTTCCTTTCTCTATAAATTTAGAGGATTGGTCTCATTTTTAATGGATGAAAAATCTGAAAATTTCTCACCTCTTTTCTATATTGTTGCATTATTTTCAAATAAACATAAGTGTCAAGTGTGATTTGCTCCGTCTGTTCATGAGTTTGCTGAAATTCTGTAGTTTCGATTGTCAGTGTTGCAGAATAGTTATTCCGTTCTATCCTGGGAGGAATTAATCCAAAACCTTGGGCAACAGTGAGGGGATTAATTTCATAAGGACACACAAGCAACATGTGGGCTTGGAATTATTATTTCACATTTTGTTTATTGAACTAACATTAGTTTACTTCTCTAATTTTCTGATTTATAACACAGATTACCAACAATATTAAAGGAATTTAACACTTTTCTGTGTTCATCTTTTAATCTAAGTGACTTCTCTTTTTGCCTAAACTATGCGTCTATTGGCTCAGTGTCATTAATGCGAGAGTTAATGTCTTTTGAAGGTAGGCGGTGAGGCAAGTGCCAAATTTGTTACTACATTTAAGTCATGAAATTATTTGCAAAGATTGGCCAGTTTGAAAATCCATTCCAAGTATTTTGGAATCCACTCGATCACTTTGAATAATATTGTACTCCATTTAAAGAGAGAATTGTGCGTTCTTTCATGAGAGGCCACCGTTTCTGGAACAGATAATTCTTCTTCTCTTTCCATGCCTTTTATAGACAAACAATTTTGAAACTTATGTGGCATGTGGTCTTACTGGTTTGATTACTTGATACAAAGTATTTCTATGTCTGGCTTTGAACTCAGAAATACAAAGGTAGCAGGTTGCTGCCATTCTTATGACTAGTATCATCATGCTATGTTCTAATGATTATGTTATTCTAAAGACATAAGGAAAAGATAACCAAAATGACGAAGCGACTTTATTCTGTTTTCGCTCCAAAGATAGTTGAGCAATCTGTTATATTTTCTAACAAATTCTTTTTTCCAGTGAATTTGTTTCCATTCAAATAATACAAACAAGAATATGTTTTGGTATATATTGTTCGTACTAATAGATTGCCACATGCTTTGCGGTTTGGTTACAGAATTAAAATTGATATATTTCAATTGTTAAAACTTGAGAATATGAGATTCTTCCTTACCCATTGTAGCCATAGGCATGAAGTTGGATAACTTATGTGAATGTAGTTTTCATTTTATAGTGTTTCTTAATATTCCAATACTTCCCTCGGGGAGGACATTACATATACATGTTTGAAATATAATAGGTAGGATAGATGTACATAATATGGTGATCTCAAATATATATCGTGTTTTGCATGCACATTAATTAGGAATAAGTAAGGTTATATTAGTTATTTGTTTTGGTATTTATCATTTGGTAGCATGCATAGTATCTTCAATGAAGTAAGACATGAATTAGACTTACAGTATTACTTGAAGTATTCTTGAGATCATAGATATAATATATGCAGAGATGAACATATATGTGTATGATTAGAGAAAGAGATTAAAGTGTTACGATGGTTTAGTTAGAAAACCATTTTGAAGGGGAATTAAAAGTCTTGTGATTTTCTACACCCGTTCATGATTTTCTACTCCTTTTTTGAGAGTAAAATCTACGTGATTTTCTACTCGTTCGTTCAGATTAAAGTTTTCATGACTTTATACTCTTTTTATCAAAAATTAAAGTCTAAGTCACTTTATACTCATTTTGGAGATTAAAAATCTTAGTAATTTCCTACTCCAATTTATTATTCGGTTTGAAGATTAAAAACTTCACAGTTTATGAAATTTGATTGTGTCACATGTTATTCGGTTTGAAGATTAAACTTCACCGTTTGTTAATTCTGAATATGCCAGATTGGTTTGAAGATTAAAAACATTACTATTTATTAATTCTAGCTATGTCGTGACACAAACAACAATTCTTGTGGTTGGCTCAACAACGTAATAGGGGCATTGAATACGAATATCCTTTTGAAGAAATGTGTTTGGAGTATGAAGCTATTCACCAAACGATCCCCCCTTAGTCATCGTAATCTAATGAAATTGCGCAAAGAAAGAATAGAGCGTCAAAGGAGACGATGAATGCCTAGTTGATAAGTTTTGGTTTACTCCAGAACTTGTGGTGGAAAAAATTATTCTTACAACTAAACGAATACTCAGTTGAGTTCCCCAAAGCAGGACGTAATCCATTCCATATGAGAAATGGAATGGAATAAAGCCCAACTTAAATATTTTAAAGTGTGGGAATGCTTAGCTAAAGTGCAAGTTCCTAAAACCAAAACGGTAAAGATGGGACCAAAAATTATTGATTGCGTTTTTATAAGATATGTAACAAATAGTAAAGCATATCCTTTTTTGATTCATAAATTAGAAAATTCTGACATTCATATTAATACGGTAATTGAATCAGATAATACTGAATTCTTTGACAGTATTTATCTGTATAAAAAGGAATGTGAGTCGTCTAGTGAAATATCTAATCGACATCGGGAAAAAGAAACAGAAAGTACATTGAATTAGAAAAATTCAAGACGTAGTAAACGTCAAAGGATAATGATCATAGCAAACCCAACCCAAAGGAAGAGCGGGCACAACTAACTTTTACCCGAATAGTGGTTCCGGGTCAATCCACACGGAGTTGGAATTTGGAGTGAGAAATTACGATGAACTAGTATTGCGAATTAGCTTCTAATTTGGCTTCGAACATATTTGTGTTTTCTCTTTAACAACTATTTTATCAACTACTAGTATGAAATCTAAATTATGCTAACGTTGATTCTAAAGTGTAATGCAAGTATGAAAAAGGACTAGGGTAGCAGCATTTACCTAGGTGGATAACTAACGGGTAATGAAATTCAATGAAAAGATGATGTAATGGGATTATTGGATAACCATTGCTCTATGTATTCATTCTCATACCTCTCGCTAGAGAGAATAATTTTGCCCAATTGACTCTCTCGAGACCAATTGGGTAGGCTAATTTGCCCAAGAAACTTTAGGCTCAAGTTGGGTAATTACTCTCTCGAGGTTTATACCTGTTACTTCGGACTACCATTCTCATGGGTCCATCCCAAATCCTTGTTGGAATTGATTGAAAGGTTTTACACTCTCTTTCTCAAGAAGAGCCCAAACCCACAAAACTAAATTTAGTGTTTGCAACCACAAAATCAAAATGAAAAATATTCAATCAACCAAAATCCTAACACCCACAATCATCTAAGCATTAAATAATCTAACCCATTAATTACCCATACTAGGGTTGAGCTACAACCCTAGCTATGGGTTTAGCCAGACATGAAAATTGAAGAAAATGAAAAAATTAAAGATGAAATTGACATAGTAGTTGATTACAAATTAAATCTAATGATAAAAGACTAAGAAAATTGCCCAAAATAGGCGTAAATGTGTTCTCACGAGCTCAGCCATTCGTATCTAATCTCTGACATCACCTAAAAAAGTAAAAGAAGCTATTTATGCTACACAGTAATTTCCGGATAAAAATACCCCTGAGGATCTCACGCGGACAGCACACTTTTGACGTGCGGCTGCGTAGGGCATTTGAGCTTCAGAAGAACCGGCACTATAGCATGTTATGTGGACCGCGTACTTTTGTCACGCGGACGAGTAGGTTCATCGATGTGGACCGCGTAGAAATGTAACGCGGCCGCACTGTGTAATTTTTGCAGTTGGGACTTCTCTGAATCCTCACCCACGCGGGCCTCACTAATTTGGCACGTGGCCGCGTGGGACTCTGCTTTGAACTGTCTGCTTTCTGATCTTCATTATTGCGGACCACATGAATATGGACGCGGTCCGCGTGGATTGCTTTTGAATCTTGGCCTCTCTGAACTTTTCTGCGCAGCCGCACACCAAATCAGTGCGGTCCGTGCAGTTGAAGGACTACCTAATATGCTCTCTAAATCAACCAGTGCGGCCGCACAGCAAAATAGTGTGGTCTGCACAGGCTTCTTTTGTGTCCTTCTACTTCTTCATTTGACGCTTAGCCGGTTTCACTCCCTTTGAGCCGATTTGATGGTATTCGTCCTTTTGTCGCTCAAACCTGCAAAATAGCGCACTTGTAAGGAATTCAAGGCCAGTTTAACACGTTTTATGCTCAGAGCTCAGGAAAGAAGGGGTCTAAAAGCATGCAAAATTCCCAATTATCAACTCCCCCAAACTTAAACCTTTGCTTGTCCTCAAGTAAATCAAAATAAGACCTAGCTTTTAGAGAAGAGACATCAAAACAAACCCTATTTGTCCGAGGGCAGCCTCACAAACCTCAATTAGGACTAACAATTGTCCCTAATGCAAATGTATCATTGACACCTTTTTGAAAATTTGAAGCTTTGTGGATCAATTGTGACACAAGAGCTTCGAGGGTTTACTCGATCCATCAAGGAACTTTTCTCAAAACTCTTTGGTTATTGTGGACCCCAAGCTCGTGCATCCTCAGCTCTCCCTAAGTGCACCTCACCTTTTAGAGTATTTGCACACAAATCAATGTAGAGTATTTCACACTCACTCTCTCAAATAAGAGACCCTAAGCCCGACACTATGTACCATAGGCTTGCCCTTTATGTAAGTATCCACTAATGTAGGATTTTCTCAACTTGAGATCATACAGGACTTTTTGGGAAGTCATTGTGAAGGCTTTTTGGGTAGGATAAGAATTTGATCTTATTAGTTCAATCTTCCCTAAAGCGCTTCTTTTGATTCATTGATGGCACACTTTCTTGACTCTTTTTGAGCATTTCTTCTTTTAAGGATTAAAAGAGAGACACCATGGCACTCTTCCTTTTTTCAATTGACACTTTTTTTTATCACTTCATTCACATTCTTCCTTTTCCTTTTCGCTTTTCAAATCTTTTTGGTCCCCCCTTTTTGGGTCTTATTCATCTTTTTGTTTGTTTTTCTCTTTGTTTCCTTTTTTCAACGCCTTTCTTTTCCTTTTCTTTTTGTGCCTTTTTACCACATTGGTGCCTTTCTTGTCTCCCCCCCCAAACTTATACTTTTGCAATCACTTTAGGGGAAGATTTCTGGGTGCCAAGAGAAGGTCTAAATTGAAACGGATATAGGCTTGCAACTTGGTCTATGAAGGAATAAGGTTTAAGGCTCAAAGGGGTGACTAGGGATCTATTTATTGGTAGGTTGGAAAGAATGTTTCCAGGTATGTTCATTTGGATCAAAGACGGCCTACACTCACTTCTCAAGTCAAGTTTCACTTAGGATTTCGCCTCAACAAACATTCGGGGCAAGTTCTAGACCATTGGTATGGTACTTGGGCTCGCAATTCTATTTCTCACCACACCTACACTCAGAGATCACCAAAAATGGAGTTGAAGGCCCACAACAACCTCGGATAAGATTCAAGCACGCGTTGGTTTACATGACCAATCGATGGTTGTTCGGTCAACACAAGATTCTCATGGCCACAACTTTCACCATTTTAGACAATTTGATGTCTTTGACCATGAGATCAGAGACAAATGTGTTAGGCCCAAGTGAAGTTTGCCCGAGGTACCCTTAACTATCAAAAATTTGAAAATCAAAAAGAAAAAGAAAGACTAACTCAACCTTTAAGAAATTTGTCACGCTATCTATCATAGGGAAGAGCCACCCGGTTCACACAACACTTTACCCTTAGAAAGAACCGTGGCATTAAGAAAACCAAGGGTTTATTGAAAACTTAAAACAAAGCCTAATGATTTTATGAGAACAACAAAAATGAAAAGAAATCCAACTGAAAACAAATGAATATGTATAAATATAGATTCGAATATACAAACCCAAAGTGTTCAAAATGAAAACTAGAGTAGATCAAAGTATCAAACTATATACAAATTACTACATCTAAGAGTGTAGTAAAAAAGTGATCATCCAAAGAAAAACAGTAGGGCACACCCCCACAAATAAAAGCTAGCATTGTCCCCAATGCTAACTATCAAATAAGCATAAAAAAGGATATGGATGGCCCCTCAAGCCTCATCAACTAGATGACTCTGCTCAATGGCTCCCTCGTCCGCTCTAGTGGTAGGGACCTCAGAATGGTCCCCAACCTGCTACTGTGCTGGTGGGATATGTGCCTGCTCCAGAGGTGGCTCATCTGCTGTAGGTGCACTGGAGGGCCCCTTCTGCTCAGGAGCTACCATAATGACAACTCCCTCAGTGTTGGGGAGTTTCCTCTTCTTCCGTGGTCTGGGCTCCTCCTGTGGCTGCTCCACCTGTGGCTCCATGGCCGGCTCTCCAAACAGCAAATCAAGTGGCAATTGGTCCGCTACGAGCTTGTCCACCTGCTCCTTTAGAGCTGAAACTGACTCCGTGGAGGCCTTGGTCTTTCTCAACTTTATGTGCTCCCTAGCAAGGCTCTTGAGCTGCTTGCTATGTGCATCAACTGCCTCGGCCAAATTGTCCTGCTTCTTCATCATAATCTCCTGGTTAGCCAGGATCTTCTTCAGTATTTCCTCAATAGAAGCAGGTACCTCCACCGTCACTAGTGCACTATGAGCCTGAACCCCTGTCGTCAATGTGGACAACTTGGATGTCGCAGCCGACATCCAGTTGTTCAAACTGGCCAATGAATATGTAAGCTGGTTGGTAGTGAACCGGTGAGTCTTAGAGACTGGAATCTACGGATCAGCAGTAGAGGAGGAAGGTGTTGTGGAAGGACCCGAAGGGAGGGAAGTGGTCTGCTCAGTGGTGGCAACTGGCTCCTCAGACTGGCCAACTGCAGAGGAAGTGGTGGCTTGGCTCTTCTTAGCCATATTAGGGTTGTCTGGACCCTTTTGATTATACCAAAAGTAAGCCCCCGCCGGAGGAACCATCACATCAAATTTCTTTCTCTTCACTTTAAGCTCCTTGAACTACAAAGTCAATGTGTTGGGAAAGGGATAGTTTGTCTTGGTCTCGTGGCCCACTGTGGAGATTACCCGATGCATGATATTTCCCACATTCAATGGGAAGCCGGCCATAATGGAAGCTACCAACACCGCTCGATCAATATGAACTGAATAGTCATGAGTGATTGGGTCCAATCGGTTGCAGACAAATGTCAACCACCCTTTCGCTTCAAAGCTAAGGGTGTTTATGTATATCTTCTCCTGTGCCTTTAGCCATACCGGAACAGTGCCGGGAGCAGCTAGCACTTCTGCTAACCATGGATGGTCCTCCTCTTTCAGGGCCAACTTCTCCAGATATTGGGACTCATCTTCATCAGCAAACCCGAAGAACTCATTTAAGGATTTTCCGTCAAACAACACAATCTGATCCCTCACCTTTGTTGCGGTGGAATCCCGGACTATATGATGGATGTTGGCATAGAATTCTTTGACTATGTGCTCATTGGCATTCTCCACCCGCTCCTTGAAGAAGCTCCAACCCTCTCTAGTATGGAATTATGCTTGAACATGAGGGTTGTGCGGTACCAAGTCTGCATCAATGAACCTCCTCTACGGAATCAATCTTCTCTTTGGCCACCACTCCCTGAACTTGTGCCATGCCAGCTCACTCACAAATCTATCAGCCCACACATTTGGGTCACTTGTCCGCTCCATACCACCCACTTGTGGCTCTCCTCCTTCCGCATGTCCTCCACTATCCCCTGATAATGAAGTTGTGGGAGAGGTAGAGTATTCATCATTACTGTTCTTTTCTGCTTGAGACTCATCAGACGAGTCTGAGACTACATTTACCAGCTTGGAGGTGGCAGTTGTGGGTTGGTATAGAGATGAGGATGCCATGTTGGGTACGGAGATGGACATGTGGGAGGGGGCTGACTCTGAGCTCACACTCCTGGAGTGTATATAGTCACTCCCAGTAGAATGTGAGGCCGCCCTATGAGCTTCCCGAATCAGCTTTTGGGTTTTCTTTATGCTTTCCCGGGCCTCCGAAGTAAGCTTTACGATCCTTTTTCCCTTGCCCCCTCGGGAGGGACCACCTCTCCCGGGTTGTTTACCCCCATGTTGTGCAATATGTTTCTTCACCATTGTCTGTAAGAGATAGAGTCTAGATTGGTTAGTTGAAGCACGTAAGCAGTGTACAATGTGAGAAGAGTATACAAAGAAAAGGCATAGTTGGGTAACAGGGGTTACGCGGACCGCACACTTTTGCCTCGCGGTCTGCACAAGCTAAGCAGCAACATATGCACTCCTCTGAAGTTGACCCACGCGGACCACACTGATTTGTATCGTGGCCGCATGAGGTCAATGTGGACCGCCCAGAAATGGACACGGTGCACACAGGCTGATCATCAAAATAAACCACTCTCTGAAGTTGACCTACGCGGACCGCACTGATTTGTGTCGCAGCCGCGTGAGGTCAATGCGGACCGCCCAGAAATGGACGCAGTCCACACAGAAGAGACTACCAAATTTCACATTCTCTTAACCATGGGCACGCAGTCCGTATTGATTTGGACCGCGGCCGCGTAGGTTTTGGCTCTCATGAAAGTTCAATCATGCGGATCGCACAAGAATGATGTACGGTCGCGTAGGGCACCATTTAACTGGCAGGGAGTTTTTATTCATTTAAGTCCAATAGTTCCAACACTATGTGTCCTAAGTGTCCCTACTCAGTTATTTTAACAAGAATGTTAGCCCCAATTCTATAATTATCATGCTTGATCCTAAACTATCAATTAAAAAAGGGAAAAAAATTAAAGAAATTAAGAAGTTATTCTAGCATTAGTCAATTTATGTACAGAATAAAGTAATCTAAGTATTAACTTAGAAGTGAAATGTTACCAAGGATTAGTCGGAATTGCTATTTGAGCACAAGATGCACAGGATGTGTCACACCTCCCTTTTTACTACCCCACACATATGTATGCCTGAATAGAGGTTTTTGTACCGATCCATTTGGAAAGATACGTAGGGTATACCTTAATGTTCAAATACCCGAAACGGATATAATAACAAAGAGGAAGGAGTTTTTCCACTTAAAGGACAATCGGTTCGGGATTTTTGGTTAATTATCAGAGTCGCCACTTGGGAAGATAACGGTGTCCCAAGTCACCAGTTAATCCCGAATCCGAGGAAATTGACTCTGTTATTATAGTTCGTGAAACAAAGACCTGGATAAGGAACTCTGTTAACCGGGGAGAAGGTGTTAGGAATTCCCGGATTCTGTGGTTTTAGCACGGTCGCTCAATCATCGTTCTCGAATCTTGTTTGACTTTTATTATAGATTTTAACAATACGTATGTGCTTTTAATATTTTACAGAATTGCGACATCGCGAAAACGCACCTTGAGTCACACCGCAACCAGTACGCCTGTGACTTTTGGTACATTTAGGCTTTGCCGGGATTTGGATTTGAGTCGCACCAAGTGCACACTCGTTTATAGGGAAGGTATATTAAATCATGCCTAGTAAGTGTCTAACGGCTTTAAATCTTTGGGAAAGGTTGTGAAATTTTCTATCAACCTTCCCGAATCTATTATATTCTTTAATAATTACTTATAAGGGGGCCCCAATGTTTTGTTACTACGGGAGGCTCATCCCTTGCATTTTAAAGTCCAAACTTAAAGAGTCACTATATTTTTATCACTGTTTTTTCCTTAATCTATTTGCCATTTCAATATCAAGCCCAGGCCACTTTCGTTTTCTTCATTGGGCCTGGGCTCTTGTTTTCTTACTCAATTGGGCGTCGAATCTGCCCGGGTCTCAAAGACCTAGGCCGTTCTTAAGCTTTTGCTCAAAGGCCCAGTTGGGTTTATGCCACGGTTCAGGCCCACGCCACGCACTAGGCCCAAACCAAATAAGAACAGCAACAATATGAGTAAATAAATGAAGATACATATCTGGAATTAATAAGGAATCAAATTGCACTTTTATTTATCCTTAAGGAAAGTCAATACACAAATGACTAACTCTAAATCAATTATCTATTGTACATGAGAACTTAAAAGACTGTTTCTACTTTCTATTCCAAATAATAAACTTACACTAACATCTAGGTATCCACGAGTTAAAAGATTTAAGAAATGGTTTGAGTATATGTGAGGCTTGAAGAACAGTTCAACTAATTTCCTATGACATCCAGATTATCTAAGACTAAAATGGGTTATATACAGAGCAGCGATTATACTACTGGTTTCATTATAAGCTAGGCTTCTTATCATCACAAATCTAGTTCTAATTAAGCTGTTTCATTAGCTAGTTATTTCCCTTTTTAAAACTTACTAAGATCTGAGCCTTGGTTTATAAATAAACTAGCTACACGAGCATGGTTTAAACAGCCTAAACATTCATTGATATAACTCGGATATCTACATCTAAGTGTCTCAAAGACTTTAGCATAATTAAACTACTGATTTTATTGCAGCTTAGCTCATTACAAATTCATTAAACTCCAATTATAAATGAATTACGGCTTGATCTATCATTTTTCCTTTTCAGATCTTACCTATGTTTAAGTGTAGATTCACGAAGTGTGGTTAGCTATGTAATTGTAGTTTACGAAACTACTGTGAATGAGTGATTAGCGATTTGAAATCATGATTAGTTTACTTATATTTTAAGGTTTACCTATTTAAACTAGGCGGGATATACTAGCTACACTACACTACCCACTATTATGCTATTACAATGTTTTTGTCCTTGTTCTTCTACTACTACCTACTATAACACAATTAAAACTACAAATCTAAGCTGACACTAAAGCTAATTACAATATTGAACTACACAGTACATAACAACATAAAAATTAAACTGGAACTTCATGTTATTTCAGCCAAATCAACATTACAACTTCGATTGAACAGTAGTGTACCTGAATCAGCAAGAGAAACCAATGAGTCTAGGGGGTTAAAGCAAGTAAGCAACAACAATAAACTTGAACAGCAAATGCAACAGTGATGGTTGAATATCAATGAATAGAAGACCACAGCAACATCAAGAATAGAAATCCAAACAACACTCAAGCAAAAACCCACAAGAAACAGATGAATACCCCAAAGTTCTCACTCGAAATAATGCAGGAAAAGACTATTGCTATATTACTCCTATATTCTCTGATCTTTTCTTCAAAAGCCAGCCCATCATTCACTCTTTTTAGTGGTATTTATAGTTGTGAGAAGGGCTGATGACTTGGGGAGAAAGAATGGGATTAAATCCCACTTCTCCCCCTTTTAAAATTACTAAACTTACACTAAGGCCCCTATTTCAGTTATCAAATCCCTTCCAGCATGTGCTGGAAGGTTCTTTTGGATTCCTTTTTGAGGCTTTTACCACAATATCCTAAGGGTTGAAGATTTTTACTAATTTCCCTTTTTAGGGAGACCATTATACCCTTAAACTTCTGCAAAATTATAGAAATCAGGGGTATGTTCTATACAATTCACTATTTTACCTATTTGGTTTCCTTTTATGCCCTTAGTGCCATTGTTGATTTACCCGACCTACCTAGGTCAGATATTCAGCATTTTGGGCTTATTTAACTATTGGCCAGTCCTTGCATTGGTATTTAAGGACTGGCCAGTTCTACTATTTCAAGCTTAGCCTCTTTTTGTTTCATTTTCAGTTAATTAACCTTTTATTTCATTTTAAAACTAATTGCAGGACTAGCCTGCTTTATTATTGTATTTAAACTATTTAACTTTTAGTCAGTCTCAAGTTGAGACTTGGCTTGGGTAATTGAACCCATTTGCTGAACACCGTTGGGCCCAAAGCCTTTGCAGGCTTAGCCACTTGTGGTTCGGGGCTCAAATGAGCCTTGGCAAGTCTGAACTTGCAGACTTAGCCAATCTTTTGCATAATTAGCCCTTTTAAACTGAACATAGGCTGGGCTAAGGTCTTTGCAGACCTAGCCACCTGAGATTCAGTGCTCAAATGAGCCTTGGTGAGTCTGCACTTGCAGACTTAACCAATTATTGCACAACTAACCCTTTTTAAGGTGGGCCAGTGTGCTGGACCTTGTAGAGTTGGTCAATTTACAAAATTGACCACTCTTTGGTCACTTATTATCTTATAACCTATGTTTGTTTGATTTTCAGTCTTAAACCTATTTCGAAACTAGCCATTTTATGGAAATTTAACACTAACAGCTATAACCATTCCCCTAAAGTCAATGAGTGTTAATCATATGCTCACACTAAGAAGAACTAATGTAAACTCAGTCATTTCAACATGTAATTGCACATATAGCCACATAAGATCAAACAATATGCATCAATCAATTAAAACTCATAAGGGGAAATTTGATAGGATTTAATCCTAATTAATCAATTCACACTACCCAATTTCACGTGACAAAGTGTCAATCAATATCAATTAGACTTAATTACAAGAAGTTTATGTAAGATGATAATTGAAAAACCTCAAGACCTTCAAGGTTCATGGCATAGACACATGCAGAAGCTAAACTTCTCACAAACAGTCAACAAGAAGAAATAAGCATGGATCACAAGAATCATAGGATCTATGCTATCACTTAGACCCACTAAACCAGCCCATTTTCAATGCAAGTCATGACAGACAAGATAAAGAATGTAGAACAGAAGGACATGGAGAAGATAATGAAGAAAGAGTCCTGAATCTATTATGCCAAAAGACAGGAGAGAGATCATGGTCATTAAAATGCATGTGAAAGGCCATTGAGGGTATTATTAGAGCCAAAGCCCTTAAGTAGGCATGAAAATCAAATTGCTAACCCTAGAATCAGGCTAAGAAGAGAAAACAGTAAACATGGAAAACTGAATAGAATAAATCCTAATCAAGAGTTAAACAACTAAAGCATGAAGGGAAACAAAAGAGATATCTAATTTTGAAAGATAAGATGTTGAAGACTAAACAAATAAGAAAACTTATAACCAAGGGTGAAGAATACCCAGGGAAGAACAGTCAGGATATCATGAAATTTTAACAAAGGCGACTTAATATGAAGATGAAAAGAGAACAAAGTTAAGCTGGTGTTAGAACTAAGCACGCATGACAATAGAAGAAGAGCTATACTATAAAAGCCAAACAGATCAAAGACCATATGGTTCACAAGATGAAGAAGAGAAGAGAATCAAGGTAACTTTTGACTTATCAGAAATAGAACATGATTTGAAACAAATAAACAGAAGAACAAATATATAAAAATGAGCGAGTTAAGAAACCCTAATACTAAATAGATGTAGTCATGGGATTTCAAGATCTAAAAAAAAACAGACAAGAATACACAGGATGAAAGATATGAAACAAAAGAAGATGAACAGACAAACAGGGAAAAAGTTAAAAAAAAAAAACCCAAATCTAACAGATGAAGCACAAGATAACAGACAAGTGAGGCTTGCTCGGTTGGTAAGCACCTCCACCTACGACCGTTAGGTCCTGGGTTCGAGTCACCGTGGAGGGGAAGTGTGGAAACACTATAGATCCTCCTAATTTAAAGAGAAAAAAAAAAGCACTAGTAGTTGACAAGTGAGGCTTGCTCAGTTGGTAAGCACCTCCACCTACGACCGTTAGGTCCTGGGTTCGAGTCACCGTAGAGGGGAAGTGTGGAAACACTATAGATCCTCCTATATTAAAAAAAAAAAGCACAAGATATCGAGAATCTTCAGAATAGAAAAACAAACTGAGATATCAAGACGAAAGGAATAAAACAGATGGAAAACATGAATATGAACAGATAAAAGAAGCAGATAAGGCAGAGAAAGGAAAAAGGGCACTTAGCTTAGCAGGGACTGTCCCCTGAGCTTCCCCTTTCACTCTCCTCGCTCTAGTTTTCAGACTCTTCTTTATTTCCCTTTTTTCATTTTCTTTTTTGTTTTTTTTCCATTAGACTTCAAGGTGAAGTCTTTAAGGTTTTGGTTGTAGTGGGGGTGTTTTAGGAGGTTAAAAGGTTGGATCTTTGAAGGGTTTGAGTTTTGAGTCGCCGGAGTTAGGGTTCCGGCGACTTTATTTGGGATATTCGAAGAGTTCTGGGAGATTCGAGGGAGGTGAGTGTTATGGGTGTGTAGATCGGACAGAGACGGTCCTTTTGGCATTGGTTTGAAGGAGGTTTTTGTTGTTTGGCGGTCACCGGTGGTAGGTTCCGGTGACCGGCTTATAAAGAATAAGGGTCTGTTATAGGGTTTTCTAAGGTTTTGAGGGAGTTTGAGGTGGAGAAGAAGAAGAAGGGAAAGGGGAAGGTTAGAAGGTGGCCGTAGACCACCGTGGGAGGTGGCGGCCTCCATGGCCGTCTAGGGTTAAGAAGATGATGAGGGAGAGACGAAGATGGAGAAGAAGGCGAGGGAGAGATCTGGAGGCGGCTAGGGTTGGGGTTTCTAAAATGGCCGTCTCCAATCGCGACAAAAGCTTTTTATAGGCGAGGGAGTTGAGGTAATCTGGACCGTTGATCTGATGAAGATCAACGATAGTTAAGAGCATTACTTAAATGGTGTCATTTGGTTGCTAATGAGACCATAACCATCAACCATCAGATCATCTCAAATGGACGGATGAGATCAAACCTATTTATATTAATTAGCTAATTAATTCCGATATTTGTCTCAGCTGTTGGATTTATCAAGATTAACAGCTGAGATCACTATCCCTTGATGGCCTGGACCGGATCTCTTGGGCTAAAAGGATTGGGCCACTCAGCTTAAACTCTTTGGCCCAAAGCAATTATACCCAATGTATTTTTTTGTATTTTCTAATGTATTAATTATTTTTATGTACTTTCTTTTATATTTTTGTTTTTTTTTCTTTTTTATTATTTAAATTATTCAATTCCCTACTTGCACTAATTTTTTAATAGTTTTTGTTAATTTTCTACTATTTTTTCCCTAATTTCCTCTATTAATGCTCTTTTTTGTTGATTTTCTATTAACTACTTAATTCAAAATGCATGTATTGAACCTATTTTTTTTTATTTTCTAATTTTAATTATTCAAACACATAAAATGCATTCAATTTCAAACAAGACATGCAATTACACTCAAAAATATTATTTTATTTTAATTTTGGAATCTTGTTTACCTAGTGCAAAAAGCATGTGCTCACAGCAGCCCCTCTTTGCTCGGGAACACGAAGAGTTTCAGTGCAAAGATAAGTGAGCAGTAATGAGAGATTTTTGCACGTTGGCATATTCCGTGAAAGCATTTTGGAAAACCTTTTGACCGCACCCTGCTTTAGAGGTTGCCTACATATCCTGGGCTAAACAGGAATCAGGTCAGTGTAGTTCGGGAAGGTCTGGCAGTTTAAAAACTACCAGACTCACTGTTGCATTGACACTGTTGAGACCTGCCGACTTACTCCTTATTACACCGGGGGGGAAAATGTAAAATGAAGAAGCTATTTTAAACTATGATCCTACAATTACAATTGTTCCTAATCTAGCCTTTGTTTGCTTCTTCTTCTCTTTTCTTGATTTTCTGTGATGCTGACTCACTTTTTGTTGATTTTCTTTTTCTTGCTTCCCCCCCCCCCCTTTTTTTTTATTTTCAATGATACTTCTTGCCCTCAAGCTGATGCCTGCTCGAAACAAAACAAAAACAACAAACATTTTCTTCTACCCCAGTATGGGCTTCTTCAGGTTACGGTGTTACTCATGTTAGCTAACACAAACAAAAATTGCAATAATTAAAATTTGTAGAAAAGTATTCCCTTGTTAACCAGATGGGCGCCTGATGCATGAAATAAAAAGTTTGCAGAAAAATATTTCCTTTTTATCCAAGTGGGCGCCTGATGCGTGAAATTAAAATTGCAAAAAAGTATTCCCTTGTTATACAGGTGGGCGACAGATGCATGAAAATAAAATTTTTGCAGAAAACTATTCCCGTGTTATCCCTGTGGGCGCCTGATGCAAGAAATTAATAATTTTGCAGAAAAATATTCCCTTGTTATCCAGGTGGGCGCCTGATGCGTTAAATTAAAATTGCAGAAAAGTATTCCCTTGTTATCCAGGTGGGCGCGTGATGTAAGAAATTAAAAATTTTGCAGAAAAATATTCCCTTGCTATCCAGGTGGGCGCCTGATGCATGAAATAAAAATTTTGCAGAAAAATATTCCCTTGTTATCCAGGTGGGCGCCTGATGCGTGAAATTAAAATTGCGAAAAAGTATTCCCTTTTTATCCAGGTGGGCGCCTGATGCGTAAAATAAAACTTTTGCAGAAAAATATTCCTTTGTTATCCAGGTGGGCGACTGATGCGTGAAATTAAAATTGTGAAAAATATTCCCTTGTTATCCAGGTGGGCGTCTGATGCGTGATATTAAAATTGCGAACAAGTATTCCCTTGTTATCCAGGTGGGCGCCTGATGCAAGAAATTAAAAATTTTGCAGAAAAATATTCCCTTGTTATCCAGGTGGGTGCCTGATGCATGAAATAAAAATTTTGCAGAAAAATATTCCCTTGTTATCCAGGTGGGCGCCTGATGCATGAAATTAAAATTGCGAAAACGTATTCCCTTGTTACCCAGGTGGGCGCCGCATGCATCAAATAAAAGTTTTGCAGAAAAATATTCCTTTGTTATCCAGGTGGGCGCCTGATGCGTGAAATTAAAATTGCGAAAAATATTTTCTTGTTATCCAGGTGGGCGCCTGACGCGTGAAATTAAAATTGCGAAAAGTATTCCCTTGTTATCTAGGTGGGCGCCTGATGCATGAAAATAAAATTTTTGCAGAAAACTATTCCCTTGTTATCCAGATGGGCGCCTGATGCAAGAAATTAAAAATTTTGCCGAAAAATATTCCCTTGTTATCCAGGTGGGAGCCTGATGCGTGAAATTAAAATTGCGAAAAAGTATTCCCTTGTTATCTAGGTGGGCGCCTAATGCAAGAAATTAAAAATTGTGCAGAAAACTATTCCCTTGTTATCTAGGTGGGCGCCATATCCAGGTGGGCGCTTGATGCATGAAATAAAAATTTTGTAGAAAAATATTCCCTTGTTATCCACGTGGGCGCCTGATGCGTGAAATTAAAATTGCGAAAAAGTATTCCCTTGTTATCCAGGTGGGCGCCTGATGCGTAAAATAAAACTTTTGCAGAAAAATATTCCCTTGTTATCTAGGTGGGCGCCTGATGCGTGAAACTAAAATTGCAAAAAATATTCCCTTGTTATCCAGGTGGGCACCTGATGCGTGAAATTAAAATTGCGAAAAAGTATTCCCTTGTTATCCAGGTGGGCGCCTGATGCAAGAAATTAAAAATTTTGTAGAAAAATATTTCCTTGTTATCCAGGTGGGCGCCTGATGCATGAAATTAAAATTGCGAAAAAGTATTCCCTTGTTATCCAGGTGGGCGCCTGATGCGTAAAATAAAAATTTTGCAGAAAAATATTCCCTTGTTATCAAGGTGGGCGCGTGATGCGTGAAATTAAAATTGCGAAAAATATTCTCTTGTTATCCAGGTAGACGCCTGAAGGGTGAAATTAAAATTGTGAAAAAGTATTCCCTTGTTATCCAGGTGGGCGCATGATGCAAGAAATTAAAAATTTTGCAGAAAAATATTCCCTTGTTATCCAGGTGGGCGCTTGATGCATGAAATTAAAAATTTGCAGAAAAGTATTCCCTTATTGTCCAGTTGGGCGCCTGATGCATTAAATTAAAAATTTTGCAGAAAAGTACTCCCTTAGTTTGATAACTGGGGAGTGGATTTTAAAGATGGTACCCTCCTCTTGTTTTTGGTATTTTCTTTGACTGAATGTCTTTCACCCGTGAATTCCTTCACTTATTGCTGAACTATCTCTTTTTGGTGTTTTCTATCTTCCCACATTGGTCACATTCACTTTAAAGTGATTAGTGACAATTTGTTCCTGTGTAAATCACAAACAGAAATTTATTAGATATAAACTGCTGGCAACTGGCATCTGCCATCCCTGCCTCTTATTGCTTTCCTCTTTTTGCTTCTTCCCACAGTGTGGTTTTGGTTGACTATCTCCTGCGAGCTCTTTTTTGTATATTCTTGTTTTTTCACTTTTTGTTTTCTTTTCTTTTGGCTCTGTTTGCCAAACTTCTTTATTTCCTCCTCACCTCTTTTCCTTTTCTTTTCTGATCCAGTGTTATTTCAGCTCTTATCATCGGAGCTGGTAGTTAGCTCTCAAAAAGGCAAACAATGAAATGCAGAAAAATGAAAAGAGGGTAAGGGTGTTTCGGAGAAGTGGTAGAACTTATCTGGGTATGTTGGCTGATTCCGTTGACCATGTCATGTATTTAAACTCCGACCCGGTTCATTCAACCCATTATTCTGACTCCAAATTGTTCTCAACCCAAACCGATCCTATTTTTTGTTGCCTTTTCCTTTTCCATGATAATCCTTACGATCGCCTTATGGTGCCTTGAAAGGTTTTCACCAATAAGACTCTCTTATTTATTCTCTCTCAGTCTCACAATCGCCCTGCAGCGCCGTTAAAGGTTTTCAGTGACAAGACTCTCTCATTTTATTTTCTCTCATCCTCACAGTCGCCTCACGATGCCGGTTAAGGTTTTCACCGATGAGACTCTCTCATTATTTTTCATTTTTTTTTGTATTATGTACCACGGATGTTGTCCAACGTCTCGTTCTTCCTTCATTGCGTTTGTTATTCTTTTGGAATTGATCAGAAGGTCTTTATTTGGACTGTAACGTGGCTTTTGGATGGGTTAAGAAAGAAAGGTATAAAGGCTCAAAATTCTACGAGGGTTTAAAAATATTTACAACTCTCGGAATTATAAAACATAACTTGGCCCAGTTTCAATATGTGGGGAATTTTGGATTTTTCCTTTATTGTAACTGAACCTCTGTGAGGCTGCCTACGTACCCTTTCGGGATCAAGTCAAACGTAGTTCATTACTATGCCATCAATTAATGAATTTCTTTTTGACTTTTTCCGATTTCTTTGTCTTTTTCTTTTCTTCTTTTTTTTTCATTTATTTTTCATCATTTTTTTCATTTTCTTTATTGTGCCATAAGCAATTCCGAGAGAGGGGTATGAAAGAATATATCGAACAAGGCTCAAAGGGGATGTCAATGGATAAAAGTGTTTGGATAAAGAATAAAATGCGTTCGTCATTTCAATTCCAAAATCACAACAAAATACAATCATACAATTGAAAAGGAATCATACATAGTATCTTTTGACTGCATCCGAATTGATAGCAGTCTCTACGCACTTCCTTCAATGTCTGTCAAATATAATGCCCCATTAGACAACACCCGTGATACCACAAATGGTCCCTGCCAGTTTGGCACAAATTTGCCCTTTGCTTCGGCCCAATGTGGTAAGATACGCCTCAATACGAGTTGCCCAACTTCAAACTTCCGAGGACGCACCTTCTTATTATATGCTCTGGCCATTCTCTGTTGATACAATTGCCCGTGGCAAACTGTGGCCAACCTCTTCTCGTCAATCAGACTTAATTGCTCCAGCCGGGCTTTTACCCATTCTTCGTCATCTATTCCAGCCTCAGCTAGGATTCGCAATGACGGTGTATCTATTTCTACGGGTATAACAGCCTCCGTCCCACACACCAATGAATAAGGTGTGGCGCCGATAGAAGTGCACACTGTTGTGCGATTACCCATAAGAGCAAAAGGTAACTTCTCATACCATTGTCTGGATTCCTCCACCATTTTCCTGAGGGTCTTCTTTATGTTCTTGTTTGCAGCTTCTACTGCCCCATTTGCCTTTGGCCTGTATGGTGTGGAATTGCGATGTGTGATCTTAAATCTCTGGCAAACTTCCACCATGAGGTGACTGTTCAGATTGGCCCCGTTATCTGTGATGATTACCTTGGGAATTCTGAACCGGCATATGATATTTTTGTGCACAAAATCCACCACATCTTTCTTTGTCACCGCCTTGAATGTCTTTGCTTCAATCCACTTAGTGAAATAATCAATCGCGACCAAAATGAATCTGTGCCCATTAGAGACTGTCAGCTCTATTGGTCCGATAACATCCATGCCCCAAGCAACAAACGGCCAAGGTGCAGACATTGTATGCAATTCATAAGGCGGGGAATGGATTAGATCTCCATGTACTTGGCATTGGTGACATTTCCTCACATATCTGATACAGTCTCGCTCCATGGTGAGCCAATAATACCCAGCTCTCAGAATCTTCTTTGCTAAGATATACCCGCTCATATGGGGTCCACAGGCTCCAGCATGCACCTTAATCATAATCTTGCCGGCTTGCTGCGCATCCACACACCTTAGCAATCCCAGGTCTGGTGTTCTTTTATATATGATTCCTCCACTGAGGAAAAAGCCATTTGCCAAGCGTCTCACAGCTCTTTTCTGATCTTCGGTGGCCTGCTCCGGGTATTTGCCTGCGTTCAAGTATTCTCTGATGTTGTGATACCACGGTTCTCCGTCCAATTCTCCTTCCACAGCAAAACAATAAGCATTCTGATCACGCACCTGGATCTGGAGTGGATCTATATACGCTTTGTCTGGATGATGTAACATGGAGGACAGTGTGGCCAGAGCATCTGCAACTTCGTTGTGCATTCTTGGGATATGTTAGAATTCTATGGACTAGAATCTTTGGGACAACTCATGCAAACAATGCCGGTAAGGAATCAATTTCAAATCCCTTGTTTCCCATTCTCCCTGGATTTGGTGTATCAAAAGATCCGAGTCACCCATGACCAAAATATCTTGAACACCCATATCTATTGCCATCCTCAATCCCAATATACACACCTCATATTCGGCCATATTGTTGGTACAGAAAAACCAAAGCTGAGCAGTGACGGGATAGTGTTGACTTGTTTCTGAAATGAGTACTGCTCCGATACCAACTCCCTTATTGTTGACGGCTCCGTCGAAATACATCTTCCATCCTGGCTTTTCGCCCTGTTCTATTTCTTCGACATTCATTGCCTCCTCATCCGGAAAATATGTCTTTAATGGCTCGTATTCATCATCCACGGGATTCTCTGCCAAATGATCCACAACTGCCTGCGCTTTCATCGCCGCATAAATGATGTCAAATTCTGTGAGCAGAATCTGCCATTTAGCAAGTCTTCCCGTAGGCATGGGCGTCTGGAATATGTACTTAATAGGATCCAACCGTGATATCAAGTACGTGGTGTATGCTGAGAGATAGTGCTTCAGCTTCTAAGCTACCGAGGTTAATGCACAACAAGGTCTTTCCAGCTGAGTATACTTTACCTCGTAAGATGTGAAATTCTTACTAAGGTAATATATAGCCTGCTCTTTCTTGGCCGTCTCATCGTGCTGTCCTAAAACACACCTGATAATAGGTGAATTTGACTATATTTATGCCCTAAATAATCACGCTTTATAATTGTTTTGATATTTTTTATGATGAAAAAATGCTTTTATTAGTGTTCTTAGTGTGCTATAGGTACACATGAGCTAATGAAGACTAAAAGAGCAAGTTTTGGAGTCAAATGATGGTGAAAAAGGCCAAAGTGTGGTACAAGTCAAGAACTTATGTTGAAAATAGCCGGGAAGGTGTGATTCCGAGCTATATGGATGTTATGAAATGAATTTAAGTGATTTGGAGCCTTGAAGTCTGAGTAAAAACTCAAGGAATTAAGCCGGGATCGAGTTCGGGGGTCAAATTTGATAGTGTAAGTACAAGCGAAAAATGGATGAGGCATATTGTGCACTGTCTAGTAAATTGGACATAACATTTCGCTCAGAACTCTAGTTTGGCTCCATAATATATGGTTGGAATGATAACGCAAAGGGTTAAAACGTTCATGTTTCGAGTTTTTTCGAAATTGCAACGGAACAGGGTGAAAAATCACGTTTCATTCGTGACCGCGGATGAACCGCGGAAAAATAGGCTTTCTGAAGTTTTACTGTTCGCGGTCAGCTCGCGGCCGCGAACCAACCGCGGAAGGCTCCGCAGCAGCAATCCCAATTGGACTCAAACATAGTTTTTTAGCCCTAAAACCTCTATATAAACTCCTAGTTTTCCCAATAGAGGCAGGTTGTATTTAATTCAATACTTTTGCAAGATTTTTAGTAAGAGAGATTCCTCTCAAACTCTTTATTTTATTTTATATCAATTATTTCTTTATGATTTCAATTATTATTCTTGTTTCTTCAAGCATGAGTAGCTAAATTCTATTCTAAGGTTTTGATGGAACCTATTGAGTGATAAACTTATCGTTTATGTGATTACAAATTATGACTTAGATTTCTATTTGTTCAACTTCGTTCTTGTTGTAGTTAATTGGTAGACGTCCCAATTAGCGGTGCCTATTTAGTGTGCATAACTTGGAAAAGAGTGGATATTTAGGTTTTTTATTGAACAACACCACACCTAGATTATTGGAGGAATCTATAACTTTAGGCGTAAAGATGGGGTTAGGAATAATGAAGTCTTGGGTGCAATCTTAAGTGAACTATTCAAATTAAAGCTAGCTAGGGTAGCTCGGGAGAGTGCACTAGTAAATTATTGTAATTGCTCGGGAGAGAGTTACGATACACATAGCGTTCATGATTGATAGAATATATTAACAATTTGTATGAGCATAACGATAAGGGATTCCATCAATAGGGGAAATCAATACCTTAGTCCTTCTCCATATTATTTTTACTCAACATTCAATTCTTTCTCTTAAGCATTCTTAATTCTTGCAAGTAGTAGTTCGAAAATCATACACAAATATACTCTAAATTTTGGGAACTTGATTCGGAAGTACTCTTGGGTTGTAAAAGTTGTGATTGATAGGTTAATTCTCTGTGGGATCGATCTTGGACTTATTAAACCAAGTTATATTGACTACGACCGTTGCTTGGACGTGAATCAATTTTGGCGCCGTTGCTGGGAAATTAACGGAATTATCAATTGCCATTGCCAGAACTTCAAGATTCTTGTGTATTCAGGTTCTTTCTACACTCTACATTGAATATTTTGACGGTTGTTGATTTGGGTATTTAGGTGCATGCCTAGAAAATCTGCAAGGACTGGAGAACTAATGGAAGGACTCTCAGACCCCGAGCAAACTTTCCGGGCACGTAACAAAGCCATCAAACAAATTTAACAATCTCAACAACCAATCAAACTAAACTTCAACATGGGTGAAACAAACGAACAAAACCAGCAAGCCGGGCTAAATATGCAATAAGGGCAGGAGGCACAGGAAGGTGCACTATTTGACTTGGCACAACCCACAGCGGATAACTTGGCAACTGCCATCATTGTGCCAGCAATTCAAGCCGAGTCTTTCCAGATCACTAACAACATGCTTCACTTGTTGCAAAACAAGGGATTATTCTCTGGGTCTCAGGTTGAAGATCCATAGCAGTACCTCAAGAACTTTCTATCAATATGCAAAACACAAAGGCAACCGAATGTAACTCCGGAAGCTATCAGATTATTACTCTTTCCGTTCTCAGTTATAGGAGCAGCACAGATATGGCTAAAATCACTCCCAATAAACTCCATTGCAACTTGGGATGAGTTAGTCAAACAATTCCACAACAAGTTTCATCCACCCAACAAAGCAGCTCAACAAATTGATGAGATTGTGAGTTTCAAGCAGAAACCACTGGAAACATTACATGAAACGTGGGGCAGATGCAAGGGTATGCTTGTTATGTGTCCTCACCATGGGATTCCTGAGCAGATTTTAGGCCAAAGATTCTACATGGGGCTTTCAGACAGCATGAAGAACATTGTAGATGCTTCAGCAGGTGGGGCTTTTCTGAGCAAGACTTGGAGAGAGGGCCAAAATTTGCTTGACAAAATGGCCCAAAATTCCGGGTGGACGTCCAGGAATGCTCCTATCACACCAGTGGTACACTCTGTTCCCCTGGATCCATCCAACACTCTGTAGGAGAACATGGCAACTCTATTGACACAAATGAGCATCCTAACAAAGAAGGTGGAAGAATCAGGAGTCAAGCAGCAGGTTCACATTGTAGATACTACCAATGGTGGTTTATGCACATCATGCATTAGCCAACCCATAGGTAATCCATGGGCTGCAGACCAAGAACATCATCAACAAGCACGAGGATATGAACTATGTGGCTAACTGTGGAGGACAATGACAAGGTAATCAAAATTGGGGCCAACCGGCTCCAATGCAGTACAGACCTCCCCAGCCACAATTTAATGCAGCAGGTATGAGGCCACCACACAACATGGCTCCATATCCTAGACCTCAAAATTTCGGAAATTAGCAGCAGGGATACCATCCACCTCCACCACCACATGAGGGTAGACATGATGATGGGTTTGCAAGGTTAGAAGCCATGATGCAGCAGGTAATTGGGTCAAATGCTAAAACAAATGAGAGGATAGATGCACATGATGCCGCCATCAAGAATATTGAAGTACAGGTGGGTCAGATTGCTATGTCTCTCAAAAATCGTCCTCAAGGGACATTGCCTGCAAATACACAAACAAACCCAAAGGACCAAGTCCCAAAGCAGATGATGGCAGTGACTCTGAGAAGCGGTAGAGATCTTGATGCTGAGAATGAAAGTGAGAAAATCGACAGACAGGATGAGACACCTACTCCATTGCCCATTGAACTGGATGAGTCCACAAGGTTGACAGAAGTCACAATCCAGCCAGTTGCTGAAAATAAAGAAGCAAAACAGGGAACGGAGAAAGTAGCTGAACAGGTAGAGCAGCAGATTGATGAGAAAGTGATAGAAAAAGAAAAATCCCAAGTCACCGGGAAGAAGAGGCCTCCACCACCATTCCCCCAAAGGTTGGCCAAACACCAGAAAGAGGAGCAATACAAAAAGTTCTTCGAGATGCTCAAGCAAATCCAGGTAAACATTCCATTAATTGAAGCTTTAAAAGAAATGCCTGGTTATGCTAAGATGATGAAGGATTTGATGTCGCGGAAATTTGATTTCCAAGACTTGGCCACAGTTACACTCACCCAGACTTGTAGTGCAGTGGTCTCTAGACCCATTGCTGAGAAGCTATCTGATCCAGGTAGTTTCACCATCCCATGCACTATAGGGAATTATGCCTTTACTAAGGCCTTATGTGATTTGGGGGCAAGCATTAATCTCATACCCTTAGTTATCTATAAGAGGTTAGGTATTGGGAGAGCCAGACCCACCTCTATGCTTTTACAGCTTACTGACATGACGGTTAAGCGTCCATTGGTATTATAGATGATGTGCTTATCCAGGTTGGGAAGTTCTTATTTCCCGCCGATTTTGTTATCTTGATTGCAAGGTCGACGAAGAAATTCCCATAATCCTAGGAAGACCATTCCTAGCCACCGGGAGAGCCATAATTGATTGTGAAACCGGGGAACTCAAGATGAGGTTGAATGATGAGGAGATCATCTTCAATGTGCAAAAATCCATGAGGCGCCCTAGTGAGTTCGCAAATTGCTCTCTCATTGATGCGGTTGATGTGATAGTGGAGACCGACGATGCAGAGTTGACCATTGAAGATCCACTTCAAGCATGCCTGATGAACATAGAAGAGGTAAATGGTGAAAGTTTAGCTGAATGGGTAATATCTCTGGAAGGCAAGGGATTTTGGCAGAGATATCTTGAGTTCGAGCCTCTACACTTAGAAAAGAGAGACCCCGCCAGCAAAGCCATCCATAGAAGAGCCACCAAAGCTTGAGCTTAAACCACTACCATCTTATCTCACGTATGAATTTCTAGGTCCTAACTCCACTTTACCTGTTATTATCTCATCTAGTTTGTGAGATGTGCAGGCTCAAAAGCTTATACATGCACTAAAAGAATGCAAGACTGCCATTGGGTGGACCATGGCAGACATAAAGGGGATCAGCCCCGCATATTGCTTGCATAAAATTCTCTGGGAAGAGGGGCACAAATCTTCCAGGAAACGCAAAAGAAGGCTGAACCCGAATATGAAGGATAGGGTGAAAAAGAAAGTGATAAAGTGGCTAGACACGGGGTAGATCCCAGGTAAGTTTTCTCACCCTTCTGTGCTATACATGTATTATTATGCCATGAGGACATGGCATGATTTTAAGTGTGGGGTGGGAGACTTATCTTGTATTGTATATTGTATATAGTAGATATAGTTGTAAATAATATTAGTTGGCTTGACCCGATGATGGACACTTGGCGACGGGTTTCTTAAGGGTCTAAGTCGGAATAAAAAACACACAAAAAAATCATAAAATTTTAAAAATCCAAAAATATGAGTAGAGGACTCTTCCTGATTACGGACTATTTAGGACAAGTACTCTTGAGGGAAGTAGTCCACGTAGGAATTTTTCTTTCTTTTATTTTCTTTTTATAGGTAGTGTATCATCTCCCCCTTGGTTTTTCTTTTTACCACGGTTCTTTTCCAAGGGATTTTATTTGAACCGGGTTAGGTAGATTTTTCTTTTCTTAGAAATAGAGGTAAAAGGGCAACATGTAACCCCGAATATGCACATTAGCAAAAGCATAAATTGAACTTGAGAATGTATCTTCTAAGCTTGACTGTAGAATCTCAATATGCCTTAAACTACTCAATAATGCTTGCTTGAACATTGATAGGACTTTGTAGATGAACCAGATTCCAAAGGAGTTGCATGCTATGTGTGTGTGAGGTTTTACTTATATTGCATGCTTTACATGATGCCTAGAACTTGCCCTGTGTGTTTGCAAAGCGAAATAGAAGTTGTTTGGTTGTAGAAAGGATAGAGACATTTCTTTGTGTAACCCCATAAACCAATAGACATGAATTCACCCGTACATAATATCTTAGTTAACCCCTTTGAGCTTAAAGCCTATTCTTTGATAACCCTTAAATGTTCATCAAATTATTATGTTGTTCTACTTTATCTCCTAGAAGAACTTGTATTTAATTGAATATGAAAACGTCTAAGTGTAGGGTGAAGGGAAATTGAAAAAGGAAAATCAAGATGAATGGTAGAAAATAGTGAACTGGCCAAAATAATGTAAATGTGTTGCAAAGCAATAAGAAAAAAACAATTTTGAGAAAAAGAGCTAGATCAATGTATTTATGAAAATTAGAAAGGCCAGTTACACCAACAAAAGAAAAGTGGGGATTAAAAGTAAATAAAGGTGAATGAATGTTTAGGGGAGACATAAGGAGGAAACAAAAAAAAAGGGGGAAGTTGTGAAAAGGAAAAGAAAAGTGCTTAGGTAGGTTAGTCGCTATAACCAAAAGCGTCCTACCCGTCCCATAGCCAACATTACAACCCTTAAAGGCCTCTTGATCTATGACTAAATAACTCGATTAGTGGAGTATTACACTAGGGGCAAGCCTATGGTGTGTCTGTATGCATATGAATGTTCTTTGTTTAGAGTGAGTGAATTTTCCGATATTTATAAGTTACATGTTCTTCATTGTTTATGTGTGGGAACTTCTCTCAATAAATTTTGTGAGAGCATGTAACTCAAGAGGAAGAAGGTAAATTTGCAAGTTTTTGGTAATAAGTAGAGTAAGTAATAATGTGTTGGCATGAGAGTTTACGGTTAGGTAAGGATTGTGTATATCTTAGGTTAATCATGAAAAATAGCTTTTGTGACATAATTTGGGGGAGACATAAATAAAATTGGCCTAAAGTGTGATTAAAGTTGCTCGAGGACGAGCAAAGGTTTAAGTGTGGGGAATTGATAATAGGTGAATTTGACTATATTTATGCCCTAAATAATCACGCTTTATTATTGTTTTGATATTTTTTATGATGACAAAATGATTTTATTAGTGTTCTTAGTGTTCTATAGGTACACATGAGCTAATGAAGACTAAAAGAGCAAGTTTTGGAGTCAAAAGATGGTGAAAAAGGCCAAAGTGTGGTACAAGTCAAGAACTTATGTTGAAAATAGCCGGGAAGGTGTGATTCCGAGCTATATGGATGTTATGGAATGAATTTAAGTGATTTGGAGCTTTGAAGTCTGAGTAAAAGCTCAAGGAATTAAGCCGAGATCGAGTTCGGGGGTCAAATTTGATAGTGTAAGTACAAGCGAAGAATGGATGAGGCATATTACGCACTGTCTAGTAAATTGGACATAACGTTTCGCTCAGGACTCCATTTTGGCTCCATAATATATGGTTGGAAATCTAACTCAAAGGGCGACAATATTCATGTTTTGAGTTCTTTCAAATGCGCAACGGAATAGGGTGAACAATCGCGTTGCATTCGCGACTGCGGATGAACCGCGGAAAAACAGGCTTTCTGAAGTTTTACTGTTCGCGGTCAGCTCGCGGCCGCGAACCAACCGCGGAAGGCTCCGCAGCAGCAATCCCAATTGGACTCAAACATAGTTTTTTAGCCCTAAAACCTCTATATAAACTCCTAGTTTGCCCAATAGAGGCAGGTTGTCTTTAATTCAATACTTTTGCAAGATTTTTAGTAAGAGAGATTCCTCCCAAACTCTTTCTTTTATTTTATATCAATTATTTCTTTATGATATTCAATTATTATTCTTGTTTCTTCAAGCATGAGTAGCTAAATTCTATTCTAAGGTTTTGATGGAACCTATTGAGTGATAAACTTATCGTTTATGTGATTACAAATTGTGACTTAGATTTCTATTTGTTCAACTTCGTTCTTGTTGTAGTTAATTGGTAGACGTCCCAATTAGCGGTGCCTATTTAGTGTGCATAACTTGGAAAAGAGTGCATATTTAGGTTTATTGTTGAATAACACCACACCTAGATTATTGGAGGAATCTTTATTTTTAGGCGTAAAGACGGGATTAGGAAACGAAGTCTTGGGTGCAATATTAAGTGAACTATTCAAATTAAAGCTAGCTAGGGTAGCTCGGGAGAGTGCACTAGTAAATTATTGTAATTGCTCGGGAGAGGGTTACGATACACATAGCGTTCATGATTGATAGAATATATTATCAATTTGTATGAGCATAACGATAAGGGATTCCATCAATAGGGGAAATCAATACCTTAGTCCTTCTCCATATTATGTTTACTCAACATTCAATTCTTTCTCTTAAGCATTCTTAATTCTTGCAAGTAGTAGTTCGAAAATCATTCACAAATATACTCTAAATTTTGGGAACTTGATTCGGAAGTACTCTTGGGTTGTGAAAATTGTGATTGATAGGTTAATTCTCTATGGGATCGATCTTGGACTTATTAGACCAAGTTATATTGACTAGGACCATTGCTTGGATGTGAATCAACACCCAAAAGAATTGTCAAGCACTGTCAGATATAAAATCAAAGGTCTTCCCGGCTCAGGAGGAACTAGAACTGGAGGATTTGCTAAATATTCTTTGATTTTGTCGAAGGTTTCCCGACATTCATCGGTCCATTTCACTGCTGCATCTTTCTTTAACAACTTGAAGATTGGCTCACGTGTTGATGTCAACTGAGCGATGAACCGGCTTATATAATTTAGCCTTCCAAATAAGCTCATTACTTCTTTCTTGTTCTTCGGCGGAGATAGACTCTGGATAGCTTTGATCTTTGATGGATCTAGTTCAATACCCCGCCAACTGACTATGAACCCCAACAGCTTCCCTGAAGGCACCCCAAAAGCGCATTTTGCAGGATTGAGTTTAAGATTGTACCTCCGGAGTCTTTGGAAAAACTTCCTCAAATCCCTCACATGATCATGTTGCTTCTTGGACTTTATGATGACATCGTCCACATACACTTTGATTTCTCGATGCATCATGTCATGTAATATTGTGTTCATTGCCCTCATGTAAGTAGCTCTGGCATTCTTCAACCCAAACGGCATCACCCTATAGCAATATGTCCCCCAAGGTGTAATGAAAGCAGTTTTCTCCACTTCTTCTTCGTCCATTAAGATATGGTGATAACCGGCATAACAATCAACAAATGAACCGATCTCATGCTTGGCGCAATTGTTGATCAATATGTGGAAGTTCGGCAATGGGAAATCATCTTTTGGACTGGCTTTATTAAGGTCTCTGTAATCCATACACACCCTGGTTTTTCCATCTTTCTTTGGGACTGGAACAACATTCGCCAACCAGGTGGGGTACTTAGTAACTCGTATGACCTTCGCCTCAAACTGCTTATCCACCTCTTTTTTTATTTTCACGCTGATGTTCGTTTTGAACTTTTGCAACTTTTGCTTCACTAGCCGGCATTCAGGATAGATAGGCAACTTGTGTACCACCAAATCAGTACTAAGTCCAGGCATATCATCATAGGACCAAGCAAAGATGTCCTTGAATTCATGCAGCAATTTTATTAACTCTTCCCTGAGGGAGGTTTCTAAATGAACACTGATTTTCGTTTTCCGGACATTATCTTCGCTCCCCAAATTGATGGATTCTGTCTCGCTCAAGTTCAGTTTGGGTTTTTCCTCATATTGGTTCAGGTCCTTACTTATTTCCTCCAGGGTTTCCTCATCCTCATATTATATCTCACTATCATTATCAATTTCTTGTATGATAATTCGATTGTCAGAACTGGGCCAGGAATTCTTCATGCATGACATGTCATCAGAATAAGCACATATGGAACTGTACAAAAGAAAAGATAAAAATAAGGCAAAAAACGAAGAAAGAAGAAAACTGCATTTCATTGATATCTCAAAGATGAACAAAGTTTTGGGTACATTTTGATTTCCATGGGGGTAGGGGACTACAAAAAGTAAAATTGCTTTTTCGGGCAAATGATGACGAATTTCAAGAGCTAACTACCAAGACTCCTTCCTGATTGGGAAAGAAGTGGCTTCCCAGTTGTTGAGCATAACACCAGATCCCACGAACTGAACGTCCATTCTGCTAGTACCCTCTCCCATTTCTACCATGTTCATGTCTCCAAATATCATTTCAAACCTCATCAAGAGCTCCTCATCGGGTCTGGTCTCAGCAAACCTAGATACAGTAGATGTCAGATGTTTCATACCAGGCTTGGCAAAGATGTAGGACAGTTTGGGGATGGGTTTAGGAAGGGTCCAGTTTTTCTTTTTGGTTCTCTAGGCTTTTTGGATGTCGGCATAGGTGGGTTTGAATCCCAAGCCGAAGGTGTCTTTATTCACTGGCAGCTGGACTGGTTGAGTGATTCCTTGCAAAGCTTTCCCTAGTCTTTTCCCTGGTGTAAAGCCATTCTTAATCATCTCCTGAGCTACCATCACAGCAGCAAGTGCCACTGTTGGGATTGGCAATTTCTCACCCTCAGCAATCTTGTTCACTGTTACAGTATTTGTCACCTGGTATACCTAAGGACCTTTGTCTCCATCAACATCATCAAATGGCATTATGACATTGTAGGTGTCTCCCTCTCCATGCACTACGACTTCTTATTGCTCCCATTCAAACTTGACCATTTGGTGCAAGGATGACGGCATGGCTTTGGCTGCGTGGATCCATGGTCGACCCAGCAATAGATTGTAAGACACAGCAATGTCTAACACTTGAAACTCCATCGTAAAGTCCACAGGCCCGATGGTAACCTCCAAGACGATATCCCCCAAAGTGTTCTTACTTCCTACACCAAATCCTCTCACATTCACACTATTTCTTCGGATTCTGTCAGGACTGATATTCAACTTTCCAATAGTCGACAGCGGGCAAATGTTTGTACTTGAGCCATTATCTATCAATACCCGGGTGACTACTGACTCCTCGCTTTTCATTGTGAGATAAAGTGCCTTATTATGTTCGGTCCCCTCAATGGGTAATTCACTGTCTGAGAATGTAATCTTGTTGGATTCAAAGATCTTGTTGGTAATCTTTTCGAGATAACAAACCGAGATCTTCTCAAGGACATGCGCCTCATTCAATATCTTCATCAATGCTTTTCTGCGTTCTTCCGAATGGATCAACAATGAGAGCAAAGAGATTTGAGCGGGTTTTTTCCTCAACTGTTCCACTATTGAGTAATCCTGAGAGTTTATCTTCTTGAGGAACTCTTCTGCTTCTTCTTCAAACACAGGCTTCTTGAAATGACTCTCTTTCACTACCTTCATTTTTCTTAACTCTTCCAGGGAAAAGCACCTCCCGGAACGAGTTAGACCGTGCGTCTCGTTGATTTCTCCAGTCACTTCTTTCCCTTTGTACACTACTGCCACCTTGTTGTAGTTCCAAGGTACAGTCTTGGTATCTACCACCGGCATCTATACCACTGGCCTTATAATTACCGGTTCCATGCTTGCACCTTTCACTGTTAACACTGGTTTCGCACCTGGCACCACAACTTTCAAAGTCTCCACCGCTGGTTGCTTTTTCACTTGTTCTTCAGCTCTCACTTTTCCTTTATCAATTTCCTTTTTCTGCTTTGCTGCTGGCCTTGATCATCATGACCGACTGGGATGGCTTACGGCTGCTCTCCTCTTGTGCCAACTCTTTCATATGTGCTTCATGATGAGCCGACAGTGGGTTCTGAGTAATTTTCGGGGCCTCCGGAGCCTGTACCTCAATCCTCCAGCTATCAATGAGCTCTTGAATGGTGTTCTTCAAATTCCAACATTTCTCAGTGTCGTGTCCGGGTGCTCCAGAGCAATACTCGCACCTGACCGACTGAACAATATTCTTTGGAGGTGGGTTCGGAAGCTTTGACTCTATTGGGCTCAACATCCCCAATTTCTTCAATCGGTGATAGAGGCTAGTATAAGATTCCCCCAGTGGGGTGAATGTTTTCTTCGTCTAATTTCTGTTCCTCATCTCCGGGTCGGGCCTGAAGTTGGGTTTGTTTGGGTTTCTATAAGTTCTAGAAGAGGGGTAGGTATTTTGTGTGTGATAAACATTCTACGGGGCCTGGGCTCGCCATACCTGTGGTGGAGGTGGATAAGTTTGGGCTTGTGGATTATGGTAGTGTGGGGTAGCAGGTGGGTAATATGGTGGAGGTGGGTTGTATGATGTTGGTGGGTTGTATGGGGTTGGTGGGTTGTATGGCTGATATAGTCGTGGTGGGTGATGGTATTGGCTACGGTTCCAGGGTTTGCTCTTCACAACTGACACTTTCTCTTTCTTCTTTTTCCCAATGGTTCCTCTGCTCCCAGTCTGAATGGCCTGATTTGTGGTCTGGATTGTTGAAAAACTCATAATCTTGTTAGTTTTCAATCCTTCTTCCACGAAACTTCCCATTTTTACATCTTTATTAAAATTCTTTCCAATGGCTGACACTAGGTGTCCATAGTAGGTAGGCTCTAAAGCCTGCAAGAAACAATCCACCATTTGACTTTCTTTCATCGGCGGATCCACCCTCGCCGCCTGTTCTCTCCACCTAAAACCGTACTCTCGAAAGCTTTCACCAGGTTTCTTTTCCATCTTAGTGAGTGACAACCTATCCGGTATGATTTCCAAATTATACTGAAATGGTTAGCAAATGCTTGTGCGAGATCATACCAGATAAACCATCTGGTGTGATCTTGGCACGTGAACAATTCCAATGCGGAACCACTCAAACTTTGGCTGAAGTATGCCATCAGAAGCTAATCTCTTCCCCCTACCCCCTGCATCTTACTGCAGTATCCTCTAAGATGGGCCACCGGATCTCCGTGTCCACTGTACATGTCAAACTTCGGCAACTTGAATCCGACAGGAAGTTGCACTTCCGGAAATAGACATAGGTCTTTGTACGCCACACTTACTTGTCCCCCTAACCCTTGCATGTTACGAAAGGCATGCTCCAAACTCTTCATTTTCCTGGCCATCTCCTCCTGTTCTGCATTCTTGATAGGTTTCTCTTTGATTGCCTCCATCAATGGAGTGTGAGATTCATGCTGCCTAAAGGTTGGTTCAGGTGGGTAGTAGTAGGTGTCTTGTACATGGAACAACGGTTCACTGGATGACTTATGCAAGGCGGCAGGTAGAGGTGCTACATATACCAGGGCAACCTGGGGTGGCACTTGTTTTGACAGTGGTGGTGGCACTTGAGAGGTGGAAGCGTAGTAGTGGTGATAGTCTGGATATGTAGAAGACGAGTTCATAGTGGGTGGCTCAGGGTTGGGATTGGTTGGAGGGATGTATGCGGGGTTAGCAGGATAAGTAGGCAAGGGTTGACCCCTCGACCAAGCCTGGTACATCTCAGCCATCTGCTGCTTAAGCTTGTACATTTCTTCTTTCATTCCCGTCACGTCCATAACTTCCTCCTCCTGGACGGGGTCCATGACTGTTGGTTCAATCTCTTGTGACACGACCTTTGTCATTGTCTTAGATCTTGTGTTGTTGGGATGAGGAGCCAGAATGCCAGTTGCCAACTAGAATCTGAATCTCATAAACAGCAACACACGTTAGTGGTTAGCACATAAAGAGATAAGATGCAACGATTTGGAATAATCACGTTTTGTCTTTGATCGTCATGCATCATCCCGTCCTTCATTTTATTTCGAACCAATCTCATCATTCTCTCTTTTTCTTTTTTCTTTTTTTTCTCTTTTTTTTCTTTTCCTTTTTCCTTTCTCTCTCTTTTTTTCTCTCCTTATTTTCTTTATTGATTCGCGTTCCTATTTATTTGCCTATCGTAAATATAGATCTGACATAAAGCAAAAGGATTGACAACAACTCTTGATTTTCATTGATAGTTCAAAACATCGATTTACAAGATGGTGTTGTACTGCTAATGCAAAGAAATACAGAATGCACGCCCTAAGAATACGTCAATGCTCCTAGTGCCCATGAGACATCGTTTGGTCTTGCCGCGGGCCTATATGCTAATCCCTTTTGGAGCCTATCCAGGTCAGACATGACTTGCTGCACAAAGAATTTCACTGCTGACACAAAGGTTCCCCGGGACATGTCTTCACATAGCTGGCTCTTCCGGGTGATGTACTGAGCAATATGAACAATTCTCTCTTGAATAACCCCTTTCTCTTGAAGCAATCGGCTGATCTCACTACAAGAATATTGACTTTCAACGACAAAATTTTAACGAAGGGACATGAATCCGGTCGTTAAAAGTGTATGTATAACGACCAAACCTTTTTCGGTCATTAAAGTCTAACTTTGTTGTTTATATTTACGAAGGGATAATTTCTGGTCGTTAAAAATTAAATAAGCCGGTCGTAAAAATATAGTATATGATAAGCAATATATAAAATTAAAAAAAAAAAATAAACATAGGTGCTATAATTTCCCTCCTTTTTTTTGACCCAATCCAAGCAACCCACAAATTAAAATAAAAATAAACTTAGGCGCCAAATTTTCCCTCTTTTTTTTTACCCAATCCAAGCAGCTCACAACCCTATCTCGTGACCACCTCTCCCAAAACAAGCGTTCCCCTCTCTGTTTTATCAAAAACAGATGTGACCACCTCTCCCAAAATAGGGCGTTCCCTTCTCTTTGTTTAATCAATTGAAAACAGACGTGAGTACCTCTCCCAAAATAGGACAACGTCCCTTCTCTCTGTTTTATCAATTGAAAACAAGACAAATTGCTGTTACAAGACTACACGCACATAATCAGATTTGAGCTATCAAAAGTCTGCAAAGAATCACAAGTTGGCCTCTTCTCTACAACCTAGGGTTTTATTCCTTCTTGTCAAGGTATATCTGTAAACTTCTATTTAACCTAAGTGTTTTTTTTTATGTATGAATTAACTCTGTGTTTATCCAATATCAGATTTCTTCTTAGAATTACATATCTTTCAAATATATAATTACATCCAAATTTGAAGAGTATTGTTAATAAAAGTGTTTTTTTGTTTGATTGAAACTAAATACTCCAGTCTCCAGTGCTACAAAGCAATACATGAGAAAATTCAACCTCTAAGTGCTTGTTGATTGTGCTGAGCTCCTCCGGACCTTATACTGATATGTACGTGGCCTATTTGTTTTGTAGAGAATCATGTGGTGGGTGTTCTGCATACCATCTTATGATTCTTATCTCATACTTCTGCTGGCATAATATATCGCTTCAGCTGGAGTTGTTCATAGTAGTGGACAGTATCGAACCAGCAAAGCTGGTTACATTAGATTATATATTACTTTAGTCGATCCAGTTATCATGACTGGCATTGAAAACCGGGACTTAAGCTGGTAGTTTAAATGCAGTTAAATACATTGAAGTCTGAATGTCAATCTTAATACTGTCATGCTGTGAATACACTTTTTGATGTTGTAATCCTTTCCTTCAACAGTTTAAGGGAGGTCCTGTGTGAAAAAAAAGTATTAACGAGGGTTGTAGGATAGGGGCATCTAGATTTTTCATACTCCTTACCCGGGGTGTGAGGCGTGGTAGGGCCGCCCATAGATGATTAGTTTGTGTTCTATTTTGGTAGTCATTTCTGGTAGTTAGTGTTTTGATATCATTGCATGTCTGTTTATTATGGTACATATGCATCTTATGTTAGATAATTTTTATGAGATGTATGTTGGAGTAACTAATGCGGTTTTTGTTTTTGTTTTTATTTTTGTTTTTGTTTGCCTTTTTTTTTCCATGCTCCGAGGGTCGATTGGAAACAGCCTCTCTGCCCTCTCGGGTAGAGGTAAGGCCTTTCTACATATTACCCTCCCCAGACCTCACCTTGTGGGAATATACTGGGTTGTTGTTGTTGTTGTTGTTGTTGTTGAAACTAAATACTGCCATATATGATAGATGTCCAAATTTTCAACCTTGATCCATGTATGCAGCTTCAGTCGCGTGAAATATGTGTGTTCAGTCTCTCGATTTTTAGTCTGTTTTTAACGTGAAATATGTGTGAAAAATTACTGTGTTCAGTCTCTCGATTTTAAGATTTTTGTAGCTCTTATTCTTAAGTATGGACATTGTTATATGTGTGTATATGTATATGTATATATATATATATATATTCAATGTCATTTAAATTTGTTTTAAAACGATTCTATGCACCAGATTATGGCACCTGATAAGCAATGGATGGGACTTGTTCATGATCGACTAGATAATGCTTACATACTTGGGGTAGAGAAATTTTTGAATTATGCTTTTACAAGATTGGAAGAAACGCGTGAAATACGTTGTCCATGCATCAAATGTTGTAATGCAATTTCAGGAACACGTGAGCTGGTTAGATCACATTTAATAGTACATGGGATAATCCAAAATTATACTTTTTGGTATCACCATAGGGAAAGGTTAGGCGAGGCGCAGTCAGATTCTAAATTTGTAGATGATAATGACATTGAATATGGTGATGGTGAGGATTAAATACATGACATTTTAAGAGATCTTTACCCCAATTTTGATGGAGACAATATGAACAATGATGGTGATGGGTTTCTCGCGGAGGAACCAAATCCTGAAGCAAAATGATTCTATAGGGTCTTAAAGGATTTTGAGCAACCCTTGTACCAAAGTTCAAAAATTTCTAAACTTTCCACTTTGGTTAAATTGCTTCATATTAAAACTATTGGTAATTGGAGTAACGAGTCATTTACAATGTTGTTGAAGATGTTGAATGAAGATTTATTGCCCGACGGATCTAATTTGCCATATTCATATTATGAGGCAAAGAAGGTTATTCGGGACCTTGGGCTATCTTACAAAAAGATTGATACATGTAAGAATGATTGTATGTTATATTGGAAGGATAATAAGTTTCTTGAATCTTGCAAAGTTTGTGGCGTATCTAGATGGAAGGAGGATAAACATAGTGGAGAAACCAAATTTAAAAGCGGGAAAAAAGATACCATACAAGATTTTACGTTATTTTCCTCTAAAGCCAAGACTTCAAAGATTGTTTATGTCCTCAAAGACATCTTCTTTAATGACATGGCATCATGACAAAAGAGTTAATGATGGAATAATGAGGCACCCAGCTGATTCAATAGCATGGAAAAAATTTGATGAACTTCACCAATCTTTTGCAGCCGAGCCTCGTAATGTTCGACTTGGACTTGCTAGTGATGGTTTTCAACCGTTTAGAAATTCCAAAATTCCATATAGTATTTGGCATGTAGTACTTATTCCTTATAATTTACCACCTTGGCTATGCATGAAGAAAGAGAATTTTATTTTATCGATGATTATTCCTGGTCCGGAGAGTCCTGGAGATGCTATCGATGTTTATCTTCAACCTTTGATAGAGGAATTAAAAGAATTGTGGGAATCTGGAGTGGAGACCTTTGATGCATCAACTAGACAAAATTGTATGTTACATGCATCTTTGTTATGGACCATTATGACTTTCCAGCATATGCAAATTTATCTGGATGGAGCAGAAAGGGAAAAATGGCTTGTCCATGTTGTAATAAAGAAACTGTTTCAATTAGGTTAGAAAATTGTAAAAAACAATGTTATATGGGCCATCGACGCTTTCTTCCTCTTAATCACAAATGGAGGAATGATAAAGAGTCATTCGATGGTACTAAGGAGCGAAGATTACCACCAAAAATGCTATCCGGTGATGATATACTTAATCAAGTGGCTGATTTAGATGGTTTACAATTAACAAAGGATCCAAAGAAGAAGGTTAAAATATCACATGAGAGTAGGGGTGATAATTGGAATAAGAAGAGTATTTTCTTTGATCTTCCTTATTGGAGAACTCTATTGTTGCGGCATAACTTAGATGTGATGCATATTGAGAAGAACATATGTGATAATATTCTGGGGACAATCTTAAATGTTAAAGGGAAAACCAAAGACACCATAAACACTCGATTGGATTTGCAAGCAATGAACATTAGAAAAGATATACATCCAATAAAAAATGGGGATAAGTATGACTTACCAACAGCATGTTTTACACTATCTCCTAAAGAGAAGTATAAGTTTTTCAATTTCTTGAAGAACTTAAAGGTCCCAGATGGATTTTCATCAAATATTTCTCAATGTGTCAACCTTAAAGATCGCAAAGTTTCAGGTTTAAAAAGTCATGATTGCCATGTCCTGCTACAATATTTACTCCCACTTGCAATACGCGGTATGCTTAGCAAATCTGTACGGGAACCACTTATTGAGTTGTCATTATTTTTCAATGTGCTTGGAGGAAAATGTTTAAGAATGAATGAATTAGAGCAGATAGATGGCCAGATTCCTAAAACTGAGTGCAAGTTAGAAAAGGTGTTCCCTCCTACATTTTTTGATGTCATGGAACACTTGCCTATTCATTTAGCTAATGAAGCTAAGATTTCTGGACCTATTCAATGTTGATGGATGTACCCAGTGGAGCGATATATATACTTTTTGAAGCCTTTTATTTTGTAATAGGGCATGCGCAGAAGGTTATATTGCAGAGGGATATTTAGCAGCTGAATGTATGACCTTATGTTCAAGGTATTTGCATACAATGGAAACAAAGTTTAATCGCCTTGAACGAAATTATGATGGTGGTGTTATAGAATCTGATGGAGGTTTAGCAATTTTTTATCAATCCGGAAGAGCTTTAAGAGGTGGGAAAATAGTCAAACTTGATTCAAATGATCTGGAGCAAGCACATTTTTATATTTTGAAAAACGACGATGAAGTTCAACCATTTCTTGAGTAAGTAAAGAATTTTTATAATAATTTCATACCTTCTCTATTTTTTAATTTAAGCTTGACATATTTACACAGTAATTTTGTAGAGAGTTTTCACAAACTCCAGTTGATACCTCTCAAGAAAATTCCGATAGACAATTTATTAGTTGGTTACAAGAAAAGGTGAGTACCAACTAATAATAATATTTTTCAAACTATGTAATTATTATTTGCTAAACTATGTATTTGATCATGATAGGTCGCAAGATTGCAAAAGTACGATGATAGTAAGAAAATGGCAGATTTGCTGTCATTGTCACGTGGTCCCACGCCATATGTGACAAGTTTTCGTGGCTATATTATTAATGGGTATAGGTTTCACGTGTTGGACTATGATATAGGTTTGAGAACTCAAAATTGCAGGGTGGTTGTAGTTGGAGAGACCGATGAAGAGAATAGAAATATCGATTTCTATGGTGAATTAACAGAGATTCTAGAATTACAATTTGTTCCCGGAAGAAGTGTGGTTTTATTTCGATGTACATAGTTTGATGTGTATGACCAAGAAAAAGGAGTTAAAATAGATGAATATGGCTTTGTAAGTGTTAATCGCCAGCGATTTCTGAAAACAAATGAGCCTTTTGTATTAGCCAGCCAAGCATCACAAGTTTTTTATGCTGAGGATCTTTCTAATAAAGGCTGGCATGTTGTACAAAAGGTGCAACCTCGTGATACCTTTGACATTCTACAAAAGAATATTGATGATTTAGAGGAGGAATTAGATAATTCTTCACAACTAAAAAGGAAAAGAACTCAAGAAGGTTTGGAGTTCTATCACACCTGCTTTTAATTTGTTCACTCTTTTATTATAATAAAAGTTCCATACTAAAACTCATTTGATTTACAGGTTAAGTTGCAGGAAAGGAAAAACGTTTCTAAAACTCCACCAATGGATTTCTTCTTAGCTGATTATATAATGGATTGACTCACTAAACATTTGTTTTCTTTAAGTTTTCATGTGTTATGTTTTTGTTAATTTTATCCAGTGTTGTTATCTATTGCTATTTAACTTTTTAGTTTGTTTCCTACACCTTCACATGTTCATATATGATGAAATTGACAGGAATATCTATTAATCAACTAATTTTATTGCTATCAGGCTGACATGGATCCATCAAAATCTCAGAAGTTTGAAATGGTATCAACTTCTAAGACTTTGAAGCATGCATACGTTCCACCTGGTGCCTTAGCAAGAGGACGAGGGAAAAGCTTCAGAGCTTTTGGTTCTATAAGAGTAAACGCTGAACAAAGAAGCGAAATAAGTATATTATTCTCTTAAGTTGTAATTTTTTGTTATTGTCATTGTAATGGATTTTTTTTTACTTAATTGTGACTTACAGGTCCATATGAATCTGAAAAGGCCAATCAAGCAAAAGCAAACGCTGAACAGAGAACTTTGATGTGCAAAAATAAAAACTATAATGCAGTAGTTTCTAATAAGAATAAGCTAGCTCGGAAGGATAGTCTTGGGCCTCCTGGTTTTGATCCAATATTGGAATATGATGCTTCCTTTTCTGATGAATCTGGTAATCAAATTTTTGTTTGCGTCAATACTAGCATGCTGCCTATTCTGTTTTTTGTTAACTGGAGCTTTCTTATTGCTATTTAACTGCTGTGCACGATTAACTATTATCCAGTCCTCACCCTTACTATTTTTCACTCCAATAGCACTTGATTCGTTGCCCCGAGCAGCTCTTAGATGTGCATTTTTCTGCAGTTTTTGGTTTTCTTGTCTATGCTTATCTGTTTTGGTAATTTTCTATTTTGTTCAATTTGAGTTGATTTCCTTATACAATCCTCATGCCTACTTCAACTTGAAGATGAACTAGGTACATCCTCTCTCTACTTTGGTGTTCTATGTGCGTATTTCTGGGACACATATGCCAAAGTTCTATTGAGTTATAATCTTCAACTAATGTTTCTCGTTAGTTGTAAAGTTTATTCAGTTATTTAATGTCTGTGAATTCTCATTTCATGGTGCTGATTTTACAATATATTCCAGGAGTGAGATTTGAAGGTATCTTGCAGCAAGCGGTAGATGTTGAAAATGTCGAACACCGGATACATGAATATGAACAGGGTATGCTTACTGCAATTCAGTTTCTTTCTTCTTTGAATCTTCTATTGCCAGTACAGTATATCTATCTTGTTCAATGTTTGTGTTGTGGTCACTTAATGTTTGCCAAAATGTGTTTATCATTCCATCATTGGCCTTATTTTGACTTGTAAGGGCTGCAGGTTTCAGACTTTCTTTCACTCCCCTTTGATTCACCTCCTAAGTACATGGAATGTAGCAATTGGTCGATTGAAGAATGTCGTTATATGGTTTGATAAGGGTTGGGAACAATTTGTGCAAAATTATAACCTAAGAATTGGAGACTTTGCTGTATTTGAACAGTTGGGTAATATGAATTTCAGTGTTAGCTTTCTTGATTCTACTGGTTGTGACAAAAAGTATTTGATGTTGGAAGATGGTAAACGACAACAAGTACCTTCCCAGGTGAAATCTCCAGATAGATGAGCCTGGCTGAAGATTTTTACTATCTCAATGTTGGATGGTACCGGTAACCTCGAAGCCAAATTTCTTATAGAAGTTAATGGCATCTTCATTACTTGTCTGTACATGCAAGTAAATATCTTTGATATTCTGCTTTGTACAAAGATAAAGTACATGATTTAACAGCTTTGTACCTGCACAGTATAAGAAACATGATGAATACAAAGCAGCAGTTTAATTTTTTTTATAGATGGTAACATATAAAAGCAACAGTTCAATTATATTAAGGTATCAAGAGAAAGTGAACATCAATTGAATTCTCTGTAGCAACTCATCTTCAGAAATCATAGTTCAATACCTTTTCATAACTCTGAGAGTGTAGCTGCTGCAATTTAACAAAATTCAAAGACTAAAAGAAAAGATACTGATACTAAAAAAAGGATTTAAAAAATGATGCAAGTATGGGGGTTCTATCAATACACACACGTTCAGTGGTAAACGTGAAAGAAAAAGAGGAAAGTTTAGTGTTAATATTCACTGCCTCGTCTATTTTATTATCACAAAGCAATGTGTTTACTTAACCCTTACACATGCGTTCTAGTTGTTGTTCTGCAATTTAACTGTTATCTCTTTCCTCTTAACAGAGCTTGTGCTCAACTGTTATACAACAGAAAAGAATGCTAGAGAATGCTAAAGTAGAGCCATTGGTCTTAAATATGCTATAGAACCTGTAGAGCCATTGGTCTTAACAAAGAAGAATGCTAAAGAATGCTAAAGTAGAGCCACTGGTCTTAAATATGCTAGAGAACCTGTAGAGCCACTGGTCTTAAATATGCTAAAGAATGTTGCAAGAATATAAGACCTCTAGATTCTTAGCTCTATTGGTCATATATTGCTCGAAAGCTAGCTTGGCAGCTGATGTTATTTGATTCTGATTTTCTCACACATATAAATAGTTCAAAGATAGGGATAATGGAGATAGGATTCTCTGAGGGTGATGAAGTTGAAATGGGAAATGATTGAGTGAAAGAAAAAGGGGAGACATAAAAAAGGACACAAGTAGTTTGGACATTCTCTTAAAGAAGCATAAAAATATAGAGGCATCTTCGTTTAACCGCTAGGCATTTGTTCGAAACATGTCAATGTTTGTGTAACAGATACAGTTATGCAAGTTCTTACAAGTTTACTTCTGGTTAGATGATGGTTCCTCTTGTTTTTTGCTAAGTCTGCCTGATGCTTAATTGTAGAATCGAAACTTTTTACTTAATTGTGATTTACAGGTCCATATGAATCTGAAAAGACCAAACAAGTAAGAGCAAACGTTGAACAGAGAACTTTGATGGGAAAAAATAAAAACTATAATGCAGTAGCTTCTAATCAGAATAACCAAGTTGAGAAGGATAATCTTGGGCCTCCTGGTTTTGATCAAATATTGGAATCTGATGCTTCCTTCCCCGATGAAGAAGTGACGCAAGGCACAAAAAGAAGCTAAATAAGTATATTATTGTCTTAAGTTGTAATTTTTTGTTGTTATTGTAATGAATTTTTTTATATGTTTGAATTAATTGATATTTCAGGTCCACATGAAATTGAAAAGGCCAAAAAGTGAGAGGAAAAAATAGGTGTAAAAAAGTTGCAGGACTCAAAGCTGGAGAAAAGTTGAGAGTCACTTTTTACAACAATCGAGTTGTTGGGAAGCATCATGCCTTATTTTCGAGACACTTAGGTATATTAGTTCGTGACCGTAATATGTGCCCATTGCGCATACACTCATGGTCGGAAATTGAAGAATATAAGCTGGAGCACATGTGGCAATCTGTTACGGTAAGAATTTAAAGTATTACTATCTTGATTTGCCTTCTCTATTTCTTCTTCACAAGTGAAAAGGAAATACCATTATGAGCTTTATAATCTCCTGTGATACACGTAGTTGGTTAAAAGTTTATTTTATTTGAATTTTTTTAGTTTCATTATTAATGATACTTGTGAAATAATATAGGACAAATTTGATAGTGATAACATAAATGATCAACGAGATCATGTCTTTAAACACATGAGAAAGTTATGGAACAATTGGAGAGGTTCGATGCACAAGAACATAAAGTCTAAACCATTCCGCGATGCTTTAAGAGAGGTGCCAGAGGGGGTAGACGAGAGTGATTGGAAATGGCTGGTCAAAGAGCATTTTTTAACTGAAAAATTTAAGGTATGATTTCATAGATATTTATTATCATTGTGTTATATTAAGTGTCTAACCAGAATTTTGCCGGTATATTATTAATTTAGGAGACAAGTACAAGAAACTCAGTCAATAGGTCTAAGTTGAGTATGCCTCATCGTACGGGTAGTAAACCAATTAGGGAGATCATTTATGAATTGGTGAGTAAATCTTATAATTCTATTAAGAAAACTCGTCTTTGTTACAAAAATTTCTTTGACTTGTTTATTGTAATGTGAAGGGAGGTAAAGATGGTAATCCACCAGATATGGCAACTATTTTTTTTGAGACTCGTAAGAAGGACAACAAACTTGTGGAACCTGAAACCAGTGAGAAATATGTATGTTTACTGATAGATTTTAATTTATATTATTTATTTATTGTGTTGTATTATTTTAATTAAATAATTTTTTATTTTACAGGATAAAATCAAAGAATTGGTGCAATCTAAATCGACGCTTACAAACATTGAGGTTGTAGAAAGGTGCTTCGGACCTCAACAAAAGAGTCATGTAGTTGGATTTGGTGGTGGGATAACCGCTAAGGAGCTGAAAGGTGCTAACTCCTCTAAAACTCCATTGTTGGAAAAGCTAAATGCTACTGTAAAAGAAAATGAATCGCTAAAAGGACGTTTGGAAGGGCTGGAGAGTAAATATGATGCGCTAGGAATTAAATACTCACAACTAGCAAAGATAGTGTTTGATCAGCCTTCATCACCATTTTCAAGTGATCAATAGATTGCATCATATAACGGGTTAGTACATCGAAAATCCTATTTTACTTTAACATGCCATGTGAGTTGTCGTTTTTCATCTCATCTTATTCATCGAACGGTCTGAAAACTCGAAGTACACAAGTAGCTATGAAGACAGGAAAATAACTATTGAGAAGGCAAGAGCAGATAGAGAAAACATTTTCTGGAGCCTGTAAAATGTCAAAGGAGCATAAAATGGTAGCAAGATATACCTTAGTTTACTAGTGCCGGTCAGTTTTCTCAGTTGATCGCTTTCCTGAGAAGAGATGTTTTGGTTTCAGAGTAGGAATAACTCTATCCGCCTCTCCCCGCCGAGAATCCTTGTTCCTCTTCTTAGAAGAACCCTTAGCCATCCTTATAGCCATCTTCTTCTGGGCTTTGTCCCTTAAGCCCCCCCCCCCTCCCCCCCTCCCCCCTCGAACAAATTCATCTGGAGGTCGTGATCTTGACGTTGATCTTGCCGTAATGAAAAGTGACCTCAATCTTTGCTTCTTGTTGGGAGTAATGTCGTCGACATCCATCGCATCCTTACGAATGTCATCTCCACGTTCAACTGATCTCTCTCGCTTACGACCCCTTGATCTACTACGGGCTCGATTGATTGCTAGAGTTGGATCCAGCCCCAAAGCAGATAACTGCCTTCCCATTCTTTTTGAAGTGAACTTCTTGTCTTTGTCAAACTTTCTTGGTACAGTGGGTCGGCTCTCTGCGGTGCTTTTCTTAATTCTATGCTGTTGAATGAGTAAACTCTTCTGTTTCCGGATTTCAGCTAATGTTGTTTGTTCTTCAGGGGTCAGCTCAACGCCATCCATCTCAAAATCATCATCTCCTTCTTCATCCTGACGAAGACCTTTTTCTCTCTCCAATTCTTCGAGTCTTTGTAAGATATCAGGGTCAATAAAGTCATAGACATTGTGCCCATCTAAAATTTCTGGCATTACATCTTCTGGCGCCCAGCATATTGCTAAGCTAGCCTGACCAATCGATAACAATAACGGAGCTAGAAGCTCTCTTTAGCCCATATAAGCATATTAAATCACGAAGCAATAGCGATACCAATAACGAAAACGGGAAACCAAGTCCCATAATACATCAACTCCCATAGACCAAGGGTCAAGAGTCGTGAGCCTCTATTGAACATGAGTGTATAAAGGTTTACAAGATACCAAGTGCGGAAAGAAAAGTCAATACAACATCAAGACAGTAAGAAGGAATATCGGGTCATGCGGACTCTGCAGCTACCTCGAATATCCACAAACGTCGCCTCGCACAACTACTGGATCACTGCTGAGAGGTACCTGGATCCGCACACAAGGTGCAGGGAGTAAAATGAGTACTGCCAGACTCAGTGGTAATAAACAAGGGTAAGACAACACAGATAAGAATTCCACGATAAAGCACTATGTAAAGCTATAATCAGCTACCCTGTCACAGAATCAATATTCACTGTACTTGTACCAACAAATACCAATAAATAGCATAACAACTAGCAGATGTAGCTAAATGCAATGCAATGCATGATATGACCGCTACGGCGCGTAGCCCGACTCCAATTTTGGGTACCCGTGCTCACTGTGGGGGTTCAGACTCTGGAGGGGCTCCTACAGCCCAAGCACATCTCATAGAGATATTCCTGCAGCGTGCAGTCCGATCCAACATATATCTCGCTGCGGCGTGCAGCCCGATCCACTACTAGTCAGCTAATATGCAGATACAGCCTCGCAGCTCAAAAGTAGTTTTTGAAAACATCTTTTATCATTTTTCAGTTGAAAACAGTAATATCAAGTTCCAGAGATTGGAAATAGCATGATAACAGAAATAGCTGCGGACTAGTAGTAAACTAGCATGTCTATATGATAAGACAATGATAACGATCCTCGCGGGATCCAATAACTGGCTCACATCCCACAATATACTCAACCGTCCAAGAAGGAGGTTCAACGGCTCGAGAATAGCCAATAATACAGTATCAACAGGTCGGACTAATATATAGTCTCCAGTTCATGATCGACCCCGCACTCTCAAGAGTGTGCGTGTCTCGCCGCTATACAACGTCACAAAGTGGTATACCGGGGTTTCAAACCCGCTGGTCATCACCCACATCTATTACTCACCTCAATACGGCGCGACGACTACTCCGCAATGCCCTTTCCACGAGAATCACGCTCCTCACGCGTAGAATCTGATCAAATACAGTAGAAACACAACAAATTAGGCCAATGGGACTACACCCAATCAATATAACTCAATTTACATCAAAATTCCCAAAGTTGTCAAAACCCGACTTTCGGTACGCTTGTCGAAAAATTACAAAAGTCTCATATTCGGAACCCTCATCTCAATACGAGTCTAAGCATATCAATTTTACCAAATTCGGACTCCATTTGCCCATTCAAAACCTTGATTTTCTAAAGTTCAAGCCTAGGGCTAAATCCTCCATAAATTACCCCAAATTCCTCCATTTTCATGATATAATTGCATAATATTACCAATACTAATCATAGTTTAAGTCCATAGTTGATTACCTCATGATTTCCCTTGAATTTCTCTTCAAAATCGCCCAAATCGCCTCTAAAGCCGAGACCCAAATGTGTGAAATATTATGAAATTTTTCTAACTTTTGATACACTTAACTTACAGCGATTTTCGCTTCTGCGGATAAAATTCCGCTCCTACGAGTCCGTATAAGCGACCAAAGGGTCGCTTCAGCGATTCCAGGCCTAGCCGGCCAATTCCGCTTCTGCGAGAATTGGACCGCTTACGCGCGTCCGCTTCCGCGATTTATTCCCCGTTCGAAAACTCCCGCTTCTGCACACCAGAGTTCGCTTCTGCGGACTCGCCTAGGCGATCAATCCTCCTCTCCTGCGGATCTTCCTAATCCGCCTCTAGACCGCTTCTGCGGCACACCGTTCGCACCAGCGACACCGCCTCAGCGGAACAAGACCCGCTTCAGCGAACATAAGCACTTCTGCGCTCCTCAGTCCTCTCCTGCAGACTTGCCTCCGCGCCCACATTTCCGCAGGGCGAAAATGACAGAACCAGAATACTCCAACCTGCAATTTTCCATATTTTCTCCTGTTTAGCCACCCGAAAACACCCCGAGGCCCCCGGGACCTCATCCAAACACACCAACACATCTTAATACCTTATTCGAACTTGCTCCAATCCTCAAAACACGTCTAATAACACCAAAACCCATAATTCACATCAAATTCATGCCTAAATTCCTTAAAACATTCCGAATTACACATTCAATCAAAAACCCGACCAAACGACGTCCGAATGACTTGAAATTTTGCAGGCACATCCAAAATCACCTAACGAAGCTACTGCAACTGTCGGAATTCCATTCCGACCCCCGGATCAAAATCTCACCTATCGTTCGGATTTCGCCAAAATTCAACCTTAGCCAATTCAAGCCTATTTCTACATCGGGCCTCCAAATTCAATTCCAATTGTTCCCCTAAGTCACAAATCACCTCCCGGAACTAACCGAATCATCAGAATCCGATTCCGAGCCCTCTATCTAAATAGTCAACTCCCGGGTTGACTTTCCTTACTCAAGTTTCCTTCACAAAGGCTATATGCCTCATTTCCAATCCCAATCACTCCTAACTCACCCGATAGACTCTAACACCGATATAAAATCATAAAACATGTATTTACAAAATAACGGGGTGGTAATTCCCGTGACGACGGGCCGGGTCGTCACATTCTCCCCAACTTAAACAAACGCTCGTCCTCGAGCGGACTCAGAGTTGTACCAGAAACAACCCAATAGCTGAATGTGCTCTGCATCTCCCGCTCGACCTCCCAAGTGGCCTCCTCCACGGGTCGACCTCTCCACTGAACCTTAACTGATGCAATCTCCTTAGACCTCAATTTTCTCACCTGCCGTCCCAAAATGGCAATAGGCTCCACATCATAGGATAGATCACCATCAAGTTGAATGGTGCTGAAATCTAATACATGAGACGGATCTCCAATGTACTTCCGGAGCATAGACACATGGAATACTGGATGAACAAGCTGGGCGGCAAGGCCAACTCATATGCCACCTCTCCAACTCTCCTAAGTATCTCAAAAGGACCAATGTACCTGGGACTCAACTTTCCTTTCTTCCCAAACCTCATGACACCCTTCATAGGTGAAATCTTCAACAATACTCGGTCACCAACCATGAAAGACAACTCCCGAACTCTACGGTCCGCATAACTCTTCTGACGAGACTGTGCTGTACGAAGCCTCTCCTGGATCAACTTTGCTCTATCCGGAGCATCCTGGACTAACTCAGTCCCTATCAATCTAACCTCACCAGGCTCAAACCATCCCACGGGGGATCTACACCGCCTGCCATACAATGCCTCATACGGGGCCATCTGAATACTCGACTGATAACTGTTATTGTAGGCAAACTCAGCAAGTGGTAGGAACTCATCCCACAAACCACCAAAATCAATCACACAAGCTCGCAACATATCCTCCAAGATCCGAATAGTGTGCTCAGACTGTCCGTCTATCTGGGGGTGAAATGTTGTACTCAACTCAACCCGCGTACCCATCTCTCGCTGAAATGCTCTCCAAAACTGAGAAGTGAACTGAGTACCCCTGTCGGATATGATAGACACTGGGACTCCATGCAACCGAACAATCTCTCGAATAAAGATCGATGCCAACCGCTCCGATGAGTAGGTAGTACTAACTGGAATCAAGTGAGCTGACTTGGTCAGCCTATCCACAATCACCCATATAGAATCAAACTTCCTCGCCGTCCGAGGGAGTCCAGTAACAAAGTCCATAGTGATCCTCTCCCATTTCCACTCAGGAATAACAATGTGCTGAAATACACCACCGGGCCTCTGATGCTCGTACTTAACCTGCTGACAGTTGAGGCACCGTGCTACATGTCCGACAATGTCCATTTTCATCTTTCTCCACCAATAGTGCTGTTTCAAATCTTGATACATCTTAGCGGCTCCTGGATGGATAGAATACCGCGAGCTATGGGCCTCCTCCAGAATCAACTCACGAAGGCCATCAACATTGGGCACACATATCCGGCCCTGCATCCTCAATACGCCGTCACTATCAATGGTGACATCTCTAGCATCATCATGTTGAACTCTGTCCCTCAGGACAGCCAAATGCGGATCATCATACTGGTGCTCACGAATACGATCATATAGAGACGACCGAGATACAACACAAGCCAATACCCTGCTGGGCTCCGAAATATATAACCTCACTAGCCGATTGGCTAGCACCTGAACATCATAAGCAAATGGCCTCTCCTCAGCTGGAATATATGCCAAGCTCCCCATACCGACCGCCTTCCGGCTCAAAGCATCGGCCACCACATTGGCCTTCCCCGGATGATATAATATAGTGATGTCATAATCCTTAAGCAACTCTAGCCATCTCCGCTGTCTCAAATTAAGGTCTTTCTGTTTGAACAAGTGCTGGAGACTACGATGGTCGGTATACACCTCACAAGACACACCATACAAATAGTGCTTCCAAATCTTCAATGCATGAACAATGGCGGCTAGCTCCAAGTCATGAACAGGATAGTTCTTCTCATGTGGCTTCAACTGCCGAGAAGCATAAGATATTACCTTACCTTCCTGCATCAACACACAACCTATCCCCACTCTCGAGGCATCACAATAAACGGTATATGAACCCGAAGTTGATGGCAATACTAACACTGGAGTTGTGGTCAAAGCTGTCTTGAGCTTCTGAAAGCTCTCCTCGCACTCATCCGACCACACGAATGGTGCACCCTTCTGGGTCAATTTAGTCAATGAAGAAGCAATGAATGAAAATCCCTGAACAAACCGGCGATAATACCCCGCCAAGCCAAGAAAACTCCTGATCTCTGTAGCTGAGGACGGTCTAGGCCAACTATGCACCGCCTCTATCTTTTTCTTCGGATCAACCTGAATACCATCACGAGACACCACATGCCCCAGAAATGCTACGGACTCGAGCCAAAACTCGCACTTGGAGAATTTAGCATATAGCTTCTCCTCCCTCAATCTCTCCAACACAATACTCAAATGTTGAGCATGCTCCTCCTGACTACGGGAGTAGACTAGAATGTCATCAATGAACACAATCACAAATGAGTCCAAATAAGGCCCGAAAACACTGTTCATCAGATGCATAAATGCTGCTGGGGCGTTGGTCAGCCCAAAAGACATCACAAGAAACTCATAATGACCATATCGGGTCCTGAATGCAGTCTTCATAATATCCGAGTCCCTGATCTTCAGCTGATGATAGCCTGAACGAAGATCGATCTTAGAAAACACCCTCGCACCCTGTAACTGATCAAACAAATCATCTATGCGCGGTAGAGGGTACTTGTTCTTCACCGTCACTTTGTTCAATTGCCTATAATCAATACACATTCGCATGGAACCATCTTTCTTTTTAACAAATAATACCGCGCACCCCACGGGGACACACTAGGACGGATGAAACCCTTATCCAGAAGTTCTTGAAGCTGCTCTTTTAGTTCTTTCAACTCGGCTGGTGCCATCCGATAAGGAGGAATGGATATAGGCTGAGTGCCCGGCACCAAGTCAATGCCAAAATCAATATCCCTGTCCGGCGGCATGCCCGGCAGGTCTGAGGGGAATACATCCGGGAAATCCCTCACAACAGGTACAGAATCAATGCTAGGAGACTCAGCTCCCACATCTCTCACAAAAGCTAAGTACGATAAACACCCTTTTTCAACCATCTTCTCAGCTTTTAGGAACGAAATAACACGGCTAGGGACGAAATCGGTCGAACCCCGCCACTCAATCTGAGAAATACCAGGAATGGCCAATGTAACTGTCTTAGCATGACAATCCAATATAGCATGATACGGAGACAACCAGTCCATACCTAATATAACATCAAAGTCCACCATCCCCAACAATAACAAATCTGCCTGGGTCTCCAGACCCTCAATAGATATAACACAGGATCTATAGACATGATCCACAACGATCGTATCACCCACGGGGGTGGATACATGAACAAGTAAATCAAGACTACTACGAGTCGCACCCAAATGATGTGCAAAATAATAGGACACGTAAGAATATGTGGACCCCGGATCAAATAGAACAGAGGCATCTCTGTGACAGACAGAAATGATACCCGTAATCACAGCATCGGAGGCAACCGCATCACGCCTGTCAGGAAGTGCATAGAACCGTGCCTGGCCTCCACCAGATCTCCTCGCCCCTGGGGCGACCACGAGAAGACTGACCTCCACCTCTACTAGACCGAGATGGTGCCGAAGAGGAGGGCTGATCCCTCTGCTGAGTCCTGCCCTACGTAGTCGAGGGCACTGTCTCCTCACGTGGCCAAACTCACCACACTCATAACATGCACCCGGTGCTGGAGAAGTAGGTGTTGCACTCGGGGCTGGGAGGGCACCAAGCGATGACCGACCTCGCCGAAACCCTCGTCGACCACAACCATAGCAACCTCCGCTCGCTTCGGGCGGCTCGAATGAGAAGGTCCAGATGAGCGACCTCTGCTCGCCGGGAATGCCTTCTAGATGGAGCACCACCGAAACCGCTGAACCACGAGGCCTCTCGGCCTCCCGTTCCTCTCTCTTGGCGACGATCCGCCTCAACGGAGCGTGCCATATCAGCAACTTGCTCAAACGATGATGACAGAACTCGCTCGCCGGTCATAAGAATACGGATAGAGTAGTTGAGGCCATCAATGAACCTCCTCATCCTCTCCCTATCAGTGGGGATCATCCATGTGGCATGCCTAGCCAACTGAGTGAATCTAAGCTCATACTGGGTCACAGACATGTCGCCCTGAATCAACCACTCGAACCGGCGACGTAGCTCCTCGCGACGAGACCGAGGTACATATTTCTCTAGAAAGAGAGTAGAGAACTGCTGCCATGTGAGAGGTGACGCTCCTGCAAGCCTACGCCTCTCAAACTCCTCCCACCAATCAAATGCGGGACCAGTGAACCGAAATGTAGTAAATGAAACTCCGCCGGACTCAAGAATACCAGCCGTACGCAACATCTTCTGACACTTATCCAAGAAACCCTGGGGCATCCTCGCCCTCAACGCCACTGAAATGGGGTGGCTCAAGTCTACCAAATCTCTCAAGACGACGCTGCTCATCATCGGGCATAACTCGAACCATATGCTCTGAGCTGGTGCAGGTGCAGCTGGAGGAATAACCGTGCAACCACTTGAGCGGGGACCGCCTCTGGCGTCTGAAGTCCCTGAACAACCTGCTCAGGTGTGCGAGCTGCAGGGGTCTGCTGACCACCCCCTGTCTGAGATGTCGCTACAGTAGCGGTAGCTGAAACTACCTGAGCCAAACCGGAACACACCGATAATATCTAAGCAAGAGTCTCCTGAAGACCAGGAATAGCAATAGATACAGTCTGGCCCTGAACTGGGGCTGCTGGAGCATCAACCACTGGGGGCTGCTCCTGAACAGGTACAACGGGCGGGTCAGCTGACGCTGCCTCAGCTGCCCTACCTCTACCTCTAGCACGACCGCGCCCACGGCCTCTAACAAGTGGCAATGGAGGTCGTCCACCTCGTCCCGATGCTCGCGTTCTCGCCATCTGCAAGAGAATAGAATATAGAAGTTCAGTTCTCAGAACAACAAGATCGCACGATAGAGTTCAAGAAAAGCGGAGTGTTTCCTAAAGGTTCGCAGCCTCCCGAGGATAAGTACAGGCGTCACCGTACCGATCCACAAGACTCTACCAACCGGCTCCCTTTGATTTAATAGAGATTTCATGTCACGACCCCAAATCCGGTCGTGATGGCGCCCAGCACATTGCTAAGCCAGCCTGACCAATCGATAACAATAACGGAGCTAGAAGCTCTCTTTAGCCCATATAAGCATATTAAATCACGAAGCAATAGCGATACCAATAACGAAAACGGGAAACCAAGTCCCATAATACATCAACTCCCATAGACCAAGGGTCAAGAGTCGTGAGCCTCTACTGAACATGAGTGTATAAAGGTTTACAAGATACCAAGTGTGGAAAGAAAAGTCGATACAGAATCAAAAGACAGTAAGAAGGAATATCGGGTCCTGCGGACTCTGCAGCTACCTCGTATATCCCACAGATGTCGCCTCACACAGCTACTGGATCACTGCTGAGAGGTACCTGGATCTGCACACAAGGTGCAGGGAGTAAAATGAGTACTGTCAGACTCAGTGGTAATAAACAAGGGTAAGACACAGCAGATAAGAAATCCGCAATAAAGCACTATGTAAAGCTGTAATCGAATACCCCGTCATAGAATCAATCTTCACTGTACCTGTACCAACAAATACCAATAAATAGCATAACAACTAGCAGATGTAGCTAAATGCAATGCAATGCATGATATGACCGCTACGACGCATAGCCCGACTCCAATTTTGGGTACCCGTGCTCACTGTGGGGGTTCAGACTCCGGAGGGGCTCCTACAACCCAAGCACATCTCATAGAGATATTCCTGCGGCGTGCAGTCCGATCCAACATATATCTCGCTGCGGCGCGCAGCCCGATCCACTACTAGTCAGCTAATATGCAGATACAGCCTCGCAGGCTCAAAAGTAGTTTTGAAAACTCTTTTATCATTTTTCAGTTGGAAAACAGTAATATCAAGTTCCAGAGATTGGAATTAGCATAATAACAAAAATAGCTACTGACTAGTAGTAAACTAGCATGTCTATATGATAAGACAATGATAACGATCCTCGCGGGATCCAATAACTGGCTCACGACCCACAATATACTCAACCGTCCAAGAAAAAGGTTCAACGGCTCGAGAATAGCCAATAATATAGTATCAACAGGTCGGACTAATATATAGTCTCCAGTTCATGATCGACCCCGCACTCTCAAGAGTGTGCGTGTCTCGCCGCTATACAGCGTCACAAAGTGGTATACCGGGTTTCGAACCCGCTGGTCATCACCCACATCTATTACTCACCTCAATACGGCGCGACGACTACTCCGCAATGCCCTTGCCACGAGAATCAAGCTCCGCACGTGTAGAATCTGATCAAATACAGTAGAAACACAACAAATTAGGCCAATGGGACTACACCCAATCAATATAACTCAATTTACATCAAAATTCCCAAAGTTGTCAAAACCCGACTTTCAGTACGCTTGTCGAAAAATTACAAAAGTCACATATTCGGAACCCTCATCTCAATACGAGTCTAAGCATATCAATTTTACCAAATTCGGACTCCATTTGCCCATTCAAAACCTTGATTTTCTAAAGTTCAAGCCTAGGGCTAAATCCTCCATAAATTACCCCAAATTCCTCCATTTTCATGATATAATTGCATAATATTACCAATACTAATCATAGTTTAAGTACATAGTTGATTACCTGATGATTTCCCTTGAATTTCTCTTCAAAATCGCCCAAATCGCCTCTAAAGCCGAGACCCAAATGTGTGAAATGTTCTGAAATTTTTCTAACTTTTGATACACTTAACTTACAGCGATTTTCGCTTCTGCGGATAAAATTCCGCTCCTACGAGTCCGTATAAGCGACCAAAGGGTCGCTTCAGCGATTCCAGGCCTAGCCGGCCAATTCCGCTTCTGCGAGAAAAGGGCCGCTTAAGCGGTCCCGCTTCTGCGAAGAAGCTTCCGCTTCTGCGGACAATTCCGCCTCTGCGCATCCTCGACCGCTTCTGCGGTCTCGCCCAAACGGTCAAACGTCCGCTTCTGCGGACCATGCCCCAATTGCCCTCGTCCGCTTCTGCGATCATTGGGTCGCACCAGCGACCCCGCTTCAGCGGAAAGGCGTCCGCTTCTGCGAAACACCCGCTCCTGCGCTCCCATATCCGCTTCTGCGGACTCGCTCCTGCGACCAAAATTCCGCAGGAGCGAAAATGACAGAACCAGACTCTTCAACCTGCAATTTCCATGATTTTCTTCCGTTTAACCATCCGAAAACACCCCGAGGCCCCCGGACCTCATCCAAACACACCAACACATCTTAATACCTTATTCGAACTTGCTCCAATCCTCAAAACACGTCTAATAACACCAAAACCCATAATTCACATCAAATTCAAGCCTAAATTCCTTAAAACATTCCGAATTACACATTCAATCAAAAACCCGACCAAACGACATCCGAATGACCTGAAATTTTGCAGGCACATCAAAAATCACCTAACGGAGCCACTGCACAACTGTCGGAATTCCATTCCGACCCCCGGATCAAAATCTCACCTACCGTTCGGATTTCGCCAAAATTCAACCTTAGCCAATTCAAGCCTATTTCTACATCGGGCCTCCAAATTCAATTCCGATTGTTCCCCTAAGTCACAAATCACCTCCCGAAACTAACCGAATCATCAGAATCCGATTCCGAGCCCTCTAGCTAAATAGTCAACTCCGGGTTGACTTTCCTTACTCAAGTTTCCTTCACAAAGGCTATATGCCTCATTTCCAATCCCAATCACTCCTAACTCACCCGATAGACTCTAACACCGATATAAAATCATAAAACATGTATTTACAAAATAACGGGGTGGTAATTCCCGTGACGACGGGCCGGGTCGTCACATCTTCCTTCCACTCTTCGTTTGCTAATAGATAGTGCTTCCTCAAGCTGGCAGAGTAAACACTTGCACCCCCGTTCTCATTCTCCAGATCTCGCTCAAGTTTCCTTTTGTGTTTCTCAGCATCTGCCTCAGCTTCCTTAGCTTTGGCTTCCAACACTGCCTGAGGTATGCATGCTGGCCTCTCTTTCTGGTCACGTGGTTTTGGCATAGCAACATGGAAGCGGTTCAAGCAGACATTCAACTTTTTCGACTTCATTTTCAATTCCACCCTCTGATTTAGTAACCTCTCACAAGCTGCATTCTTCACTGAAATCACACCGTCTTCAGTGAACATGCTCATAGTTAACAACACACCTGCTTCATCTGTTGCCTCGCCGACTTGACCCATCACTGTCTTCATGGCTTCATCTTTCATCTCTGCAACTAACTTCTTGTCTACCTCAGAAATCCCTTCTAACAGCTGCAAGTCCGTTTTGTTGTACATGATCATCAAGGGTTTGTTCATAAAGAGTGATTTGATGCCATGGAAAAGAGTAGCCTGCTGGGCTATGTTATAGCCACAAGACCCAGAAATATCAAGGAAAAACAACACAGCAGCCCTCAGATGTGCTAGATCTGTAATACTACACATCTCAATGATATTACGATCCTCAAATGGCCTATCCAGAATACCAGGAGTGTCGATCACTTGATACCTCAGATATTTGTAGTCAGTATGACCGACAAACAAGGACTTTGTAGTGAAAGCATAAGGCTGCACATCCACATCTGCTCTTGTAATTTTGTTGATGAATGAGCTCTTTCCAACATTTGGATACCCACAAATCAAGATTGTCCTAGTATTGGGATCAATTGAGGGAAGTCTTGCCATGTGTTGCCTAATCTGTTCTAAATAAGCTAAACTTGGGCCAATACGCTTTATAACAGTGCACATACGCCCAAGAGCAAAAACCTTCAGGGACTTGCAGCGATAGAGTGAGTCGCCATACTTCAACAATTTCACATAATCTTTAGCAATTTTTGAAATCAAATTTCTAGCATTATTAATTTGGCCAAGGGCAAGCTTGTAGTGATCTTTGTTGTATAGCACATGAAGAAGGTCCCCATAGAAAGGATGGATATCGTCAAGCTTGGGGAACTCATCAATAATGGTGGAGAGTTTGTCATAGAAATTCTGCTGGGTATACTTCACTTTGCGCATGTAAAATTGACGTATACGAGAGATAGCATATCCTTTGTGGACAACAGTAGGAGTTTGACGCTGTGTGCGAGACAGAATGATATCGACAAAGTCCTTCCCATTGGGAACCACCGTAATCTTCTTAAAGTTGTACTGCACCATTTTTTATAATCTGGATCAAGTAAAACGAAAGTTGAATAAACTTGGATGCTATACATCTCTGAAATTAGTGCTATTTCTGAATAAATATTAGCCTCTGTCTGCTTTTTAGGTAATTGCAGTTGTCAACCTTTTGTTACATAGAGATGCAGGCTAGTATTATAGAATTTGTTATTTTCTTCAAGATAAGGCCGCCTATTAAGAAAGTTAAATTTGGATGGAGTATGTTGCATGTTGCTCACTTGTCTTTGGACTGCTATAAGGACAATACATGTAAAGTATTATGGCCGAAATTTTGATCTATCAAGAAAAAGTATTGTGGTTAAGATTTAGAAAAAGAGCAATCATTATCTTAAAAAGCTTAACTTCTCACATGGTAAAGTTATTTTCCAGTGCCTTGAATACATGTTGAATTAAAGTGACTTGTTCTATCTGGAACATTAGCAGTCTTTGTTTTCAAATTATATGTTTGATGCTATAATTGTGTGCTCTGGCAGGAGTTACAAAAAATTGATGACCAAATGCCAACATTTGGTTTAATTCTTTTTGTTATCACTGCTTCGTGGATTCATAATTGGATGCTTAATTGACTTGAGCACATATTACTATGTTGTAATTTTACAACGATTTTCTACATTCTACTAAAATATCTTCATTCCACAGGATGCTTGGAGGACAACACTTCTAAAGGTGACGGAAACATTGAAGGATAAGGAGCTCGAGGAAGATGATTTTACTTTGTTCCCGTTTGAACTATTGTAAACTACTAGTACATCATTTATATGATTTTATTTGTACTGCATTCAAATATTATACTTTAGTTCTTAGTATTAACAAGATATTAAGTATTTGATTTATTTTTCAATGTTGTTGATCGTGTATGAAAGCATAAAAATAATTATTACTATTCATGTAATTTAAATTTTTATTATATTTATAGCACTTTCATATTAGAGAAGAAAAATCCAGTCACTAAAACTCTTTAAGAACAGGTTTCTCAAATAAATAAATGATTGTTAATGAAGAGTAACTATACAATTAACGAAGGGAATATCGATCGTTAAAGGCACTTGGGTTGACTTAATCCATTGTTGTTGTTAAAGACTTTTAACGACCGGTAAACAAATTAGCGAAGGGAAAATCCTGTCGCTAAAAAGCATGTTTAACGACCGAAAATTATGCGGTCGCTAAAGATCCTTTAACGACCGGATTGGAATCCGGTCGTTAACTTTTAGCGTTGGGACTTTTAACGACCGGTGACGACCGGATTTTTTCCGGTCGCTAATAACATATAACGACCGGAATTGGACTTTCAACGACCAAATTTTCCCTCGCTAAAGCCCCATTTTCTTGTAGTGTCTGTTCGGTGCGAGCATCTAAAGTGATTTGGTTCTCCTTTTGTATTTGATGTAGCTCAAACTCTAGCCGAGCCATAGTCGTGTAACAATGTTCTCTTTCTTTTTCGAGATCTTTGATGACCTTGTTACTTTTGACAGTGGCTGTAAAAATCTTCTTCTTAGTCGAGCTACCTCAAACTCATGCTTATCCTGTAGCTGCTGAACCAACTTGGCTCTTTCCTCGGTATCTCTGGCCATTTGCTTCCGAGCCCTGACTAACTCCTTTTCTGCTTTGTCTAAGTCGAAGCTATAGTCATTCACCTTGCGCCAAAGATTTTCAATCAATTTCTCGTCTCGGGCTAAGCGAACAGGGGTTTCGGATGCAATTTTCATTTTAGCGATCTGAGCCTTCAACATTTCATTTTCTTTCTTCAGCTGCTTTTTCTCTCCTTCGTCGGATGCTGCTTGCAAACCGCTCTCAAACTGGACATCTCTCAACTGTTTTTCCAGCAAGCTGATCTTGGCCTTATATTCACTCTCTTTGGCCGCCTAATTCCTGTTTTCTTTAGATTGCTCCACCAGATCTTGTAAGTGGGGTCTTTTCGAAGGCCTGTCATGCTCAGTACCCCGTCGATACCATGCAGAATACCCGGACGACACTTCACCTCGAGCTCTGTTCTGCACAAAAGTATCTACCTTCAAGTTCTGACATTCATTCCAAATCTAACGGACCTTTGCTTCCAGGAATTTCCCATCCGGACTAATCTCTATCACTTGTGAACTAAGGTCCCCGTCCTTTGGTATAACTTGACATCTACCAAGCTTTCGCAGTGCCCTGTATGGGGCATAAGGCTGGATACTCGGGGCATAAGGCTGGATACTTTTAAACCCATGATCAAAAAGTGTGACCCTTCTGTCTGCATATAAATCACCTCGTCGAGAGGTAACCAATCATATGTCCAATCAATCTAGCCGTCGGTCAATGATCGCAGATGCGAAATCCAATCCTTTACTCCCTCTGGCAATTTAACTTCTTTTGTTCTCGTGTAAAATTCTTCAAGGCACGTTCTTCCAGTCGGCCCATAGCTTGAGAACGAAAGATGATGGCATAGATGTTCAATCAACCATATTTGCAAAATCAAGTTGCATCCCTCAAAGAAGTTGGCTCCAGCTTTGCATGCAGTCAAGGCACGGTAGATGTCAGCTAAAATCATTGGAGCTAAAGTACAATTGTCTTGTACTACCAAAGTGCTTGCTACCCCGGCAACCTTTATATTGATGTGCCCATATTTTCTCGGAAATATGATAACTCCGAGAAATGCCACTAAGAAAGCAAACCGTCGATGCTCCCCCCACTTTGCTCGGTTGGACTTGCTACACAGCTTGTTCGTGGAGTTATTGAAACCCCCGACATGTCCATATCTGCTATAAATAAGGTTCAGGGAGCAAAATCCGTTGGCTAAATCCTCGTTGTGGACATTTCTAGCAATTTTCAAAGAACCCAAAAAGCGATGCACCGTTACTGCTCTCGGGGATACCGGGTATTTTCCTTTCAAGGGGACCTCGTTCTTCCCTATGTAGAAAGCAATCTCCTCCAAAGTGGGAGTGAGTTCAAAGTCCGGAAGATGTAGTACATTGTGTGCGGGATCCCAATATGTGACCAGTGCTCTGATTATGTCGCCCCGGGGAATTATGTCCAATAATCCTGTGAGATCCTTTAAGTAGACTTTGATCCAGTTTTGACTCTCTATTCCCATGTCGTGCCACCATAGTCTCAGCTCCAAAGGGATTTTATTCATTAAGGCAAAAGGTTCATTCAGTATTGTGCTCATCCTGCACATTTATTAAGGCGGGTTTATTTAGAAAAGAGAAAAATCTTTTTCAATGCAAATTTTCATTTTTGAAAGAGACATGACTCTCGAAGTGGCCAGTTTTGCCATAACAGCCTTCCGGCGTCCTTTCGGAACATTCGGCCATTTCCAAAAATAGCAATCACTCTGATTATTTGAAAAGAAAATCTTTTTGGTTTTTTTTTAAAGGTGTGGTTGGACCCGTTCAAGGGTTGCCTACGTATCCCGCCTAATGGAGAGAATCAAACCTGCGTAGTTCGGTCAGATTAGTTGACCAATTATTTCAACAACAAAACCATTTTTTTTTCCGAATTATCAGATTTTCCAAATACACTCTCTTTTTCATTAGTTCCAATTTCTCTATTTTCTTCTCAACACTTTTCAATCCTCGGGAATTTTGTTGGTCCGCATAACGATCAAGGACAATAAAATGCAACACATAATATGCTTGGTCTTTTTAAATACCAGGTCACCTATCCTAGATGGACCCAACCCCTGTATTGAGTCCCCTAAGTCAGATATGATGCAAATAATCGTCCTAGACCTATGTTCAACATCTTATAGTTTCATAAAATGCTAGACCGTGTACCCGAGCGGACAACTTGAATCGAGGAGCGGGCTACATACCGGTGACTCGCGGAGTCAATCGGTTTTGTAACTTATCCGGCCTCTGTTTCTTAATTTTGGGGTAACTTAACAGAAAGGGGAGTCTCAACCAGTAAGCACATCCCCGGGGCTGAAGAAGAGAAGGGTATTCGGCACAGTTTTATATACAATCCATGTAGTATCAAAGCGGTAAAACACATAGCATGTTGTTCAAATCATATAATGAAGTCAAATAATATCAAGAACGGCGATTCTAAGGAGCTCGAGTTCTTAAACCCTGAAACCGAAGTTCTGGGTTGGGATCCCCAGCAGAGTCGCCAGAGCTGTCACACCTCCCTTTTTACTACCCCACACATATGTATGCCTGAATAGAGGCTTTTCTACCGATCCGTTTGGAAAGATACGTAGGGTATACCTCAATGTTCAAATACCCGAAACGGATATAATAACAAAGAGGGGGGAGTTTTTCCACTTAAAGGACAATCGGTTCGGGATTTTTGTTGAATTATCAGAGTCGCCACTTGGGTAGATAATGGTGTCTCAAGTCACCGGTTAATCCCGAATCCGAGGAAATTGACTTTGTTATTATAGTTCATGAAACAAAGACCTGGATAAGGAACTCTGTTAACTCGGGAGAAGGTGTTAGGCATTCTCGGATTCCGTGGTTTTAGCACGGTCGCTCAATCATCGTTCTCGAATCTTGTTTGACTTTTATTATAGATTTTAACAATACATATGTGCTTTTAATATTTTACAGAATTGCGACATCGCAAAAATGCACCTCGAGTCACACCGCAACCAGTACGCCTGTGACTTTTGGTACATTTAGGCTTTGCTGGGATTTGGATTTGAGTCGCACCAAGTGCACACTCGTTTATAGGGAAGGTATATTAAATCGTTCCTAGTAAGTGTCTAATGGCTTTAAATCTTTTTGAAAGGTTGTTAAATTTTCTATCAACCTTCCCGAATCTATTATATTCTTTAACAATTACTTATAAGGGGGCCCCAATGTTTTGTTACTAAGGGAGGCTCATCCCTTGCATTTTAAAGTCCAAACTTAATGAGTCACTATATTTTTATCACTGTTTTTTCCTTAATCTATTTGCCATTTCAATATCAAGCCCAGCCCACTTTCGTTTTCTTCATTGGGCCTGGGCTCTTGTTTTCTTACTCAATTGGGCGTCGAATCTGCCCGGGTCTCAAAGACCCAGGCCGTTCTTAAGCTTTTCCTCAAAGGCCCAGTTGGCTTTATACCACGGTTCAGGCCCACGCCACGCGCTGGGCCCAAACCAAATAAGAACAACAAGAATATGAGTAAATAAATGAAGATACACATATGGAATTAATAAGGAATCAAATTGCACTTTTATTTATCCTTATGGAAAGTCAATACACAAATGACTAACTCTAAGTCAATTATCTATTGTACATGAGAACTTAAAAGACTGTTTCTACTTTCTATTCCAAATAATAAACTTACACTAACATCTAGGTATCCACGAGTTGAAAGATTTAAGAAATGGTTTGAGTATATGTGAGGCTTGAAGAACAGTTCAACAAATTTTCTATGACATCCAGATTATCTAAGACTAAAATGGGTTATATACAGAGCATCGATTATACTACTGGTTTCATTATGAGCTAGGCTTCTTATCATCACAAATATGGTTCTAATTAAGCTGTTTTATTATCTAGTTATTTCCCTTTTTAAAACTTACTAAGATCTGAGCCTTGGTTTATAAATAAACTAGCTACACGAGCATGGTTTAAGCAGCCTAAACATTCATTGATATAACTCAGATATCTACATCTAAGTGGCTCAAAGACTTTAGCATAATTAAACTACTTATTTTACTGCAGCTTAGCTCATTACAATGTAATTAAACTCCAATTATAATTACGGCTTGATCTATCATTTTTCATTTTCAGATCTTACCTATGTTTAAGTGTAGATTCACGAAGTGTGGTTAGCTATGTAATTGTAGTTTACGAAACTACCGTGAATGAGTGATTAGCAATTTGAAGTCATGATTAGTTTATTTATATTTTTAGGTTTACCTATTTAAACTAGGCGGGATATACTAGCTACACTACACTACCCATTATTATGCTATTACAATGTTTATGTCCTTGTTCTTCTACTACCACCTACTATAACACAATTAAAACTACAAATCTAAGATGATACTAAAGCTAATTACAATATTGAACTACACAGTACATAACAACATAAAAATTAAACTGGAACTTCATGTTATTTCAGCCAAATCAACATTACAACTTCGATTGAACAGTAGTGTACCTGAATCAGCAAGAGAAACCAATGAGTCTAGGGGGTTAAAGCAAGTAAGCAACAACAATAAACTCGAACAACAAATGCAACAGTGATGGTTGAATATCAATGAATAGAAGACCACAACAACAGCAAGAATAGAAATCCAAACAGCACTCGAGCAAAAACCCACAAGAAACAGATGAATACCCCAAAATTCTCACTCGAAATAATGCAGGAAAAGACTATTGCTATATTACTCCTATTTTCTCTGAACTTTTCTTCAAAAGCCAGCCCCTCATTCACTCTTTTTAGTGGTATTTATAGTTGTGAGAAGGACTGATGACTTGGGGAGAAAGAATGGGATTAAATCCCACTTCTCCCCCTTTTAAAATTACTAAACTTACACTAAGGCCCCTATTTCAGTTATCAAATCCCTTCCAGCATGTGCTGGAAGGTTCTTTTAGATTCCTTTTTGAGGCTTTTACCACAATATCCCTAAGGTTTGAATATTTTTACTGATTTAGCTTTTTAGGGAGACCATTATACCCTTAAACTTCTGCAAAATTGCAGAAATCGGGGGTACAAATGACTCCCTTAACCCTATATGTTCTATAAAATTCACTATTTTACCTATTTGGTGTCCTTTTATGCCCTTAGTGCCATTGTTGATTTACCCGACCTACCTAGGTTAGGTATTCAGCATTTTGGGCTTATTTAACTATTGGCCAGTCTTTGCATTGGTATTTAAGGACTGGCCAGTTCTACTATTTCAGGCTTAGCCTCTTTTTGTTTCATTTTCAGTTAATTAACCTTTTATTTCATTTTAAAACTAATTGCAGGACTAGCCTGCTTTATTGTTGTATTTAAACCATTTAATTTTTAGCCAGTCTCAAGTTGAGACTTGGCTTGGGTAATTGAACCCATTTGCTAAACACAGTTGGGCCCAAAGCCTTTGTAGGCTTAGCCACTTGCGGTTCAGGGCTCAAATGAGCCTTGGCAGGTCTGATCTTGTAGACTTAGCCAATCTTTTGCATAATTAGCCCTTTTAAACTGAACATAGGCTGGGCTAAGGTCTTTGCAGACCTAGCCACCTGAGATTCAATGCTCAAATGAGCCTTGGTGAGTCTGCACTTGCAGACTTAACTAATTATTGCACAACTAACCCTTTTTAAGGTGGGCCAGTGTGCTGGACCTTGTAGAGTTGGTCAATTTGCAAAATTGACCACTCTTTGGTCACTTGTTATCTTATAACCTATGTTTGTTTGATTTTCAGTCTTACACCTATTTCAAAACTAGCCATTTTATGGAACTTTAACACTAACAGCTATAACCAATCCCCTAAAGTCAATGAGTATTAATCATATGCTCACACTAACAAGAACTAATGTAAACTCAGTCATTTCAACATGTAATTGCACACATAGCCACATAAGATCAAACAATATGCATCAATCAATTAAAACTCAGAAGGGGAAATTTGATAGGATTGAATCCTAATTAATCAATTCACATTACCCAATTTCATCTGACAAAGTGTCAATCAATATCAATTAGACTTAATTACAAGCAGTTTATGTCAGATGATAATTGAAAAACCTCAAGACCTTCAAGGTTCATGGCATAGACACACAGAAGCTAAACTCTCACAAACAGTCAACAAGAAAGATTAAGCATGGCTCACAAGAATCAGAGGATCTATGATATCACTTAGACCCACTAAACTAGCCCATTTTCAATGCAAGTCATGACAGACAAGATGAAGAATGTAGAACAAAAAGACATGGAGAAGATAATGAAGAAAGAGTCCTGAATCTATTATGCCAAAAGACATGAGAGAGATCATGGTCATTAAAATGCATGTGAAAGGCCATTGAGGGTATTATTAGAGCCAAAGCCCTTAAGTAGGCATGAAAATCAAATTGCTAACCCTAGAATCAGGCTAAGAAGAAAAAATAGTAAACATGGAAAACTGAATAGAATAAATCCCAATCAAGAGTTAAACAACTAAAGCATGAAGGGAAACAAAAGAGATATCTAATTTTAAAAGATATGATGTTGAAGACTAAACAAATAAGAAAACTTATAACCAAGGGTGAAGAATACCCAGGGAAGAACAGTCAGGATATCATTAAATTTTAACAAAGGCGACTTAATACGAAGATGAAAAGAGAACAAAGTTAAGCTAGTGTTAGAACTAAGCATGCATGACAATAGAAGAAGAGCTATACTATAAAAGCCAAACAGATCAAAGACAATATGGTTCACAAGATGAAGAAGAGAAGAAAATCAAGGTAACTTTTGACTTATCAGAAATAGAACATGATTTGAAACAAACAAACAGAAGAACAAATATATAAAAATGAGTGAGTTAAGAAACCCTAATACTAAGCATATGTAGTCATGGGATTTCAAGATCTAAAAAAAAAGAAAAACAGACAAGAATACACAGGATGAAAGATATGAAACAAAAGAAGATGAACAGACAAACAGGGAAAAAGTTAAAAAAAACCCTAATCTAACAGATGAAGCACAAGATATCGAGAATCTTCAGAATAGAAAAACAAACAGAGATATCAAGACGAAAGTAATAAAACAGATGGAAATATGAATATGAACAAATAAAAGAAGCAGATAAGGCAGAGAATGGAAAAAGGGCACTTAGCTTAGCAGGGACTGTCCCCTGAGCTTGCCCTTTCACTCTCCTCGCTCTAGTTTCAGACTCTTCTTTATTTCCCTTTTTTCATTTTCTTTTCTGTTTTTTTTCCTTAGACTTCAAGGTGAAGTCTTTAAGGTTTTGGTTGTAGTGTGATGTTTGGGGAGGTTAAAAGGTTGGATCTTTGGAGGGTTTGAGTTTTGAGTCGCCGGAGTTAGGGTTCTGGCGACTTTATTTGGGATATTCGAAGAGTTCTGGGGAGATTCGAGGGAGGTGAGTGTTATGGGTGTGTAGATCAGACCAAGACGGTCCTTTTGGCATTGGTTTGAAGGAGGTTTTCATTGTTTGGCGGTCACCGGTGGTAGGTTTCGGTGACCGGCTTATCAAGAATAAGGGGTCTGTTCTAGGGTTTTCTAAGGTTTTGAGGGAGTTGAAAAAGAAGGGAAGGGGGAAGGTTAGAAGGTGGTCGGAGACCGCCGTGGGAGGTGGTGGCCTCCATGGCCTGCTAGGGTTAAGAAGATGATGCGGGAGAGACGAAGATGGAGAAGAAGGCGAGGGAGAGATCTAGAGGCGGCTAGGGTTGGGGTTTCTAGAAATGGCCGTCTCCAATCGCGACAAAAGCCTTTATAGGCGAGGGAGTTGAGGTAATCTGGACCATTGATCTGATGAAGATCAACGGTCGTTAAGAGTGTTACTTAAACGGTGTCGTTTGGTTGCTAATGAGACCATAACCTTCAACCATCAAATCATCTCAAATGGACGGATGAGATCAAACCTATTTATTTTAATTAGCTAATTAATTCCGCTATTTGCCTCAGCCGTTGGATTTATCAATATTAACGACTGAGATCACTGTCCCTTGATGGCCTGGACCGGATATCTTTGGGCTAAAAGGATTGGGCCACTCAGCTTAAACTCTTTGGCCCAAAGCAATTATACCCAATGTATTTTTTTTGTATTTTCTGATGTTTTAATTATTTTCATGTACTTTCTTTTGTATTTTTATTTTCTTTTCTTTTGTATTATTTAAATTATTCAATTCCATGCTTTCACTAATTTTCTAATATTTTTTGGCAATTTTCCACTATTGTTTCCCTAATTTCCGCTATTAATGCTCTTTTTTGTTGATTTTCTATTAACTACTTAATTCAAAATGCATGTATTGAACCTATTTTTTTTTTATTTTCTAATTTTAATTATTCAAACACATAAAATGCATTCAATTTCAAACAAGACATGCAATTACACTCAAAAATATTATTTTATTTTAATTTTTGAATCTTGTTTACATAGTGCAAAAATCATGTGCTCTCAGGATGAACAGTAAAAATCTCTCAGATGAAAATTTGGCCAAAAGGTAAAATGAAGGCCAGGGGTCCCTATTTATAGAAAAGGGAGTGGGACCCATCACTTACCGACTTGTGCGGCCGCACACATTTGTCACGCGGACCGCGCAGGTTTTACCCAAATGTTCATTTGTCAAGCCAAGTCACGCGGACCGCACTGATTTGTGTCGCGGCCGCGTGACAATCTTCAGAAACCTGTTCAAGTGAATAGTTTCCACGCGGACCGCACTGATTTGGTGCGTGGCCGCGTGGTAAACTTTAGAAACCTGCTAAATTTCATCCTATTCCATCCATCCCACGCGGACCGCATAATTTTGCCGCGCAGGCTGCGTGGGTTGCCTTGGGGTCACTTCTTTGGTTTAGACAAGCCACGCGGACCGCACTGATTTGTTGTGCGGCCGCATGGCCAAACTTCAGAGACTTGCCACTTGTGTGTTTTCCCTGCACTGTTTCAACATAACCCCTGCAACACTTCACAAACTGTCAGCTCAAAAATCCTACTCTACGAATGAAGAACAACAAAGAAAAAGAAAAAGACATGGGTTGCCTCCCAAGAAGCGCCTGATTTAACGTCGCGGCACGACGCAAGTTACCCTTCCCTCATTTCAATTGCAAGAGTGCCACCACTTGGCTATCATCAGGCTTCCCCAAATAATGCTTCACCCGGTGCCCATTGACTCGGAATACTTCACCATTTTTGTTCTTTAAATCAAGGGCTCCGAACGGAGTCACACCTACCACTTCGTATGGGCCACTCCACTTGGATTTTAGCTTTCCAAGGAATAACCTCAACCGACAATTGAAGAGAAGAACCATATCACCCACCTTGAATTCCTTGCCTCTAGCATATTTGTCAGGAAGATACTTCATCTTGTCCTTATACAAGGACGAGCTGGAGTATGCATGAAACCGAAACTCGTCAAACTCGTTCAAGTGATCCACACGAAGATTTGCCGCTATATCCCATTCCAAGTTCAACTTTTTCAAAGCCCACATAGCCTTATGCTCAAGTTCCACCGGGAGATGACATGCCTTACAAACACCAACCAGTAAGGAGACATACCAATTGGAGTTTTATAAGCTGTCCTATAAGCCCAAAGAGCGTCATCTAATTTCTTTGACCAATCGGTCCTATTGGCATTGACAATTTTAGACAAAATACTCTTGATTTCTCGGTTGGAAACTTCAATTTGGCCACTTTCTTGAGGATGATACGGGGTAGTGACCTTATGATTTACTCCATACTTGGTGAGCAATGAATCAAATGCCTTGTTGCAAAAATGAGAACCCCCATCACTAATGATAGCACGGGGAGTCCCGAATCTTGTAAAGATATACTTCTTCAAAAAGTTTACCACACTTCGAGCTTCATTGTTCGGAAGAGCCACAGCTTCAACCCACTTTGACACATAATCCAACGCTACCAAAATGTATGTATTCCCACAAGAACTCACAAAAGTCCCCATAAAGTCAATGCCCCATACATTAAAAATGTCAACCTCTAGAATGGTATTGAGAGGCATCTCATCTTTCTTTGAAATACCACCGGCCCTTTGGCACGCATCACAACTTTTCACTAAATCACTAGCATCTTTGAAAATTGTTGGCCAATAAAAACCACAACTCAAAACTTTGGAAGCCGTTCTCACTCCCTCATGATGACCACCGTAGGAAGAAGAGTGACAAGCCTCCAAGATACTCATTAGCTCACTTTCCGGGACACACCTTCGAATTACCCCATCCGTGCAAATCTTGAAGAGATACGGATCATCCCAATAGAAATCCAAGCTATCCCGCTTTAGCTTTTTCCTTTGGTTAGAAGAGAGCTCACATGGGACCATACCTGTCACAAGATAGTTGGCAACATCGGCAAACCACGACATATCATGCATAGACACCGCGAGGAGTTGTTCATCCGGGAAAGAATCATTTATTTCAAGGCCATTGGATGTCCTCCCTTCCTCCTCCAAACGGGACAAGTGGTCCGCACTTGGTTTTCACTACCCTTGCAATCAACAATCTCTAAAACAAACTCTTGAAGAAGTAGGACCCATCTCATTAACCTTGCCTTTGAGTCCTTTTTTGTCATTAAATACCTAAGGGCGGCATGATCAGTATGAATAATCACCTTGGCCCCCATAAGGTAAGGATGAAACGTTTCCATGGCAAAAACAAGCAAGCAACTCCTTCTCGGTAACGCTATAATTCCTTTGAGCCTCGTTCATTGTCTTGCTTGAGTAGTACACCAGATGGAACATCTTGTTGATTCTTTGGCCAAGTACCGCTCCTACCACCACATCACTTGCGTCGCACATAAGTTCAAATGGCAAGTTCCAATTAGGTGCGGTAATGATGGGAGTAGTAGTCAACTTTGGCTTCAATAACTCAAAAGATTCCATGCATCTCTCGTCAAAGACAAACTTGGCATCCTTCTCCAATAGCTTACACAATGGGTTAACAATCTTGGAAAAATCCTTTATGAAGCGCATTGAACCCGGGGTGCCCTAAGAAACTCCTCACCCCTTTGACAGAGTTAGGGGGAGGGAGCCTTGAAATAATGTCTATCTTTGCTTTGTGAACTTCAATGCCAATCTTTGCAACTTTGTGGCCCAATACAATTCCTTCTTGCACCATAAAGTGACACTTCTCCCAATTAAGCGCAAGGTTTGTATCTTCACATCTTGCCTACACACGATCCAAATTTTCCAAACAATCATCAAAAGAATCCCCTACTACACTGAAGTCCCATAAATATCTCAAGAATGTTCTCTACCATGTCGGTGAAGATCGCCATCATGCACCTCTGAAATGTAGCTGGGGCATTACATAATCCAAATGGCATTCTAGAGAAGGCGAATGTGCCATAAGGACATGTAAATGTTGTCTTTTCCTAATCCTCTGGGGCGATGAGTATTTGATTGTACCCCGAATAGCCATCAAGGAAGCAATAATAGGCTCTCCCTGCAAGTCGGTCCAACATTTGATCCAAGAAAGGTAATGGAAAATGGTCCTTCCGTGTCACCTTGTTGAGCTTTCTATAATCCATGCACACTCTCCAACCCGTAACCGTACGAGTAGGAATCAATTTATTGTTTGCATTGGTGACAACCGTCATGCCACCCTTCTTTGGAACACATTGGACCGGAGAAGTCCAAGAACTATCCGAAATGGGGTAGACCATCCCGGCATCCAACCATTTGATGATTTCCTTTTTGACTGCCTCTTGCATGGCCTCATTTAATCTTCTTTGGTGCTCAAGTGATGGCCTATCATTCTCCTCCAATATGATCTTGTGCATGCAAAAAGCGGGGCTTATACCCCGAATATCCGCCAAGGTCCATCCAATTGCTCGCTTGCACTTTTATAAGACCGCCAAAGTGGCGTCAACCTGCATGTTAGTTAAGCAAGAGGAAAGTATAACTGGAAAAGTGAAATTAGGACCCAAGTATTCATACCTGAGGTAAGGAGGAAGTGGTTTCAACTCCAACACCGGTGGATCCTCAATAGATGGCTTAGTTGGAGGAGTCTTGCGATTTTCAAGGTCCACAGATAGCTTCCTCGGCTCATAAGAGTAAGAGCCCATACCATGCAAAGCATTTACACATTCAACACGATCGGCATCATCATTGACCTCCATGTTCAAAAGGACCGCTTCAAGTGGATCTTCAACATTGATCATGGCACTTGTGTCATCCACTATCACCGCTGTGACAATGTCTACAAACGAGCACACCTCTGTGCTATTTGGTTGTCGCATGGATTTGCACACGTGAAACACCACTTTTACATCACCGACCCTAAAAGTCAATTCTCCCGCTTCCACATCAACTAAGGCTTTCCTGGTGGCTAAGAATGGCGTTCCAAGAATGATAGGGACTTCGAAGTCCACTTCACAATCAAGAATGACAAAATCGGCCGGTAAGATAAACTTGTCAACTCTAACAAGAACATCGTCGATGATTCCCAAAGGCCTCTTCATAGATCGATCCGCCATTTGAAGCCTCGTTGAAGTTGGATGGGGTTGTCCAATACCCAAGGTCTTAAACTCGGAATATGGCATGAGATTGATACTAGCACCCAAATCACAAAGTGCTTTAGCAAAATTAGCACTTCCAATTGTACAAGGAGTGGTGAAAGCACAGGGGTCTTCTAGCTTAGGAACCATGGAATGAACTATCGCACTCACTTGGTGAGTCATCATTATCGTCTCACAATCCATCGACCTTTTCTTCATAACCAAGTCCTTCATGAATTTAGCATAACCCGGCATTTGCTCGAGTGCCTCCACCAAAGGCACATTAATGGTCAAGCTCTTCATCATCTCTATGAACTTCTTAAATTGATTATCTCCTTTTTGCTTTGCCAATCTTTGCGGAGGTGGCGGAAGCCTTGGCAAGGGTGCCTTGGCCTTTGGAATAGACTGCTCAGGAATATCAATGATGTGTTCCCTAGACGGGTTCATGGTATCTTGAGACTCAATCCCAACCTCATCCTCAATGTCAATCCACATATCATTTGTTTCCATAGGTTCAACCACATTGTCATCATTCATTGGCATGTCATCATCATTCAAATACACTTCCGTATTCACAACTCGATTCTCATTTAAGGCATTCACAACACCGCCTCTTCCACTCCTAGTTGTCAAGGCCATCACATGATTGTTCCCTCCCTTCGAGTTTACCACCGTGTCACTTGGTAGTGAACCCTTAGGTTGGGAGTTCCAAGATTGAGAAAGTTGGCCGATTTGAACTTCCAAATTCCGGATTGAAGTATTGTGAGAAGCTAGTTGGGCATCCGAATCTTGATTCTTTTTCATCATTGGTTCGAACATGACTTCAATTCGACCCATATCATTGCCCGAAGAACTTGATCCTTGTGAATGGAAAGGGGTGGATTGTTGGGTTGTTGATACATGGGAGCTCTTTGAAAACCTTGCCCCCGATTGTTTTGATTGCCACCATTGTTCCAACCGCCTTGATTGTTGTTGTTCCCCCAATTGCTATTATTACCACTCCAATTGCCACCACTATTTCCTTGATTGTTCCAATTGTTGCCTTGATTGTTCCAATTGTTTCCTTGTTTGTTCCAATCACCACCGTTTTTCCCGTTATTATTATTGTTCCAATTTCCTCTTCCTTGTTGGTTCCCCCAATTGCCTTGGGAACGCCATTGTTGATTATTTTGATTCCCTCTATTGCCTTGGAAGTTATTCATATATTGACAATCTTCGTCTTGATCATCAAAGCCATCATTAGAAAATCCTCGCATCATTGTTATTTTCATTTTGATCACATTGGCCTTGTTGTGCTTGTTGTCCTCTATTCCTTCTTTTCAATATCGAGACATTCTCCATGGAATTCACTTGGCGTGGATTTTGCACTTGTTGAAGTTGAGCTTTCGCCAATTGATTCATGGTTGTAGTGAGCCCGGCAATGGCTTGGCTGTGGTCATGTAACTCTTTGTGTAGATGAATAACATTTGGGTCACCTTGAGGCACATTTGCCCGACTTTGCCATGCCGAAGAAGTGTCGGCCATTTGGTCCACATCATCACATGCTTCCTCCATGAAGTAGAATAAAACATATACGAAAGAAACTCAGTTCAAGTAATTTAAGTAAAATTCGGGTTTTCAACAATTAGCTCAAGTACGTGTTCGTCACCTCACGTACAAGGCATTCAATTACCAATTTCATATCCTAAGGGACAAAGTCATCCACACAAGGTTAGACAAGCCACTTACCTCGATCAAGTGCAAGTCAACCTGAAATCACATATTGTATTAAATGGCTCAAATCTATTAAATTAAATTACATATTGTAGATAATAATTCAAGTACTTTATTCTACAATTAAATTCTAAGCTAATACACAAAAGTATATAAAATGACAAAAATATCCCTTGGGCCCCACGTCTCGGAACCGGGTAAAATTTATTTTTCTAGAAACCTCGCACTCTCACAAGTCTAACCATACCAAATTTATAAAATTCCCATATCATTTAGACCCTCAAATCAGTGATTCTATCCAAGAGAATTTTCTACTATTTCCAACAATATCCTCGGATTAAACACCAAAATTTATGATAGATTCGAGTTATACAACCAAAATTGAGTTAAGAATACTTACCCCCAATTTTTTCCTTGAAAATCTCTCAAAAAATCACTTCTTCCGAGCTTCAAATTGTCAAAAATGGAAAATGGGATGAAGTCCCATTTTCAGAACTTAACATCCTGTCCGGCACTGTTCATGTCACTATTCACGGGCACTATTCATATGGCACTGATCATGTATACTGTACATGGGTACTGTACACATTACTGTTCATGTATACTGTACATGGTATTGTACAAGGATACTGTTCACGCAAGTGCAATCACTGTTCACATGTACGAAAAATGCAGAAATTGCCCATAAAATTGCAACAACTTTTCATTTCACTAAAAAGGCTCTAACCCCGTCATACGAACTCAGAATTATACAATTCTTGTTTCTATGAGTCACAAATAATAATACGAACACAAACCTTCAATCAAAACTAAATTCGGAGCTCATTTTCCCAGTTCAATACCCGTTTTGCTTGTTAAACAATTAACTCACATTTCGCGTCAAAAACCCAATCGCAACTTGATGAAATTAAACCAAAATTTTCAGATGAGTCCTATAATTCAAGACTTAAATTTTGGAAGTCTAGAAATTAAATTTAGATCTCTAGAACTAAAAATGGACCTTTGGATCACTACACGTTTATGCTCAAAACAACAAAAATCTTTCAAAAATGACCTGTTGGGCATCCGAAACACACCCAAGGCCCCCGAAACCTTATCCAAAAGTTCCAACATATCCTATAACATTATTCAAACTTTTTACAATTATCAAAACACCTAAAGCAATATCGAAAACATGATTTAAGCCAAGATTCAAGCCTATGAACTTTAAATTCTAACGAAACACACTTTCGATAAAAAACCTATCCAAACCTTGTCCGAATGACCAAAAATTTTGCACGCACATCCAAAATGACATGACGAAGCTACAGCAACTTCTGGAATTCCAAACTGACCCACAGATCAAAAATTTACTATCAGACCAGAACTTCAAAAATTCAAACTTCGGGTTTTATAGCCTAAATGAGCTACGGACCTCCAAATTACATTCCGATCGCACGATAAGGAATGAAATAAAGTGGAAATTTTCCTAACAGTTACATAGCCTCTGGTAGATAAGTACAAACATCTCCATACCGATCAGGGAGAGTCTAATAAACCGGCATGTGTCCCGTGAGTCCTATGAACATAGATCTCGAATACCAACTTATGACGACCCTAGTTCACCAATTGTGAACACGTCATGACGGCACCTAGTCTTCGCGACCAGGTAAGCCTAACACATTGCGAAAGTGAGAATAATTGCAAAATTTATAATCAAAACTAAATAACATGAATAATGTATATAACTGCCACCTGATACATACACTTTAACACTTAGCATTCTGAAACTATCCCAAGAACTGGAAACCCACGGGCAACGTAGGCTAAGAGAAACATATGATACGACGCAAATATCCAAAAATGTCTACTACAACTGAATACACAAAATGGAACTACTAACTACAAGATATAGTAGAATGAGACTCTTCGGTCTGCGAACGCGGCAGATGTACCTCAAGTCTCCGAATATAGCTCTTGGATGGAGGTACGTGGAGCTGCACATGAAAAACATGCGCAGAAGAGGCATGATTACACCATAACGGTACTCAGTAAGTGCCAAGCCTATCCTCGGTTGGGTAGTGACGAGGAAGGTCAGGGCCCAACTGAGGTAAAACAAAATAATCAATATAATAATGAGGAGACAATATGAGTATAACTGCAGCAGAAATCCAACAAGAAAATATGTAAAACAGTAACATAGAACAACACAATTAGTGAATAGAGGTATAAATCACAACCAATTATTTAACATCACAGATCTCCTGGTATCCCGAGGATCTCTTAGTATCCACAGTGAATGATATGAATATATTGCGTTTGGGCTGAAGGAGCCACTCTAGAGTCTGTACACACCCCCAGTGAGCACCGTCGACATTGAATGGATCGGGCTACATAGCAGTCATGTGCATTGCATTTCATGATGCATTGTTATTTACTTGTACTATTTGTTATTAGCTGGTGTTGATAGTTTGTAATAAGGTGTCAGACTGTTAGATTTAGCTTTACTTTGTGGTATTTCATGGATTTCTTATCTCTAGACATTTTATATGCTTATTACTCACTGAGTACTTAGTACTCACCCCTGCTCTCTGCACCTTTGTGTGCAGATTTAGGTACACCAGAGGTTTAGCTGAGTAGTCTCGTTTTCAGAGTTATCAGAGTTGTTGAGGTAGCTTCTTGACGTTCGTAGGACATGGCTACTCTTCATATTCCAGTTTTATTATATATATACACTTTTCAGACTTAAGTATTTCATTCAGATATTGTTATCCAGTCATGTTTAGAGGATCTAGACTCATGATCCCAGATCTTTTGAGAGCGTTTTTATCAGGCATCGTATCTCCTAGTATTATTCTTTTATAAATATTGGGTTATTATTGTAAGACTATTATATTCTCTTTAAATTATCAATTTTGAGGTTTACGGTTCATTTAGGAATGACTATTGGTTAGGCTTGCTTAGCTTTAGGGTTGGGCGCCATCATGACCGGGTTTGGGTCGTGACATATCAGATCCTAGGTTACTAGGCCTCACGAGTCATGAGCCGGTTTAGTAGGCACTCGCGAATCGTTACATAGACATCTGTATCTATCCTCGGGAGGCTACAGAACGTTTAGCAAACACTTCACTTTCTTGGAATTCTTATCCTGCGTATTTGATTTAGCTTGAGATATCTCTTAAAATTCCTTCCACTCGTCTGTATGCGCACGCGATCATTCAGTAATATATCTGCATCGATGGCTTGTGATTTCCCCAATCGAGGGGCGAGCTGTAATCTCCGTTAGTTCATGTTGGGCCAGTCTAAAGGACTTGAGGCCGAATCTTCGCCTATGGCTTGAGCACCAAAGTGCTTATTATGCGAGCAAGTACTTTTAATTTATATGTTCGGTAATGTCCTTATTAGCCGGGATGGCGGTCGGATACCCACGTGATGAGTAAGTTAGTGTTGTGAGGTGTATCTATGAGATCTTGATAGTGACGAAGAAGTTTGTGGGATAATAGATGAACTGTTAAGTGATTTGTTCCTATTGCGATCTGTTGTGTAGCCCCAAGTTATGGGCACGTGAAGAATATTTTCTCATCTCCTAGTTGGAAGTTAAGTGCAATACATGCGGTGGTATGAGTTCAGACTCAAGAAGACTAAATTGGATGTATTATGTGTATGTCGGTGGGAGGTGTGCTAAAGTACTAAATTGAGGCGAAGCAGGTAGGTTATCTACGACGGAGTGTTCTCACGTGGTATGAACCTTGTTTGTGTGTTAGAAGATCTCATGTGCAATTGAAAGGTATTTTCTATGTGTTATTACTCGAATAGGTGCAACGCATGTCCATGTATCAATTTTGATAATATAATACAGGTAGTATTGAGATTTAGTGTTGTTCATATACGTTGTGATGTTTTGTCGAGTTGCAGTCGTGTTGTTAGGATGGTTTTGGTAATTCTCTCATAGGTGGATAGGCCCAATTACAAAGGAAACTCTGCCGAAATTTTTGAAAAATTTGGGACTTAGTAAAATTTTTGTCGCCTAGAAAGTAGGCTTAACTGTTGCGTGAATGAATGCAAGAATTGTAGAAGAGTTAACATTTCTAATGATCCGTGTCTCCACAGGCTTGAGAAAGAGTGAGCTTAATCTCACCATGGTATTATGACAATAATAGAGTAAGCAGTTGCGATATGTGGCATCGAGCTAAGTTGGGGAGGTTGATGTTCATTAGCTAACTGTATAGTTATGTATTACGTTAGTTCTGATTTCATGTATTTTGGCGAACCAGTTCTGATTGCAGAAATTTAGCCGAGAACGGCATGAGTGAAGGAAATTTTTCGAAAAGATGTCAAGAGATCGGGTGAGCAGGAAGGAAGTTTTGATGATTAAGATAAATTAGTATTGTCTTCAGCGTCACCTGAGAGTGGCGTTATGTCCTAGTTAATGATTCTTGATCGCTCTTCACCGTTAGTGCGACCGGTGGTTTGGAGGTACGCTCCAGGATATTGTTGTGGTAGGTTGTGGGAGTGTGTTCCACTGGAAGATTTAATAAGTGTTATATGTGATCACTTGATTGATTAAAGATGTAAACCAAGTATGAAGTTTAAGATGATGTCACTAAATTAAAGATTCATGCCTGGAGGGCACTTGGCATATTGGGTTGTGAACTGGGGAGGATTTCCTCGATTGCGATGGTTATTCTTGTGCATTATGAGAAAATGGGAGTTATTATGGACCTTTGAAAGGTTATCAGACTAGTTCAGTGTGATTAGAATCGTCTTGAAGTCGATGGATAGATTTAATGTGAATAATGGCTCTATATCAGGCCAGATGTGTGCAATTTTGTAATGTGATCCTCATGGAGGAGTAGTTAGGATGATGCTTCATTGTCAGATATCTCGTGTAGTGATGCATTAAGCCATGTGATTTGTGAAATGTCTCGAGAAATTGCTTACATGTTAAGAATCCGCATAGGAATGATGTTATATGAGCAACTTGGAAGTTCAAATTTTGATTGTATATCGCGCCTTAGTTGTGCTTGAGTTGTAGTTATAACACTATATGTCCTGCAGAGTTATTATTATGCACTTAGATTGCGTACGACCGATATTGGGTATTTTGTTGTAATGACCAAATTTGGCTCGATGTGCATCTCCTTATGTGAGATCTATGCGTGGATCGGGTGGCACGCCACCACGGGTATATTATACGAATCGGGTTGTGCACCGCAATAGTGTTATATCGAGTATAGTTTTCTATGTGCCATATTTGTATGCCTTGCTTCCTGTTTTCCAAGGAAAGTTTGTATTAGTGCGTAGGATTTGATAATTCCTTCCAAAGCACGTTTTCTTTAGTACCACATTCAAATTGGTAGCCTAATGGCATATTGGGGCATCAAATGCGACATTTAATTATGTCTGGAGTGGCTTATTGCCCGAGCAGTTCGTATTGGGTGAGACAAAATCTTTGAAATCGAGATCGATGCAATCTGAGTATATGAAGTAAAGCAAAGAGCTAAGACCATTGTTTGGTTCAGAATAAGTTGATGGTTTTTGCCAAAAGTATAGAACTAATGAATTGTTGTTTCGATAGTGGCTAAAAATGTATACAGATCTCATCCGTCGTGTCATTATTGTAAGAATTTGCACAAGGCATGTGTATGTCATGTAGAGCATGGGATGTGTAGTGATTCCTTCTTAGAGAATAGATAAGAGAGATTCATATGATTAGGGAAGATGGTATTGCTAAGTGGAAGTGATTGACATGAGTATGCATTTTAGAAAAAGGTAATGTGATTAAACTGATTATATTTCAGTAGTATTGCATCATGTTCTTGTTGGGTCCACTAGTGGTATTCGAGTTTTCTTGGTAGCACATGTAAATATTGATTATCTATCGTGGAATGATTATGTATCAAATGGGTTCAGCTATTCGCATGGTGGAAACTGGGATCAGGTATGATGATTTGTGTGTTATATGGAGTTATGATGTACATGCTACGTTGTGGTGGTGGATCTTTATTCGCTGGTATGTTATATTAGGATGTGATGTTAGGATTAAGGCTAGTTGTCTTAGTGTTGGGGTGGTTTTTGAACTATTGCATTAGGGCTACGCCAGAAATGCCACGGGTTAAGTGGTGAAGTGCATTAGAATATGTATTAGTAGAGTGATTTATATTTCAAAGAACCAGCGGACAGTTTGGAAGGAGTACTTTCTTAATTGGGCATTTGTGATAGATGTAAGTGCAGAGGTTGCTATCATTGATCCCATTCCGTTATTAAGGGATTTTCGGATGCATTTTCTGTGGTCGGGCATGTAACCGGGTGATATTGTGGATTTCTGTATTTATTTGGTGCCTTCGGCATGAGTTATAGAAGTGGAAGAAACATTCTCAGGCTTCTTGGTACTGGGTTCGTTGGCAGGCCGATATGGCTACGCATTTAGCTTGAGTTAGCTTGGTTGACCCTGAGTTGTCCTATTGAGGAATAGGTTGAGTCTATCATTATTGAGCTTGTTAGCGATCTGAGGAAAACTATGAGTTGTTTTCGATGTTGTGAGACATTGTGATTTGTTAGTTATGGGCACATATGGTGTGGTTCCATTGAGAATTCATAGAAAAAGTCGAGCCGAAGGAGTAATTGAGTGTTGCTCGGTGTATGGAGCATTGGTTATGGTCTATCGGGTTATGTGTTGTGTGTTCTCTATTTCACCGTGGGTGTAATCAATTGCATTAGTTTCATGCATCAAATGTGTGTGGTTGTTGATTTTGAGCATATCGGCTTGAGGTGTTTCAGGTGTAATAGTGTTGCGATAGGATCACGCATTGTAGCGAGGCTTCGAGAGTTATGACCTTTCGGAGTAGATTCAAGCATTCTATTTCTATGATGTGAGACAGGGTCTCAGCCTTGTATTGTAATTTCATTGATGATCTTGAGGTACAACTCTTTCGATTGAGTCATTTGTTATGATTTTAGTGTGTTCAGATCATTTCTTACTAGTGCGTGTATTATGCAAGATGTGATTTAGACTTGTATTGAGGTATCATATCAGCAGAGTGGTGTTGGACTCAAGGTGAATGTTGGGTTCATTGATGAATACAGACAGATTTGATCTCAGCTTGTTAGGAAGATAATATCGAGGTTAGACCCGAAAATCTGTTGTGATATCAGTCAAGGGATGTGGTTTTATGAATGGTTGATCTGAGAGATGATTACGGTTTATAGCGTGTTTCATTCATCATTGGCAGTATAGGAAAGTGTGGGAATAAGGCTCTAGCTAATAAGATGTTTTCTGCCAGTAATTGGTTGCTGAGGACAACTGTTGTGAATAGAAGTTATGATTCCAGTGTTTGGTTTAGGCGGTATATCATATATTTTCACCTGAGGGTACAATATTGGGTTATTACAACTGGTTCGGGCTTACTCTAAGTTCAGATGTGAATTTCTGATCTTGTGAATGATTTTCAGAAAGTGCGATGTGGTTTTATGGTTTGGTTTATGGATTAAATGGACTATGAAAGTTCGGATGTATTGTGTTATCAAGTCTATGCGAGATAGGGTGAAGAGGGATCACCCCGGGTATATGGTTGGTAAGATCATTCAGCTACTGGTTGGCTTCTAGAACAACTCTCGATACGCTCGAGGACGAGCGTTCGTTTTAGTTGGGGAAGATGTAACGACCCGACCCGTCGTCACGGGAGTTACCTCCATCTTTTCCCCGTTTTATGCTTCTATAGGTTTCATTATATGTGTTTGGAGAATTTGAACTAATTCAGATAGAGTTTGGATAGAAATTAGACAATAAGTCTCTTTATGAGAAGGATAGTTTGGAAAAGACAACTGAATCTTGACTTATGAGTTAGAAGGCTCGAAATGAATTTTTGATGATTCGACTAGTTTCAGGGGATGATTTGCGACTTAGGAGCACAATCAAATTTGAATTTGGAGGTCCGGTGTAGAATTAGGCCTGAATTGGCTAAGGTTGGATTTTGGCGAATTCTGGTTGATAGGTGAGATTTTGATCCGAGGGTCGGAATGGAATTCCAAGAGTGGATGTAACTTTGATATGTGATTTAAGATGTGTGTGAAAAATTTCAGGCCATTCGGACGTTGTTTGGTTATGTTTTTGATTGAATGCGTGTTTCGGAAGTTTTGAAGAGCTTAGGCTTGAATCCGATGTGCATTGATGATTTCAGGGTTGTTGGGTGTGTTTTGATGATTGGAACAAGTTTGGATGACATTTTGGGATATTCTAGTGCCTTTGGTTGAGGTCCCAGGGGCCTCGGGTGTGTTTCGGGTTGTAATCACGCTTTTATTTGATGTTTCAACGTTGTATCTTTGGACATATAGGGGTACGATATTGAATAAATGAGTTTCGATTACTGCTTTGAATAAAGCATTAGATCTGTATCGTAATTACGGATCCATAGCAAAAAGAATCATCGAATTTGGACATCGTATGAGGATTTTATGGCCATTTTACTAAGGTTGCCTAGATTTTAGGTTAATGACGAAATTGCCCCTGACGGCGTATTAAAAACCAGCACTATTTGCAAATCTTAAAACGTACATATCTCCTTCAATATAAGGTCAAATTGAGTGATTCAAAAGCCTAAATTCATTAGAATCTCACAAGGAATCCATTGGGAGCAGTGAAACACGTGAACAGTATACATATAATGAGCAGGTCGAGGTTTCTTCTGATTTTGGAACGGAAATTTAAGAGAGAATTGGTGGGATTTCATCAGGTAAGAGTTCTTAGACTCGGATTATGTTGTTATGATGTAAAAACATAGATTAAACACTTAAAATCCAAGGAATTAAGGGGTAAAAATGGAGGTTAGGGCTTGAAATCCAAGAAGGTGTAAAGTTAGAATTTGAGGGGTCAAACGGACTCCAATTTTGATGGACTTTATATGTACGGACTCATGACGATACGAGGAATCCGCTAGTATAATTTTCATAATTTTTTGAGAAGTGGTCCAGGGGCTCGGGTTTTACCAACTTCGTGAATTGTTATACTTTTCGTGTAATTTTGATTGGGTTATGTTTCTTTGACCCATATTTATGTATTGGTTGTGGTTTTGACTAGATTCTACGCACAAGGAGGTAAATTCAAAAGGAAAAGGCATTGCGGATGAGTTAACGTCCGGTTAGAGGTGAGTAGTTGGTTTATATGATGGCCTGAGAGTTTGAAACCCCGACTTATCAAAATGTGACACTATTTAGGGCGTGACTCGCATCCCATGGCAGGTGCGAGATTGGTTATTGTAATGACCTGGCCTATCATCATGTGAGATATCACCTCGTTATCCCCGTAAAATGCTTGCTAATGTTTCAATGTGCATGTTTGGCGAGTTTGAGTCAATTCGGGTTGAGTTTAGTTGGAAGTGAGACAAATAGTCTCTTAGAAGAAGGAATAGTTGAGAAAAGTCAGTTGTATGTTGACCTATGAGTTAGAGAGCTCGGAATCGAATTCTGATAATTCGGTCAGCTCCAGGAGGTCATTTATGAGCTAGGAAAGCAATCGGAAGTAAATTTGGAGGTCCGGGGTAGATTTAGGCTTGAATTGGCTAAAGTTGAGTTTTGTCGATATCCGATCGATAGGTGAGATTTTTGATTCGGGAGTCGAAATGGAATTCCGTTAGTTGCAGTAGCCCGTTAGGTGATTTTGGATGTGCTAGCAAAATTTCAGGTCATTCGGAGGTCGTTTGGTCAGGTTTTTGGTCAAATGTCGATTTCAGAAGTTTGAATGAAAACTTAGGCTTGAAATTTCTTGGATTCGATGTTTTCCGTGTTTGAGGGCGTGTTTTTATTATTGGAACAAGTTTGTATCATGTTATGGAGTATATTGGTGGTTTTCGTTGGTGTCCCGGGGGCCTCGGGATGAATTCGGGGGTCCAAACGGCCCATTTTTGGCCTAAGGCAGCAGCTGATTTGCTGCAATTTCTGCAGAGGAATTTTCTTCTTCGTGTTCGCGTAGGGGGTTCACGCGTTCGCGAAGTGTACCGGAGTTTGTTCATCACGTTCGTGATAGGGGGAACACGAACGCATAGTATCAGGACCGGAGGCATCGGGTTCGCGGGAGGAGGCATCCCGATCGCGTAGGTCTGGGAGGTTGTTCATTGTGAACGCGGATGGAAGCCACGCGTTCGCATATAGTAAATCTGAAAGCCGCTATTTTGGTTCATCGCGAACCCTGGGGAAGTGTCGCGTTCGCGAAGGGTTAAGTGACTAGGCAGGTTCTTTAATTACAGAACATTTCACTTACGGGTTTCATTCATCAACCCTCCATTTTTGAAGCCTAGAAAGAGAAAGTAACGGGAAATAGCTGAGAGATCATCGGGATATTGTAGGAGGTAAGTTTCGTGGTTTAATTTCGTGCTTTTATCATGAAATCATTGATTATTTCTATGAAAATGGAGGATTTAAGGTGGGTTTTAGCTCTAGGCCTAGAATTATAGAAAAACACCGATTTGAGTGGACAAATGGAGTCCGAATTTGGTAAATTTTATATGCCTAGACTCGTATTGAGACGAGGGTTCCGAATATGTAACTTTTATAATTTTTCGAAAAGTGCACCAAAAGTCAGGTTTTGACAACTTGGGGGTTTTGATGAAATTTGGGGTTATTTCATATGGGTTGCGTGAATTGGGCATATATTGATGCATTATCATTGATTTTGAGTAGACTTGGCATCCAAGGAGATTTATTTGCGAGGAAAGCGCAAGGCGGACGTAGGTTTTTACCGGTTCTAGGTGAGTGGTAGTAGTAAATAATGTACTAAGGGTTTGAAACCCCGTACTAGCACTTCACAGTGCTATGTTGAGATGAGACACGCGTTCTATGATGGGCGTGGTGACGTTGTGATTGGGGACTTGGACTTGATCCATCCCGGCTTATAGTAGACTATGTGTTATGACTGTTAATGAGATTACAACTACGTAATTGGGCTGGTAGCCATGTTTAGGGCCTTGTGCCGATCTGTAGAGCATTAGGGAACCTGTAGAGCTAGGCGACCCTTATATCATGTTGAAACTTACACTCAGCCGTAAAACTAGCTGAATAACATATTAAAAGCCAGTACTAGGTGAGTACTGTGAGAGACCGATTACTTAGGGTGGAAATTCCCTAATTTAGCTGAGTGGGCCTGAAGGGCCAATCCTATACTAATTGGGACGGGCCTGAGAGGCCAAGTATATAGTGACTGGGATAGGGTCGAGGACCCACTATGAGATATTGTATATATATCTATGATGGATAGGGCTGCACGCCGTAGCACTATATGTATTGGATCGGACTGCACGCCGCAGTGATATATATGTGGATCGGACTGCACGCCGCAGTAATATACAAGTGGGACGGACTGCACGCCGCAGTATTATTGCGCTTGGGTTGTAGGAGCCCCTTCGGAGTCTGAGTCCGCACACATTCTCAGTGAGCGCTGGAGTATATTATGGGATCGGGCTGCACGCCGCAGCAGTATATATATATATATATATATATATATATATATTGGATCGGACCGCACGCTGCAGTAATATATGTGTGAATCGGGCTGCACGCCACAGTATCATAGCGCTTGGGCCGAGGGACCCCAGTGAGCGCCGTCGATGAGCGCCGCCGAAGTCTGTATACACCCCCAGTGAGCGCCGTCGATGTTAAATGGAGCGGGCTGCATGCCGCAGCATTATACTTATTCATATCCTTATACATACTTAAATACTTATACATTGTAGACATATGTATTTATCTCCATATATTGAGATGGTTGTACACCGAAGTGGTACGAGTGAGAGTTTGGTCAGTGTTGGACCTTGTTGAGGTAGATGTGGACTAGAGATCAGAGTACTCGTTGTAGTGATGACTTACCTGTGGGGGTTTGCCTTAGAACTGTTTAGTGATGGTACAGGAGTTCTTACTTTTAGTTATTTCTTATTATTATTACTCACTGAGTTGAAATATACTCACCCCACTCCCCTGCACTTTTTGTGCAGATTCACAGGTGCCCGAGAGCAGTTGAGTTGTGGTAGCTGCTTACTCATATCTAATTTTGCGGAGACTACGAGGTAGTTGATGGCGTCCGTAGAACCTGTTTTCTCTTTCTTTATCATTCTGTTGTTTCCATCTTGTAAAGACTTGTTTGTACTAGGATATTTATTCTGTAGAGGCTCAGTCTCGTGACACCACGATTCGGTTGGGACCGTATTTTGTATGTTGCTACTATTGCGTTTATCATTTCGACATGAACACTTGCTGTATAAGTTATTTTGACTAATTTGAATTAATAACTGGCTGGTTTAAGGGATAATATGGTCGGTCTTGCCTAGCATTGTGTTGGGCGCCATCACGATCGGGGTTTGGGTCGTGACAAGTTGGTATCAGATCCTAGGTTAACAGGTCTCGCGAGTCATGAGCCGGTTGGTAGAGTCTCGTGGATCGGTACGGGGACGCTTGTACTTATCCTCGGGAGGCTGCAAACCTTTAGGAAAGTTTCAAATTCTTGGAATTCTTATCGTGCGTACTTGATTCAGCTTGAGGTATGATTCTTGAAATTCCTTCTACACGTTGATGTGCGCACTCGAGTGCTTAGTGATAAATTTGCCTTGATGGCTTATGATTCCCCAATCGAGGGACGAGATATAATCTCTATGAGTTCATGTTGGGCATGTCTGGAGGACTTGAGGCCAAATCCTTGTCTATGGCTTGAGCACCAAGGTGCTAATTTCGCGAGCCGGTATTATGAAGTTCATACGATCGGTATTGATCTTAATTGTGAAAATGGCAGTTTGATAATGGGTGAGTTGCAAGGTATTCAATCCTTATTGTGATCTGTTATGTAGCCCTAGTTATGGGTGTGAGAAATATGTTCATTGCCTCTTAACGGAAATGTAAAGTGCACTACGTGTGGTAGTATGAGTTCAAACTCAAGAAAACTGAATTGGCTGTGCTAGGTGTACCATGGTGAAAGGTATATGTGTTATGATTGGAGCAGGTGCAGCGCAAGTTCATGTACTAATGTTGATGATATAATTGTGTAGCATTGAGATTTATGTTGTTGATATACATTGTGACGTCTTGTCGAGTTGCGGATGTATTATTAGGATGATTTTGGTGATTCGCTGGCAGGTGGATAGGCCAAATTGCAGAGGCAACTCTGTCGAAATTTTTGGAAAATTTGGGGCTTAGAAAATAATTTTGTAACCTGGAGAATAGGCTTGAATGGTGTGTGTATAAATGCGAGAGTTGCAAAAGAGTTAAGATGTGTGATGATTCGAATCTCTACCGAAGCTTGTAAATGACTTGAGTTTAATCTAACTAGAACATTGTGGCATCATTTGAGTAAGAATGCTATGAGTGGCTGAAAGTGCTTGGGTGTATGGCTCCGAGCCTAATTGGGGAGGTTGTTATTGATTAACTAATTGCACTATTGTGTGCTATGTTGATCCTGTCTCTAGGTATGTTGGGAAATTTTGATAAAGGTTATAGTGCTTCGTAGATCTGAAGAAATACTAGGGTGTTTTAAACGGTTGTTGGTAAAGAATGTTCAGCATAGAAAAGAAAGATAGCTAATTGTATCTGTATGTAATCATGTTCTGCGACGTTAGATTTCTAACAAGGAACGAGTGGTTCTGTTCAATAAGACAGTTGAATTATAACGGAATAATGATGAATGACGCCCAAGAATAGTCTTGCGGTGCTTAGGATTGTGCTGGTAACGGCCAGGTGTCTTAAGGTAGTGTGTGTGGTTAGAGACTGTGGTCTCATTAGAAGGGATCAATACTTGTGTTATGTTATGTGAATGATGATATTCTATGTATCTATATTGTAGAGTAACGATAACGAATTCAAAATTGCAGAGGTTCTTCAATGTAAAGTGTTGTAGATTGTGGTACTTCTGGGAAACATCTGAGGGAGTATTCAGCGGCCTGTGAGCTTTAGACCGCGTGGTCTTGTGTATGAGTCTCGTATGGTAACCTGAGTTGAGGTATTGTGATCCTCCAATGAAGGAGAACATTAAATTGAAGATGATAATAAACTGGAACGGTATGAAAAGCTCATGAGTAACTCCTGGTGTGTGTTCAAAGTAATGAGTTTTGCAGTTATGGTGCAACAAAGCTCTTGATGTGCTGGCAGTCGCATAGCTCGATGTGGGTAAAAGGACTCAGTCCTGGCAGTTAAGCTTATGCAAGGAATGGGAAGAAACAGTTGTGATGTGTTTTATCATGGTTTGAAAATGAGTATATTCCTGTCGGTATGCGAAGAGTGGAATGTGTAATGATTTTTCTTCTATATGGGATCATGAAGGTCCTTGACTAGTTGAGTGCGTCGATATTTGCGGCGTAGGAGAGGAATAGAAATTTTCCATGTATCTTGGTATAGTATGGTATATGCGATATGTTATGAAAAGATGATAACGGCATGTTCAAGGTTTTGAGATCAGTTCATATTATATGGGGAGTCATTAGAATTCCCAAGCAGTGTGGACAGCTGCAAATAATCTGAGAATCAATCTTCCTAGTGGTTGAGGAAAATGGTACTGCTATTCTAGTAATTCGGCAGAGTATATGGTCAAAAGGGCCAGGTAATATAAACTGATAATATTTAGTGGTGTGGTGGTATCCTCTTGTTGGATTGACAATGATGATTGAGTTGTAAAGGGCATAAGGAGATTTATGAATGGCTTACGTGGTATGAATGAATGCTTGATGTGTGTTATGTATTCGTACGGTGGAGTGTGGAATCAGTCATAATGATTCATGTGTTATATATGTGTTGGAAACTAGAAGTTCTCTTAATCCGCCTATGCAGTGGTGGTATGTCGTGTGTATCGACACCGTTTAGCGGTTATTGGAAATTGGAAGCCCTAGTGGCTCTCTCGTTACTTGATATGACGAATTTGAATAATGATATATGATTGCAGACTGGTTGTCATAAGTCAGGTTGTCTAGACTAATGTGATATGGACTATATCAGAGAAATGTCACAACTGCGTGGCAGAGCGCATCAGATCATGCTCCAGCAGGGTAGATGTACCCTAGGGCCAGCGGACGGCTGGTAGGTATTGCTTTGTTAATTGGGCCTTCGTGGCGGATGTTAGTGTAGAGGTATCTACCATTGATTCAGCTCCAGTATTGAGGAACTTTGTCTGATGCATTTCATGTGGCCGAGCTTGAGGCTATGTATATGTTTGTTGCAATGAGCGACTTGACTCGATGTGCATTCCCTTTGCTAGATGTATTCGTGGATCGGGTGGCACGCCGCTACAGGTATAGCATTTGGATCGGGTGGCACGCCGCCACATGTATGGTATCAGGATCGGGTGGCACGCCGCCACAGGTATGGTATCTGTATCGGGTGGCACGCCGCCACGGGTATGTTATTGGAATGGGTTGCGCGCCGCAACAGTGTGATGTGGAAAATATAGCTTCCTATAAGTTACTTTGTATACAATACTTCCTAGTTTCTGAGGAATAGTCTGTATTGGGTATCGCTCGGGGAATAGCACATCAGTTGTGTCCTTTCAGGATTTGATAGCGTGTATCAATTGTATCACCGTAGGTGTGATTGATTTCTTGAGTTCAGACCTAGATATGTGTGTGGCTGACCGTTTTGAGCATGGTGACTTGAGGTGCTCCATGAGTAATAGTGTTTGGATAGAATCATGAGTTGTGGCAAGGCCACGTGATGTTATGACCTTTCGATGAGGATTCAGGTACTCTAATTCTATGATGTGAGACGAGATCTCAGTTATGTGTTGTGATGGTATTGAGGAATTTGAATTATAGCTCTTTGTGTGAGTCAGTTGTCATGATTCGAGTGTGTTCAGACGTTTCATATTGGAGCTTGTGTTGTGCTTGTCGCGGCTTAGGCCGGTGTTGAGGCGTCATATCACCAGTGTGGTATGTTATAACCTAAATGATCATTTGAGTCATTAATGAGTGCGAGCATGTATGATTTCAGTTGGTTAGAAGGGTAATATCGAGATTTGGCTTCGAACTCTGTTGTAGTATCAATTAAAAGGGAAATGGATTCATGAATGGTTGACCTGAGAGATGGGTTCGATATATCGCGTGTGCGGTTGCCGTGGGCAGGATATGAAGGTGTTGGAATAAGACTATATCTAATGAGAAAGGTTCTTTCTGCTAGTATTTGGTTATTGTGGCCAGTTGTTGTGATTAGAGACTATCGTCTCGAGTGATTGAGTTGTTTGATACATCATGTGATCTCACCCGGAGTGGCGAGTTTGGCTATTACAGTTGGATCGTGTGTACTCTGAGTATAGAGGTGGGATTCAGATTTGTTATATGATTTCGGAAAGTGCAATGTGGTTTATGGTTCAGATAGACTGTGGAAATTCAGCTATACTATGTTATCGGACTTATGAAAGATACGATGAAGTGGTATCACCCCGAGTATATGCTTGGTGAGGTCATTCAGCTATTGTGTTGAATCTAGTACAACTCTGGGTCCGCTCGAGGACGAGCGTTTGCTTAAGTTGGGGAGAATGTAATGACCCGGCCCGTCATCATGTGAGATATCACCTCGTTATCCCCGTTAAATGCTTGCTAATGTTTCAATGTGCATGTTTGGCGAGTTTGAGTCAATTCGGGTTAAGTTTAGTTGGAAGTGAGACAAATAGTCTCTTAGAAGAAGGAATAGTTGAGAAAAGACAGTTGTATGTTGACCCATGAGTTAGAGAGCTCGAAATCGAATTCTGATGATTCGGTCAGCTCCGGGAGGTCATTTATGAGCTAGTAAAGCGATCGGAAGTGAATTTGGAGGTCCAGAGTAGATGTAGGCTTGAATTGGCTAAAGTTTAGTTTTGGCGATATCCGATCGATAGGTGAGATTTTTGATCCGGGAGTCAAAATGGTATGCCGTCAGTTGCAATAGCTCCGTTAGGTGATTTTGGATGTGCCTGCAAAATTTCAGGTCATTCGGAGGTCATTTGGTCGGGTTTTTGGTCAAATGTCTATTTTGGAAGTTTGAATGAAAACTTAGGCTTGAATTTGCTTGGATTCGATGTTTTCTTTGAGGGCGTGTTTTTATGATTGGATCAAGTTTGTATCATGTTATGGAGTATGTAGGTGGTTGTCACACCTCCTTTTTGCGCGCTTACCCCGAGGGATAAACGTACAAGGGAGTTTTTCCAATTTAAGGGACAATATTCGAAATGAGATTATTTGTTTATTTCAGAGTCGCCACTTGGAATAAATTATGGTGTCCCAAGTCACCAATTTATTTAAATCCCAAATCGAGGAAATTTTCGACTTTCCAAATGAAGTCTACGAACCAGAAATTCTAAGTAAGGAATTCTGTTGACCCGAGGGAAGGTGTTAGGCATTCCCGGATCCCGTGGTTCTAGCACGGTCGCTTAAATTATTGTAATGGCTAAATATCTGATTTTTAAAAAATGTTCAATACTATAATGCAATTTTAAATCATTTACCGCATTTGATTATTTTTATTTAAGAAAAGAAAAAAAAACATTGTTATTGAGGGGCCCCGCAATTTTATTTCTTCTATTTAGCTAGGCTCGTAACATTTTTATTTAAAAAAAGGATAATCCTAAAGTGACTACATTTTTTCTATTTAGTTTGTCTCTAAAAGAAAAGAAAAGTCCTAAACAATTACATGCTTAAAAGGCTACTCTATATTAGTAGAAAAGGTGTTCCCTTGAATGACAAATTTATTCTTCAAATTATAAAGCTAACTACAATTTGACAAAAACTAATAAAATAGAAAAATAACAACAAATATTAATCAACAACTTGCTTTTCTATTTCATTTCAAAACTTCAACTTCCAATTCGAGCTTACATCAACACATGGTTTTTAGAATGTGTACCTGGTTTTGAAAGGAATGGGAAAATGGCAAATCAACGGGGCGGTGAAAATACAGCAACAACAACAGTAACAACCAGCAGTAGCTTCAACACCTCAATCCCGAAAATCCCAGCAATACGGAGAAAAACAAAAAAAAACCAGTAAAAAATAGAAAAGAAAACTATATTCCAGATTTTCTCTTTGTTTTGGTTTTCTAGCTTTGAACTCTTTTCACTTCTCAAAAGAAACTCTCAAAGATTGCATTTTTTCCGTGTATACTTCTGTATCCAGAGTGTATATCGAGTGTATACTACAGCAGGGAATTTTTTTATTTTTTCTTCTCTTCCGATTTTTCCTCTCTTTTTTCTCTCTCTTTTTCATAAATCTTCTCTTCTATTTATAGGCAAGAATTTCGAAAATTTTCAGATCTTTTTATTAAAAAGAATATATTTTTTAATTTAAAGAAAACCCACTAATCCATGTTTTCCTCTCCATGTTTTCTTCCTTGATTTCCTTGCCCCCACTACTTTATGTTATGTGATTATGATTATTTTTGGCTAAAAAATCTGAAATTTTCCTTTTGGGCCAAGGGGTTTTGGGTTGGGTAAGGGTGCTTAGGATTGGGCTTGTAACTTAATTTGCAAGATGGCCCAATCCAATTTTTTCTATTTTGTTCTTCTTCATTATTTAACTTCCTAATTAATAAAGCCCAAAATACTAAGATTAATTTATAAAAACTAAAAATTATCTTGAAATACTAATTAACTCATAATAATAATTATCACACAAAATTAAACATTAAAAATAAAATTGCACGATTTGGACATTAAATGCTTAAAAAATGCAAATTACATATTTTTTATGACTTTTCATTTCCTGTAAAATAAACTTAATTGTAAACTTGAATTTTATATACATATGCAACATATTTTTTTGTATATTTTATTTATTTAAACAAGCAAATATGCACGGATAAAAATGCAAATAATACAAGAAAAATAACACAAAATTCACAACAATTACAAGAAAACTAAAATTATTTTATTTTGAATCTTTGGGAGTATTTCTCTTATAGGCCAAAAATCACGTGCTCACAGCTGCCCCTCTTTACTCGGAAACACGAAGAGTTTTCGTGCAAAGATAAGTGAGCGAATACGAGCGATTTTTGCCCGCTTGAGCACTCCGTGTGAAGCATTTTATTTTTGAAAATATTGACCGAGCCTTTGCTTCGGGAGGCCTCGTACATATCCTGGGCTAAACAGGAATCGGGTCAATGTAGTTCGGGAAGTTTTGGTAGTTGGGACTACCGAGGGATTGTGATATCGCTGTCACTGCTGTTGCATGCTGTTACCACTGCTTTACTGAACTACTTATTACACCGTGCTAAAAGGAAAACAAGAAGCTAAGCTAGTCTATGGATCATAATATCTCATCTGTCTTCATGTCGCCTTGTGTTCTTGTCATCTTGTGACTCATTCAGTGCTTCCTTCCGATTATGAACTTTGGTTCATGCTGGGGATTCTCATTAGACTCCGTCACTTTCCATTTGTTCACTATCCTTATCAAATCTTAGAAATTGAGACGCCGTTCTGCTTTTCCGGCAGTCTTCTGACTTTATCGACAAACTCTCATCATAAATCGCCACTCCATTCTTCAGGCGGGCACCTGACTTCAACAACAAACTTCGAAAATAAATCGCTACTCCATTCTTCAGGCGGGCTCCCTGACTTCAATTAAACCTTCAAAATTAAATCGCCACTCCATTCTTCAGGCGGGCTCCCTGACTTCAATTACAACTTCAAAATAAATCGCCATTCCATTCTTCAGGCGGGCTCCCTGACTTCAACTATAACTTCAAAATAAATCGCCACTCCGTTCTTCAGGCAGGCTCCCTGACTTCAATTACAACTTCAAAATTAAATCGCCACTCAATTCTTCAGGCGGGCTCCCTGACTTTAACTATAACTTCAAAATAAATCGCCACTCCATTCTTCAGGCGGGCTCCCTGACTTCAACTATAACTTCAAAATAAATCGCCACTCCATTCTTCAGGCGGGCTCCCTGACTTCAACTATAACTTCAAAATAAATCGTCACTCTATTCTTCAGGCGGGCTCCCTGACTTTAATTATAACTTCAAAATAAATCGCCACTCCATTCTTCAGGCGAGCATCCTGACTTCAACTGCAACTTCCAAAATATTGCCACTCCATTCTTCAGGCGGGCACCCTGACTTCAACTACAACTTCCGAACTAGATCGCCTTCCTTTGCTTCTTGTACCATTTTATTCTTGCTGCATCGACTCTTGAACCATTACCTTGTTTCGGAACTGCTTTCCTCCTGGGTCGTGTTGCTTTCCCTCTTGACTGCTGGGGATATCTTTAGAATTGTTTACTTGCCTGCTCAGGATAATGATGCTGGGAAAGTTTTTCTTCATTCCCTCATTTCCTTTGACTCATGCGCTTGAATTTGCGCTGGGATCTCTTGTTGTAACTCTCTGCTTTATGGTGGATTACTGGTTTCAAGACCTGCAATGTAAAGACTGAAGACATGCCTTTTGTTATACAGGTAGGCGCCTGCTTTTAGTAGCAACTTTTGAATTAAAAATGCATTCTGGCAATAATTTATGAAATATGCAAAGGACAATGTAAAATAAATCAAACGTAAAATATCCTATTCGAGGGCGAATAGTCCCATCGTATTCTATTTGAGGGCGAATACTCCCATTGTATTCCATTCGAGGGCGAATACTCCCATTGTATCCTATTCGAGGGCGAATACTCCCATTGTATCCTATTCGAGGGAGAATACTCCCATTGTATCCTATTCGAGGGCGAATACTCCCATTGTATCCTATTCGAGGGCGAATACTCCCATTGTATCCTATTCGAGGGCGAATACTCCCATTGTATCCTATTCGAGGGCGAATACTCCCATTGTATCCTATTCGAGGGCGAATACTCCCATTGTATCCTATTCGAGGGCGAATACTCCCATTGCATCCTATTCGAGGGCGAATACTCCCATTGTATCTTATTCGAGGGCGAATACTCCCATTGTATCCTATTCGAGGGCGAATACTCCCATTGTATCCTATTCGAGGGCGAATACTCCCATTGTATCCTATTCGAGGGCGAATACTCCCATTGTATCCTATTCGAGGGCGAATACTCCCATTGTATCCTATTCGAGGGCGAATACTCCCATTGTATCCTATTCGAGGGCGAATACTCCCATGATATCAATGTATGAAAGTGAGCAAACATGAGACGTCCTGTTCGAAGGTGGACAAACCTGAAGCATCCTATTTGAAGGTGGACAAACCTGACACGTCATCTTGAATTGCCTTCCTCGTTTCTCCGAGAAAATTTTCAACAACGGCAGAAAATTTTCTGCCCCAATATTGGTGTTCTTCCTTGTGGCATGACTTTCTGCTATCAATAGCACTTTCTTTCCCTGTTTCAAATCAAATAAAATTTGTTAGTTCAAAACATTGTGAGCGGTTGTGCCGCTCATGTGGTGGTTTTTTCCTTTTCTCCTTTCCATCGCTCGGGGTTCCCAAAATTTGTTGGGGAATGATTTCATTTGCTGGAGATGATATTCTTGCTGGGGATGGTTTTTTCCATTTATCTCTTCCCCATTCTGTGTTTCTCAACTTGCTGGGGGCTATTTTGTTGTAGATGAGATTTCCTTTCCTCCTTTACCACTCTGTGTCGTCCGACCACCTCGGAACTTGCTGAAGATAACACTGCTGGTGGATTTTCATTTCCTCAAAATTGGTGTTTCAATCTTCTGAAGGCATTTGGAGATGACATTGGTTTAAATATTGCTTCCCTTAAGGCCTTCTTTCTTCCCTTTTCCCCAAGTGGGACTCGACTTCCAGAAAATTTTCAAAATGAAAAGAAAATTTTCTGCCCTAGTTTAATAATCTTCTTTGCACCATACTTCTCTGCCGTCAATGGCATTTCCTTGCCTTGCATAATAGTTGGAATGTTGGTGGCAAGTTTTGAAGTCATTTCTCACTATGTTTTGACTAGACAGGCTTTGACGGGGGAATTTTGACAAAAAGAGAAAGATAAAAAGAAACAACAAATAGGAGACAAGGGAGAACTGACTCTCTAACAAGAAACAACTATAAAAACTTATCAAACGCGGATACCAACTCTACTGGTCATGACATGCACATATGGCCTATCCTCCGTCGTTAATTGCCTTTCACGATTTCTGTCTCGTGATTTCCATCTGATTATCACCTTTGTTCGACTTGTAATGCCCGAAGGGTTTTCACTTTCAAGCCTCTCTCATTTTGATTTTCTCTCGGCTTTCGTCGCCTTATGGTGCCTGTGAAGGTTTTCACCGGTAAGACTCTCTCATTTGTATTACTCTTCAGTTGGGGATTGAGGGTGTTACTGCGACTCTCTCATATTTCTTCTACTGGAAATCAGAGTCTTTTCTGTCGAGAATCAGAGTGTTATGTTCTGATAGGACTCTCTCACTCGCCTGACGTGGCATCTTTTGAAGACTGATCAAAAGGTCTTTCTTTGGACCGTAATGTGGGATTTGGATAGGGCTAGAAAGAAAGGGTATTGAAGGCTCAAAACAAAATCAAATTTGGGTTCAAAATTTACAACCTTCGGACCTAAATTTATTTATAATCAACACAATTTTTCTTTGCCCAAGTTTCTTACTTGGGGATTTTTTGTTTTTATTTACACTATGACCGAGCTGTGAAGCGCCTACGTATCCTCTTTAAGGAATCAGGTCAAACGTAGTTCCCAATTCCCTCTTTTCAAGTTTCTCTTTTTCATTCTTTATCTCTTTTTGTTGTTTTCTTTTCTTTTCTTTTTTCTTTATCCCTTTCTTCTCTCGTCTTTCAAACTTGTGTTTCTAGTCTTTGCAACTAATTCAGAAGGAGGGGTATAAAAGAATTTAAATTAAGGCTCAAAGGGTTGACGATGGATAAAGTGTTTGGATAGCAGAACAAAATGCTTTCGTCATTCCAATCTTCAAAACATGCCAAGTTCAAACAACATATTCACGACATCTTCTGTTTATGCCATGATTGATAACCGTATCGTCCATTCGCCTTTCATCTATCATTTTAAAGTATTGCTGGATGACACTTTCATTTCAGTATCACGAGCGAACCCCATGTTAGCATGGCCAATTTTCCCTTTAAGGGTTTCTTCATGTTTTACCTGCCCCAGTCTCACATGATTCGGGCTCCAAATAATCTCAAATCGCTTTTATTTCTTTTAAAATGACCCGATTATCTTCCAATTGCTTCATGATTAACCCTTAATATTAGGCCAAAATTATGTGCGATGTCATGTCATTAGAGCCGGCGTTCGAACAAATGACAAATCTAAATATAGAAGAACTAAACAAAAAGACGAACTGGGTAATAAAAGACCAAAAGTTTCACTAAATGGAGAATTGGTTCAACTACAAACAAGCAAACCAAAAACACAAACATGAAACGAGACTTGATAAGACTAGGCAAACTGAAATGACCAAAATGGAAATATAAGAGGGTTTCACTACAAGACAAAATCTAGGTCACAACCCTGGAAAAAACTCGGACAAATGAAATGACAACAAAAACAAACCACTGAAAACTTCTCCTGATTACCAAGCATGACTTCTCATATACCAACTTCTTCCGATTGGTTTTGCTTTGGAATACGGATCGAGCTTCTTAATTCTCCCTTCCCTTGTGTATCAATTTGATCATATGGGTCTAAGGGTGAGCTGGCAATGGATTCTGATTAATGTTGGGCGCCTCTGGTGTCTGAACCTCGATCTTATTGGTGTCAATAAGATTTTGCACTGCATGTTTCAGTTTCCAACATTTCTCGGTATCATGTCCGGGAGCTCCTGAACAATACTCACAGCTTTCTGAGCGATCCACATTTGGGGGTAGGGGATTTGGCACTCTTGTCTCAACAGGACTCAACAAACCTATCTGCTTCAATTTGTGGAACAGAGCAGTATAAGTTTCTCCCAACTCGGTGAATGTTCTTTGTGTCTTTTCCTTTCTGAAGGCATGATTCCCTCGGAAACCTGGTCGTGGAGGGTTATTGTAAGCCCTTGGTGATGGATATGTGTTTCGGGGAGGGTGATTAGGGTGATTTGGGTAGTAGGGTCTGGCTTGGTAATGAGGTGAAGGACCTTTCGATCTGGACCAAGTACCTTCCTCTACCGTTGCAACTTCTTCTCTTCTCTTCTTCCCGAATGCAACCCCTGTGCCATTCTGAATAGCTTGAGTCGTTGCTTTTAACGCGGAATAGCTCAAGATCTTATTGGACTTAAGTCCCTCTTCTATCATTCCGCCCATTTTGACCACCTCATTGAAAGATTTACCAACCGATGTCACCAGGTGACTAAAGTAAGTTGGCTCCAGTGTCTGCAAGAAGTAATCTACCATCTCGTTCTCTCTCATCGGGGGATCTACCCTTGCTGCATGTTCCCTCCAGTGGAACCCAAATTCTCTAAAGCTTTCGGCGGGTTTCTTCTCTAACTTTAGCAATGATAAGCGATCAGGGATTATTTCAAGATTATATTGAAACTGGCCGATGAATGCTTGGGCCAGGTCATCCCATGTAAACCATCTGTTGGGATCATGCCCGGTGTACCACTCTAGTGCGGACCCTCCCAAGCTCTGACCGAAGTAAGCTATCAGAAGTTCTTCTCGCCCTCCGGCTCCTCGCATTTTGCTGCAGAAACCTCGGAGATGGGCTACTGGGTCACCATGCCCCTCGTATAGATAAAACTTGGGAATTTTGAACCCAGCAGGCAACTGGACATCTGGAAATGGGCACAGATCTTTGTAAGCAACACCGACTTGGTTGCCTAAACCATGCATATTCCTGAAGGATTGCTCCAGGCTTTTAACTTTCCGAATAACTTCCTCCTGCTCGAAACTTTTGAAGTGCTTTTTCGGTTCTGCCGGGTTATCCCAGTGAGGGGTGTGTGAATGCGGTTCGGGAGCCTTAAAGGTAGGCTCGGGAGAATAACAATGATTGTCATGTATTTGAAAAAGTGGTTCACTGGAAGACTTTTGTAAAGTAGCGGGTGGAGGTGCCACAAAAATAGGGGTAACCGGAGGAGGAGTATTTTGTCTAGCTGGTGGAACCTGGGATGTATAAGGTCTTTCCCCTTGATAATATGGATAGATCGGGGCACTTGTCGAGGGATCAATGGGCGGATGCTCTGGTGTTGGTGTAAGAGTAGGAAGGTTTGGTGATGATTGTCCCCTAGCCCAGGCTAGGTGCATCTCTGTTATTTGCTGTCTCAACCGGTCCACCTCCTCTTTCATAATCTGTATCTCTGTTTTCTCTCCGTCGAGACTTTTGTCGGAACTAGACATGCTTGCTAGAATTGGACCTTTTGATCTAGTATGGTAATGGTGATTGGCCAGAATATTCTGTCAAGCCAACCGCTACACTTTCTAAAAATGCAACAAACTTGTAAGCTCACAGAGTTTAACAAATATGTTATCGCACGTTGGATGCAATGCACCTAGTCAGTTAACCATATATGTATTCACCGCATGTGTCATTCCAGCTTTTACTTTTCAATTATCCTTGAAAACCTCTCTCGTTATTAACCTCCCTTTTTTTCATTTTTTTTTTCTTTTTTTTTTCAAATTGGAATAAAAAACCTTGTTTTTACAAACACGGCCTTTCAGCGCCTCACGGACGAAGATTATAAGGTTGTGAGGGTCAATTGACAAAAACAAATCTACAAACTGACCCAAAAGTGGCCGTTTATGCAAAGTCGGTCTTCCGGCGTCCCTTTCGGGTACAATCGGCTATTTTTGAAAACGGCATCACTCAACTTATTTACAACGAAAAATTAATTTCGATATTTTTGGATATTTTTTTTTATGCAAAAGGGGAGGTTGAACCTGATAAAGGTTGCCTACGTATCTCACATCTAGTGAGAATCAAACCAGCGTAGTTCGGTTATAAAGAACCAAATCATTTTAAGAAAAGAAAACAAAGTATTTTTAACAGCATTTTTTTTACTAACTTATTTTTCATAAAATTAACAAAATTTATTGGGAATTTGTTTTTCATTTTTCAAAAATTATTTTCAAAGAAACTAAACTATCTTTCGTAAAATTAAGAAAATTTATTTGGAAATTTTTTTCTTTTGCACTTTTCAAAAAATTGTTTTCAAAGAAACTAACTATTTAAAATTAACAAAATTTATTCGGAGATTTTTTTTTTAATTTTTTTTTCATTTTGTTTTTCAAAAATTATTTTCTAAGAAAAACATACCATTTTCCATAAAATTATTTTGATTTTTCACCTTGACATCTTCCACTTCTTACCCTTCTCTTTTTAATAACAAACCGGTCGGCATGTAAGATCGAAACAAATAAATGCACAGACAAAGATGCAACAAGTTGGTCTTTTATTTCAGGTACACCTGTCCTAGACAGGCCCAACCCCTGTGTTGAGCCTCCTAAGTCAAATATGCACATGATGCAAATATACGTTCCTATCGGGGATCCGGCATAAGGTTTTGTTATTCTAAGTCATCATCCTGTTGGAAAAAGTGTCTAGGCTGGCTTTAAATCGAGCGGACAACTCGAGTCGAGGAGTGTCAGTGCACCGGTAGCATGGCTTTCCGGCTTAATTGACAATACTCCCCGCCTAAACATGTGTGACTAGAAAAAATCTTCACCGGGTGCCAAGCACCACAACTATCTTGAGAAAACGGGCTATGTCCAGCAAATGCCCGATATTATATTTCAACGAGACTCGGAAGAGAAAAATGGGTATCGGCACAATTTATATACAGTTCACAAAATATCAAAGCGGTAAAGCAACATTTAGCATATAAAATATAAACATGTAATAAAATCGGATAATAAATAAGCCAAATACAACAATTATTCAAAGCTCGAATTCTTAAAACCCTGAACCAGTGGTTCTGGGTTTGTGTCCCCAGCAGAGTCGCCAGAGCTGTCACACCTCCTTTTTTGCTTACCCCGAGGGATAAACGTACAAGGGAGTTTTTCCAATTTAAGTGACAATATTCGAAATGAGATTATTTATTTATTTCAGAGTCGCCACTTGGAATAAATTATGGTGTCCCAAGTCACCAATTTATTTAAATCCCAAATCGAGGAAATTTTCGACTTTCCAAATGAAGTCTGCGAACCAGAAATTCTAAGTAAGGAATTCTGTTGACCCGAGGGAAGGTGTTAGGCACCCCCGGATCCCGTGGTTCTAGCACGGTCGCTTAAATTATTGTAATGGCTAAATATCTGATTTTTAAAAAAATGTTCAATACTATAATGCAATTTTAAACGTTTACCGCGTTTGGTTATTTTTAAGAAAGAAAAAAAATGAACATTGTTATTGAGGGGCCCCGCAATTTTATTTCTTCTATTTAGCTAGGCTCGTAACATTTTTATTTAAAAAAAAGGATAATCCTAAAGTGACTACATTTTTTCTATTTAGTTTGTCTCTAAAAGAAAAGAAAAGTCCTAAACAATTACATGCTTAAAAGGCTACTCTATATTAGTAGAAAAGGTGTTCCCTTGAATGACAAATTTATTCTTCAAATTATAAAGCTAACTACAATTTGACAAAAACTAATAAAATAGAAAAATAACAACAAATATTAATCAACAACTTACTTTTCTATTTCATTTCAAAACTTCAACTTCCAATTCGAGCTTACATCAACACATGGTTTTTAGAATGTGTACCTGGTTTTGAAAGGAATGGGAAAATGGCAAATCAACGGGGCGGTGAAAATACAGCAACAACAACAGTAACAACCAGCAGTAGCTTCAACACCTCAATCCCGAAAATCCCAACAATACGGAGAAAAACAAAAAAAAAACCAGTAAAAAATAGAAAAGAAAAATATATTCCAGATTTTCTCTTTGTTTTGGTTTTCTAGCTTTGAAATCTTTTCACTTCTCAAAAGAAACTCTCAAAGATTGCATTTTTTCCGTGTATACTTCTGTATCCAGAGTGTATATCGAGTGTATACTACAGCAGGGAATTTTTTTATTTTTTCTTCTCTTCCGATTTTTCCTCTCTTTTTTCTCTCTCTTTTTCATAAATCTTCTCTTCTATTTATAGGCAAGAATTTCGAAAATTTTCAGATCTTTTTATTAAAAAGAATATATTTTTTAATTTAAAGAAAACCCACTAATCCATGTTTTCCTCTCCATGTTTTCTTCCTTGATTTCCTTGCCCCCACTACTTTATGTTATGTGATTATGATTATTTTTGGCTAAAAATCTGAAATTTTCCTTTTGGGCCAAGGGATTTTGGGTTGGGTAAGGGTACTTAGGATTGGGCTTGTAACTTAATTTGCAAGATGGCCCAATCAATTTTTTCTATTTTGTTCTTCTTCATTATTTAACTTCCTAATTAATAAAGCCCAAAATACTAAGATTAATTTATAAAAACTAAAACTTATCTTGAAATACTAATTAACTCATAATAATAATTATCACACAAAATTAAACATTAAAAATAAAATTGCACGATTTGGACATTAAATGCTTAAAAATGCAAAATACATATTTTTTATGACTTTTCATTTCTGTAAAATAAACTTAATTGTAAACTTGAATTTTATATACATATGCAACATATTTTTTTGTATATTTTATTTATTTAAACAAGCAAATATGCACAGAGATAAAAATGCAAATAATACAAGAAAAATAACACAAAATTCACAACAATTGCAAGAAAACTAAAATTATTTTATTTTGAATCTTTGGGAGTATTTCTCTTATAGGACAAAAATCACGTGCTCACAGTGGTTTTCGTTGGGGTCCTAGGGTCCTCGGGATGAATTCGGGGGTCCAAACGGCCCATTTTTGGCCTAAGGCAGCAGCTGATTTGCTGCAATTTATGCAGAGGAATTTTCTTCTTCGTGTTCGCGTAGGGGGGTCACGCGTTCGCGAAGTGTACCGGAGTTTGTTCATCGCGTTCGTGATAGGGGGAACGCGAACGCGTAGTATCAGGATCTGAGGCATCGCGTTCGCGGGAGGAGGCATCCCGATCGCGTAGGTCTGGGAGGTTGTTGATCGTGAACGCGGCTGGAAGCCACGTGTTCGCGTAGAGTAAATCTGGAAGCTGCTATTTTTGTTCATCGCGAACGCGGGGGAAGTCTCAAGTTCGCGAAGGGTTAAGTGACTGGGCACGTTCTTTAATTACAGAACATTTCACTTATGGGTTTCATTCATCAACCCTCCATTTTTGAAACCTAGAAAGAGAAAGTAACGGGAAATAGCTGAGAGATCATCGGGATATTGTCGGAGGTAAGTTTCGTGGTTTAATTTCGCGCTTTTATCATGAAATCATTGATTATTTCTATGAAAATGGAGGATTTAAGGTGGGTTTTAGCCCTAGGCCTAGAATTATAGAAAAACACCGATTTGAGTGGACAAATGGAGTCCGAATTTGGTAAATTTTATATGCCTAGACTCGTATTGAGACGAGGGTTCCGAATATGTAACTTTTATAATTTTTTGAAAAGCGCACCAAAAGTCGGGTTTTGATAACTTGGGGGGTTTTGATGCAATTTGGGGTTATTTCATATGGGTTGCGTGAATTGGGCATATATTGATGCATTATCATTGATTTTGAGCAGACTTGGCATCCGAGGAGATTTATTAGCGAGGCAAGCTCAAGGCGGACTGAGATTTCTACCGGTTCGAGGTGAGTGGTAGTAGTAAATAATGTACTGAGGGTTTGAAACCCCGTACTAGCAGTTCATAGTGCTATGTTGAGATGAGACACGCGTTCTATGACGAGCGTTGTGACGTTGTGATTGGGGACTTAGACTTAGTCCATCCCGACTTATAGTAGACTGTGTGTTATGATTGTTAATGAGTTTATAACTACGTAATTGGACTGGTAGCCATGTTTGGGGCCTTGTGCCGATCTGTAGAGCATTAGGGAACCTGTAGAGCTAGGCAAACCTTATATCGTGTTGAAACTTATACTCAGCCGTAAAACTAGCTGAATGGCATATTAAAAGCCAGTACTAGGTGAGTACTGTGAGAGACCGATTACTTAGGGTGGAAATTCCCTGATTTAGCTGAGTGGGCCAAAAAGGCCAATCCTATACTAATTGGGACAGGGTCTAGGATCGAGGACCCATTATGAGGTATTATATATATACCTATATTGGATCAGGTTGCACGCCGAAGCAGTATATGTATTGGATCGGACTGCACGCCGCAGTAATATACATGTGGGACGGACTGCACGCCGCAATATTATTGCGCTTGGGCTGTAGGAGCCCCTTCGGAGTCTGAGTCTGCACACATTCTCAGCGAGCGTTGGTGTATATTATGGGATCGGGCTGTGCGCCGCAGCAGTATAGATATATATACATATATATATATTGGATCGGACTGCACGGCGCAGTAACATTTGTGTGGATCGTGCTGCACGCCACAGTATCATAGCGCTTGGGCCTAGGGAGCCCCTCCGATGTCTGTATACACCCCCCAGTGAGTGCCGTCGACGTTAAATGGAGCGGGCAGCGCGCCGCAACGGTATATGTATTGGAGCGCGCTGCACGCCGCAGCATTATACTTATTCATATCTTTGTACATACTTAAGTACTTATACATTGTAGACATATGTATTTATCTCCATATATTGAGATGGTTGTACACCGAAGTGGTACGAGTGAGAGCTTGGTCAGTGTTGGACCTTGTTGAGGTAGATGTGGACTAGAGATCAGAGTACTCGTTGTAGTGATGACTTACCTGTGGGGGTTTGCCTTAGAACTGTTTAGTGATGGTACAGGAGTTCATACTTTTAGTTATTGCTTATTATTATTACTCACTGAGTTGAAATATACTCACCCCACTCCCCTGCACTTTTTGTGCAGATTCACAGGTGCCCGAGAGCAGTTGAGTTGTGGTAGCTGCTTACTCATATCTAATTTTGCGGAGACTACGAGGTAGCTGATGGCGTCAGCAGAACCTGTTTTCTCCTTCTTTATCATTCTGTTGTTTCCATCTTGTAGAGACTTGTTTGTACTAGGATGTTTATTCTGTAGAGGCTCAGTCTCGTGACACCACGATTCGGTTGGGACCGTATTTTGTATGTTGCTACTATTGCGTTTATCATATTGACATGAACACTTGCTGTATAAGTTATTTCGACTAATTAGAATTAATAACTAGCTGGTTTAAGGGATAGTATGGTCGGGCTTTCCTAGCATTGTGTTGGGCGCCATCACGACCGGGGTTTGGGTCGTGTCAGTTATGACTGGGGAATTGTGACTTGGTCCATTTCGAACAAGAATAATACTATATTGGCGATTGAAACGCACTCTGTGTTGAATATATATGGGCTTTATGCCATGTTTGGGGCCTTGTGCCAACCTGTAGTATCCTTAGGGGATAGATACCTTTGTGATAGCATGATTTGTAAAAGCATTGATCCCAGTCCTGGGTTGAAATCACTATTATGAAATGCTAAGTCACATGTTCTTGAAAAATTAAGAAAATAAAGTATTTTCTTATTTATGAACTGAAAACTAGAAATAAATAAATTGAACTGTTATGTGACTTATATGCATATTGCGGACTGAGTATGGATCGGGCCGCATGCCACAGCGGATGATATGAATATATTGTGCTTGGGCTGAAGGAGCCCCTCCGGAGTCTGTACACACCCCTAGTGAGCGACGTCGACGTTAAATGGACCGGCCTACGCGTCGTAGCGGTCATGTGCATTTCATTGCATAATGCATTGTTATTTACTTGTACTATCTATTATTAGATGGTGTTGATAGCTCGTAATAAGGTGTCGGACTGTTAGATTTAGCTTTACTTTGTGACATTTCGTGGATTTCGTAATAAGGTGTCAGACTTTATAATCCCTCTGTAGCATCACGAATCGTCGGCGCATACTTGATACCGAGTGTGAAATTTTAATTCACGAGTGGATGCAAATGAACATATGATATAGGATCCAACTGAATAAATGACGCACAATAAAGAATGAAATGAAGTGGAAAATTTCCAAACGGTTACATAGCCTCTTATAGATAAGTACAGACGTCTCCATACCGGTCAGCGAGACTCTAATAAACCGGCATGTGTATTGTGACTCATATAAACCTAGAGCTCTGATACCAACTTTTCACGACCCTAGTTCACCAATTGTGAACACGTCATGACGGCACCTAGTCCTCGCGACCAGGTAAGCTTGACACATTGCGGAAGTGATAACAATTGCGAAATTTATAATCCAAACTAAATAACATGAATAATGTATATAACTGTCGCCTGACACATACACTTTAACACTTAGCATTCTGAAACTATCCTAAAGAACTAGAAACCCACGGGCAACCGAAGCTAAGAGAAACATAAGATACGGCTCTAATATCCAGAAATGTCTACTACAACTGAATACATAAAATGGAACTGCTAACTACAAGATAGAGTAGAAGGAGACTCTTCGGTCTGCGGACACGGCAGATGTACCTCAAGTCTCTGAATATAGCGCTTAGATGGAGGTACCTGGAGCTGCACATGAAAAACATATGAAGAAGAGGCATGAGTACACCACAGCGGTACTCAGTAAGTGCCAAGCCTAACCTCGATTGGGTAGTGACGAGGAAGGTCAAGGCCCTACTGAGGTAAAACATAATAATCAATATAATAATAAGGAGACAATATGAGTATAATTGCAGCAGAAATCAAGCAAGAAAATAAGTAAAACAGTAACATAGAATAACACAATGAGTGAATGGAGGTATAAATCACAACCAGCTATTTAACATCGGGGATCTTCTGGTATCCCGAGGATCTCCTAGTATCCTCAATAAATCATTCGGGGATCTCTTGGTATCCTCAATAAAGAGTCTAGGATCTCTTGGTATCCACAATAATAATTCGGGGATCTCTTGTATCCTAAGGATCTCTTGGTATCCTCAATAATAACTATGAGAACTCTTGGTATCCACAATAATAATTTTGGGATCTCTTGGTCTCCCGAGGATCTATAGTATCCTCAATAATAATTCTGGAATCTCTTGGTATCCATAATAATAATTCGGGGATCTCTTGGTATCCTCAATAATAATTCTGCGATCTCTTGGTATCCACAATAATAATTCGGGGATCTCTTGGTATCCCGAGGATCTCTTGGTATCCTCAATAAAAATTCTGGGATCTCTTGATATCCACAATAATAATTCGGGGATCTCTTGGTATCCCGAGGATCTCTTGGTATCCTCTATAATATAATCATTTCTATGCCAGGGATCTCTTGGTATCCCGCACTCTCAGTCTTAGAACATAACACGTGCAGGGGGATCTCCCGGGAATTGAAACTGTAGTCCCAATGTAAACAAACAAGGGTGGAGCTACTAGAATCCCACATCCGTAGTCCCAATATAAATGCACAACCAAGATTAAAGAAATATTCAGAAATTGAAGTATAAAAATTCAAAGAAATAAATAATTTCGGTCTAACATGCTCCACGTAATTTCAATTATGGCAAATTAAGCAAATAGGCAATTTGGATTAATTAAACATGTTTTTTCTATACCGGCACAAGCTATAATAGCAAGTAGAATAAAACATATACGAAAGAAACTGAGTTCAAGTAATTTAAGTAAAATTCGGGTTTTTAACAATTAGCTCAAGTACGCGCTCGTCACCTCACATACAAGGCATTCAATTACAAATTTCATATCCTAAGGGACAAAGTCCCCCACACAAGGTTAGACAAGCCACTTACCTCGATTAAGTGCAAGTCAACTTGAAATCACGCTCTTGCCACGTGTATCCGACTCCAAATGGCTCAAATCTATTTAATTATATTGCATATTAAATATTAATTCAAGTAATTTATTCTACAATTAAATTCTAAGCTAATACATGAAATTATATAAAATGACCAAAATACCCCTCAGGCCCCACATCTCGGAACCAGGTAAAATTTATATTTTCAGAAACCTCGCACTCTCACGAGTCTAACCATACCAAATTTATAAAATTCCCATATCATTTCGACCCTCAAATAAGTGATTCTATCCAAGAGAATTTTCTACTATTTCCAACAAAATTCTCGGATTAAACACCAAAATTTGTGATAGATTCGAGTTATACAACCAAATTGAGTTAATAACACTTACCCCCAATGGTTTCCTTGAAAATCTCTCATAAAATCGCTTCATCCGAGCTCCAAATCGTCCAAAATGGAAAATGGGATGAAGTCCCATTTTTAAAACTTAACATTCTGTCAGGCACTGTTCACGTCACTATTCACGGGCACTATTCATATGGTACTGCTCATGTATACTGTACATGGGTACTATACACAGTACTGTTCATGTATATAGTACATGGTACTGTACAAGGATACTGTTGACGCAAGTGCAATCACTGTTCACATGTACGAAAAATGCAGAAATTGCCCAGAAAATTGCAGCAGCTTTTCATTTCACTAAAAAGGCTCTAACTCCGTCATACGAACTCGGATTAGACGATTCTTGTTCCTATGAGTCAAAAATAATAATACGAACACAAAACTTCAATCGAAACTAAATTCGGGCCTCATTTGCCCAGTTCAATACCCATTTCGCTCGTTGAACAATTAACTCACATTTCGCGTCAAAAACTCAATCACGACATGATGAAATTAAACCAAAATTTTCAGATCAGTCCTATAATTCATGATTTAAATTCTAGAAGTCTCAAAATCAAATTTAAATTTCTAGAACTTAAAATGGACCTTTGGATCATTACATGTTTATGCTCAAAACAACAAAAATCTTTCAAAAATGACCCGTTGGGCATCCGAAACACACCCAAGGCCCCCGGGACCTCAATCAAAAGTTCCAACATATCCTATACTCATTATTCAAACTTTTTACATTTATCAAAACACATAAAATAACGCCGGAAACCCGATTTTAGCCATGATTCAAGCCTATGAACTTTAAATTCTAACGAAACACACTTTCGATCAAAAACCTATCCAAACCTTGTCCGAATGACCTGAAATTTTGCACGCATATCCAAAATGATATGGCGAAGTTACAACAACTTCTAGAATCCAAATTGACCCCCGGATCAAAAATTTACTATCAGACCAGAACTTAAAAATTCAAACTTCGGCTTTTATAGCCTAAATGAGCTATGGACCTCCAAATTACATTCTGAACACCCTCCCAACCCCGAAATCACCTAACAGAGCTAACAGGACTATCATATTTCCATTTTGAGTTCGTCTTCACACTGCTCTGAATACGGGCCATTTCTCAACTCTGAAGCTCTCATTTAGGGACTAAGTGTCCCAACACACTCTGAATCTTAGTACCGAATGTCTCGACAAATTTAAATAGCAAAAATGAACTTAGAGAAAGCAATTAATAGAGGAATGGGGTCTAACTTCTAAAAACGATTATTTCTAACTTTAGGATTTCTGTTTAGTATGATGCTATCATGCTAGTAAAGTGGAATGGCGGAACATATATTTATTTTCAATGAATGCTCTCCTACATCTGAGTAAAAAGATATTTCACTCAGTTATGCATTTGAAATCTTATTTGCTAGATACTATTTATAGTTGAATAAGACAAGAGGGGTTGCTCTCATGGTAAGCAACCCCCACTTCCAACCGAGAGGGTGAGTTCGAGTCTCCCCAAGAGCAAGGTGGGAAGTTCTTGGAGGGAAGGATGCGTGGGTCTATTTGGAAACAGCCTCTCTACCTCAAGGTAGGGGTAAGGTCTGTGTACACACTACCCTCCCCAGACCCCACTAAGTGGGATTATACTGGGTTGTTGTTGTTGTTGTTGTTGTATTTATAGTTGAATAAATTAATATCAGATTACTCCATGTAATTAACATTGGCAAAGATAAATGTACTGATCAGAAGTAAGGTTCTTGGAAATATGTAGACTGTGATTATGTTCCTCACTTCCTTGAACGAGAGCTTGACGTAACTGTAAAGTTGTTGCGATGTGACCAGGAGGTTACGGGTTCGAACCAGGGAAACAACCTCTTAGGATAAGGCTGCATATAATAGACCGTTGTGATCCGGTCCTTTCCCTTGACATAACTAGTAAAATTATTGCGATGTGACCAGAAAGTCACGGGTTCGAACTAGGGAATCAACCCTTGCAGAAATATAGGTTAAGATTGCGTACAGACTAACTATTCCTATGGTGTACTACTTCGTTATGAACCCGTTCTTCAAATAAATATAGTATTTAATACTCTAGGGGCCAATATCTCAATAAGAGGACACATCATACACTTGACGATTCTTGTGGATGTAATCCAAAATGAAAGGAATCTCTAGAAAACAATATTGTTTGTTGCCTTGCTTTCAAAGGGATTTGTGAAAGTAAATAATATTCCCATATTATAGCTGCAAAGCTGTAATAGAGCAAAAGAAAAAATTGGAAGATCGAGCAAAAGAGATAAAAATTCAATTATTAAAGAAAATCAATTACAAAAGCAAATGCACAAGAACCCACAAAGTCATATTTGGTTAAAATATTATTTCCTGGTAATAAGTATCCTTTTTCCAAACTTTTCCTACTCTCCCATAAAACCCTTTCCTATTTTAAAAACTTTGGGTCTTTTGCTATGAAACGTTGAAATTCAGGGCTGGATATATCATTTGTTTTGAGTTAAAAACCTGGCATGCCATAGTGTTTCTTTTGCTTTTGCCTCTTACTAGTTGGACAAGCTTGAATTAAAGTAGTAAAGACTAAAATTATTTTTCTGTCAGTTTCTTAACTACAATAATTAGAAATTAGATGGATGTGTGCACCTTAAATAAGTATGGTACAGACGTAGAAAAGAATGAAAATGATAGTTTTAGATGTTGTTGTTGCGTGATTATAAGATGAAAGAAAAAGGGTTGGTAAAAGCTATAAATGTTGAGCATTTGTGAAAACTTGGTTAGATGGTCTATGTATATATTTTGTTTCACCTGAGAAAACTTGGTTACTCCTACATGTTAGTTGGGATCAATCTAATCAATCAATCTGTTCAACACAATATATCACTAAAGAGATCTATGTATAAAAAAAAGAAATTCTGTTGACATTATATAATCTATTCAGGTGCTTGTAGATTGCTTTCCGTTTGGTAGGTAGTTACAATTTAGAGCTAAACAAAAGAAGAGAGAAAAGCCATTTCATTTTTTGTACCTGAAAAATTAATTCATACGGAGAGGATCGGAGTTTAGATACTTTAATTTACATCATTACCCTTCTTATTAAAAAGAAATTACAGTAGTGGCAAACCAACCTCTTCACAACAATAACTTAAGGAGTTAGAATATTGTGAAACTGCAAATCTGAATGTTACGTTGCGCATAAATTTATCCATTTAGTAACTCTTTTTCATGATTATATATTATTATGTCATCTGGTTAGTAAGATATGTTCTTTTAAGATCAATGTAGCTTTAGTGGGTACTAAAAGAATCAATATTATCCTCTTAAGACATGAAAATTTTCTGAAATTCATAAAATAACTAAGACGACGGACATGTCTTTCAAAGAAGCACTTCTCCTCTTTAAGTATAAATCTCGGGTATTTTTTAGTTATAATAACTAAGTGTACTTTAAGAATAATCATATATGAAAATAAACAAGAGAAGAAAAAACAAAACTTGAAAAATGAAGCAATAGCAATATTATTTTACACTTACAACTAATCAATTCTTTACTCCAAATCACTTGCTTCATCCAACAATTTAACATTGTTGTAGTGTTAGTCTCCTAGACCTCTAATTTGTAGTATTCCATTGAATGAAGTATCTCACAATTTAATGATTCAATAAAGTAAAACAAACACCTGAAAAATTCATGGACGCGATTGGATAACGAAATTTTCTATTATATAGAAAAGAGGAGGGAGGTTGACCAAGGGCATTATAGTCATTTAAAAAATATAATCACATTGTTTACTTGTACAATAGGCTTAAAAGATTAATTTTGGATTTGTAATAAGGGAAAACCCCAAAAGTAACATAGCCCAAACCAATGAATTCTTGTGAACCCACTTCCTATTCAACCTTAACTATCTTTTTCTTTAAATGCACTACTTAATTAATGTTACTCTTCAATTTGTTTAAACGCAAACTATTTTTACTTTATTTTTTTCTCCTATTTAGTAATTTTAATTAAAGAATCATCTATTTGATAATTTTATAATTCAATGTTCATTTGATAAAAAATATAAAATGGCTACATACATTTATATATAGCAATTATATTATCTCCTTAAGAAATATTATTTTATTTGTTTTATTTATTGATTATATTTTAACAAAAAAAGTGGAAATAAATTACACAAATTTTTATTAGGGTGTTCTTATATTAGTGTCAATTGATATTATTTATACAAGTCCTTATTAAATTACAATTTTAATTGGAACACTTTATAAAATTAAGAAAAAATATTTAAAAATAAAATATAGTATCAAGTTCTTATTTTTTATTATAGAATATTGAATATTATTTATAATGATTCTCTCTATACAAAATTATGTAAGAATAATCTGAAAAATATTAGACAATTAATTTTAGATTTTTTATTACATATTATGTAACATAAGAAGTATCATTATGCAGGATTGTACGTTTCCCTCTATGATTAAAGTTAATTGGGTACTTCATGTGTATTAAATAAATAATTCAACATAATATAAATATTAAATTAACTATTTAAAAATAATCTCGAAAAAAAATCTCGTCAAATAATTATGGTAAAGAAAGTTATATTACACCCTAAAGTATCTCAATCATATAAAATAAAACTAAATAACGATTGTAATGCTTCTTTAAGGTCAATTTGATTAGTATTTGAGTGATTGAAAAATAATTTTGTTTTTAGTAAATTATTCAGGTATGTCATTAAACTAGAATAAAAAATAAATTTCTTTTAAAAATTTTGGGTAACTAAAAAATACGATTATTATTTCGTAGAACAAAAAAATCGTCAACTATTTGAAAATAAAATAAATATGTTTTATTTTCTATTATATAGAAAAGAGAAGGGAGGTTGACCAAGGGCATTATGGTCATTTAAAAAATATAACCACATTGTTTACTTGTACAATAGGCTTAAAAGATTGATTTTGGGTTTGTAATAAGGGAAAAACCCAAAAGTAAAATAGCCCAAACCAATGAATTCTTGTGAACCCACTTTCCATTCAACCTTAACTATCTTTTTCTTTAAATGCACTACTTAATTAATGTTACTCTTCAATTTGTTTAAACGCAGACTATTTTTACTTTATTGTTTTCTCCTATTTAGTACTTTTAATTAAAGAATCAAGTATTTGATAATTTTATAATTCAATGTTCATTTGATAAAAAATATAAAATGGCTACATACATTTATATATAGCAATTATATTATCTCCTTAAGAAATATTATTTCATTTGTTTTATTTATTGACTATATTTTAACAAAAAAAGTGTAAAGAAATTACACAAATTTTTATTAGGGTGTTCTTATATTAGTGTCAATTGATATTATTTATACAAGTCCTTATTAAATTACAATTTTAATTGGAACACTTTATAAAATTAAGAAAAAATATTTAAAAATAAAATATAGTATCAAGTTCTTGTTTTTTATTATAGAATATTGAATATTGTTTATAATGATTCTCTCTATACAAAATTATGTAAGAATAATCTGAAAAATATTAGACAATTAATTTTGGATTTTTTATTACATATTATGCAACATAAGAAGTATCATTATGCAGGATTGTACGTTTCCCTCTATGATTAAAGTTAATTGGGTACTTCATGTGTATTAAATAAAGAATTCAACATAATATAAATTTTAATATACATAAATATTAAATTAACTATTTAAAAAAATCTCGACAAATAATTATGGTAAAGAAAGTTATATTACACCCTAAAGTATCTCAATCATATAAAATAAAACTAAATAACGATTGTAATGCTTCTTTAAGGTCAATTTGATTAGTATTTGAGTGATTGAAAAATAATTTTGTTTTTAGTAAATTATTCAGGTATGTCATTAAATTAGTATAAAATATAAATTTCTTTTAAAAATTTTGGGTAACTAAAAAATACTATTATTATTTCATAGAACAAAAAAATCGTCAACTATTTGAAAATAAAATAAATATATTTTATTTTCTATTATATAGAAAAGAGAAGCGAGGTTGACCAAGGACATTATGGTCATTTAAAAAATATAACCACATTGTTTACTTGTACAATAGGCTTAAAAGATTGATTTTGGGTTTGTAATAAGGGAAAAATCCAAATGTAACATAGCCCAAACCAATGAATTCTTGTGAACCCACTTCCCATTCAACCTTAACTATCTTTTTCTTTAAATGCACTACTTAATTAATGTTACTCTTCAATTTGTTTAAACGCAGACTATTTTTACTTTATTTTTTTCGCCTATTTAGTACTTTTAATTAAAGAATCATCTATTTGATAATTTTATAATTCAATGTTCATTTGATAAAAAATATAAAATGGCTACATACATTTATATATAGCAATTATATTATCTCCTTAAGAAATATTATTTCATTTGTTTTATTTATTGACTATATTTTAACAAAAAAAGGTGGAAATAAATTACACGAATTTTTATTAGGGTGTTCTTATATTAGTGTCAATTGATATTATTTATACAAGTCCTTATTAAATTACAATTTTAATTGGAACACTTTATAAAATTAGGAAAAAATATTTTAAAATAAAATATAGTATCAAGTTCCTTTTTTTATTATAGAATATTGAATATTGTTTATAATGATTCTCTCTATACAAAATTATGTAAGAATAATCTGAAAAATATTAGACAATTAATTTTAGATTTTTTATTACATATTATGCAACATAAGAAGTATCATTATGCAGGATTGTACGTTTCCCTCTATGATTAAAGTTAATTGGGTACTTCATGTGTATTAAATAAAGAATTCAACATAATATAAATTTTAATATACATAAATATTAAATTAACTATTTAAAAAAAATCTCGACAAATAATTATGGTAAAGAAAGTTATATTACACCCTAAAGTATCTCAATCATATAAAATAAAACTAAATAACGATTGTAATGCTTCTTTAATGCTTGTTAAATTCTCTTAAATAAAATTAGAAAAAAAATTGATTTCAAGAACTTTTAAAAATTAGAAAAAAATCAAAAATATGCATGCTAAGGCTCGATCAGTCGGACATCAAGAACTTAAAAGAATACACATTTTTAAAAATAAAATAGAAGTCCAAAGTAAGCAATTAATTATTTTTTCTGATTTCAAATACTCTTGCAAGCTTTAATTTTTAAAATTGGGCTCGGGCCAGCCCGAGCTAAAGTAACTAGTATATTATATAGAAAAGAGAAGGGAGGTTGATCAAGGGCATTATGGTCATTTAAAAAATATAACCACATTGTTTACTTGTACAATAGGCTTAAAAGATTGATTTTGGGTTTGTAATAAGGGAAAAATCCAAATGTAACATAGCCCAAACCAATGAATTCTTGTGAACCCACTTCTCATTCAACCTTAACTATCTTTTTCTTTAAATGCACTACTTAATTAATGTTACTCTTCAATTTGTTTAAACGCGGACTATTTTTACTTTATTTTTTCGCCTATTTAGTACTTTTAATTAAAGAATCATCTATTTGATAATTTTATAATTCAATGTTCATTTGATAAAATATAAAATGGCTACATACATTTATATATAGCAATTATACTATCTCCTTAAGAAATATTATTTCATTTGTTTTATTTATTGACTATATTTTAACAAAAAAAAGTGGAAATAAATTACACAAATTTTTATTAGGGTGTTCTTATATTAGTGTCAATTGATATTATTTATACAAGTCCTTATTAAATTACAATTTTAATTGGAATACTTTATAAAATTAGGAAAAAATATTTTAAAATAAAATATAGTATCAAGTTCCTTTTTTTATTATAGAATATTGAATATTGTTTATAATGATTCTCTCTATACAAAATTATGTAAGAATAATCTGAAAAATATTAGACAATTAATTTTAGATTTTTTATTACATATTATGCAACATAAGAAGTATCATTATGCAGGATTGTACGTTTCCCTCTATGATTAAAGTTAATTGGGTACTTCATGTGTATTAAATAAAGAATTCAACATAATATAAATTTTAATATACATAAATATTAAATTAACTATTCAAAAAAAATCTCGACAAATAATTATGGTAAAGAAAGTTATATTACACCCTAAAGTATCTCAATCATATCAAATAAAACTAAATAACGATTGTAATGCTTCTTTAAGGTCAATTTGATTAGTATTTGAGTGATTGAAAAATAATTTTATTTTTAGTAAATTATTCAGGTATGTCATTAAACTAGAATAAAATATAAATTTCTTTTAAAAATTTTGGGTAACTAAAAAATACAATTATTATTTCATAGAACAAAAAAATCGTCAACTATTTGAAAATAAAATAAATATGTTTTATTATTCAAATTCTGATTAATATAAGAAGAAAAATCAACACAATAACACAATTGAAAATACAAAAGAGTAGAAGCATATATATTCAATTTAAACAATGAAAGAAATACATTATGAATTATTTTTCAATCATTTTTACCATTAATTTTATGTTTGGTGGTGCATAACTATTTTTTTAAATAGATATGTGTAGAACCTACATAGAAATACTCTATATTGTAGTTGTAGTATTGTATAATCTTTGTACAACAAAGTGTCGGACTTCGACAAGTATAACAAAATGATATAGTAGTACGATTTCATAAAAATTAAAATACATATAACGCAATAGATTAAAAAAAATACAGGTAAATGTGATTCTATACATTATTACACAAATGTCCGTTTTCTTTTTTCTTTCCCTAAAGACGAATAAAGTGTGTAATTAGCAATAGACCAAAAGATATTAGAAAGAAGAAAATAAGAAAAAGGAGCAATAATTGGGTCTGTGCATCGCACAGATATGTCATCTAGTTATTTTTAAATTTATATATTAAATATATTCAATGCATGATCATATCTTTTTCAAATTAAAGTTATCTAACAATGAGTTTACTCGTTTATCTTTAATGTATAATCAACCTTACATCTCTTCTGTTGTTGGTTGATTAAATGCTGTACGTTATTGTAGTATGGACTCAATGTATATTTATATATTATATAGAAAAGAGAAGGGAGATTGACCAAGGGCATTATGGTCATTTAAAAAATATAACCACATTGTTTACTTGTACAATAGGCTTAAAAGATTGATTTTGGGTTTGTAATAAGGGAAAAATCCAAATGTAACATAGCCCAAACCAATGAATTCTTGTGAACTCATTTCACATTCAACCTTAACTATCTTTTTCTTTAAATGCACTACTTAATTAATGTTACTCTTCAATTTGTTTAAACGCAGACTATTTTTACTTTATTTTTTCGCCTATTTAGTACTTTTAATTAAAGAATCATCTATTTGATAATTTTATAATTCAATGTTCATTTGATAAAATATAAAATGGCTACATACATTTATATATAGCAATTATACTATCTCCTTAAGAAATATTATTTCATTTGTTTTATTTATTGACTATATTTTAACAAAAAAAAGTGGAAATAAATTACACAAATTTTTATTAGGGTGTTCTTATATTAGTGTCAATTGATATTATTTATACAAGTCCTTATTAAATTACAATTTTAATTGGAATACTTTATAAAATTAGGAAAAAATATTTTAAAATAAAATATAGTATCAAGTTCCTTTTTTTATTATAGAATATTGAATATTGTTTATAATGATTCTCTCCATACAAAATTATGTAAGAATAATCTGAAAAATATTAGACAATTAATTTTAGATTTTTTATTACATATTATGCAACATAAGAAGTATCATTATGCAGGATTGTACGTTTCCCTCTATGATTAAAGTTAATTGGGTACTTCATGTGTATTAAATAAAGAATTCAACATAATATAAATTTTAATATACATAAATATTAAATTAACTATTCAAAAAAAATCTCGACAAATAATTATGGTAAAGAAAGTTATATTACACCCTAAAGTATCTCAATCATATCAAATAAAACTAAATAACGATTGTAATGCTTCTTTAAGGTCAATTTGATTAGTATTTGAGTGATTGAAAAATAATTTTGTTTTTAGTAAATTATTCAGGTATGTCATTAAACTAGAATAAAATATAAATTTCTTTTAAAAATTTTGGGTAACTAAAAAATACAATTATTATTTTATAGAACAAAAAAATCGTCAACTATTTGAAAATAAAATAAATATGTTTTATTATTCAAATTTTGATTAATATAAGAAGAAAAATCAACACAATAACACAATTGAAAATACAAAAGAGTAGAAGCATATATATTCAATTTAAACAATGAAAAAAATACATTATGAATTATTTTTCAATCATTTTTACCATTAATTTTATGTTTGGTGGTGCATAACTATTTTTTTAAATAGATATGTGTAGAACCTACATAGAAATACTCTATATTGTAGTTGTAGTATTGTATAATCTTTGTACAACAAAGTGTCGGACTTCGACAAGTATAACAAAATGATATAGTAGTACGATTTCATAAAAATTAAAATACATATAACGCAATAGATTAAAAAAATACAGGTAAATGTGATTCTATACATTATTACACAAATGTCCGTTTTCTTTTTTCTTTCCCTAAAGACGAATAAAGTGTGTAATTAGCAATAGACCAAAAGATATTAGAAAGAAGAAAATAAGAAAAAGGAGCAATAATTGGGTCTGTGCATCGCACAGATATGTCATCTAGTTATTTTTAAATTTATATATTAAATATATTCAATGCATGATCATATCTTTTTCAAATTAAAGTTATCTAACAATGAGTTTACTCGTTTATCTTTAATGTATAATCAACCTTACATCTCTTCTGTTGTTGGTTGATTAAATGCTGTACGTTATTGTAGTATGGACTCAATGTATAAATTATAAGAAAATGAATAAAATATTTAGCTGGGTATAGAAATACTCTTTCAATTGATTAGGCTTCAAATGATCTTTGTAAGCAATAGTCCTGCATTAAGCATATAGAATTTTAAAAAATAGCCATAACCTTACAACAAAGAGTGATATATTTTAATTTGGTATAAGCATACTAAATTATCATTTATATACCATAATTTAAATTAAGGATATAATTAAGGATTTATTTATATTAGACATAATTATATGACTGTATCTTCCCACTTTCTCTTTCCTTTCATCGGTTTCATATATATTAAGAACATATATCTAAGAATATTATAAGGTTTTAACTCTCTGCCATTATATATGAAACAACAAGAATTTTGTAAGGTTTCAATTCTCTACCATTATATATGAAACCTTTCATCTCATAAGGTTTCATATATCTTATAAAGTTTAATATGTTAAGAATTTCGAACTCTTTGCCACGTTCACAACACACACAAAACTCACGATGCTCCTATGCTTCCTCTCGTTAATCATCTCCAACCGCCCACTACCGTCGAAGAATATCATATTTTCAGATTCACATGAAAATATTAAATTTTTTGATCGAACCGCTTGAATTCCCACTGAAAATAATAATGACAGAGAGTTCGAAATTCTTTGACCTCTATTCTTTTTCGGCACTGGTTGAAGGTTACTGGTTAACACAGTCGATTGAAACCCGAAAAAGAAGAAGAAGAAGAAGAAGACATATTTCCAGAATTTGTAGATATTTTGTAGTCAAATTAGAAAAATTGTAGACTGTTTTTTGTAGAAGATTTTGTAGAAGCTTTAGTCATATTGGATTTGTGAAAACAGAAAATAATGCATCTACAATCATAATACATATAATCTATAATTTATCTACAAGATATCTACAAAATAGGTACATTGAATTTTAATATCCAAATTCTCATTTCAATTGTAGCATAATTAACATGTTCGACATAATTGTAGAAGATTTGTAGAAGTTTTAGTCTTCCCAATCTACAATTCATCTACAATTTATCTACACTATATCTATAATTTTATAATTTAACTACAATTTATCTACAGTTTCTGAAAATATGTCTTCTTCTTCTTCTTCTTCTTCTTTGAGTTGGACCTGAAATTCAGTCAAAACCAAGTCTAGCTAATCTTCACCAAAACCCCTCAAAATTGAGATATAAACTCCTAAACATATTCCGAATTATTTACAACAACGCCCTATCCAAATAAATAATAATTTTTTAAAATTCAAATTTGAATTCAAAGAATTCAATCTTTTTAATGGCTATCAATGGTGGAAAATATACGGAAGAACAGATTTTTTTTAACTTTGAGTTGCTGAAACTCGAAAATTTGAATTGTTCGTTCTTTTTTTTTCGAGAATTTGAATTGTAGTTCTAGAAAAAAATACGTAGATGAGAAATCTCCTTCTCATTTTTAAAAACTGAATTTAATATTGAACAAATTAACACCAAGATTCTCTCCTTAATTTTAGACTGTTTTTAGGGAATATTCTGCCATTTTAATGCCTAATAATCGAATAGTACAAAATTTGTAGGTATAACGTGGATTGAACGGGTAATTAATAAACTATGCACATTGAAGATAATAAGGTTTGATATATGATATATGTAAGTAAAAATTTCTTATCATTAAGAGGATGAGATCCAACAATATCTCTCTTAACGCCTTGAAGCCCAAAGTAAAATACACCGTTCCTCACTCTCTCATTTTCGTGTTGAGAACCTTTGAGTTTGGTGACCAACATATTAAAACTTGTAGCATCGATTTTTGAAATTCGCTATAATCGTTAGCCTGAGTAATTCCACAAGACTCAAAAGGTGATATAAATTAAGTGAACATTCAAAAAGAAACCCAAAAAAAAAAAAAAAAAATAGCTCCATCAGAATACCATTAAAGTTCGCAAGATCACCAGGGTGAAATAACTTTGTTCTCCTTGAAAAAAACATAGATTTTAAGAATAAGTTTTTGTAAGCAATTTAGTATAAAACTAATAGTAAAAAGCATGTTTGTATAAATCCATTTTATTAAATGTAGTTGTGGATGCTTGAGCTCTAAAATACTAAAATCAAACTTGCAAAAGTCTTCAATTAAAAAGTTATAGTAATCTGCCAAAGTATTATTAACAAAAAAAAAAGGGAAAATACAGTTACCATTAGTTTACTTCTTCACGGAAAAGCATCAGTTGTGGTAGCGTCGAAATTTATTTCTCTATTATTTTTAGATTTTACTCCATATTAAAAAAGAACCAAATTTAACATATTAAAGATTAGCTTGACCTATTTGCTGATTAGATTTTATCATATTACAAAAAATAAGAGAAAAGTTAGACATGTCAACAATATGAATTATTACTTGCAATAATAGTAATGAAACCGCACTATCAGTTGAAACACAATTTTAAAGCTATGATTGTATTTCAAGATAAGTTTTAAGATATGCATCCGCAAGCTGAACTCTCATTAAAACATGTTTTACATTATGTGTTTATTCAAATATTATTTTGGTGAATGAGTCAGGAATATCATCAAACATCTTGGGTGCAGAGTCCACTTCAATGATTATTATTAAGACTACTCAATAAACACACGATTAATAGAAAGAAGAAGGGAAAGTAGAGAACTTAACTAAAAAAATAGGTGCATCTTCGTTCATCTTCTGCTTTCTCTTCTGACGAGAAAAGATTGTTACCCAAGCAGTCGTGCACATTATCCATTCTCATCTTTCCTTGTTCGTCTCTTCTTTTTTGGAACTGGATCTATAGATAAGGTTATCCTTACACGAACAAATAATAACAAAGCACAAATTAGGACACCTAATGTTAATGTTATATCAACAATTTTGATACCTTGCAATTAGTTACAATCAATCAAGATTATTCAAAATAATTGAAAACTAACACTCAAGAAATTACTAATAGAAGAAGTTCAAGTTTTGCATATCATCAAACATCTTGGGTGCATGTTCCATGTCACGACCCGGATTTCCCATCATCGGGGGTCATGATGGCGCCTACTAATGGAAGCTAAGCAAGCCAAATATTAATTACACCTCCATTAATTACCAAATTCTTATTAAGACTTTAAAATTAAAAGCATATAAATTACAACGGAATAATCAAACTTAGCGGAAGACTTAGTCAATCTTATCAAATATGATAAAGAAAACCCAAACATGATACACTACCCAAGACTGGTGTCACAATACTCACGAACTTCTAAGAATAATACACACAATTGTCTGAAAGAAACACAAGCTGTTTATCTCGAATACATGAGATAACAGAATGAAAAACATAGACAGAAGAGACAACGGGTCCTGCGGACGCCTGCAAGGCTACCTCGTAGTCTCAGTAGTCGGAAAAATCCACAATCGCTACTGCCGCTGCTGCTGTCCGTAACCTGTATCTGCGCAAAAAGAGCGCAAAGTGTAGTATCAGCACAACCGACCCCATGTGTTGGTAAGTGCCTGGCCTATCCCAGCGAAATAATGACGAGACTAAGGCCAGTCACCCACATAAACCTATACAGTTGCAATATATATATATACAAAACATTTATAAGGAAAGACTCTGCTCTGAAATAACAGTCAATAACTCGTGATATCCAGAATAATCTAGTCAACAGAATAAACTTTACTTTCATGTCTCAATTCCTTTTTCATTTCATATCTCGTGGTAGGCGTACCACCCGCTCCCAACTATCACAGTAATTATATCTTGTGGTAGGCGTACCACCCGCTCCCAACTATCACAGTAATTATATCTTGTGGTAGCCGTACCACCCGCTCTCAAATATATCAATAGATTATATCTTGTGGTAGGCGTACCACCCGCTCCCAAATATATCAATAGGCTACCGGCAACTATGGCCAATTCCAAGATTTAAATCACTTTGTGGTCGGCGTGCCACACGATCCCATTTCTTATTATATAAGTGGTCGGCGCGCCACACGATCCCAATTCATAAATATATAAGTGGTCGGCGCTCCACACGATCCCAATTCATATTATAAATATATATATTACCGACATTTAGCCAATAATCTCTGCATCAACAATATTTATAATTACCGGTTTTGAACCAATAATTGATAATAATTCAACAATTTATCTCCATTACCGGTGTAACACCAATAACTCTTAATCAACAATTTATACATAACTAAATTCCTATTCCTTCAAGCTAGGATAGAACAAACACTTACCTCAAATGTTTTACGAACAATTCAATCTGTGGCAATGCCTTTTCCTTTCAAATTCGGTTCCAATCCAATCGTATAATTGTTTTGAAGAAGAGGGAGTTCGTGAAAAATCGTCAATGGGTGTTTTTGGGTTGTGAAATGTGAAAAATGAAGCTGGAAATCGGGATTTACAGGTCTCTGTGTTCGCATTTGCGAACATGGGTTCGCAATTGCGAACCCCGACCAATTTCTGGAGTTTGAAAAATAAGCTAAGGCTGGGAAGTTCGCATTTGCGAACTTTTATTCGCATTTGCGAAGCCAAGACAAAACTGGGAAGTTCGCATTTGCGAACACAGGCAAAATATGGGAAGTTCGCATTTGCGAACATTTGTTCGCAAATGCGACTTCGCATTTGCGAACTTTTGTTCGCATTTGCGAACACAGGCAGAATATTGGGAAGTTCGCATTTGCGAACATTTGTTCGCATTTGCGACTTCTGCAGACCAGGTGCTGACAGCAACTTTCTTACATGAAAAATTGATCTCGTGGCCTATCCAAAGTTCACCCGAGCCCTCGGGGCTCCAAACCAAATATGCACACTGACTTAAAAACATCATACGAACTTGCTCGCGCGATCAAATCGCCAAAATAACACCAAAATCAATGAATTGAGCCTTAAAACTCAAGAATTCTTTCAAATTTCATAATTTCCAAAATTTCCAATTTAAGGCCGAAACACGTCATACGACGTCCGTTTTCAACCAAACTTTACAGGAAGCGCTTAACCAATATATTTGACTTGTACCGGGTGTCGGAACCAAAATACGAGCCCGATATCACCACTTTTCAATCAAATTTCAGTTTCATTTTCCTTAAACATTTTCAGAAAACAATTTAACCGAAAAATTCTTTTACCGGGGTTCTAGACCTCGGATTTCAATTCCGGGCATATGCCCAAGTTCCATATTTTTCTACGGATTTTCTGAGACCGTCAAATCACGGTTCCGGGTTCGTTTACCAAAAATGTTGACCAAAGTCAACCATATCAATATTAATATCAAAATTCTTCAAATTTTTCAAATATTTCACATATTTCAACATAAAAATTTTCTAGCTTCGTGCCCGAACTGTGCACGCAAATCGAGACAACTATAAAATGAGGTTTTCAAGACCTCAGAAGCTCGAAATGATTAATAAAACAAGTGATGACCCTTTGGGTCGTCACATTCCACTTGAATGGGAATTTAAACATTACCAACAGAAGAAGTTTGAGTTTGGAACTACCTTTGAGAATTTAGAGAAAAAATCAATTGCTCCACGAATAGGAAATTCCATTATACTTTGAAATCTATGTTGGTAGAATGGTTAGAATTCTATAAAAAGTTCTGAAGATGTTACAACTGCAAAAATAACTGCACAACGGATACATAATGGATAAATCGTTCCGATATTAAGTCCACGTTCCCAGAGATTCTCCATAAAACTTCTTGACGTTTCCAACGATTTTGTACATTTTCTTTTTACCACACCTTCGTCACAGTGCACAAGAAAGGCTATATCTATATATTATTAATTAAATTAAATATTTAATTTAATTATTTTAAATAAAATGTGCTCTATGAAGACCAATAATTAAAACTAATTGTTCAGTTTTATTATTGCGTAAATAATATAACCACTTACCAAAATATGTAATTTTTAATTTGCAAATAACTAATTGTTACAAAATGTTAAGTTTTAAACATTAACAAATAACTAATTGTTACTCCTAATAACTACTTTTTGTCCTAAAAACTAACACGAATCATTTTCTTATTTCACCACTTGTCAAAATTCTATGTCAAACGTCCTTCATTTTAATAATATATAGAAGATATAGATTGGCACGATAGAGACTATTCTAAAAATTGTTTTAACTTGTATACATAGACTTGTAATGAATATGTAATGAATTTTTATATTATCAAGCCACTATCTTGGTGATATTGGGTGTTTATTAGTGAAGATATAGTTGTAGAAAGTAATACAATCTGAAATGTCTCCCGAAATTTCTATGGTTTGTTTAAAACATGTTACACAAGTAAACACAACAAATAACATGAAGTTGCATGGAAGCTTCCAAGCAGTCCAACATAAATCAAATGAAGACTTTTGCAGTTCCTTCATATTTTGTTGAATCACACGTCCTTGCGGTTAAGGATGGAAGATACTTTGTTAGACTTTGTTAGTCGCATGTCTAGTGCCTCTAGTCTTGTAGCCCGGCATAAATTGCTAGATAAAATTTCGAATCCATCCTTTACATGCTCTTCAATTAGTGTCCTGAATTTTCTTAGCCGATTCAGTGACAGAAAGGCTGCACCAACTAACTTCAACGGGGGCGGATTTAGAGGCGGAAGGGTGTTCAATGTTCACTCTAACTCTCTTCGTTGAAAAATTATACAGGCAAAATTTGTATTTTACCTCTATATATTATGTTTTGAATCCCCTTGACATTGCCCAAAAGCATAGCTTAGTGGTCAAAGGGGGTTAAAACCTTTGTAAGGTCATTGGCTCTATTACCACTAGTTATTGTTGGGAATAAATTTTCACAATAATAATATTCACGGTAATAAAAGTGAAATAATAATATAGCACTGAGATACGTTAATCAACAAGAAAAAAGAGTGACTATGACACCAAGATTTTTACGTGGAAAACCCTTCTGAATAAGAGAAAAAACCACGACCCCGAGAGGAGCAACTTATATCACTATATTAAGAAATTTTACACTTTGTAGGCCCAAGTAAAATATTACAAAGTCTACTACAATACTAAAAAGAAATAACTCTCTTTTAATATTCCGTCTCACTACAATATCGCTCACACCCTCTATTTTTCTCACAAATTATTTTTTTACACCCTGCCTGTAATGCCTTACTCTTTTTTTCTCTTTTCGTTGGTGTGTCTGAAAGAAGTGAAAGAGCTCTCATTTTATCGGAGAAAATACGTAGCCTCCAAGAATGCGAAAGGAGGAGCTTCAATTCTCCTCCATTCATTTTCAAATTTGGGGCCAAAGTAATTATATGCACATGCCTATTACAAATGGGATGGACACCACAATCTCCCCTTCCAATCTCATTGACCTGAAGGAGGTAACACTGGGGTTGCTAGTTTGAATGCATACCGACAAGTTCTTTGGATAGCTCGAACTTGTCTCTTGGTACCGCCTTGGTCAGCATATCCGAAGGATTCTCGCTTGTATGGATCTTCTTGACCTGCATAAATCCATCCTCTATCTTTTCTCGAAATCCAATGATCTCTCACGTCGATATGCTTCGTTCTTGCATGATACATGATATATTTGCTCAAGTCTATTGCACTTTGACTGTCGTAATAGATTGTATATTACTTCTGGTGCAATCCAAGTTCTTCAAGAAATCATTTTAGCCATACTATCTCCTTGCTAGCTTCAATAGCGACAATATACTCTGCTTCAGTTGTAGAGAGTGCGACACACTTCTGCAACTTCGACTGCCAGTATGTAGCTCCTCCCAAAAATGTGAACATGTATCCAGTAGTAGATATACGATTATCAAGATCACTTGCCATATCAACATACGTGTAGCCCTTCAAGATTGGATCAGATCCTTCAAAACACAAGCAATCTCCAGTAGTACCTCTCATGTATCTCAGTATCCACTTGACTGTTTCCCAATGTTCTATTCTAGGATTCTCAAAGAACCTGCTAACAACACCAACTGCATGAGCAATATCTGGTCTGTTGCATACCGTTGCATAGATCAAGCTTCCAACTGCTGAAGAATAAGGAACTCTTGCCATGTTCCAGTTTCCCTCTATTATTGTAGGACACATCTTCTTGCTCAACTTCAAATGACTAGCAAGTGGTGTGCTGATTGGCTTAGCATTCTTCATGTTGAAGCGTTCTAGTACATATTCAATGTACTTCTCCTAAGACAACCACAACTTTCTGCTTGCTCGCTCTCGAACAATCTTTATTCCTAGAGTTTGTTGTGCTGGGCCTAAGTCCTTCATGTCAAAGGACTTAGATAAGTCTCCCTTCAACTTTGTAAACAGCTCTTTATCTTGTCCTACAATCAACATGTCATCCACATACAACAATAATATAATAAAGTTGTTATAAGAAAATCTTTTGAATTATACATATGGATCAGAATATGTCTTTATGTAAGTTTGACTTTTCATGAATGAGTCAAACTTCTTGTACCACTGCCTTGGTTCCTTCTTCAACCCATAAAGACTTTTATTCAGTTTGCACAACATGTGTTTCCTTTCAGCTACTTCAAATCCTTCTGGCTGCTCCATATAGATCTCCTCTTCCAAATCGTCGTGAAGAAATGCAGTATTCACATCCAACTGCTCCACTTTAAGATCTTGGCTAGCTGTTAAGCTCAAGATTGTACGAATAGAAGTAATTTTGACAACATGTGAGAATATTTCATCAAAATCAATACCTTTCTTCTATTTGAAGCCTTTAACCACCAATCGAGCTTTGTATCTAACCAGCTTGCCATTTCCATCTTTCTTGAGTTTAAAGACCCATATACATTTGAGTGGTCTTTTACCCTTTGGAAGTTTAACCAACTTGTATGTGCCATTTTTCTATAGAGATTCCATATCTTCTTCAATAGCTTTTATCTACTGGTTTTTTTCTGGATGGGATAACACCTCCTTAAGACTTTCTGGCCCCCCCTCATCACTGATGGAAGGGTACCTGCATGACTTTAACCTTGGCCTTTTTGATCTCGTCAGAGGTTGAGGTTGTTCTTCTTTCTGAGTAGGATACTCCAATTGCTCGACATCATCATCAAGTTTCTCCCCTTGCTCAGTAACCTCACCAGGTTGCTCTCTATTCTCGGTAACCTCGTCGGCCGTACTTTCTGCACATGTGAGATAGTTATAAGAATAAGGAATGGTAACAAGGTTAGAAATTATACCATTCTTTGTTCTCTGACTGATCATCTACAGCTTCAACTTTACTTTATTGGAAGATTACATCTCTGGTTCTGATGACCTTCTTCTTTACATAATCCAACAATCTATACTTGAACTATTCATCTCTGTATCCGATGAGTATGCAAGGAATATATCTACCATCCATCTTTATTCTTTGCTCCTTTGGTACATGTGCAAAATTTCTACAGTCGAACACCTTTAGATGTGAGTAGGACACCTCCTTGTTAGTCCCAACTCTCTCTGGGGTGTCAAACTCCAATGGAACTGATGATTCCTATTTATTAGGCAACGGACTATCTGAATTGGTTTACCCCAGAATGGCATAGGCAGTTTAGCTATTCTGAGCATGCTTCTCACCTTTTCAACAATGGTGCGATTCATCCTCTCGGCGATGCCATTGTGCTGTGGGGTTCTAGGTGCTGTCTCTTCATGTCTGATCCCATGACTTGAGCAGTACTCTTCAAATTCCCTTGTAGTGAACTCATCTCCATTGTCACTTCAGAGACGCTTTAGGTTTTAACCCATCTCCCTTTCCACCAGAGCATGAACCTTCTGGAAAATTTCAAACACCTGATCGTTAGTTTTCAAGATATAAACCAACAATTTATGTGAAGCATCATCAATAAAAGTAACAAAATATTTGCTACCGCCCATTGATTCAATTTCTATTGGACCACAAACATCACAATATACTAAATCAAGCATATTAATTTTTCTTTCAGACAATGTCTAAAATGAGACTCTATGGTGCTTACCAAATAAACATTAGTCACAAGGTTTTCCTGTTGTACTTTTGGAAAAAAAGATGAGTGATTTCCTGGCAAGAATCTGCAATCTCTTTTCGCTCATATGACCCATTCTTTTGTACCGCAAATCTGCAGAAATCTCATCTTGTGCCGCGTTCAATTCACCTCAACATATTTCTGCATTTATTTTGTACAACGTGCCATGAGCAACTCCCTTTTCAATCATCAATAATCCCTTGGTGAGTCTCCACTTTTGATTTGCAAAATGGTTCTCGTACCCATCTCGGTCAAAAGCAATTTTTTAGCAAGCTCATCTGTAAATCAGGTACATGTCGCACATCCTTTATAACCAATGTGCATCTCACATTTGTCTTGAAACAAATGTCACCAATCCCCATAATCTTTGAGTAACTTGTGTTACCTGTTCTCACAATGCCGAAATTACCTGCTACATATCTGCAAAAAAAATCTCTTATTGGTGTGGCATCGTAAGATACCGCTGTATAAACCACCCATTCTGACTATGGCCCTGTCAAGTGCCTGCATTCCTCTTCATCATTTATGAAGAGAACAACATTATTATTATTTTGCACCATGGCGGTTGTGTTGTCGTCATTCTTCTGGCCATAACTTATACTTTTTCCCTTCCTTATATTTGGGCAGTCTCTTTTGAAGTGACCTGGTTGATCGCAATTGTAGCATTTTCTGGCTTTTGACATGGATTAGTTCATGCCCTTCCCACAAGCTCCAGATTTAATATAATTGCTAAAAATCCTTTGATAATTGCTGCCTCTACATTCTGTGATGAGACCATATCCTTGATTTACATGCTTCTTTCTCATCTTTTCATTGAGTAGAAGCGCCGATGTGATGTCTTTTAACTCAATGGTAGTCTTACCGTGTAGGATGGTGGTTTCCAAATTATCATATGAAAATATCAATGAGTGCAAGATGACTTTATCTTCTTCCTCGATTTTTACTTCGAGGTTGGCAAGCTATGTGATTAGTCCATTAAACACATTTAAATGTGACAAAAATATTTTTACCTTTATCCATGTGTAGGGCGTATAACTGCTTCTTCAGGTACCATTTATTTGTCATGGATTTGGACATGTATAGACTTTTCAACCTTGTCCAAATACCACATGTAGTGTCTTCATCGATGATATTATTTACCACATCATTTGATAAGTGTAACCTGATTGCACTAGCAGCCTTTTCATCCAAGTTAGCCAAATCCTCAGCTTTCATGGTATTTGGCTTTTTGGCATCAACATATGGTACCTTGTGTAATCCCTGTTGAATGAGCAGATCCCTCATTCTTCTTTGACATGTTGAGTAACCGCTATCTCCATTGATTTTCGCTACCTCGTACTTTACTCTGAATATTTTTTTCACAGAGTATAGTACTACCGACACTAAATAACATTTCTATGAACGAGCAGAACCTGTGCTCTAATACCAGTTGTTAGGAATACCCGACAGTAATAATATTCACGGTAATAAAATAGAAATAATAATATGGCAGTGAGATACGTTAATCAACAATAATAAAAGAGTAACAATGACACCAAAATTTTTATGTGGAAAACACTTATGAATAAGGAAAAAACCACGACCCCGAGAGAAGCAATTGATATCACTATAGTAAAAAATTTTACACTTTCTAGGCCCGATTAAAATACTACAAAGACCACTACAACACTCAAAAGAAATAAACCTCCTTGATATTTCACCTCACTATAATATCGCTCACACTCTTTATTTTCTTCATAGACTATTTTTTTATACCCTGTCTGTGATGCCTCACTCTTTCTTTCTCTCTTTGTTGGTGTGTTTGAAGAAGTGAGAGAACTCTTCATTTTATAAGAGTAAGTACTTGGGCTCCAAGTTGCAAAAGAAAAAATAGAAAACCTAGGTAAATATTCTCCACCTTTGTTCCATTCTTTGTCTTCAAGAAAGGTTATCAACCATGCCTTTATTTTATAGGCACATGCCTATAATCTTTACTTCAATTTTTTTTCTTATCAAAATGGTTATGGACCCTACAGATACAACCTTTTTAACTCTTTTCCTTTTCTGAATCCCTTGCTATAATCCTGCTTCCGCCACTCAACTTCAATACTCTATAGAGAACTGTTGTAACAAGTCCGGAATCAAAATATTATTATTTTGGACTCAAAAGACATAAATAAGTAGAAAAAATAGAAAGCATAATATATATGATGCCAACTCACCTGGCACAATATATTAACGGTAACTGCACCGTTATCATATAGAGCCAGGTGAGCTGATGTTATATTTTGACAGTCTGGTATAGCGCCAACCGACCTGGCGTTATACCTTTAATAAAACCCTTCATCTTCTTCCTCATTTGTCACGTTCTTCTTCTTCAAATATTATAGTTCTACCTTGGTCCCCCCCATAACTTGATTCTTGTCACGACCCCAAATCCGGTCGTGATGGCGCCCAGCACACTGCTAGGCCAGCCTGACCAATTAACAACAATCATGGAGCCATAAGCTCACTTTATCCAATTTAAGCATACGGAAATAATTCAACAGTGATAGATACATATTAAAAACGGGGAACCAAGTCCCAACACGTGCCAACTCCCATAGACCGAAGGGTCAAGAGTCATGAGCCTCTACGTAATATACAAGTGTAAATAGTGAATATAACTGTGCACAAGTGTGGGATGATCAGAACAAAATATAGACAAACTGGAGAATCAGGTCCTGCGAACGCCGGCAGCTACCTCGACTGTCCAAAAGCACTCCCGAGCCGCAATGGAATCAGCTCTGCTGTAATGTACCTAGATCTGCACACAAGGTGCAGGGAGTCGGGTGTGAGTACTTCCAACTCAGCGGTAATAAAAGTAAATAATGCTGAAGGGAAAAAAACCATGCAAGGCACTATCTCTTGCTACACAATACAGAATTATCATAAAACTTCAAAACACTATCATTTTATTCCTTTTCAAGCATATGTGAGTAGATTATTTAGAAATCTCAATTTTTAGCTACTTTCTTTCATTATAACATACCAATACATGGGAGAATCTCAAGCAGTGCAAGTCAGCACTCAAATCAGCCTCTCGGGCTCAGCACTCCTTAACAATTTATACCAGCAGATCTGGTCAATAAAGCAACTAATGCATGTGTGTCAGTAATGTATGAGTGTTGAATGTTATGCCACGTAGTACACGCAAACCAATGTATGTATGCCATGCAATGCATATGACCGCTACGGCGTGTAGCCCGATCCAATTTGGGTACCCGTGCTCACTGTGGGGGTTCAGACTCCGGAGGGGCTCCTACAAGCACAATAATAATATCACACCTGCTGCGGCGCGCAGCCCGATCCGTATACCACTGCGGCGTGCAGTCCGATCCATGCATGTGTATGCATATGCTCACATGAAATGTCATGTCTTAACATATGGCCCTCGGCCCAATCAGTCTAACAAATAATCAAGAAAGCCCTACGGGCAACAATATCATATTAGCTCACAACTAAAATATTATTAAGACCTTGTTCAAGTTTTTCAAAACCTTATAAGAATGCTGAATAGCAAAATACCATTTAAAACCTTAAATTTAGAATAAAATATGCACAATGTTATCAAAACAGTGATGCCAATCCCTGAAGGATTCAAATAATTGGCACGAAGCCCAAACGTGATAATTAGTCCAATTCACTTTAACAATTAGGTGTTATTATTTATTACGCGGGACGGACCAAGTCACAATCCCCAATGGTGCTCTACCCCACGCCCGTTATCCGGCGTGCAAGTCACCTCAACACAGCGTTAAGATGTGCAAGTCCGGGGTTTACTAACCCTCAGGATATCATTTACAAGTATTACCCACCTCGAACCGACGAAAGCTCATGCCCGCGAGGCCTTAGCTCCTCGAACCGGCATCCACGCACGTCAAAACTAGCACAAATCAGCACAAATATATCAAAATAGGCTAATGGAACATAACCCAATCGAAAGAACTCGAAAAATATCAAAAATCACAAAATTGGCAAAACCCGAGCCCCGGGCCCACATCTCGAAAAATCTCGAAACTCATATTTCCCGAACCCTCGTCCCGCCACGAGTCCGTACATATAAAATTTACTAAAATCGGAGTTCAAATGGCCTTCCAAAACTCGAAATCCCGTTTTCAATATCTAGGCCACATTTCTTCAAGATTTCAACCCAATTTCATGAAGATTGATGTTAATTCTACCATAAAATGATGTTTTTGAGTCAAGAATCTTACCTCCGACGAATACCCGATGATTTTCCAGCGTTTTCCCGTGATTTCTTCTCTCTAGGGCTTAAAAATGGTGCTTTGGGGTGTATGAACCCGTAATGAAATGTTTCTGGACTTAAACTCACTGCCTGGGCCATTTACTCTACGCGTTCGCATTCCCTGCCACGCGTTCGCGATGCCCAGCTCCGGATTGACCTTCGCGAACGCGACCTTCCCCCAACGCGTTCGTGATGCACTAGCTCCCAGCCGCCTATTTTTTCCTTCTACGCGTTCGCGACAGGACTCACGCGAACGCGATGGCCTGATTGATTTCTTCATCGCGAACGCGACGACCTATCACGCGTCCGCGAAGTTCTTTTTCCCAGCCACCCGGATTTCTTCTACGCGAACGCGTAGTTCCTCACGCGAACGCGAGGCTTCACCTGTTTCTCCTTCGCGAACGCGGCCCTCTCTCACACGAACGCGTTGCATTGGCCTATCTGGCCTTCGCGAACGCGGGCCTTGCCCTCGCGAACGCGAAGGCTAAAATCCTGCCCAGAGATCTGCAATTTTTCTGCAGATTTTAAGTTTCAAAAATGCCGGATGATGGTCCGGATTCACCCCGAGGCCCCCGGGACCCCAACGAAAACCACCAACATACTCCAAAACACGATACAAATTTGTTCCAATCATAAAAACACCATCCTAAACATCAAAATCACCAATTACACACGGATTCAAGCCTAAGTTTCCTCAAAACTTCCAAATTACACATTCCATCAAAAACCCGACCAAACGACGTCCGAATGACCTGAAATTTTGCAGGCACATCCAAAATCACCTAACGGAGGTACTGCAACTGTCGGAATTCCATTCCGACTCCCGGATCAAAATCTCACCTACCGTTCGGATTTCGCAAAAATTCAACCTTAGCCAATTCAAGCCTAAAACTACACCGGACCTCCAAATTCAATTCCGATTGCTCTCCTAAGTCATAAATGATCTCCCGAAGCAAGTCGAATCATCAAAATCTGATTCCGAGCACTCTAACTTGATAGTCAACTCTAGGTTGACTTTCCATATTCAAACTTCCTTCAAACATGCTATTTGCTTCATTTTCAATTCAATTCACTCCTAACTCATCCGATAGGCTCTAACACTGATATAAAAGCATAAAACATGTAATCGCAACCTGACGGGGTGGTAAATTCCCGTAACGACGGGCCGGGTCATTACATTCTCCCCAACTTAAACAAACGCTCGTCCTCGAGCGTACCAGAGTGGTACTAGAAGCAACTCAATAGCTGAATGACCTTACCCAGCATATATTCGGGCGATCATATGTTACCCTATCTCACATAAGTCCGAAAACACCATATAGTCAAAATTTCACAGACCATCTGAACCATAAATCACATTGCACTTTCCGAAATCATATGCCAAATGCTAATCCCATGCCTATACTCGGGATACACTCGAATCCACTGCAATAACCCATATTCACTACTCCCGGTGAGATCATATGATGTATCGACAACCCAATCACTCGAGACGATAGTCTCTAATCACAACAACTGGCCACAATAACCAAATACTAGCTGAAAACCTCTTTCATTAGATAAGAGTCTTATTCCAACACCTCCATATCCTGCCCCCGGCAGCTGAAGCACGCGATATACCGAACCCATCTCTCAGGTCAACCATTCGTGAATCCATTTCCCTTTTAAAACTGGCACCACAATAGGTTTCGGAGCCAAACCTCAATTTTTACCTTTCTAACAAGCTAAGATCCAATATGCTTGTATTCATTAATGACTCCAACGGTCATTTCGATTATAACACACCGCACTGGTTATAAGACACCTCAACACCGACCTAAGCCACGACGAGCACAACATAGGCTCCAATAGAAATGTATGCACACACTCGAATCATGACAGATCAAATCATGACAACTGTCTCCAGCAAAAGAGCTGCAATTTAATTCCTCTGTGCCATCATAACATAGAACTGAGATCGCGTCTCGCATTATAGAAATAGAGTACCTGAATCCTCCTCGAGAGGTCATAACATCACGTGGCCTTGCTACGATTCGTGATTCTATCCCAACGTTATTACTCATGAAGCACCTCAAGCCACTAAGCTCAAAACGGTTAGCCACGCACAGATCTAGGTCTTGAACCCAAGCAATCAACCTCACCCACGGTGAAACAATTAACGTATGCTATTAAATCCTGAAAGGACACAACCGATGTGTCATTCGCCAAGCGATACTCAAAACGGACTTTTCCTCAGAAGCGAGGAAGTATTGTATACCAGGTAGCATATAACTAACTATATTTTCACAATATTCTGTTGCGGCGTGCAACCCGCTCCAACGACATACCCGTGGCGGCATGCCACCCGATCTAGATACCATACCTGTGGCGGCGTGCCACCCGATCCAAGTAACCCTCGCCAAATAAATACGCGTCGAGTCAAGTTGCTCATCATAATAAACATATATAGCCTTAAGTTTGGCCACGAGAAACGCATCCGACAAAGTTCCTCAATACCAGAACTAATCAATGGTAGATACTTCTACACTAACATCCGCCACTAAGGTCCAACTGACAAAGCAATGCCTACCAGCCGTCCGCTGGTCCTGGGTACAACTACTCTGTTGGAGCATACTCCGATGCTCTCTGCTACGCAATTTGTGCCATTTTCCGACATAGTCCATATCACATTTGTCTAGACGACCTGTCTTATGTCAACCAGTCTGAAATAAGGTATCATAACACAAATTCATCATATCAAGCTAAGAGAGAGCCACTAGGGCTTCCGATTTCCAATAACCACAAAACGGTGCCGGTACACACGACATACCACCGCTGCGTAGGCGGGTTACAAGAACTTCTAGTCTCCAACACATATGTAACACATGAATCGATATACCTGGTTCCACACTCCACCGTACGAATACACAATGCACATCAAACGTCCATTCATACCACGACGGCCATTCAGAAATTTCACTATGCCATCAACGACTTAGTTATTATAGTCGATCCAACAAGAGAATACCACCATACCACTGGATATCATCCGTTTACATTACCTTGTCCTTTTTGGATCATATTCCCTGCCAAGTTAATAGAATAGCAGTACCATTTTCTTAAATTATCAGAAAGATCGATTCTTAATTCACCTGCAGCTGTCCGCGCTGCTCAATAATATTTTTTTTATTGACTTCCCATATATTATGAACTGATCTCAAAACCTAGAATATTCCATTATCAACTTTTTCATAACACATCGCATATACAATACCATACTAAGATAACATGGAAATTCTTATCCCTTTCCTACGCCGCAAACATCGACGCACTCAACTAGTCAAGGACTTTTATGATCCCATAGAGAGAAAACTCATTACACATTCCAAGCTTTGCATACCAACAGGAAAAATACACTCATTTTTCAAACCACATTAGAACACATCATAAACTCTTTCTCCCAATCACTTTGCATAAGTTAAACTGCCAGGACTGAGTCCTTATACCCATATTATACCCATATCGGGTTACACGACTGCCAGCACTCAAAAGCTTTATTGCACAATATCCGCAAGACTCATTACTTCAACCACATACCAGGAATTAGTCGTATTCTTTATCATACCGCTTCGGTTTATTAACAAGTTGTTCCATTTACCTAGTTTCCTTTCTGATTCATCTTTGATTTAATATTAGCCATTACTGTAGCACCATAACACATCAACTCATTCCACACGAGACTCGTACATAAGACCACACGGTCTAAGACATATAGGCCATTGAATACTCTCTCAATATTTCCCAGAAGGATCACATCCTACCACACTTTATTTTGATGAACTTCCCGCGATTTGTTTTTTTTTTTTTTAAATTATTATCATTACTTCCCAATACGGATACCTAGAATCCCATCATTCACATGATATAACACAAGTCTTGATCTTTTCTAACGAAACGCCATCTTTAGCCACATACACAAATCTTAAGGCACCTGACTGTTACAAGCAAAATCTTGAACACTACAAAACCATTCTCGGACATCGTTCACCCTTACTCAGCTGTAATTCAACTGTCCTATTGAGTAGGACCACTCGTGCCTTGTTAGAACTCTGACAATGCAGATCATGATTATATACAAACACAATTAGCTATCTTAACTTTCTATACACCGAACATTCATTATCAACATCCGTTCAAAACATCCTAGTATTTCTTCACATCTACGAAGCACCATAACCTTTATCAAAATTTCCCAAACATACCTAGAGACAGAGCCAACACAGCACACGACAGTGCAATCGGTTAATCAATAACAACCTCCCCAACTTAGCTCGGAGTCATACATCAAAGCACTTTCAACCACTCATATCATTATTACTCAAGTGATGCCGAAATGTTAATATGAGATTAAACTCAAGTCATTTACAAGCCTTGATAGAGACTCGAATCATCAGAGACCTTAGCTCTTCTGCAATTCTTGCAGATATACATGCACCACCAATAAGCCCACTCTCTTTAGGTGACAGAAATCTTTCTAAGTCCCAAATTTTCCAAAAATTTCGGCAGAGTTTCCTTTGTAAATTGGCCTATCCACCTGCCAGAGAATCACCAAACCATTCTAACAATACATCCACAACTCAACAAGATATCACAATGTATTTCAACAACATTAAATCTCAAAACTATACGAATCATATTATCATAATTTATACTTGAACCTGCGATATACCTGCTCGAATCATAACACATATCAAAATCACTTTAGTCTTCCTGAGTTTAAACTCGTTCCACTACATATAAGGCACTTATATTACTGAGCGCTCGATGCGTACACGGACGTGCGGAAGGAATTTCAAAAGCATATCTCAAGCTGAATCAAGTACGCACGATAAGAATTCCAAGAAATGTGAAGTGTTTCCTAAAGGTTCGTAGCCTCCCGAGGATAAGTACAGGCGTCCCCGTACCGATCCACAAGACTCTACTAACCGGCTCAAGACTCATGAGGCCTAGTAAACCTAGGCTCTGATACCAACTTGTCACGACCCCAAATCCGGTCGTGATGGCGCCCAACACACTGCTAGGCCAGCCCGACCAATTAACAACAATCACGGAGCCATAAGCTCACTTTATCCAATTTAAGCATACGGAAATAATTCAACAGTGATAGATACATATTAAAAACAAGGAACCAAGTCCCAACACGTGTCAACTCCCATAGACCGAAGGGTCAAGAGTCATGAGCCTCTACGGAATATACAAGTGTAAATAGTGAATATAACTGTGCACAAGTGTGGGATGATCAGAACAAAATATAGACAAACTGGAGAATCAGGTCCTGCGAACGCCGGCAGCTACCTCGACTGTCCAAAAGCACTCCCGAGCCGCAATGGAATCAGCTCTGCTGTAATGTACCTGGATCTGCACACAAGGTGCAGGGAGTCGGGTGTGAGTACTTCCAACTCAGCGGTAATAAAAGTAAATAACGCTGAAGGGAAAAAAACCACGCAAGGCACTATCTCTTGCTACACAAAACAGAATTATCATAAAACTTCAAAACACTATTATTTTATTCCTTTTCAGCATATGTGAGTAGATTATTTAGAAATCTCAATTTTTAGCTACTTTCTATCATTATAACATACCAATACCTGGGAGAATCTCAAGTAGTGCAAGTCAGCACTCAAACCAGCCTCTCGGGCTCAGCACTCCTTAATAATTTATACCAGGAGATCTAGTCAATAAAGCAACAAATGCACATGTGCCCTAGTAATGTATGAGTGTTGAATGTTATGCCACGTAGTACACGCAAACCAATGTATGTATGCCATGCAATGCATATGACCGCTACGGCGTGTAGCCCGATCCAATTTGGGTACCTGTGCTCACTGTGGGGGTTCAGACTCCGGAGGGGCTCCTACAGCCTAAGCACAATAATAATATCATACCTGCTGCGGCGCTCAGCCCGATCTGTATACCACTGCGGCGTGCAGTCTGATCCATGCATGTGTATGCATATGCTCACATGAAATGTCATGTCTTAACATATGGCCCTCGGCCCAATCAGTCTAACAAATAATCAAGAAAGCCCTACGGGCAACAATATCATATTAGCTCACAGCTAAAAATATTATTAAGACCTTGTTCAAGTTTTTCATAACCTTATAAAAATGCTGAATAGCAATAATTCCATTTTAAACCTTAAATTTAGAATAAAATATGCTCAGTGTTATCAAAACAGTGATACCAATCCTCGAAGGATTCAAATAATTGGCACGAAGCCCAAACGTGATAATTAGTCCAATTCATTTTAACAATTAGGTGTTATTATTTATTACGCGGGACGGACCAAGTCACAATCCCCAATGGTGCTCTACCCCACGCCCGTTATCCGGCATGCAAGTCACCTCAACACAGCGCTAAGATGTGCAAGTCCGGGGTTTACTAATCCTCAGGACATCATTTACAAGTATTACCCACCTCGAACCGACGAAAGCTCATGCCCGCGACGCCTTAGCTCCTCGAACCGACATCCACGCACGTCAAAACTAGCACAAATCAGCACAAATATATCAAAATAGGCTAATGGAACATAACCCAATCGAAAGAACTCGAAAAATATCAAAAATCACAAAATTGGCAAAACCCGAGCCCCGGGCCCACATCTCAAAAAATCTCGAAACTCATATTTCCAGAACCCTCGTCCCGCCACGAGTCCGTACATATAAAATTTAATAAAATCGGAGTTCAAATGGCCTTCCAAAACGCAAAATCCCGTTTTCAATATCTAGGCCACATTTCTTCAAGATTTCAACCCAATTTCATGAAGATTGATGTTAATTCTACCATAAAATGATGTTTTTGAGTCAAGAATCTTACCTCCGACGAATACCCGATGATTTTCCAGCGTTTTCCCGTGATTTCTTCTCTCTAGGGCTTAAAAATGGCGCTTTGGGGTGTATGAACCCGTAATGAAATGTTTCTGGACTTAAACTCACTGCCTGGGCCATTTACTCTACGCGTTCGCATTCCCTGCCACGCGTTCGCGATGCCCAGCTCCGGATTGACCTTCGCGAACGCGACCTTCCCCCAACGCGTTCGTGATGCACTAGCTCCCAGCCGCCTATTTTTTCCTTCTACGCGTTCGCGACAGGACTCACGCGAACGCGATGGCCTGATTGATTTCTTCATCGCGAACGCGACGACCTATCACGCGTCCGCGAAGTTCTTTTTCCCAGCCACCCGGATTTCTTCTACGCGAACGCGTAGTTCCTCACGCGAACGCGAGGCTTCACCTGTTTCTCCTTCGCGAACGCGGTCCTCTCTCACGCGAACGCGTTGCATTGGCCTATCTGGCCTTCACGAACGCGGGCCTTGCCCTCGCGAACGCGAAGGCTAAAATCCTGCCCAGAGATCTGCAATTTTTCTGCAGATTTTAAGTTTCAAAAATGCCGGATGATGGTCCGGATTCACCCCGAGGCCCCCGGGACCCCAACGAAAACCACCAACATACTCCAAAACACGATACAAATTTGTTCCAATCATAAAAACACCATCCTAAACATCAAAATCACCAATTACACACGGATTCAAGCCTAAGTTTCTTCAAAACTTCCAAATTACACATTCCATCAAAAACCCGACCAAACGACGTCCGAATGACCTGAAATTTTGCAGGCATATCCAAAATAACCTAACGGAGCTACTGGAACTGTCAGAATTCCATTTCGACTCCCGGATCAAAATCTCACCTACCGTTCGGATTTCGCCAAAATTCAACCTTAGCCAATTCAAGCCTAAAACTACACCGGACCTCCAAATTCAATTCCGATTGCTCTCCTAAGTCATAAATGATCTCCCGAAGCTAGTCGAATCATCAGAATCTGATTCCGAGCACTTTAACTCGATAGTCAACTCTAGGTTGACTTTCCATATTCAAACTTCCTTCAAACATGCTATTTGCTTCATTTTCAATTCAATTCACTCCTAACTCACCCGATAGGCTCTAACACTGATATAAAAGCATAAAACATGTAATTGCAACCTGACGGGGTGGTAAATTCCCGTAACGACGGGCCGGGTCGTTACACAAAAGGAAGTACTAACCAAAAATAGTAATATCACACTAACTTAAAGTATAAAAATATATTGTTTGAACTAAATAGGTAATGTCATCATAGTAATAATCCAGAATGATGGTCTTCAAATGATTTCCTCAACTTTTCGTCATTTTGAAATCTTCCAACTACTAAATTATCGAACATTAGATTTGTATGTGTTCTATTTCGATTTGTATTTTTTTTTCTTTTCGAAATAGCATCTTAAATTTATCAGAATTAAATTTTAGCGTTTTATATAAAAATATATATTTGTCAAATAAATTTATTTGTTAATATTCTCATTTATATATATGTGCTTTCATGACGTTTTATGTTTTATCTGTAACTAAATTTATTTGTTGTTTATGTTTAGTTTAGATTATTTTTTAGCGTAGTAAATCTAGACCTTTTTAGCATAGTAAAACGTAGACACTTTTAACATAGTAAATTTTAGAGCCTTGTAGCGTAATAATGTATAGTTTTAGCTTAGAAAAATATTGATCCCGGAAGCTATACGTAATAGTTTGTACAATTTAATTATTTAAAAATATGAAGTTAAATTTTTTTTTAAAAAAAATAATAATTGTTAATGGTAGTTTGGTGCCACTGTGCGTCAAAATATCGAGTCCGAAACACATACGTAAGTATTTTGTGCAATTAAGTTTTTAAAATATATGAATTTAAATTATATAAAAAAAGATATAGCCACTGGGCCTCAAAAATATCGAGCCCAGAAGTCATATTTAAGTACTTTGTACAATTAAATTATTAAAAAAATATGAATTTAAATTATATAAAAAAACATAACTATTAATAATTGTTTGGTGTCAGTGGGCCTCCGGAATATCGAGCCCGAAACCCATACGTAAGTAATTTGATAAAAACAAAGAGCTACTTGAATCTTCTTTACTAGTATTTGTCGACTATGTGAACAAGCAAACAAGAAAAAGAAATACAAAAATTACTGGAAGACGGGAGCTTATCTGTGATGACTCGGCCCGTCATCATGTGAGTTATCACCCCGTTACCCCCGTTATATGCTTGTTGATGTTGTAATATGCATGTTGGGTGAGTTTGAGTCAATCCGGGTTGAGTTTGATTGAAATTGAGATAGAAAGTCTCTTAGAAGAAGGAATAGTTGGGAAAAGTCAACTGGACGTTGACTATTTAGTTAGAGGGCTCGGAATCGGATTCTGATGATTCGGTTAGTTCCGGGAGGTGATTTGTGACTTAGGGGAACAATCATAATTGAATTTGGAGGTCCGGTGTAGAAATAGGCTTGAATTGGCTAAGGTTGAATTTTGGCGAAATCCGGACGGTAGGTGAGATTTTGATCCGGGAGTCGGAATGGAATTCCGATAGTTGTAGTAGCTCCGTTAGGTGATTTTGGATGTGCCTGCAAAATTTCAGGTCATTCGGAGGTCGTTTGGTCGGGTTTTTGATCGAATAAGAATTTTGAAAGTTATAGTTAAACTTAAGCTTGAATTTGCTGAAAACGGACGATTTTGATGTTAACTATAGTGATTTAATGATTCGAGCAAGTTGGAATGAGGTAATAGATCATGTCTGTATATTTGGTTGAGGTCTCGGGGGTCTCGGGTGTGTTTCGGATGTCCAACGGGTCATTTTTGGAAGATTTTTGCAGCTTTGAGCGTAAATGTAATGATCCAAAGGTCTATTTTTAGTTCTAGAGATCCAAATTTAACTTCGAGACTTCGAGAATTTAAATCATGAATTATAGGACTGATCTGGAAATTTTGGTTTAATTTCATCAAGTCGCGATTGGGTTTTTGACGCGATATGTGAGTTAATTGTTTAACGAGCGAAATTGGTATTGAACTAAGCAAATGAGCTCCAAATTCAGTTTTGTTTGAACCACTAGATCCGTATCAAAATTACGGAGCCATAGAAAAAAGAATCGTCTAATTTCGAGTTCGTATGATGGAGTTAGAGCCATTTTAGTAAAACATGACTGTGCTGCAATTTAGATAAAAAGCTGCTACAATGAACAGTACCCGTGAATAGTACCCGTGAATAGTACCCCGTAAATAGTACCCCGTGAATAGTACCCGTGAACAGTACCTTGTGAACAGTAACACGGGTGAACAGTAACACGGGTGAACAGTATTTTGTTAAAAATTCTGGACAGAAGGCTTTTAATTGCATTTCATCCGCGACTCATTAATTGAAAACCTCCATTGTTGAGTCTTGGAGAGCAAAAGTGAAGGGAAATTGCTGGGATTTCACCGGGTTATCATCGGAGGTAAGTTTTATGGTTCAAATATGTGTTTTTATCTTAGAATCCTTCTCTATTTCACTGAAATTGGAAGAATTAATGGGGGATTTTAGCCCTAGGCCTAAATTATGGAAAATCAATGATTTGAATGGGCAAACGGAGTCCGATTTTGGTAAAATTTATATGCATAGACTCGTGTTGAGACAAGGATTCCGAATATGTGACTTTTGTAATTTTTTTAGAAGCGTACCAAAAGTTGGGTTTTGACAACTTTGTGGGTTTTGATGCAATTTGGATTATTTCGAATGGGTTACGTGAATTTAGCATATATTGATATATTATCATTGATTTTTAGCAGATTTAGCAACCGAGGAGATTGATTTGCGAGGCAAGCGCAAGGCGGACCGAGGCTTCTACCGGTTCGAGGTGAGTGGTAGTAGTAAACAATGTACCGAGGGTTTGAAACCCCGTACTAGCACTTCACAGTGCTATATTGAGATGAGACACGCGTTCTCTGACGGGCGTAGTGACATTGTGATTGAGGGTTCGGACTTGGTCCTTCCCGGCTAATAGAATATTGTGTTGTATGACTGTTAATGAGATTATAACTGTACAATTGGGCTAATAGCCATGTTTGGGGCCTTGTGCCGATCTGTAGAGCATTAGGGAACCTATAGAGCTAGGTGACCCTTATATCGTGTTGGAAACATACACTCAGCCGTAGCTCTAGCTGTATAGCATTATATGAGCCCGTACTAGATGTTTACATTGAGAGAGATTATCTAAGGTGGAATTCCCTGTTCTAGCTGAGTGGGCCTGAAAGGCCAAGTCTATACCGATTGAGATGAGATAGGGTAAAGGACCCACTATGAGATGTTATATTGGGCCTGAAAGGCCAAGTCTATATTGACTGAGACAGGGTCAAGGACCCACTGTGATATATTGTATTGGGCCTGAGAGGCCAAGTATATACTGACTGGAATAGGGTCGAGGACCCATTATGAGGTATTATATATATATACCTATATTGGATCGGTTTGCACGCCGCAACAGTATATATATTGGATCGGACTGCACGCCGCAGTAATATACATGTAATATACATGTGGGACGGACTGCACGCCGCAGCATTATTGCGCTTGGGCTGTAGGAGCCCCTTCGGAGTCTGAGTCTGCACACATTCTCAGTGAGCACTGGTGTATATTATGGGATCGGGCTGCACGCCGCAGCAGTATAGAGATATATACATATATATATTGGATCGGACTGCACGCCGCAGTAATATTTGTGTGGATCGTGCTGCACGCCGCAGTATTATAGTGCTTGGGCCTAGGGAGCCCCTCCGAAGTCTGTATACACCCCCAGTGAGTGCCGTCGACGTTAAATGGAGCGGGCTGCGCGCCGCAGCGGTATATGTATTGGAGCGGGCTGCGCGCCGCAGCGGTATATGTATTGGAGCGGACTGCGCGCCGCAGCATTATACTTATTCATATTCATATATATACTAAAATATTTATATGTTATAGACAGATGTATATGTCTCCATATATTGTGATGGTTGTATACCGTAGTGGTACGAGCGAGGATGTGGTCAGTGTGGGACCTAGATGAGATAGATGTGGACTGGAGATCAGGGTACTCATTATAGTGATGACTAACCTGTGGGGGTTGCCTTAGAACTGTTTAGTGATAGTACAGGAGTTCTTATTTTCAGTTATTGTTTATTATTATTACTCACTGAGTTGAAATATACTCATCCCACTCTCTTGCACTTTTTGTGCAGATATACAGGTTCAAGAGGGCAGTTGAGCTATCGCAACTGCTTTATTATCCCCATTCTGTGGAGACTTCGAGGTAGCTGCCAACGTCTGCAGTACCTGACCTCTTTCTTTTTATCATTTTGTTGTCTCCATTCTGGTTAGACTTGATTTTTTAGTAGATCTCATTTGTAGAGGCTCAGACTTGTGACACCACGATTTGGTTGGGACTGTGTTCTTGTATTTCGGTTCTACACTTCTTGATTTGTTATGAAAACAGGCTAATCACGCCGATTAATCAGTATTAATTATACTTGGCTGGTTTAATTGGATAAGACGGTCGGGCTTGCCTAACAATGTGTTGGGCGCCATCACGACCGGGGTTTGGGGTCGTGACAAGTTGGTATCAGAGCCTAGGTTAACAGGTCTCGCGAGTTATGAGCCGGTTTAATAGAGTCTCGTGGATCGGTACGGGGACACCTGTACTTATCCTCGGGAGGCTGCAAACCTTTAGGAAAGTTTCAAATTCTTGGAATTCTCATCGTGCGTGTTTTATTCAGCTTGAGATGTAATTCTTGAAATTTCTCCTGCACATTGATACGCGCACTCGAGTGCTTAGTGATAAATTTGCCTTGACGGCTTGTGATTCCCCAATCGAGGGACGAGATATAATCTTTGTGAATTCATGTTGGGCCTGTCCGGAGGACTTGAGGCCAGATCCTTGTCTATGGCTTGTGCATCGAGGTGCTAACTTCGCGAGCCGGTATTATGAAATTCATGCGATCAGTATTGATCTTAATCGTGAAAATGGCAGTTTGATAACAGGTGAGCTGCAAGGTATTCAATCCTTATATCTGTTACGTAGCCCTAGCTATGGGCATGGTGAGTATGTTCATGTTCCTTAGTGGAAAGGTAAAGTGCATTAAGTGTGGGAGTATGAGTTCAGAACGCAGGAAAACCAAATTGGTTGTACTAGGTGTATCATGGTGAAAGGTATATGTGTTATGATTTGAGCAGGTGCAGCGCATGTTCATGTACTAATGCTGATGATATAATTCGTGTAGTATTGAGATTTATGTTGTTGAAATACATTGTGACGTCTTGTTGAGTTGTGGGTGTATTGTTAGAATGGTTTGGTGATTCTCTGCCAGGTGGATAGGCCAATTTACAAAGGAAACTCTGCCGAAATTTTTGAAAAATTTGGGACTTAGAAAAGATGTTGTGGCCTGAGGAATGGGCTTAGCTGTTGCGTGTGAATGAATACGAGAATTACAAAAGAGTTAAGATTTCCGATGATTCGAGTCTCCGCCAAAGTTTGTAAATAGCTCGAGTTTAATCTCACTGTAACATTGGAGCATCAATTGAGTAAGAATGCTATGAGTGGCTAAAAATGCTTTGATGTATGGCTCCGAGCCAAGTTGGGGAGGTTGTTATTGACTAACTGATTGCACTATTGTGTGCTATGATGGTTCTGTCCCCAAGCATGTTGGGAAAAAAATTCCGACGAAGGTTATGGTGCTTCGTAGATGTGAGAAAATACTAGGAGGTTTTGAGCGGTTGTTGCTAAAGAATGTTTGATGTATAGAAAAGAAAGATAGTTAATTGTATCCGTATGTAATCATGTTCTGCGGTGTCAGAGTTCTAGTAAGGACCGAGTGGTTCTGTTTAATAAGGCAGTTGAATTATAACTGGTTAATGGTGAATGACGCCCGAGAATAGCCTTGCGGTGTTCAAGATTTACGCTTGCCACAGTCAGGTGCCTTAAGATTGTGTACGTGGCTAAAGACCATGGTTTCGTTAGAAGAAATCAAGACTTTTGTTATGTTATGGGGATGATGAGATTCTTTGTATCCGTATTGAAAGGTAATGATAACAAATTCAAATTGTAGGAAGTTCTTCAAAACAAAGTATAGTAGAATGTGGTATTTCTGGGAAACAATTGAGAGAGTATTCAGTGGCCTATGGGTCTTAGACCGTATGGTCTTATGTACGAGTCTTGTGTGGTAACATGGGTTGAGGCATTGTGGTGCTGCAGTAAAGACTAGTATTAAATTAAAGATGAATCAGAAAGGAAATTGGGTAAATGGATCAACTTGTTATTAAACCGAAACGGTATGATAAGGAATACGATTAATTCCTGGTATATGTTTGAAGTAATGAGTCTCGCCGATATTGTGCAATAAAGCTTTTGAGTATTGGCAGTTGTGTAACTCGGTATGGGTATAAGGACTCAGTTCTGGCAATTTAACTTATGCAATGTAATTGGGAGAAAGGGTTTGTGATGTGTTTTACCGTGGTTTGAAAAGGAGTGTATTTCCTGTTGGTATGTAAAGCTTGGAATGTGTAATGAGTTTTCTCTATATGGGATCATGAAAGTCCTTGACTAGTTGGGTGCGCTGATATTTGCGGCGTAGGGAAAGGGATATGAATTTTCCCTGTTGTCTTAGTGTGGTATGGTATATGCGATGTGTTATGGAAAGTTGATAACGACATGTTCAAGTTTTGAGATCAATTCATATTATATGGGGATTCATTAAAATCCTCAAGCAGCGTGGCAGCTGCAGATAATCTGAGAATCAATCTTCCTGATGATTTAGGAGAATGGTACTGCTATACTAGTATTTCGGCAGAGTCTATGGTCAAAAAGGGGCCAGGTAAAATAAACTGATATTATCTAGCGGTATGGTGGTATACTCCCGTTGGATCGACTGTAATAATTGAGTCGTTGATGACATAGTGAAATTTATGAATGGCTTTCGTGGTATGAATGGACGCTTGATGTGCGTTATGTAATCGTACGGTGAAGTACCGAATCAGGCATAGTGATCCCTGTGTTATGTATGTGTTGGAGACTAGAAGTTCTCGTAACCCGCCTACGCAGCGGTGGTATATCGTGTGTATCGGCACAGTGTAGCGGTTATCGGAAATTGGAAGCTCTAGTGGCTATCTCGTTACTTGATATGATGAATTTGAATAATGATATACGATTGTTGACTGGTTGTCATAAGCTAGGTTGTCCAGACTAATGTGATATGGACTATGTCAGAAACATGTCGCAAACTGCATGGCAGAGCGCATCAGATCATGCTCCAGCAGGGTGGATGTACCCTAGAGCCAGCGGACGGTTGGTAGGTATTGCTTTGCCAGTTGGGCCTTCGTGGTGGATGTCAATGTAGAGGTATCTACCATTGATTCAGTTCCGGTATCGAGGAACTTTGTCGGATGAGTTTCATGTGACCGAGCTCGAGGCTATATATACATGTTTGTTGCAATGAGCAACTTGAGTCGATGTGCATTCCCTTTTTCTAGATTTATGCGTGGATCGGGTGGCACGCCGCCACATGTATAGTATCTGGATCGGGTGGCATGCCGCCACATGTATGGTATCTGGATCGGGTGGCACGCCGCCACAGGTATGCTATTGGAACGGGTTGCGCTCCGCAACAGCGTGATGTGGGAAATATAGCTTCCTATATGTACCTTGTACATAATACTTCCTCTCTTCTGAGGAATAGTCCGTATTGGGTATCGCTCGGGGAATAGCACATCGGTTGTGTCCATTCAGGATTTGATAGCATATACTAAATGTATCACCGCGTGTGATTGATTGCTTGATTTCAGACCTAAATGTGTGTATGGATGACCGTTTTGAGCATTGCGACTTGAGGTGCTCCATGAGTAATAGTGTTTGGATAGAATCATGAGTTGTGGCAAGGCCACGTGATGTTATGACCTTTCGAGGAGGATTCGGGTACTCTAATTCTATGATGTGAGACGAGATCTCAGTTATGTGTTGTGATGGTATGGAAGAATTTGAATTATGGCTCTTTGTGCGAGTCAGTTGTCATGATTCGAGTGTGTTCAGATCGTTCTTATTGGAGCCTGTGTTGTGCTCGTTGTGGCCTAGGCCGATGCTGAGGTGTCATGTCACCAGTGTGGTGTGTTATAATCGAAATGATCATTCGAGTCATTAATGAGAGCGAGCATATATGATTTCAGCTCGTTAGAAAGGTAATATCGAGGTTTGGCTCCGAAACTTATTGTGGTATCAGTTTTAAAAGGGAAATAGATTCACGAATGGTTGACCTGAGAGATGGGTTCGATATATCGCGTGTGCGGTTGCCGTGGGCAGGATATGAAGGTGTTGGAATAAGACTCTATCTAATGAGAAAGGTTCTTTCTGCTAGTATTTGGTTATTGTGGCCAGTTGTTGTGATTAGAGACTATCGTCTCGAGTGATTGGGTTGTTTGATACATCATGTGATCTCACCCGGAGTGGCGAGTTTGGCTATTACAGTTGGATCGTGTGTACTCTGAGTATAGATGTGGGATTCAGATTTGGTATATGATTTCGGAAAGTGCAATGTGGTTTATGGTTCAGTTAGACTGTGGAAATTCAGCTATACTATGTTATCGGACTTATGAAAGATAGGGTGAAGTGGTATCGCCCCGAATATATGCTTGGTAAGGTCATTCGGCTATTGGGTCACTTCCAGTAGACCTCTTGGTCCGCTCGAGGACGAGCGTTTGCTTAAGTTGGGGAGAATGTGATGACCCGGCCCGTCATCATGTGAGTTATCACCCCGTTACCCCCGTTATATGCTTGTTGATGTTGTAATATGCATGTTGGGTGAGTTTGAGTCAATCCGGGTTGAGTTTGATTGAAATTGAGATAGAAAGTCTCTTAGAAGAAGGAATAGTTGGGAAAAGTCAACTGGACGTTGACTATTTAGTTAGAGGGCTCGGAATCGGATTCCGATGATTCGGTTAGTTCCGGGAGGTGATTTGTGACTTAGGGGAACAATCGGAATTGAATTTGGAGGTCCGGTGTAGAAATAGACTTGAATTGGCTAAGGTTGAATTTTGGCGAAATCCGGACGGTAGGTGAGATTTTGATCTGGGAGTCGGAATGGAATTCGACAGTTGCAGTAGCTCCGTTAGGTGATTTTGGATGTGCCTGCAAAATTTCAGGTCATTCGGAGGTCGTTTGGTCGGGTTTTTGATCGAATAAGAATTTTGAAAGTTATAGTTAAACTTAAGCTTGAATTTGCTGAAAACGGACGATTTTGATGTTAACTATAGTGATTTAATGATTCGAGCAAGTTGGAATGAGGTAATAGATCATGTCTGTATATTTGGTTGAGGTCTCGGGGTCTCGGGTGTGTTTCGGATGTCCAACGGGTCATTTTTGGAAGATTTTTGCAGTTTTGAGCGTAAATGTAATGATCCAAAGGTCTATTTTTAGTTCTAGAGATCCAAATTTAACTTCGAGACTTCGAGAATTTAAATCATGAATTATAGGACTGATCTGGAAATTTTGGTTTAATTTCATCAAGTCGCGATTGGGTTTTTGACGCGATATGTGAGTTAATTGTTTAACGAGCGAAATTGGTATTGAACTAATCAAATGAGCTCCAAATTCAGTTTTGTTTGAACCACTAGATCCGTATCAAAATTACGGAGCCATAGGAAAAAGAATTGTCTAATTTCGAGTTCGTATGATGGAGTTAGAGCCATTTTAGTAAAACATGACTGTGCTGCAATTTAGATAAAAAGCTGCTGCAATGAACAGTACCCGTGAATAGTACCCGTGAATAGTACCCCGTGAATAGTACCCCGTGAACAGTACCTTGTGAACAGTAACACGGGTGAACAGTAACACGGGTGAACAGTATTTTGTTAAAAATTCTGGACAGAAGGCTTTTAATTGCATTTCATCCGCGACTCATTAATTGAAAACCTCCATTGTTGAGTCTTGGAGAGCAAAAGCGAAGGGAAATTGCTGGGATTTCACCGGGTTATCATCGGAGGTAAGTTTTATGGTTCAAATATGTGTTTTTATCTTAGAATCCTTCTCTATTTCACTGAAATTGGAAGAATTAATGGGGATTTTAGCCCTAGGCCTAAATTATGGAAAATCAATGATTTGAATGGGCAAACGGAGTCCGATTTTGGTAAATTTTATATGCATAGACTCGTGTTGAGACAAGGATTCCGAATATGTGACTTTTGTAATTTTTTTAGAAGCGTACCAAAAGTTGGGTTTTGACAACTTTGTGGGTTTTGATGCAATTTGGATTATTTCGAATGGGTTACGTGAATTTAGCATATATTGATATATTATCATTGATTTTTAGCAGATTTAGCAACCAAGGAGATTGATTTGCGAGGCAAGCGCAAGGCGGACCGAGGCTTCTACCGGTTCGAGGTGAGTGGTAGTAGTAAACAATGTACTGAGGGTTTGAAACCCCGTACTAGCACTTCACAGTGCTATATTGAGATGAGACACGCGTTCTCTGACAGGCGTAGTAGGCGTAGTGACATTATGATTAAGGGTTCGGACTTGGTCCTTCCCGGCTAATAGAATATTGTGTTGTATGACTGTTACTGAGATTATAACTGTACAATAGGGCTAAAAGCCATGTTTGGGGCCTTGTGCCGATCTGTAGAGCACTAGGGAACCTATAGAGCTAGGTGACCCTTATATCGTGTTGGAAACATACACTCAGCCGTAGCTTTAGCTGTATAGCATTATATGAGCCCGTACTAGATGTTTACATTGAGAGAGATTATCTAAGGTGGAATTCCCTGTTCTAGCTGAGTGGGCCTGAAAGGCCAAGTCTATACCGATTGAGATGAGATAGGGTAAAGGACCCACTATGAGATGTTATATTGGGCCTGAAAGGCCAAGTCTATATTGACTGAGACAGGGTCAAGGACCCACTGTGATATATTATATTGGGCCTGAGAGGCCAAGTATATACTGACCGGAATAGGGTCGAGGACCCATTATGAGGTATTATATATATATACCTATATTGGATCGGGTTGCACGCCGCAACAGTATATATATTGGATCGGACTGCACGCCGCAGTAATATACATGTAATATACATGTGGGACGGACTGCACGCCGCAGTATTATTGCGCTTGGGCTGTAGGAGCCCCTTCGGAGTCTGAGTCTGCACACATTCTCAGTGAGCGCTGGTGTATATTATGGGATCGGGCTGCACGCCGCAGCAGTATAGAGATATATACATATATATATTGGATCGGACTGCACGCCGCAGTAATATTTGTGTGGATCGTGCTGCACGCCGCAGTATTATAGTGCTTGGGCCTAGGGAGCCCCTCCGAAGTCCGTATACACCCCCAGTGAGCGCCGTCGACGTTAAATGGAGCGGGCTGCGCGCCGCAGCGGTATATGTATTGGAGCGGGCTGCGCGCCGCAGCGGTATATGTATTGGAGCGGACTGCGCGCCGCAGCATTATACTTATTCATATTCATATATATACTAAAATATTTATATGTTATAGACAGATGTATATGTCTCCATATATTGTGATGGTTGTATACCGTAGTGGTACGAGCGAGGATGTGGTCAGTGTGGGACCTAGATGAGATAGATGTGGACTCGAGATCAGGGTACTCATTATAGTGATGACTAACCTGTGGGGGTTGCCTTAGAACTGTTTAGTGATAGTACAGGAGTTCTTATTTTCAGTTATTGTTTATTATTATTACTCACTGAGTTGAAATATACTCATCCCACTCTCTTGCACTTTTTGTGCAGATATACAGGTTCAAGAGGGCAGTTGAGCTATCGCAACTGCTTTATTATCCCCATTGTGTGGAGACTTCGAGGTAGCTGCCAACGTCCGCAGTACCTGACCTCTTTCTTTTTATCATTTTGTTGTCTCCATTCTGGTTAGACTTGATTTTGTAGTAGATCTCATTTGTAGAGGCTCGGACTTGTGACACCACGATTTGGTTGGGACTGTGTTCTTGTATTTCAGTTCTACACTTCTTGATTTGTTATGAAAACAGGCTAATCACGCCGATTAATCGGTATTAATTATACTTGGCTGGTTTAATTGGATAAGACGGTCGGGCTTGCCTAACAATGTGTTGGGCGCCATCACGACCGGGGTTTGGGGTCGTGACATTATCATACATATGCAATTTACCTATGTGTAGAGGTGGATCAAGAATTTTTAGCATACATAGTTCACAATTTAAAAAAAGAAAAATATATGTATTAGTTAGGAATTGATCCTTGTTCTTTCTAGTAAATAAATAAGCATTTAACCAAGTGCACCATCTAGTTTTCTTGGAAGATAGGTGCCACTAGTTAATAGTATACAACAAAATATTTAATTTTGCGGAGAGATCATTGATTCACGTTCCCATAAATCAGGTACATGTCGGTCAAAAGCAATTTTTGAGCAAGCTCATCCGTAAATCATGTACATGTCGCACATCTTTTATAACCAATGTGCATCTGAAATTTGTCTTGAAATAAATGTCACCAATCCTCGTAATCTTTGAGTAACTTGTGTTACCCGTACTCACAATGCCGAAATTACCTGCTACATATCAGCAAAAAAGATCTCTTATCGGTGTGGCATCGTAAGATGCCGCAGTATAAACCACCCATTCCGACTATGAACCTGTCAAGTGCATGCGTTCCTCTTCATCATTTATGAAGAGAACAACATTATCGTTATTTTGCACCATGGCGGCTGTGTTTGTGAGCACGTGATTTTTGCCCTAAGCAAATAAATTCTAATATTAAAAATAACTAAAAATTTTTGATATGCAATTATGTTCTTAATTGAATAAAATGCGTGATTGTGATTGAAACAATGTGAATTTTAAAATTAAAAGAAAAAAAAGTTAATTAGAAAATATCACAAAAAATAAAGGAATTAAAGAAAACTAACAAAAAATACAAATATACAGGAAAATTAAAGAAAAATAGCAAAAATATCATAAAAATACTAGAAAAATTAGAAATAATAAGAAAATAAAAGAGAAGCAATAATTGAAAAGAATACAAAAAGAAAATAAAATAAATACAACAAGGAAAATTCAAAAAAATAATTAAATACATTAGAAAATACACAAGAAATACAGACTGGCCAAAGTTTGAAGACAAAAGTATAAATAGCACAAAAGAATACATTGTCCAGTCCAATTATAGAAGAAAACGATGGCGTATAGAGGGAATTCATCCTAGCCGTCCAAATTACTGATCAAACTGACACAATTGAATCTCTTTAAATAAAAGAAACGACGTAGTATTGGTGATTTAATCCTGGCCGTCCAAATCAGGTGATCTAACGGAGGCTAGGTGTTCTTCATTAAAACCCAAACGACAGCGTATGGGATCAACTGATCCTGGCTGTTGATCAAAAGTGATCCAAAGGCCAGGATCGCCCAGCCCCAAGGGAGTATATAAGCTCAGTCTCTCGTTTATTCAGAGACCAAACCAAAACATTTAACCCTAGCCGCCCTCCTCCTTTCTTCTTCATCATCTCATACGCCGTTCTCATGGAGACTGGCTTGTGCTCATGGCAGTCTTCCGGCTACCAGTGACCCCAAACTCCTTCTTTCTTTCTTTTCTCACACAAAACCACCCTGAAACCTTGGAAAAGCAGAAAAACTTCCACTTTCTTGAAAGCCCGGTCACCTTCTGTGTCTTCTGTGTTTTTGACCTTTTGGCATGTTTTTGTCTATTTTGCCTTCTTTGCTTCTGTTGCTTTGCTTAGTCGTTTTCTTTGTTAGTTGTAGTTAATCTTTGTATGTTTTCTGTTTTAAGTTTTGTCACGACCCCAAATCCGGTCGTGATGGCGCCCAGCACACTGCTAGGCCAGCCCGACCAATCAACAATAACCACGGAGCCACAAGCTCACTTTATCCAATTTAAGCATAACAGTGTTAGATATATTAAAAACAGGGAACCAAGTCCCAACACGTGCCAACTCCCATAGACCGAAGGGTCAAGAGTCATGAGCCTCTACAAAGTATACAAAGTGTAAATAATGAATATAACTGTGCGCAAGTGTGGGATGATCAGAACAAAATACAGACAAACTGGAGAATCAGGTCCTGCGAACGCTGGCAGCTACCTCGACTGTCCAAAATCACTCCCGAGCCGCAATAGAATCAGCCCTGCTGTGATGTACCTGAATCTGCACACAAGGTGCAGGGAGTCGGGTGTGAGTACTTCCAACTCGGCAGTAATAAAAGTAAATAATGCTGAAGGGAAGAAAACCACGATAGGCACTATCTCATGCTACACAATACAGAACTATCATTAAACTTCAAAACACTATCATTTTATTCCTTTTCAGCATATGTGAGTAGATTATTAGAAATCCAAAGTTTTAGCTACTTTCTTTCATTATAACATACCAATACCTGGGAGAATCTCAAGCAGTGCAAGTCAGCACTCAAATCAGCCTCTCGGGCTCAGCACTCCTTAACAATTTATACCAGGAGATCTGGTCAATAAAGCAACAAATGTACATGTGCCAGTAAAGTCCGAGTGCTAAAATGTTATGCCATGTAGTACACGTAAACCAATGTATGTATGCCGTGCAATGCATATGACCGCTACGGCGTGTAGCCCGATCCTTTTGGGTACCCGTGCTCACTGGGGGTGTCCAGACTTCGGAGGGGCTTCTATAGCCCAAGCACAATATTAATATCACACCTGCTGCGGCGCGCAGCCCGATCCATATACCACTGCGGCGTGCGGTCCGATCCATGCATGTGTATGCATATGCTCATATGAATGTCATGCCCTAACATATGGCCCTCGGCCCCAATCAGTTTAACAGATAATCAAGAAAACCCTACGGGCAACAATATCACATTAGCTCACAGCAAAAATGTTATTAAGACCTTGTTCAAGTTTTTCATAACCTTATAAAAATGTTGAATAGCAAATATTCCATTTTAAACCTTAAATTTAGAATAAAATATGCACAGTGTTATCAAAACAGTGATATCAATCCTTGAAGGATTCAAATAATTGGCACGAAACCCAAACATGATAATTAATCCAATTCATTTCAACAATTAGGCGTTATTATTTATTACGCGGGACGGACCAAGTCACAATCCCCAATGGTGCTCTACCCCACGCCCGTTATCCGGCGTGCAAGTCACCTCGACACATCACTAGGATGTGCAAGTCCGGGGTTTACTAATGTAACGACCTGGCCCGTCGTTACGAAAATTTCCACCCCGTTACCTTGCATTAACATATCTTATGCTTCTATATCAGTGTTAGAACCTATCGGGTGAGTTAGGAGTGAGTTGAATTAAAAATGAAGCAAATAGCATGTTTGAAGGAAGTTTGAATATGGAAAGTCAACCTAGAGTTGACTATCGAGTTAGAGTGCTCGGAAACGGATTCTGATAATTCGACTAGTTTCGAGGGATCATTTATGACTTAGGAGAGCAATCGAATTGAATTTGGAGATCCGGTGTAGAAATAGGCTTGAATTGGCTAAGGTTGAATTTTGGCGAAATCCGATCGATAGGTGAGATTTTGATTCGGGAGTCAGAATGGAATTCCGACAGTTTCAGTAGCTCCGTTAGGTGATTTTGGATGTGCCTACAAAATTTCAGGTCATTCGGACGTCGTTTGGTCGGGTTTTTGATGGAATGTGTAATTTGGAAGTTTTGAAGAAACTTAGGCTTGAATCCGTGTGTAATTGGTGATTTTGATGTTTAGGATGGTGTTTTTATGATTGGAACAAATTCGTATCGTGTTTTGGAGTATGTTGGTGGTTTTCGTTGGGGTCCCGGGGGCCTCGGGGTGAATCCGAACCATCATCCGGCATTTTTGGAACTTAAAAATCTGCAGAAAAATTGCAGATCACTGGGCAAAATCCAAGCCTTCGCGTTCGCGTGGCATGGGCCGCGTTCGCGAAGGCCGGGCGAGTCAAGCATCGCGATCGCGAGACAGGTTACCGCGTTCGCGTAGGTCAAGATTCTTGAGCTTCGCGATAGGCCAGGATTCTTGAGCTTCGCGATCGCGTTCGCGTAGGTTTGTCGGGGTGTGCATCGCGTTCGCGTGAGGGTTATCGCGAACGCGTAGAAGGAAAATCAGACGGCCGGGAGCTAGTGCATCAAAAACGCGTTGGGGAGGTCGCGTTCGCGAAGGTCAATCCGGAGCTGGGCATCGCGAACGCATGGCAAGGAACGCAAACGCGTAGAAGAAAAGTCCCAGGCAGTGAATTAAAACCAGAAACATTTCACATACGGGTTTCATTTCATAAACCCCCATTTTTGAGCCCTAGAGAGAAGAAATCACGGGAAAACGCTGGGAAATCATCGGGTATTCATCGGAGGTAAGTTTCTTGACTCAAAAACATCATTTTATGGTAGGATTAACATCAATCTTCATGAATTTGGGTAGAAATTGTGAAGGATTGTGGCCTAGATATTGAAAACGAAAATTTGGGTTTTGAAAGGCCAATCAAACTCCGATTTTGGTAAATTTTATATGTACGGACTCGTGGCGAGACGAGGGTTCTGGAAATATGAGTTTCGAAATTTTTCGAGATGTGGGCCCGGGGCTCGGGTTTTGCCAATTTCGTGATTTTTGATATTTTTCGAGTTCTTTCGATTGGGTTATGTTCCATTAGCCTATTTTGATATATTTGTGCTGATTTGTGCTAGGTTTGACGTGCGTGGATGCCGGTTCGAGGAGCTAAGGCGTTGCAGGCATGAGCTTTCGTCGGTTCGAGGTGGGTAATACTTGTAAATGATGTCCTGAGGGTTAGTAAACCCCGGACTTGCACATCTTAGTGCTGTGTTGAGGTGACTTGCACGCCGGATAACGGGCCTGGGGTAGAGCACCATTGGGGATTGTGACTTGGTCAGTCCCGCGTAATAAATAATAACGCCTAATTGTTGAAGTGAATTGGACTAATTATCATGTTTGGACTTCGTGCCAATTATTTGAGTCCTTCAGGGATTGGTATCACTGTTTTGATCACACTGTGCATATTTTATTCTAATTTAAGGTTTTAAATGGTATTTTTGCTATTTAGCATTCTTATAAGGTTATGAAAAACTTGAACAAGGTCTTAATAATATTTTAGCTGTGAGCTAATGTGATATTGTTGCCCGTAGGGCTTTTCTTGATTATTTGTTAGACTGATTGGGGCCGAGGGCCATATGTTAGGGCATGACATTCATGTGAGCATATGCACACACATGCATGGATCGGACTGCGCGCCGCAGCAGGTGTGATATTATTATTGTGCCTCCGGAGTCTGAACCCCCACAGGTGAGCACGGGTACCCAAAAGGATCGGGCTACACGCCGTAGCGGTCATATGCATTGCATGGCATACATACATTGGTTTACGTGTACTACGTGGCATAACATTTTAGCACTCATACTTTACTGGCACATGTGCATTTGTTGCTTTATTGACCAGATCTCCTGGTATAAATTGTTAAGGAGTGCTGAGCCCGAGAGGCTGATTTGAGTGCTGACTTGCACTGCTTGAGATTCTCCCAGGTATTGGTATGTTATAATGAAAGAAAGTAGCTAAAAATTTGAGATTTCTAAATAATCTACTCACATATGCTGAAAAGGAATAAAATGATAGTGTTTTGAAGTTTAATGATAGTTCCGTATTGTGTAGCAAGAGATAGTGCCTTGCGTGGTTTTCTTCCCTTCAGCATTATTTACTTTTATTACCGCTGAGTTGGAAGTACTCACACCCGACTCCCTGCACCTTGTGTGCAGATCCAGGTACATTACAGCAGAGCTGATTCCATTGCGGCTCGGGAGTGCTTTTGGACAGTCGAGGTAGCTGCCAGCGTTCGCAGGACCTGATTCTCCAGTTTGTCTATATTTTGTTCTGATCATCCCACACTTGTGCACAGTTATATTCACTATTTACACTTGTATATTCCGTAGAGGCTCGTGACTCTTGACCCTTCGGTCTATGGGAGTTGGCACGTGTTGGGACTTGGTTCCCTATTTTTAATATGTATCTATCACTGTTGAATTATTTCCGTATGCTTAAATTGGATAAAGTGAGCTTGTGGCTCCGTGATTGTTGTTAATTGGTCGGGCTGGCCTAGTAGTGTGCTGGGCGCCATCACGACCGGATTTGGGGTCGTGACAAGTTGGTATCAGAGCCTAGGTTTACTAGGCCTCATGAGTCTTGAGCCGGTTAGTAGAGTCTTGTGGATTGGTACGGGGACGCCTGTACTTATGCTCGGGAGGCTGCGAACCTTTAGGAAACACTTCACATTTCTTGGAATTCTTATCGTGCACACTTGATTCAGCTGGAGATATAATTTTGAAATTCCTTCCGCACGTCTGTGTACGCATCGAGCGCTCAGTAATGTAATTGCCTTATGGCTTGTGATTCCCCGATCGAGGTGCGAGATATAATCTCCATGAGTTCATGTTGGGCCGGTCGGGAGGACTTGAGGCCGGATCCTTGTCTATGGCTGGAGCACCAAGGTATTAATTTTGCGAGTCGGTATTATGAAGTTCATACGATCTGTATATCTCGTAATTGGAAGGTAAAATGCCTTATGTGTAGTAGAACGAGTTTAAACTCAGGAAGACTAAAGTGATTTTGATATGTGTTATGATTCGAGCAGGTACAGCGCAAGTTCAAGTATAAACTATGATAATATGATTCGTATAGTATTGAGACTTAATGTTGTTGAAATACATTGTGATATCTTGTTGAGTTGTGGATGTATTGTTAGAATGGTTTGGTGATTCTCTAGCAGGTGGATAGGCCAATTTACAAAGGAAACTCTGCCGAAATTTTTGGAAAATTTGGGACTTAGAAAGATTTCTGTCACCTAAAGAGAGTGGGCTTATTGGTGGTGCATGTATATCCGCAAGAATTGCAGAAGAGCTAAGGTCTCTGATGATTCGAGTCTCTGTCCAGGGCTTGTAAATGACTTGAGTTTAATCTCATATTAACATTTCGGCATCACTTGAGTAATAATGATATGAGTGGTTGAAAGTGCTTTGATGAATGGCTTCGAGCTAAGTTGGGGAGGTTGCTATTGATTAACTGATTGCACTATTGTGTGCTATGTTGATTCTGTCTCTAGGTATGTTGGGAAATTTTGATAAAGGTTATGGTGCTTCATAGATATGAAGAAATACTAGGATGTTGTGAACTTATGTTGGTAAAGAGTGTTCGGTGTATAGAAAAAAAAAAGATAGCTAATTGTATCCGTATGTAATCATGATCTGCAGTGTCAGAGTTCTAACAAGGCACGAGTGGTTCTGTTCAATAAGACAGTTGAATTACAGCTGAATAAGGATGACTAACGCCCGAGAATTGTTTACGGTGTTCAAGATTTTACTTGTAACAATCAGGTGTCTTAAGATTGTGCATGTGGCTAAAGATGGTGGTTTCGTTAGAAGAGATCGGTACTTGTGTTATATTATGTGAATGATGGGATTCTATGTAATCCGTATTGGAAGGTAATGATAACAAATTCAAATCGCAAGAGGTTCTTCAAAATAAAGTATTGTAGGATGTGATCCTTTTGGGAAATATTGAGAGAGTATTCAGTGGCCTATATGTCTTAGACCGTGTGGTCTTGTGTACGAGTCTCGTGTGGTAACATGAGTTGATGTATTATGGTACTACAGTAAAGACTGATATGAAATTAGAGATGAATCAGAAAGGAAACTTGGTAAATGGAACAACTTGTTAATAAACCAGAATGGTATAAAAAGGGATACGATTGATTCCTAGTATGTGGTTGAAGTAATGAGTCTTGCAGACATTGCAGTAAAGCTTTTGAGTGCTGGCAGTCGTGTAACCCGATATGGGTATAATATGGGTATAAGGACTCAAGTCCTGGCAGTTTAACTTATGCAATGTGATTGGGAGAAAGAGTTTATGATGTGTTTTAATGTGGTTTGAAAAATGAGTGTATTTCCTGTTGGTATGCAAAGCTTGGAATGTGTAATGAGTTTTCTCTATATGGGATCATAAAAGTCCTTGACCAGTTGAGTGCGTCGATGTTTGCGGCGTAGGAAAGGGATAAGAATTTTCATGTTATTTTAGTATGGTATTGTATATACGATGTGTTATGGAAAAGTTGATAATGGTATATTCTAGGTTTTGAGATCAGTTCATAATATATGGGAAGTCAATAAAATTATTGAGCCAGCGCGGACAGCTGCAGGTGAATTAAGAATCGATCTTTCTGATAATTTAAGAAAATGATACTGCTATTCTATTAACTTGGTAGGGAATATGATCCAAAAAGGACAAGGTAATGTAAAATGATGATATCCAGTTGTATGGTGGTATTCTCTTGTTGGATCGACTATAATAACTGAATCGTTGATGGCATAGTGAAATTTCTGAATGGCCGTCGTGGTATGAATGGACGCTTGATGTGCGTTATGTGTTCGTACGGTGGAGTGTGGAACCAGGTATAGCGATTCATGTGTTACATATGTGTTGGAGACTAGAAGATCTCGTAATCCGCATATACAGTGGTTGTATATCGCGTGTATCGACACCGTTTTGTGATTATTGGAAATCGGAAGCCCTAGTGGCTCTCTCTTAGCTTGATATGATGAATTTGGGTTATGATACCTTATTTCAGACTGGTTGACATAAGACAGGTCGTCTAGACAAATGTGATATGGACGATGTCGGAAAATGACAAATTGCGTAGCAGAGAGCATCAGAGTATGCTCCAACAGAGTAGTTGTACACAGGACCAGCGGACGGCTGGTAGGCATTGCTTTGTCAGTTGGACCTTAGTGGCGGATGTTAGTGTAGAAGTGTCTACCATTGATTAGTTCTGGTATTGAGGAACTTTGTCGGATGCGTTTCTTGTGGCCAAACTTGAGGCTATATATGTTTATTATGATGAGCAACTTGACTCGACGCGTATTTATTTGATGAGGGTTACTTGGATCGGGTGGCACGCCACCACAGGTATGGTACCTAGATCGGGTGGCACGCCGCCACAGGTATGTCATTGGAGCGGGTTGCACGCCGCAACAGAATATTGTAAAAATATAGTTAGTTATAAGCTACTTGGTATACAATACTTCCTCGCTTCTGAGGAAAAGACCGTTTTGAGTATCGCTTGGCGAATGGCACATCGGTTGTGTCCTTTCAGGATTTAATAGCATAGGTTAATGGTTTCACCGTGGGTGAGGTTGATTGCTTGGGTTCAGACCTAGATCTGTGCGTGGCCGACCTTTTTGAGCTTGGTAACTTGAGGTGCTTCATGAGTAATAATGTTGGGATAGAATCACGAATCGTGGCAAGGCCACGTGATGTTATGACCTCTCGAGGAGGATTCGGGTACTCTATTTCTATAATGCGAGACGCGATCTCAGTTCTATGTTATGATGGCACAGAGGAACTGAATTGCAGCTCTATTTGCTGGAGACAATTGTCATGATTTGAGTTGTCATGATTCGAGTGTGTGCAAACATTTCTATTGGAGCCTATGTTGTGCTCGTTGTGGCTTAGGCCGGTGTTGAGGTGTCACATCACCAGTGCGGTGTGTTATAATCGAAATGACCTTTGGAGTCATTTATGAATACGAGCATATTGGATCTTAGCTTGTTAGAAAGGTAAAAATCGAGGTTTGGCTCCGAAACCTATTGTGGTATCAGTTAAAAGTGAAATAGATTCATGAATGGTTGACCTGAGAGATGGGTTCGATATATCGCGTGTTCGGTTGCCGTGGGCATGATATGAAGGTGTTGGAACAAGACTTTATCTAATGAAAAAGGGTTTTTCAGTTGGTATTTGGTTATCATGGGAAATTGTGTGATTAGAGACTATTGTCTCGAGTGATTGGGTTGTTTGATACATCATATGATCTCACCCGGAGTAGTGAATATGGGTTATTGCAGTGGATTCGAGTGTATCCTGAGTATAGGCATGGGATTTGCATTTGGCCTATGATTTCAGAAAGTGCAATGTGATTTATGGTTCAGATGGTCTGTGAAATTTTGACTATATGGTGTTTTCGGACTTATGTGAGATAGGGTGACGTATGATCGCTCGAGTATATGCTTGGTAAGGTCATTCAGCTATTGAGTTGCTTCTAGTACAACTCTGAGTCCGCTCGAGGATGAGCGTTTGTTTAAGTTGGGGAGAATGTAAGGACCCGGCCCGTCGTTACGAAAATTTCCACCCCGTTACCTTGCATTTACATATCTTATGCTTCTATATCGGTGTTAGAACCTATCGGGTGAGTTAGGAGTGAATTGAATTAAAAATGAAGCAAATAGCATGTTTGAAGGAAGTTTGAATATGGAAAGTCAACCTAGAGTTGACTATCGAGTTAGAGTGCTCGGAATCGGATTCTGATGATTCGACTAGTTTCGAGGGATCATTTATTACTTAGGAGAGCAATCGGAATTGAATTTGGAGATCCGGTGTAGAAATAGGCTTGAATTGGCTAAGGTTGAATTTTGGCGAAATCCGATCGATAGGTGAGATTTTGATCCGGGAGTCGGAATGGAATTCCGATAGTTGCGGTAGTTCCGTTAGGTGATTTTGGATATGCCTGCAAATTTTCAGGTCATTCGGACGTCGTTTGGTCGGGTTTTTTATGGAATGTGTAATTTGGAAGTTTTGAAGAAACTTAGGCTTGAATCCGTGTGTAAGTGGTGATTTTGATGTTTAGGATGGTGTTTTTATGATTGGAACAAATTCGTATCGTGTTTTGGAGTATGTTGGTGGTTTTCGTTGGGGTCCGGGGGCCTCGGGGTGAATCCGGACCATCATCCGGCATTTTTGGAACTTAAAAATCTGCAGAAAAATTGCAGATCTCTGGGAAAAATCCAAGCCTTCGCGTTCGCGTGGCATGGGCCGCGTTCGTGAAGGCCAGGCGAGTCAAGCATCGCGATCGCGAGACAGGGTATCGCGTTCGCGTAGGCCAGGATTCTTGAGCTTCGCGATCGCGTTCAGGATGTCGCGTTCGCGTAGGTTTGTCAGGGTGTGCATCGCGTTCGCGTGAGGGTTATCGCGAACGCGTAGAAGGAAAATCAGATGGCTGGGAGCTAGTGCAGCGCGAACGCATTGGGGAGGTCGCGTTCGCGAAGGTCAATCCGGAGCTGGGCATCGCGAACGCGTGGCAAGGAACGCGAACGCGTAGAAGAAAAGTCCCGGGCAGTGAATTAAAACCAGAAACATTTCACATACGGGTTTCATTTCATAAACCCCCATTTTTGAGCCCTAGAGAGAAGAAATCACGGGAAAACGCTGGGACATCATCGGGTATTCATCGGAGGTAAGTTTCTTGACTCAAAAACATCATTTTATGGTAGGATTAACATCAATCTTCATGAATTTGGGTAGAAATTGTGAAGGATTGTGGCCTAGATATTGAAAACGAAAATTTGGGTTTTGAAAGGCCAATCGAACTCCGATTTTGGTAAATTTTATATGTACGGACTCGTGGCGAGACGAGGGTTCTGGAAATATGAGTTTCGAAATTTTTTGAGATGTGGGCTCGGGGCTCGGGTTTTACCAATTTCGTGATTTTTGATATTTTTCGAGTTCTTTCGATTGGGTTATGTTCCATTAGCCTATTTTGATATATTTGTGCTGATTTGTGCTAGTATTGACGTGCGTGGATGCCGGTTCGAGGAGCTAAGGCGTCGCGGGCATGAGCTTTCGTCGGTTCGAGGTGGGTAATACTTGTAAATGATGTCTTGAGGGTTAGTAAACCCCGGACTTGCACATCTTAGTGCTGTGTTGAGGTGACTTTCACGCCGGATAACGGGCGTGGGGTAGAGCACCATTGGGGATTGTGACTTGGTCGGTCCCGCGTAATAAATAATAACACCTAATTGTTGAAGTGAATTGGACTAATTATCATGTTTGGACTTCGTGCCAATTATTTGAGTCCTTCAGGGATTGGTATCACTGTTTTGATAACACTGTGCATATTTTATTCTAATTTAAGGTTTTAAATGGTATTTTTGCTATTTAGCATTCTTATAAGGTTATGAAAAACTTGAACAAGGTCTTAATAATATTTTAGTTGTGAGCTAATGTGATATTGTTGCCCGTAGGGCTTTTCTTGATTATTTGTTAGACTGATTGGGGCCGAGGGCCATATGTTAGGGCATGACATTCATGTGAGCATATGCACACACATGCATGGATCGGACTGCACGCCGCAGTGGTATATGGATCGGGCTGCGCGCCGCAGCAGGTGTGATATTATTATTGTGCTTGGGCTGTAGGAGCCCCTCCGGAGTCTGAACCCCCACAGTGAGCACGGGTACCCAAAAGGATCGGGCTACACGCCATAGCGGTCATATGCGTTGCATGGCATACATACATTGGTTTACGTGTACTACGTGGCATAACATTTTAGCACTCATACTTTACTGGCACATGTGCATTTGTTGCTTTATTGACCGGATCTCCTGGTATAAATTGTTAAGGAGTGTTGAGGCCGAGAGGCTGATTTGAGTGTTGACTTGCACTGCTTGAGATTCTCCCAGGTATTGGTATGTTATAATGAAAGAAAGTAGCTAAAACTTTGGATTTCTAAATAATCTACTCACATATGCTGAAAAGGAATAAAATGATAGTGTTTTGAAGTTTAATGATAGTTCTGTATTGTGTAGCATGAGATAGTGCCTATCGTGGTTTTCTTCCCTTCAGCATTATTTACTTTTATTACCGCTGAGTTGGAAGTACTCACACCCGACTCCCTGCACCTTGTGTGCAGATCCAGGTACATTACATCAGAGCTGATTCCATTGCGGCTCGGGAGTGCTTTTGGACAGTCGAGGTAGCCGCCAGCGTTCGCAGGACCTGATTCTCCAGTTTGTCTGTATTTTGTTCTGATCATCCCACACTTGTGCACAGTTATATTCACTATTTACACTTGGTATACTCTGTAGAGGCTCATGACTCTTGACCCTTCGGTCTATGGGAGTTGGCACGTGTTGGGACTTGGTTCCCTGTTTTTAATATGTATCTATCACTGTTGAATTATTTCCGTATTCTTAAATTGGATAAAGTGAGCTTATGGCTCCGTGATTGTTGTTAATTGGTCAGGCTGGCCTAGTAGTGTGCTGGGCGCCATCACGACCGGATTTGGGGTCGTGACAACTAACCCTCAGGACATCATTTACAAGTATTACCCACCTCGAACCGACGAAAACTCATGCCCGCGACACCTTAGCTCCTCGAACCGACATCCACGCACGTCAAAACTAGTCAAAATCAGTACAAATATATCAAAATAGGCTAATGGAACATAACCCAATCGAAAGAACTCGAAAAATATCAAAAATCACGAAATTTGCAAAACCCGAGCCCCGGGCCCACATCTCGAAAAATTTCGAAACTCATATTTCCAGAACCCTCGTCTCGCCACGAGTCCATACATATAAAATTTACCAAAATCGGAGTTCGATTGGCCTTTCAAAACCCAAATTTTCGTTTTCAATATCTAGGCCACAATCCTTCACAATTTCTACCCAAATTCATGAAGATTGATGTTAATTGTACCATAAAATGATGTTTTTGAGTCAAGAAACTTACCTCCGGTGAATACTCGATGATTTCCCAGCGTTTTCCCATGATTTCTTCTCTCTAGGGCTCAAAAATGGTGTTTTGGGTATATGAACCCGCGACTGGTTCTGTTCTGGTTTTAATTTCACTGCCAGACCATTCCTTCTATGCGATCGCAATGGCCCTATGCGATCGCATAGAGTTAAATTCCCCTTCTATGCGATCGCAATGCACCTCCGCGATCGCATAGCACAACCTTGCAGGCCTTATCTTTTCTTCTCTGCGATCGCAGCACTGGCTATGTGATCGCAATGCACAGTCTGATAAGCCTATGCGATCGCACCCCTTGCTATGCGATCGCATAGCACATTTTTCTCATCCCTCCAGGCTCTTCTATGCGAACGCAATGACTCTATGCGATCGCATAGAGCAATCACTGTCTGCAATTTTCTGCAGCAACTTGATGATCAAAACTTGCCCGTTAGGCATCCGAAATGATCCCGAGACCCCCGGGACCTCAACCAAAGCCACCAATACATCACATTACCTCATTCAAACTTGCTCGTAACAAAAAAACACCATCGTAAACATCAAAATCACCCATTACACACGGATTCAAGCCTAAGTTTCTTCAAAACTTTCAAAACTAACATTCAATCCAAAACCCAATCAAACGACGTCCGAATGTCCTGAAAATTTGCAGGCATATCCAAAATCTCCTAACGGAGCTACTGCAACTGTCGGAATTCCATTCCGACTTCCGGATCAAAACCTCACCTACCGTTCGGATTTCGCCAAAATTCAACCTTAGCCAATTCAAGCCTATTTCTACACCGGATCTCCAAATTCAATTCCGATTTCTCTCCTAAGTCATAAATGATCCCTCGAAACTAGTCGAATCATCAGAATCCGATTCCGAGCACTCTAACTCGATAGTCAACTCTAGGTTGACTTTCCATATTCAAACTTCCTTCAAACATGCTGTTTGCTTCATTTTTTAATTCAATTCACTCCTAACTCACCCGATAGGTTCTAACACCGATATAGGAGCATAAGATATGTTAATGCAAGGTAACGGGGTGGAAATTCCCGTAACGACGGGCCGGGTCGTTACATTCTCCCCAACTTAAACAAACGCTCGTCCTCGAGCGGACTCAGAGTTGTACTAGAAGCAACCCAATAGCTGAATGACCTTACCAAGCATATACTCGGGCGATCATACGTCACCCTATCTCACATAAGTCCGAAAACACCATATAGTCAAAATTTCACAGACCATCTGAACCATAAATCACATTGCACTTTCTGAAAGAATATACCAAATGCTAATCCCATGCCTATACTCAGGATACACTCGAATCCATTGCAATAACCCATATTCACTACTCCGGGTGAGATCATATGATGTATCAACAACCCAATCACTCGAGACGATAGTCTCTAATATCAACAACTAGCCACAATCACCAAATACTAGCTGAAAACCTCTTTCATTAGATAGAGTCTTGTTCCAATGCCTCCATATCCTGCCCACGACAGCTGAAGCACGCGATATACCGAACCCATCTCTCAGGTTAATCATTCGTGAATCTATTTCCCTTTTTAAAACTCATACCACGATAGGTTTCGGAGCCAAACCTCGATTTTTTTACCTTTCTAACAAGCTAAGATCCAATATGCTCGTATTCATTAATAACTCCAATGGTCATTTCGATTATAACACACCGCACTTGTTATATGACACCTCAACACCGGCCTAAGCCACGACGAGCACAACATAGGCTCCAATAGAAACGTCTGAACACACTCAAATCATGACAGCTCAAATCATGATAACTGTCTCCAGCAAAAAAGCTACAATTCACTTCCTCTGTGTCATCATAACATAGAACTGAGATCGCGTCTCGCATTATAGAAATAGAGTACCTGAATCCTCCGCGAGAGGTCATAACATCACGTGGCCTTGCCACGATTCGTGATTCTATCCAAACAATATTACTCATGAAGCACCTCAAGCTACCAAGCTCAAAACGGTTAGCCACGCACAGATCTAGGTCTTGAACCCAAGCAATCAACCTCACCCACGGTGAAACAATTAACGTATGCTATTAAATCCTGAAAGGACACAACCGATGTGCCACTCGCCAAGCGATACTCAAACGGTCTTAGCATATAACTAACTATATTTTCACAATATTCTGTTGCGGCGTGCAACCCGCTCCAATGACATACCCGTGGCGGCGTGCCACCCGATCCGGATACCATACATGTGGCGGCGTGCCACCCGATCCACGCATAAATCTCGCAAAAAGGAAATGCATATCGAGTCGAATTTTCTCATTACAGCAAACATATATATATATAGCCTCAATATATATATATAGCTTCAAGCTCGGCCACATGAAACGCATCTAACAATGTTTCTAAATACTGGAACTGAATCAATGGTAGATACCTCTACACTAACATCCGCCCCTAAGGTCTAATTGACAAAGCAATGCCTACCAGCCGTCCGCTGGTCCTGGGTACAACTACTCTGTTGGAGCATACTCGGATGTTTTCTGCTACGCAATTTGTGCCATTTTCTGACATAGCCCATATCACATTAGTCTAGACGATCTGACTCATGTCAACCAGTCTGAAATAAGGTATCATAACCCAAATTCATCATATTAAGTAATAAGAGAGCCATTAGGTCTTCCAATTTTTTTCCAGTAACCGCTAAACGGTGCTGATACACGTGATATACACCCACTACATAGGCGGATTACGAGAACTTCCAGTCTCCAACACCCATATAACACATGAATCACCATGCTTGATTCCGTACTTCACCATACAAATACATAACGCACATCAAGCGTCCATTCCTACCACGAAAGCCATTTAGAAATTTCACTATGCCATCTACGACTCAATTATTATAGTCGATCCAACAAGAGAATACCACCATACCACTGGATATCATCAGTTTACATTACCTTGTCCTTTTTGGATCATATTCCCTACCAAGTTACTAGAATAGCAGTACCATTTTCCTTAATCGCCAGAAAGATCGATTCTTTTAAATCACCTGCAGCTGCCCGCGCTGCTCAATAATTTTAATGACTTCCCATATATTATGAACTGATCTCAAAACCTTGAATATGCCATTATCAACTTTTCCATAACCCATCGCATATACAATACCATACTAAGATAACATGGAAATTCTTATCCCTTTCCTACGCCGCAAACATCGACGCACTCAACTAGTCAAGGACTTTTATGATCTCATATAGAGAAAACTCATTACACATTCCAAGCTTTGCATACCAACAGGAAATACACTCATTTTTCAAACCACATTAAAACACATCATAAACTCTTTCTCCCAATCACATTGCATAAGTTAAACTGCCAGGACTGAGTCCTTATACCCATATTATACCCATATCGGGTTACACGACTGCCAACACTCAAAAGCTTTATTGCACAATATCTGCAAGACTCATTACTTCAACCACATACCAGGAATTAGTCATATTCTTTATCATACCGCTTCGGTTTATTAACAAGTTGTTCCATTTACCCAGTTTCCTTTCCGATTCATCTTTGATTTAATATTAGCCACTACTGTAGCACCATAACACATGAACTCATTCCACACGAGACTCGTACATAAGACCACACGGTCTGAGACATATAGGCCACTGAATACTCTCACAATATTTCCAGAAGGATCACATCCTACAATACTTTATTTTGAAGAACCTCTTGCGATTTGAATTCGTTATCATTACCTTCCAATACGGATTACATATGTTACAACACATATCCACACACGTTAGTTCATGCCATAAGTTAGATAACACAAATCCAAGAAGGAATTATCCTTGAGATGATAAGAAGTTAATCCGATTAATCTTAAGTGATACAAGGGTGCATAAGGGTGATTAACAAGTATTAGAAGTTAAACGAATCAAGGATGCTGTAACTCGTACTTTTGGGTAAACCTATAGATGCTTAGTATACTAGGAGGTCATGATTTAAGGTATTTGAATCATATAATATCCGTATCATAATTCTTGAAGTCAAACGAGTTATGAAACAAAAGTCGACAAAAGTTGAATCAACTTAGGTTCATAGTTTTACCTAAACTTTAGGTCAAATGTTATTAAGTCTTTCTCCCAATATACTTGGAATTACGGGGTGATATACCCACCAAATTGAAGATCTATGAGTCTAGTTTCCAACGCATTAAACGGTTTAGCAATACGACATTGGAATAGAGAGATATAGACATGTTCGTGAGACTGCATAAGCTGCTAGGTGCAAGTAGGTGAGTCAGCCTACTTGGTTAAATGTCGGCCCAAAAGAGGGAATTTCGGGTCAGAAAAGGAGCCCATTAAAAGGCTTATCTTCTGCAATATATCCCTCTTTATATTTCACAAATAACCAGACCTAAGACCCTGCAAAATACCTCCCAAAAATTATCCACAAACCCTAATTGATTTTCCCTCTCTTTCAAGTTCAAATTGGGGGTAAACACTAGAGTTTGAAGAACCAAGTTAAAGGCTGAGTTATCCAACAACAAAGGTGAGTTTACTGCTATATTTCATACATTTATTATGCTGTAAATTCATGGTAATTCGTTATATACATGTAAGAACTCACGGGACGGTGATCGGAAGCCGTGGGTTCAAGTTATTCACTTGTAGCGGACTGTTTTGTAGACTGTTTTGTGTTGCTGTTGGGCTGCATTTTTATTACTGTTTTGTGGAGTTTTGGAGGAGGCAGGGTGTGGAGAAACACCATATATATGTTGGGTTGTGGTCTGCTAGTTCTTCGTAATATTTTTGGGTCATTTGGTACGACTATAGTGGCCGTCATATGTATGATGTGATTAGGTTGTGTGTGGACTGTTTTGGGAGGCTCAATATGTTTATTATTGATGTTGTTTAGGCTGTTTGGTGATTGTTTTGAATGGTGTGAAGTCATACATATAGGGGAGGTGCTGTCCGTTTCATCACAAAATAGGTTGTGATTGGTACATAATAGTTGCGAAGCTTAAACGTTAACGATAGTGTCATTTCTCCTATTGTAGACTAAGGAGTCGTGACGTTTCAATAGCTTGAGGTTGTGGCAGTATATACAAGGTATGTGTGGCTATCCCTTTCCTTCTTTTGCACGACTCCGATTGTACATAATTTAATGAACGAGCTTCCAAAGATACTCTATTCTTAGAAGCTAGGAGTACTCACATTGTTTCCCTCTTATGGAACGATTGAAGTTGATGTTGCTTCTCTTATTCTTAAGTTATCAATCTTGTTGGTACTTCCTGATTCCTATAAGGTTCATAGTGAAGAGTTAGTCCTAATAAGGTGTACATAGGATACCGACCTTACGTCACTCCGAAAGGTCTACAAGGTGTTTCCATGAGTCGAGCATGCATTATATATATGTATCTATTTTACTCTACCGAGCCGCGCTATAGTCGGCCGGGTACGGCACCTATTGTGCAACCACCGATCAGTTGGGTTTTACCGAGCTCCACATGGCCGGGTACGATTCTACCGAGCCTTATAATGGCCGGGTATGTTTTTACCGAGCCTATTACGGCCGGGTACGATATGATGATGATGATGCCCACAGAGGCGTATGTTTTAAAGATTATGTATTTATACATATGTATCATGCATTTCATGTCAGTAGCCCTCAGAGGTACTCAGATGTTACAGGTTGTATATTCTCTATCCCTGCTTACATTGTTGTTCATATTTATGGTTCTCTGCCTTACATACTCAGTACTTTATTCGTACTGACGTCCTTTTATTTGTGGACGCTGCATGTCGTGCTGCAGGTCCTGATAGACAAGCAGGTGCAGCTCCACCATCACAGTAGGTTGTCCAGTTCGGCGGTGATTGGCGAAATCCCTTCTCGGACTTGCCTTGGTCTTGGTATGCATTTTTGTTATAGACATTATGGGTATGTCGGGGCCCTGTTCCGGCTATGTTGCAGAACTTATGTTCCTTTAGAGGCTCATAGACAAGTGTCGACTCATGTATAGTTTGGTATGCCTTGTCGGCTGGTTTTTGTTGTATAGTTTCTCATTTTAGCGTGGTAGCTTGTACCATATGTATATAGTTTCTTGATTGTCTTGTCATCCCATGTTATGTAGGTTCATGCAATCATATTTTATTGTTGGTTGTTCATGATCCATGTCTACCATTTATATTGATCTCGTCAGCCTAAAAGATAATAAAGAAGGTTAGATAAAATGTACGTTGGTGCTCGGCAAGTATGGTCGGGTGCTAGTCATCGTCCTCCAGTTTGGGTCGTGACAACATAGAATCCCATCATTCACATAATATAACACAAGTACCGATCTCTTCTAACGAAACCACCATCTTTAGCCACATACACAAATCTTAAGGCACCTGACTGTTACAAGCAAAATCTTGAACACTGCAAAACCATTCTCGGGCATCATTCACCCTTATTCTGCTGTAATTCAACTGTCCAATTGAGTAGAACCACTCATGTTTTGTTAGAACTCTGACACCGCAGAACATGATTACTTACAGATACAATCAGCTATCTTTCTTTTCTATACGGTGAATATTCTTTACCAACATAAATTCACAACATCCTAGTATTTCTTCACATCTACGAAGCACTATAACTTTTATTAGAATTTTCCCAACATACTTAGAGACAGAGCCAACACAGCACACAACAGTGCAATCAGTTAACCAACAACAACCTCCCCAACTTGGCACGGAGCCATACATCAAGGCACTTCTAGCTACTCATAGCATTCCTACTCAAATGATGCCACAAAGTTCTAGTTAGATTAAACTCAAGTCATTTTCAAGCTTCGGCAGAGATTCGAATCATCAGAAATATTAACTCTTTTGCAATTCTTGCATTCATTCACACACAACAATTACGCCCACTCTTTAGGTGACAAAATCTTTTCTAAGTCCTAAATTTTCCAAAAAATTCTACAGAGTTTCCTTTGTAAATTGGCCTATCCACCTGCCGGAGAATCACCAAACCATTCTAACAATACTTCCACAACTCAACAAGATATCACAATGTATTTCAACAACATTAAGTCTCAATACTATACGAATTATATTATCATAATTTATACTTGAACCTGCGATGCACCTGCTCGAATCATAACACATATCAAAATCACTTTAGTCTTCCTGAGTTTAAACTCGTTCCACTACACATAAGGCACTTTACCTTCCAATTATGAGGCGATGAAAATATTTCTCACGCCCATAGCTAGGGCTATATATCAAATCTCAATAAAGATCAATACCGATCGTATGAACTTCATAATACCGACTCGCAAAATTAATACCTTGGTGCTCAATCCATAGACAAGGATCCGGCCTCAAGTCCTCCCGACTGGCCCAACATGAACTCATGAAGATTATATCTCGCCCCTCGATCGGGGAATTGCAAGCCATAAGTCAATTATATTACTGAGCGCTCGATGCGTACACAGACGTGCGGAAGGAGTTTCAAAATGGTATATCTCAATCTGAATCAAGTACGCACGATAAGAATTCCAAGAAGTGTGGAGTGTTTCCTAAAGGTTCGCAACCTCCCGAGGATAAGTACAGGCGTCCCCGTACCGATCCACAAGACTCTACTAACCGGCTCAAGACTCATGAGGCCTAGTAAACCTAGGCTCTGATACCAACTTGTCACGACCCCAAATCCGGTCGTGATGGCGCCCAACACACTGCTAGCCCAGCCCGACCAATCAACAATAACCACGGAGCCACAAGCTCACTTTATCCAATTTAAGCATAACAGGTGTTAGATATATTAAAAACAGGGAACCAAGTCCCAACACGTGCCAACTCCCATAGAACGAAGGGTCAAGAGTCATGAGCCTCTACAGAGTATACAAAGTGTAAATAATGAATATAACTGTGCGCAAGTGTGGGATGATCAGAACAAAATACAGACAAACTGGAGAATCAGAGGTCATGCGAAGGCTGGCAGCTACCTCGACTGTCCAAAAGCACTCCCGAGCAGCAATAGAATCAGCCCTGCTGTGATGTACCTGAATCTGCACACAAGGTGCGGGGAGTCGGGTGTGAGTACTTCCAACTCAGCAGTAATAAAAGTAAATAATGCTGAAGGGAAGAAAACCACGCAATGCACTATCTCTTGCTACACAACACAGAACTATCATTAAACTTCAAAACACTATCATTTCATTCCTTTTCAGCATATGTGAGTAGATTATTAGAAATCCAAAGTTTTAGCTACTTTCTTTCATTATAACATACCAATACATGGGAAAATCTCAAGCAGTGCAAGTCAGCAATCAAATCAGCCTCTCGGGCTCAGCACTCCTTAACAATTTATACCAGGAGATCTGGTCAATAAAGCAACAAATGTACATGTTCCAGTAAAGTCTGAGTGCTAAGATGTTATGCCATGTAGTACACGTAAACCAATGTATGTATGCCATGCAATGCATATGACCGCTACGGCGTGTAGCCCTATCCAATTTGGGTACCCGTGCTCACTGGGGGTGTCCAGACTCCGGAGGGGCTTCAATAGCCCAAGCACAATATTAATATCACACCTGCTGCGGCGCGCAGCCCGATCCATATACCACTGCGGCGTGCGGTCCGATCCATGCATGTGTATGCATATGCTCATATGAATGTCATGCCCTAACATATGGCCCTCGGCCCCAATCAGTTTAACAGATAATCAAGAAAACCCTACGGGCAACAACATCACATTAGCTCACAGCAAAAATGTTATTAAGACCTTGTTCAAGTTTTTCATAACCTTATAAAAATGCTGAATAGCAAATATTCCATTTTAAACCTTAAATTTAGAATAAAATATGCACAGTGTTATCAAAACAGTGATATCAACCCTTGAAGGATTCAAATAATTGGCACGAAACCCAAACATGATAATTAGTCCAATTCATTTCAACAATTAGGCGTTATTATTTATTACGCGGGACGGACCAAGTCACAATCCCCAATGGTGCTCTACCCCACGCCCGTTATCCGGCGTGCAAGTCACCTCGACACAGCACTAGGATGTGCAAGTCCGGGGTTTACTAACCCTCAGGACATCATTTACAAGTATTACCCACCTCGAACCGACGAAAACTCATGCCCGCGACACCTTAGCTCCTCGAACCGGCATCCACGCAAGTCAAAACTAGGCAAAATCAGTACAAATATATCAAAATAGGCTAATGGAACATAACCCAATCGAAAGAACTCGAAAAATATCAAAAATCACGAAATTTGCAAAACCCGAGCCCCGGGCCCACATCTCGAAAAATTTCGAAACTCATATTTCCAGAACCCTCGTCTCGCCACGAGTCCATACATATAAAATTTACCAAAATCGGAGTTCGATTGGCCTTTCAAAACCCAAATTTTCGTTTTCAATATCTAGGCCACAATCCTTCACAATTTCTACCCAAATTCATGAAGATTGATGTTAATTGTACCATAAAATGATGTTTTTGAGCCAAGAAACTTACCTCCGGTGAATACCCGATGATTTCCCAGCGTTTTCCCATGATTTCTTCTCTCTAGGGCTCAAAAATGGTGTTTTGGGTATATGAACCCGCGACCGGTTCTGTTCTGGTTTTAATTTCACTGCCAGACCATTCCTTCTATGCGATCGCGGTGGCCCTATGCGATCGCATAGAGTTAAATTCCCCTTCTATGCGATCGCAATGCACCTCCGCGATCGTATAGCACAACCTTGCAGGCCTTATCTTTTCTTCTCTGCGATCGCAGCACTGGCTATGTGATCGCAATGCACAGTCTGATAAGCCTATGCGATCGCACCCCTTGCTATGCGATCGCATAGCACATTTTTCTCATCCCTCCAGGCTCTTCTATGCGATCGCAATGACTCTATGCGATCGCATAGAGCAATCACTGTCTGCAATTTTCTGCAGCAACTTCATGATCAAAACTTGCCCGTTAGGCATCCGAAATGATCCCGAGACCCCGGGACCTCAACCAAAGCCACCAATACATCACATTACCTCATTCAAACTTGCTCGTAACATAAAAACACCATCGTAAACATCAAAATCACCCATTACACACGGATTCAAGCCTAAGTTTCTTCAAAACTTTCAAAACTAACATTCAATCCAAAACTCAATCAAACGACCTCCGAATGTCCTGAAAATTTGCAGGCATATCCAAAATATCCTAACGGAGCTACTGCAACTGTCGGAATTCCATTCCGACTTCCGGATCAAAATCTCACCTACCGTTCGGATTTCGCCAAAATTCAACCTTAGCCAATTCAAGCCTATTTCTACACCGGATCTCCAAATTCAATTCCGATTTCTCTCCTAAGTCATAAATGATCCCTCGAAACTAGTCGAATCATCAGAATCTGATTCCGAGCAATCTAACTCGATAGTCAACTCTAAGTTGACTTTCCATATTCAAACTTCCTTCAAACATGCTGTTTGCTTCATTTTTTAATTCAATTCACTCCTAACTCACCCGATAGGTTCTAACACTGATATAGGAGCATAAGATATGTTAATGCAAGGTAACGGGGTAGAAATTCCCGTAACGACGGGCCGGGTCGTTACAAGTTTCCTATACTTTCATCTTCTACATGTCTTCTTTTATAACATGCTTTCGGTTGTTTCATCTTCTGAGTTCTATGTTTCTTTGCACATTCTAGTTTGATAATTTTTCTGAGGGTTTCTATCGTTAGCATGTTATCTATCCTGTTTATTACGCTTAATTGATATACTGTGCCTCTTAGGGTTTTTTTTATAAGTCTACACAAGAATTTGTTGTGAGTATGCTTCTTTATGTCGGATTTGTTAACTATACCTAAGTCTGAATTTATGAGTTAGTTAATTGATATTCAACCATTATCTAATTTCCCTATGAGTTTTGGTTAATTGATAAGTTATTTTTGATTATGGATATGTGTGCAAATTGACATAAGTTGGCTGTATTTGTATTAGATTCATATGTTAGACTATGATTAATCCTACTGTGCTTTAGGGTATTGGTTATAGGTGTAATAGACAAATGATTAGTAAACTGGCTATTATTGAAAAGTAACATAATCTGGCTATAAGTGAAATGATTTAAGACTGTGTGATTAATGTGGCCACTCCTGAAACATTGGAGTGGCTAATTCTGCAAGTCTAAGTCTAGTTAATAGAAGCAGGCTAATCCTGCAATCCAATCTAATTAAGCTAAGTAGTAATAAAGGCTACATTTTAAAGTTTGTCTGAGACAATTAAAAGGTTAAAACTGTAAAGAACTAAGGTTAAAAGCTAGCCAAATCTTAAATGATTTGTAAATGATGGCAAGCAGTTAAATACTAACTAATTCAGGATACCCAGACCGTTAACTGGCTGGGTAACTAATACATAATAACAGACGTATAAAAGGAATAAGAAATGGCATAATTGTGAATTTTATAGAGCCTACAGAGATAAAACAGACATTCAGGCTTAGTATTTCTGCAATAATGCATAAAACAAACGGTAAAACAGACCTAATAAAAAGGTATAACTGTTAAAATCCTTAGCAAATGAGGGCACTATAGTAATAGACCCTTAAAAGAAGCAAAAAGAATGCACTGGAACCTTCTGGCAAGGGCTGAAAGGCATTTCAAATCTGAAATAAGGTACCAAACTATAATTAATTGGAGAAATAAGGGGAGGGAACTTATTATAAGATTTTTGAATTTTCCCCTCAAAATTTCATCAAAAAACATCTATAAATAGGCTGTAACTCAGCCTAAAAAAGGGCTGGATTCTAGAAATTCAGGGAAATTTTCTGAAATTAAAGGGGATACACCACAAATAGAGAGTGAATTTCTGGGTATAGTCGAGTACAGTTTTGGAATTCAATTAGGAATCTTCTGCTATTCTCTACTATTGGGCTCTTATTGGATTTCATTCAAGTCTGCTCTTTGGATTATTTATTTGCTGAACTTGAGGATTATATTCGATTGTGTATTCACGGTGCTGCTGTGATTTGCTCTCTGCTGATTTTGCTGCTGTGATCGCTGACTATCCTTCATATTCATCTTCATTCTAGACTCATAAGATTTTACTTTGCTGAATCAGGTACACATTCCGACCCAGATATGTAACTGTCAGCTATTTGAAGAAATGAAAATATATTGAGTTGTCAGCTAGAATCTGATTTTGTAGTTCGAAGTTTTTATGTTAATTACTTGTTAGATTCTCTGTAATTTGATAGGAATAAATGTAATAGTAAAGTATATATACGAGATATGAACAATGTAATAGATAAAGTAGTATAGAATACCAGTAGTCATAATCAACTTAGATTTAATTTAAAAAATAGGCTAACTCGTTAAATTAACTCATCTAATTAAAAATAGCTTCATAACTTGCATAATAACCACAGTAGTCTTCATGAATTAGAATGTGATAATTGACTTAGTTTTAATCTGTTTCTTCACCTCAAGTAGTTCAACACCAATTTGAAATGGTGTAAGCTAGAATCAGTAATTAATTTACAAAGTTAAGCATCATATAATTGTTCGAAGTAGTTGACACAAGTAGCTTATTGATTAAAGTTCTATTAGTAATCGATAATTACGATCAATAGAGTACGATTTACAATTAGTGGTTAGTAATAATCCTGTTTGCATAGTTAAGTAATATGTCATTATTAAGGTATATGAAATAGTAGTCTGTTGTTCGGATTCAATTAGTGATAGGTGATTGGAATTTAGAGTTAATATTGTGAACATGTACTTCTGTTTTTATGAAATATATTGTCATTTGGTTAATTTTATCTACTGTGTTGAGCATTTGTATATCTATTATGGAATTTCAAATCTGTTTCTCATTTCTCTCTATTAGTTTGGGCTCGATAGACAGTATGAGCCCAGATTCGATCGGACTCATCTCTGGGTCCCTGAAAAATAATTCTAACATATTTTGGGTTTTCAAAACCCAGTTATGTAAGTTGGATTGCTAATTCCAGTCCATAGACGTCCAGGCCCTAAAAATAGAAATAATACGCCTGGATATAATTCTGAAATCACAACACAAGTAAAAATAATTAGGGAAAAACCAAAAATAAAAAATGTAGCATTGGTTAGGATTGGACTATTAAAAAACAACGGGACGAGCCTTGTATAAGAACAAAACACACGGGGGCCCCTTATAAATAATAATAAGTGATAGATTCGGGAAGATCGTTTAGTAAATTTCACGGTCTTTCCAAAAGTATAACAAGCCGTTAGACGTTATAGGCATGATTTTAAATATACATTCCTTAATATGAGTGCACATCTAATGTGACTCAAATCTTAAATCTCGACGAAGCCGAAACATGTTGAAGTCACAGGCATACTGGTTGCGGTATGACTCGAAATATGTTTTCGCGACATCGCAAGTCATAAAAATATTAAAAATGAAACATGCACGTGTTGTAAAAAGCATATAGTGAAATCAAGTAAAGTCAAAAACGACAGTTGAGCGACCGTGCTAAAATCACGGAATTCGAAAGTGCCTAACACCTTCTCCCAGGTTAGCAGAATTCCTTATCCGGATTTTTTGTTGCGCGGACTATTTAAGCAGAGTCAATTACCTCGGATTCGGGATTAACCGGTGACTTGGGACACTATTATCTTCCCAAGTGGCGAATCTGAATTTCTAAATAAAATCCCGTTCCGATTGTCCTTCAATTGAAAAAATTCCTTCCTCGTTGTTATTATTATATCCCTTCACGGGTGTATTGGTAATTAACGAGGTATACCTTATTCTCCTCTTCGGGAAATAGAAAGGTAGTAAAAAGGGAGGTGTGACAGTGTTGTCGTCATTCTTCTGGCCACTACTTATACCTTTGCCCTTCTTTATATTTGGGCAGTCTCTTTTGAAGTGACCTGGTTGATCGCAATTGTAGCAATTTCTGGATTTTGACATGGATTAGTTCATTGCTTCCCACAAGATCCAGATTTAATATAATTGCTTAAACTCATTTGATAATTGCTGCCTCTACCTTCTGTGATGAGAGCATATTCTTGATTTACATGCTTCTTTCTCATCTTTTCATTGAGTAGAAGCGCCGATGTGATGTCTTTTAACTTAATGGTAGTCTTATCGTGTAGGATGGTGGTTTCCAAATTATTGTATTAAGATGTCAACAAGTGCAAGATGACTTTATCTTCTTCCTCGATTTTCACTTCGAGGTTGGCAAGCTATGTGATTAGTCCATTAAACACATTTAAATGTGACAAAAAAATTTGTACCTTTATCCATGTGTAGGTCGTATAACTGCTTCTTCAGGTACAATTTATTTGTCATGGTTTTTGACAGGTATAAACTTTCCAACCTTATCCGAATATCACATGCGGTGTCTTCATCGATGATATTATTTACCACATCATCTGATAAGTGTAACCTGATTGCACTAGCAGCCTTTTCATCCAAGTTAGCCAAATCCCCAACTTTCATGGTATTAGGCTTTTTGGCATCAACATATGGTACATTGTGTAATCACTGTTGAATGAGCAGATCCCTCATTCTTCTTTGACATGTTGAGTAACCTCTATTTCCATTAAGTTTCGCTACCTCGTACTTTACTCTGAATATTTTTTTTCACGGAGTATAGTACTACTGACACTATGTCACGACCTGAATTTCCCACCATCGGAAGTCATGATGGCGCCTACTAGTGGGAGCTAGGCAAGCCAACTGTTACTTAGATTTTTTATTAGTTACCACTCTCTTCTTAAGACTTTAAATAAAATCATATAACTACAGCGAAATAATTAAACTTAGCGAAAGACTTAGTCGATTTTATCCAATATGATACACTACCCAAGACTTGATACACTACCCAAGACTGGTGTCACAATACTCACGAACTTCTAAGAATAATACACATAATTGTTTGAAAGAAATATAAGCTGTTTATCCCGAATACATGAGATAACAGAATGAAATACATAGATAGAAGACACAACGGGTCCTGCGGACGCCTGCAAAGCTACCCCGTAGTCTCAATAGTCAGAATATCCACAATCGTGCTACTGCCGCTGCTGCTGTCCATAACCTGTAACTGCGCAAAAAGAGCGCAGAGTGTAGTATCAGCACAACCGACCCCATGTGCTGGTAAGTGCCTGGCCTATCCCGGCGAAGTAGTGACGAGACTAAGACCAGTCACCCACATAAACCTGTACAATTGATATATATATATATATATATATATATATATATACATACATACATACATACATATACAAATATATATATATATATACAACAGCGTAAAACGTTATCGAATGTTTATAAGGAAAGAATCTGCTCTAAAATAACAGTCAATAACTCACAATATCCGGAGTAATCTGATCAACAGAACAAATCTTACTTTCATGTCTCAATTCATTTTTTATTTCATATCTTGTGGTAGGCATACCACCCGCTCCCAAACGTAACCATAGGCTTTTCATATCTTGTGGTAGGCGTACCACCCGCTCCCAAATGTATCAATAGGCTCTTCATATCTTGTGGTAGGCGTACCACCCGCTCCCAAATGTATCAATAGGCTACCGGCAACTATGGCCAATGCCATGATTCAAATCTCTTTGTGGTCGGCGTGCCACGGGATCCCAATTCTTTAATATATAAGTGCTCGGCGCGCCACACGATCCCAATTCTTTAATAAATATCACCGACAATAAGCCAATAATCTCTGATCAACAGTGATTGTATAAAAGTATTACCGGTATTAAACCAATAATCTTCACTTCAACAATATTTATATTACCGGTGTAAAACCAATAAATGACAATAAATCAACGATACATCCCCATTACCGGTGTAATACCAATAACTCTTAATCAACAATTTATATGTACTTTACCGGTATAAAACCAATAAATGATAATGAATCAACAATTTACCATTGTTACCAATGTAATACCAATAACTCTTTATTTAATACTCTATATATATTTTATCGGTATAAAACCAATAATAATTTCCCTTCACATAATCACTTAGGATTAATAAGAATTTAATCTATTTTTAAGACTCACAGTCATGCTCGACCCCCAACGTATAGATACTCGTCACCATGCCTATACGTCGGACTCCACATATCACAATTTACACATAAACTCAATTCCTTTTCCCTCAAGCTAGGATAGAACAAACACTTACCTCGAATGTTTACGAACAACTCAATCCGTAGCAATGCCTTTTCCTTTCAAATTCAGCTCCAATCCAATCGTATCTATACACAATTGACTTAATATCATCAATTCTACTTAACAAACTAGTTCATAAGGCTAAATATAATTTTTACGACATTCTGCCCGGAATAGTGAAAATCGACCTCGGGCTCACATAATCAAAACTCGAGTTTCGAACCAAAATAAATTCGCCCAATCATCCACGAGTTCAAATATATAATTTGTTCTTAAGTTCGACCCCAAAACGAGGTCTAGATCGCAAATTCTTTGAAAACCTTTACTAAACTCATTTCTCAATTTTTCTACCCATTTATACATATTTAGGCCTAGGAATCCAAATAATATTGATGGAAAATGAAGAAAACGAGTTAAGAATCACTTACCCAAGAAGTTTGATGAAAATCACCCAAGAATCGCCAAGAATTGGTGTTGGAGAAGAGAGAGTTTATGAAATGGGTTGAAGTTCCCGTTTTTGTTCTGTTTTGGGAAATAAATCACTGGGCAAATAATTTGTTCTACGCGATCGCGTGAACAGGGACGCGATTGCGGAAGGCAATTGTTGGGACCTACGCGATCGCATGGACAATGCTGCGATCACGTAGAAGAAATTCACTGGGGTGGTCTTTTGTACTACGCGATCGCGTGAACAGGGTCGCGATCGCGTTGAAGAAGAACAGGAAGCTACGTGATCGCGTGCAGCAGGCTGCGATCGCGTTGAGTAATTTGACAAGGCGGTGTGATCGCATGATCAAGTCTGCGATCTCATAGAGTAATGCTTCTGTGTAAAAATTGCAGAAAATCTGCCAGTTTCCTAAGTCCAAAAACACCCCGAACCACCTCCGAAAAACTCCCGAGCCCTCGGGGCTCCAAATCTAATATGCACACTAACTCAAAAATATCATACGAACTTGCTCGCGTGATCAAATCGCCAAAATAACTCAAGATCAATGAATTGAGCCTAAATACTCAAGAATTCTTTCAAAATTTCATAACTTTCAAAATTTCCAATTTAAGGCCGAAATATATCAAACGACGTCCGTTTTCAACCAAACTTTACAGGAAGTGCTTAACCAACATATATAACCTTTACCGGGCGTCGAAACCAAAATACGAGCCCGATATCACCACTTTTTAATCAAATTTCAGTTTTATTTTCCTTAATCATTTTCAGGAAACAATTTAACAGAAAAATTCTTTTACCGGGGTTCTAGACCTCGGATTTCAATTCCGAGCACACGCCCAAGTTCCATATTTTTCTACGGATTTTCTAGGATCGTCAAATCACGGGTCCGGGTTCGTTTACCGAAAATGTTGACCAAAGTCAACTATATCAATATTAATATCAAAATTCTTCAAATTTTCCACATATTTCATATGTTTCAACATAAAACTTTTCCAGCTTCGCGCCTGGACTGCGCACGAAATCGAGGAAACTATAAATGAGGTTTTCAAGACCTCAGAAGCTCGAAATGATTAATAAAACAAGTGATGACACTTTGGGTCATCACATTCTCCACCTCTAAAACAACTGTTCGTCCTCGAACGGACAAAAGAAAGAAGTACCTGAGTCATGGAATAGATGAGGATATCGGCTCCGCATGTCAAACTCGGACTCCCGGGTCGATGCCTCAGGAGGCTGACCCCTCCACTGAACTCGCACAGAAGGAAAACTCTTCGACCTCAATTGTCGAACCTGCCGATCTAGGATAGCTACCGGCTCCTCCTCATAGGACAGATCTTTGTCCAATTGGACAGTGCTGAAATCTATCACGTGCAATGGATCGCCGTGATATTTTTGAAGCATGGACACATGAAACACTGGATGCACAGTTGATAAGCTAGGTGGAAAGGCAAGTTTATATGCCACCTCTCCCACACGATCAAAAATCTCGAATGGGGCAATAAACCTAGGGCTAAGTTTGCCCTTCTTTCCAAATCTCATCACGCCCTTCATAGGCGAAACTCGGAGCAATACTCGCTCCCCAACCATGAAAGCTATATCTCTAACCTTGCGATCTGCATAGCTTTTTTTCCTAGACTGAGCTGTGCGAAGCCTAGCTTGAATAATCTTGACCTTATTGTTGACAACCAATTTTGGCCCTCCCCCTTCATAAGCAATTTTTCTATACTTCCTAATTCTCAATAATTTACTAAATATATTTTACATATTTTTATCCAAAATATTTGTTATATATATTATTTTTTTTCTAGCCTCAAGATTTTGAAAATAAAATATAATTATTAGCCTTAATATAATTTAACATATTTATTGTAATTGTATGGCTATTATTATTTTAGTTACTTAGTCACTATCATTTTATTATTTAATGTTAATGCATCGTAATGATTTAATACAAACTTTATTTGCCAAACTATATTTTATTTCTCTATTTTTTATTATACTAGTCTTAGGGTACACACTTTGCGCGTGTACCTACATCAATCAATATATAATATTATTTATATTAATATTTTTAAAATATATTTAAGTTATAAAAAAAAAATACAAGTTTATGAAAATGATAATTTTGGTTGAAAGAGGACTATCTACATATTCAAGTAATCGTTTTTAATTGCTTTTAATGATTTTTAAAGTCCTAAGAAATATGACTTCATACTTAAATAAAACAAATTATTTTTTGTACTTTTAGAGTATGTGCGGCTATGTGTCTATCCATGTGCAATAATTTTGTGTCATTTTGAACGTATTTATTAAATTTGATATTTATTACAATTTATATACATATTGAATATTATTAATAAACTTCTTAAAAAAAATGATTTGTTACTATCATATCCTTGTTTGAGTTTGTCTTAGTTTAATAACAAACTTAGAGTATAAAAATAGAAATTTGCAAGTGCATGTCTTGATCATATTCATTTCGAATCATAAATATTGACTACCATATTAGAAATATACTACTTTTGAATCTCCAAATATGAGAACTTTTTACTTATTTCAAATATGAAAAAAAATATTAACCAAATTTTTGTTAAAATTAAGGTCCTAATATCAATGCTATAATTTAATGATCATTCCCAAATATTAGGAGATTATTATAAAAGTGTGAACTCTATTTTTAAAGGGTAAAAAGGGCAAACGATATTTCATTAAAGGCCTTTGTACTTTTAATATGGTATAGATATATATAAATGCATACTAGATATTAATTGTTACAATAATATAATTTAATATTTCTATTATAAATTATTAGAATTATAGAGGCATAGTAATTTTTAAAGTGGATAAGAACTTTTAAATATAAATTAGATCATCTTGGTAAAGTTTAATATTATTTAAAATTAGACCAATTTTATAACATATTTTTCAGATTTTTAGACCCCAAAAATCAACCAAAATAGCCCATAGAATAGCCCATACCCACCAGCCCATCTACCTAACATTTTCATCTACATGAATTCCACATAAGCGCCACATAACCTCCACATCAGCGCCACATAGGCGCCAACGGTACAAATCCCATGACTAACATACTCCTAGCACATGCTCTCCTCATCCCTACACACTTTGACCCCACACCTTGCCACATGGATTCATCAGATCTACCCCATTTCAAATTAATGGTCAAGATCATTTCTTTTATCTTCTAGATGATTCCAAATAAATTCTTTCTTTATTTATTTTATTATACCTTATTTACTTATATCTGGATTAATCTCAGCCATTAAATGTATTTTACCCAACGGTTGGACTTATTTCTAAAATTAAAATCAAATTAGATTAGGGTTCCATCCCTTTCCTTCTTTCAAGGAAAACTAGCGCCTCTTTCCTGCCATGGCAGGATATTTTTGGCTCCTTCTGTTTTCTTGGCAAAATTTGACTCTCAAGTCTTAAAATCAGAAGTTTGTATAGCTATTCTAAGGAATCATCTGCAAATTCAAGAACTTTGACTCAAGAATTCAAATTTGCTTGCTATTTACGGTGAAGATGACAGAGATAAAAAGGTTATCTTTCTTTTATGTTTCCTCCAAGATTTCACAATTTTGGAAGCCGAATCTCTGCTCCCTCTTCTTGTATCTTTTTTTTTTCTTTCTTTTACATGCCATTTTCAAACGATTCTTGATCCATTTGAAACCCTAACCCTTCAAGAATCCTGCCCAAGTTAACCCTAGAAAAGCCCTAGCGGTTCTTCTATAAATACGGAGGTTTGGTAATAATTTAGGACAACTTTGAAAGCTATCTTCAAACAATTTTATTCTTCGAAAATACTCTAAAATTCTTAAGTTGTGCCGCCTCTTGTTACTTCTTGCTAAAACAGAGGAATGTTCCTTTGCAAAGCTCGCGGTTGTAAGCTCGAGTTCAAGTCCGAAGCTAGAATCTATAGATTTATTTGACGCGTCCAAGTTCGCTGCATCGCAAAAGGTCAGTGCCGAAATTTTTCTTCCCGCTTTGTCTTTGAAGATTTGGAATGGTTGTATGTTCTTTTATACGAGTTTAATAGCTACTTGATTTTTAGCCACTTTCTGTAGAAGCTATGAAGCTATAAGCATTTTGTTAAATTAAAATAAGATTCAATAAAGCATGAATAGGCTTCTGGTTATTGTCTTATTAGTAATTGATGAAATGGCTTTCTATATTTATTTTTTAAGTATTGCATTTGTCTAGTATGTACCAAATGCTGCTCTTAACTCCATATATTAAAAGTCACGGTGTCTGCACTCTTATTTTCTTTATGCCTCAAAATATATCCCAAGTTTTATGTTTTAGTGTAAATGCCAGAGAAAACATTTGTTAGAAATTAACTATTTGGGTGCTTAGATTGAATGTTTTCATGTTTAGTAATAAGTTTTAAAAGTGGTTTGCTTCATAGAGTTCTTGTCCAAAAATGAAGATTTAAGACCTGTTGTATAGATACTACATATATATAATGTGACGACCCAAAGGGTCATCACTTGTTTTATTAATCATTCCAAGCTTTTGAGGTCTTGAAAACCTCATTTATAGTTGCCTCGATTTGCGTGCACAGTCCGGGCACAAAGCTGGAAAATATTTATGTTGAAATATGTGAAATATGTGAAAAAGTTGAAGAATTTTGATATTAATAATGATATGGTTGACTTTGGTCAACATTTTTGGTAAACGGACCCGGATCCGTGATTTGACTGTCTCAGAAAATCCGTAGAAAAATATGGAACTTGGGCATATGCCCGGAATTGAAATCCGAGGTCTAGAACCCCGGTAAAAGAATTTTTCTGTTAAATTGTTTTCTGAAAATGTTTAAGGAAAATGAAACTGAATTTTGATTAAAAAGTACTGGTATCGGGCTCGTATTTTGGTTCCGACGCCCGGTACGAGTCATATATATTGGTTAAGCGCTTCCTGTAAAGTTTGGTTGAAAACGGACGTCGTTTGACGTGTTTCGGCCTTAAATTGGAAATTTTGGAAATTATGAAATTTTAAAGAATTCTTGAGTTTTAAGGCTCAATTCATGGATTTTGATGTTATTTTAGCGATTTGATCGCGCGAGCAAGTTCGTATGATGTTTTTGAGTTAGTGTGCATATTTGGTTTGGAGCCCCGAGGGCTCGGAGTGTTTCGAAGGTGGTTCGGGGTGTTTTTGGACTTAGAAAACTGGCAGATTTTCTGCAATTTTTACACAGACATTTTACTCTACGCGATCGCGGCCTTGTACACGCGATCGCACCGCCTTGTCAAATTACTCAACGCGATCGCAGCTGTCTGCACGCGATCGCGAAGTTTTCTGTCCTTCTTCAACGCGATCGCATCCGTCTGCACGCGATCGCGTAGCCTTCCGTTCCCCTTCAACGCGATCGCGACCCTGTTCACGCGATCGCGTAGTACAAATAAGCCATCCCAGTGAAACTCTTCTACGCGATCGCAGCATTGTTCACGCGATCGCGTAGTGTTGAATATTTGCCTTCCGCGATCGCAACCCAGTTCACGCGATCGCGTAGAACAAAATCGCTGCCCAGTGAATTTAATCCCAAAACAGAACAGAAACGGGATAAAAATCCCATTTCTGTTCAACTCTCTTCTCCACAACTCCTTGGACGATTTTTGAGCGATTCTTCATCAAACTTCTTGGGTAAGTGATTCTTAACTCGTTTTCTTCATTTTCCATCAATATTATTTGAATTCCTAAGCCTAATTAGGTGTAAATGGGTAGAAAAATTGAGAATTAAGTATAGTAAGGGTTTTCAAAGAATTTGCGATCTAGAACTCGTTTTGGAGTCGAACTTAAGAACAAATTGTATATTTGAACTCATGGAGGATTGGGTGAACTTATTTTGGTTCGAAACGTGAGTTTCGATTATATGGGCCCGGGGTCAATTTTTACTATTCCGGGCGGAATGTTGTAAAAATCATATTTAGCAATATGAACTAGTTTGTTAAGTAGAATTGATGATATTAAATCAATTGTGTATAGATACGATTGGATTGGAGTCAAATTCAAAAGGAAAAGGCATTGCTACGGGTTGAATCGTTCGTAAACTTTCGAGGTAAGTGTTTGTTCTATCCTAGCTTGTAGGAATAGGAATTCAGTTATGAATAAATTGTTGATTAAGAGTTATTGGTGTTATACCGGTAATGAAGATGAATTGTTGAAATTATTATCAATTATTGGTTTAAAACCGGTAATTATAAATATTGTTGATATAGAGATTATTGGCTAAATGCCGGTAATATATATAGTTATGAATTGGGATCGTGTGGCGCGCCGACCACTTATATATTTATGAATTGGGATTGTGTGGCGCGCCGACCACCTATATATTTATGAATTGGGATCGTGTGGCACGCCGACCACAAAGTGACTTAAATCTTGGCATTGGCCATAGTTGCCGGTAGCCTATTGATATATATTTGGGAGCGGGTGGTACGCCTACCACAAGATATAATTACTGTGATAGTTGGGAGCGGGTGGTACGCCTACCACGAAATATGAAATGAGAGAGGAATTGAGACATGAAAGTAAGATTTGTTCTGTTGATTAGATTATTCTGGATATTGTGAGTTATTGACTGTTATTTCAGAGCAGAGTATTTCCTTATAAATGTATTGTATATATATATATATCTATATTACAACTGTTCAGGTTTAAGTGGGTGACTGGCCTTAGCCTTGTCACTAGTTCGCTGGGATAGGCCAGGCACTTACCAGCACATGGGGTCGGTTGTGCTGATACTACACTCTGCGCTCTTTTTGCGCAGATACAGGTTACGGACAGCAGCAGCGGCGGTAGCGACTTGTGGATTTTTCGACTACTGAGACTACGAGGTAGCCTTGCAGGCGTCCGCAGGACCCGTTGTCTCTTCTATCTATGCTTTTCATTCTGTTATCTCATGTAATCGAGATAAACAACTTGTATTTTCTTTCGGACAATTATGTGTATTACTCTTAGAAGTTCGTGAGTATTGTGACACCAGTCTTGGGTAGTGTATCATGTTTGGGTTTTCTTTATCATATTTGACTAAGTTTTCCGCTAATTTTGATTATTCCGTTGTAAGTTATATGTTTTTAATAATAAGTCTTAATAAGAAATTGGTAATTAATGGAGGTGTAATTAATTTTTGGCTTGCCTAGCTTCCATTTAGTAGGCGCCATCATGACCCCGATGGTGGAAAATCCGGGTCGTGACAAGTTGGTATCAGAGCACTAGGTTGCACAGCTCTCACAACTCACGAACAACCTTAGTAGAGTCTGAAGGATCGGTACGGAGACGTCTGTATTTATCCTCCAGAGGCTACGGAGTTAGGAAAATATTCCCTTTATTCTTTCCGGTCGTGCGACTTGATCTTTTAAATGTTAATTGAACTTCTACTCTGTTCTTCCGCAGATGGTAAGGACACGTGCATCCTCATCTACTGACCAACAGCCCGAGGTCCCAGCAGCGGCAGCTCCCGCTAGGGGTAGAGGCCGAGGTCGAGGTCGTCCTAGAGGACAAGGTAGGGGCGGAGCTCAGCCCCGAGCAGCAGCACGAGTGGCAGAACCTCAGGTTCATATCGAGGAGGAAGTTCCAGCCCCAGCAGCTCCAGTAGGCCCAGCTCAGGTCCCAGGAGGAGCTTTATTTTCACCGGATCTTCAGGATGCTTTGGTCCGGATAGCAGGTTTTATGGATCATATCACCAGAGCAGGTTTATTACCGGTAGCACCAGCCACTTCTCAGGCTGGAGGAGGTAATCAGACTCCTGCTACGCGCACTCCGGAGCCAGTAATTCCCCAGGCTCAGGATCCCGTGATTCAGCCAGTTGAGGCGGCTCGACCTATTATTGCGACTCCGTCTAATGATGGTGCAGCCATGTCCGCCGACGCGTTGTGGAGATTGGACAGGTTTACCAAGCTCGTTCACTACCACATTCGGTGGCACTCCTTCAGAGGATCCACAGGATTTCCTATACAGATGCCACGAAGTTCTCCGTACTATGGGTATTGTGGAGACTAATGGTGTGGACTTTGCTACTTTTCGGTTATCCGGTTCCGCCAAGACTTGGTGGAGAGATTATTGTCTATCCAGGCCAGCGGGATCGTCATCTTTGACTTGGGAGCAGTTTGCAGAATTATTCTTGGAAAAGTTCCTTCCAGCAACTCAGCGGGAGGTTATGCGCAGACAATTTGAGCGTCTTCATCAGGGTTCTATGTCTGTCACACAGTACGAGACTAGGTTCGTGGACCTGGCTCGTCATGCTATTATCATACTTCCCACAGATCGGGAGAGAGTGAGGAGGTTTATTGATGGCTTAAATCAACCAATTCGGCTACAGATGGCTATGGGGGCAGGGACTGAAATCACTTTTCAGGAGGCGGCTAATGCAGCGCGCCGGATCGAGATGGCTCTGTCACAGGGAGCGAGACATGGATCAGATAAGAGATCTCGTAATTCGGGTAGATTCAGTGGTACCTCGTCTGGAGATAGAGATTTTCATGATAGAGGCCATCCTCCTAGGCCTTATCAGTCAGCTCTTCAGGTTTCTCATGATGCTTCAGGTGATCGTAATTCTCAGCCACGCTACTCTGATCAGCAGCCTATCAGTGCACCACCACTTCGCTATTTTCAGCAGCCGAATGCTTGTTTTACGTGCGGTGATCTTAGGCACATTGCAAAGTATTTCCCTCGAGCTTCTGACAGATCTCAGCAGAGGGGTTCTCGTGCCATGATTCAGGCCCCAGTTCCCTCACAGCCTGCCCAGCCGGCTAGAGGCGGAGGTAGAGGACATAGAGGTGGAGGTAGAGGTCATAGAGGTGGAGCTCATACCGATAGAGGTAGAGACCAGCCAGCAGCTGATCGTCCTAGAGATACTGCTCAGGGTGGTGGGGCACAGCCCCGATGTTATGCACTTCCCGCCACACCAGAGGCTGAGTCTTCTGATGCCGTCATTACAGGTATTATTTTGGTTTGTGATAGAAAGGCATCAGCATTATTTGACCCTGGGTCTACATATTCGTATGTGTCTTCCTATTTTGCACCATACTTGATTCAGCCCAGGTGATCCACTGAGTGTTCCTGTTCATGTGTCTACACCAATAGGCGACTCTATTGTGGTTGATCGAGTTCATCGGTCATGTATTATAGTAATTGAGGGTCTCGAGACCCGTGCTGATTTATTACTCCTAAATATGGTGGACTTTGATATTATACTAGGCATGGACTGGCTATCTCCGTATCATGCTATTTTAGATTGCCATGCCAAGACTGTGACTTTAGCCCTGCCGAATTCGCCTCGTATAGAGTGGAAAGGAATTTCAGGTCATACTATCCGTAATGTTATTTCTTATGTTAAAGCTCAGCGTATGGTTGGAAAGGGATGCTTGGCTTATTTGGCCTATGTCCGTGATTCTAGTGCTTAGGTTCCTTCTATTGACTCTGTGCCTGTGGTTTGCGAATTTCCTGAAGTATTTCCTTCAGACTTGCCAGGTATGCCGCCCGATAGGGACATTGATTTTTGCATTGATTTGGCTCCAGGCACTCAGCCCATTTCCATTCCCCCATACCGTATGGCTCCGCCGGAGTTAAAAGAATTGAAGGAACAGTTGCAGGATTTACTTGAAAAGGGTTTCATTAGGCCTAGTGTTTTGCCGTGGGGTGCACTGTATTATTTGTAAAGAAGAAAGATGGTTCGATGAGAATGTGCATTGACTATCGACAGTTAAACAAGGTGACTATCAAAAATAAATATCCACTTCCGCGAATTGATGATTTATTTGACCAACTTCAGGGTGCCAAGGTATTTTCAAAGATAGATTTGAGATCTGGCTATCATTAGCTGAAGATTAGGGCATCTGATGTCCCTAAGACAGCGTTCCGCACTCGGTATGGACATTATGAATTTCTGGTCATGTCTTTTGGGTTGACAAATGCTCCAGCAGCTTTTATGGAATTAATGAATCGGGTGTTCCGGCCTTATTTAGACTTGTTTGTAATAGTCTTCATTGATGACATATTAATATATTCCCGTAGTCAGGAGGAGCATGCGCAACATCTCAGAGTGGCCTTACAGACTCTGAGAGATAGCCAACTATATGCAAAATTTTCAAAGTGTGAATTTTGGCTAAGTTCAGTTGCATTCCTGGGTCATATTGTGACGGCAGCAGGTATTCAGGTTGATCCGAAGAAAATTGAGGCAGTCAAGAGCTGGCCTAGACCGACATCCGCCACAGATATTCGGAGTTTCTTGGGGTTAGCGGGTTATTATCGCCGATTCGTAGAAGGATTTTCGTCTATTGCAACCCCACTGACCAGATTGACCCGGAAGGGTGTTCAATTTGAATGGTCCGATGAATGTGAGGCGAGCTTTCAAAAGCTCAAGACAACCTTGACCACAGCACCGGTATTGGTTTTACCCACGGGTACGGGACCTTATACTGTTTATTGTGATGCTTCCCGTATTGGGCTTGGTGCAGTGTTAATGCAGGATGGCAAGGTTATTGCCTATGCTTCGAGGCAGTTGAAGATTCATGAGAAGAACTATCCAGTGCATGATATAGAATTGGCGGCGATTATTCACGCATTGAAGATCTGGAGGCATTATTTGTATGGTGTAGCATGTGAAGTATACACCGATCATAAGAGTCTTCAGCATTTGTTTAAGCAGAAAGAGTTGAATATGAGGTAGAGAAGGTGGCTAGAGTTGCTAAAAGACTATGATGTTACTATTTTATATCACCCAAGTAAGGCCAATGTGGTGGCCGATGCATTGAGTAGAAAGTCTGCCAGCATGGGTAGTCTTGCATATATTCCGGTCAGTCAGAGACCATTAGCTATAGATGTCCAGGCCTTAGCTAACCGGTTCGTGAGATTAGACATTTCTGAGCCTAGCAGGGTGTTAGCCTGCACGGTCGCTCGTTCTTCTTTATTAGAGCGTATCCGTGAGAGGCAATTTGATGATCCTCATTTGTGTGAGTTGAGAAATACAGTACAGCGGGGAGGTGCCACACAGGTAAATCTAGATGATGATGGGGTATTGAAATTGCAGGGTCGAGTTTGTGTGCCCAACGTTGAGGGGATTCGAGAGTTAATCTTAGCGAAGGCCCACAGTTCGCGGTATTCTATTCACCCGAGCACCGCGAAGATGTACCACGACTTACGGTAGCACTATTAGTGGCGTAGGATGACGAAGGACATTGTTGCGTATGTCGCTCGGTGTCTAAACTGTCAGCAGGTGAAATATGAGCACCAGAGACCTGGTGGTGTGTTCCAGAGGATTGAAATTCCCGAGTGGAAATGGGAGCGGATCACTATGGACTTCGTTACTGGACTTCCTTTGACTCGGAGGAAATTTGATGCTATTTGGGTCATTGTTGATAGGCCGACCAAATCAGCACACTTTATTCCAGTATCTGTCTCCTACTCGTCGGAGAGGTTAGCGGAGGTTTACATTAGGGAGATTGTTCGTCTCCATGGGGTGCCAGTATCTATTATCTCTGATCGGGGAACGCAGTTTACCTCGCGGTTCCGGAGAGCGGTCCAGCGGGAGTTAGGCACCCAGGTTCAGTTGAGTACAGCATTTCATCCTCAGACGGATGGCCAGTCAGAGAGGACTATTCAGATTCTAGAGGACATGCTTCGAGCCTGTGTTATTGATTTCGGAGGCTCGTGGGACCAGTTTCTGCCATTAGCAGAGTTCGCCTACAATAACAGTTACCAATCTAGCATCCAGATGGCTCCGTATGAGGCGTTGTATGGTAGGCGATGTCGATCACCAGTTGGATGGTTTGAACCGGGAGAGGCTCGGTTGTTAGGTACAGACTTAGTTCAGGAGGCCTTGGATAAGGTCAAGACTATTCAGGAGAGATTGCGTTCAGCTCAGTCCAGGCAAAAGACTTATGCGGATCGTAAGGTTCGAGATGTAGATTTCATGGTTGGCGAACGAGTATTGCTCCGAGTGTCGCCTATGAAGGGCGTGATGAGGTTCGGGAAGAAGGGCAAGCTCAGCCCTAGGTATATTGGTCCATTTGAGATTCTAGACAGAGTGGGAGGGGTGGCTTACAGATTAGCTCTGCCGCCTAGCTTATCAGTCGTGCATCTAGTTTTTCATGTATCTATGCTTCAGAGGTACCACAGAGATCCCACACATGTATTAGACTTCAGCACTGTCCAATTGGACAATGAACTATCTTACGAGGAGGAGCCGGTGGCCATTCTAGACCGGCGATCCCACACATGTGTTTTCCTTCTGTGCGTGTTCAGTGGAAAGGTCAGCCTCCTGAGGCATCGACCTGGGAGTCCGAGTCTGATATGCGGAGCCGCTACCCACATTTGTTTCCCGACTCAGGTACTTCTTTCTTTTGTCCGTTCGAGGACGAACGGTTGTTTTAGAGGTGGAGATTGTGACGACCCAAAGGGTCATCACTTGTTTTATTAATCATTTCGAGCTTTTGAGGTCTTGAAAACCTCATTTATAGTTGCCTCGATTTGCGTGCACAGTCCGGGCACAAAGCTGGAAAATTTTTATGTTGAAATGTGAAATATGTGAAATATGTGAAAAAATTGAAGAATTTTGATATTAATATTGATATGGTTGACTTTGGTCAACATTTTTGGTAAACGGACCCGGATCCATGATTTGACTGTCTCAGAAAATCCGTAGAAAAATATGGAACTTGGGCATATGCCCGGAATTGAAATCCGAGGTCTAGAACCCCGGTAAAAGAATTTTTCTGTTAAATTGTTTTCCGAAAATGTTTAAGGAAAATGAAACTGAATTTTGATTAAAAAGTACTAGTATCGGGCTCGTATTTTGGTTCCGACGCCCGGTACAGGTCATATATATTGGTTAAGCGCTTCCTGTAAAGTTTGGTTGAAAACGGACGTCGTTTGACGTGTTTCGGCCTTAAATTGGAAATTTTGGAAATTATGAAATTTTAAAGAATTCTTGAGTTTTAAGGCTCAATTCATTGATTTTGATGTTATTTTAGCAATTTGATCGCGCGAGCAAGTTCGTATGATGTTTTTGAGTTAGTGTGCATATTTGGTTTGGAGCCCCGAGGGCTCGGGAGTGTTTCGGAGGTGGTTCGGGGTGTTTTTGGACTTAGGAAACTGGCAGATTTTCTGCAATTTTTACACAGACATTTTACTCTACGCGATCGCGGCCTTGTACACGCGATCGCACTGCCTTGTCAAATTACTCAACGCGATCGCAGCCGTCCGCACGCGATCGCGTAGTTTCCTGTTCTTCTTCAACGCGATAGCAGCCGTCTGCACGCGATCGCGTAGCCTTCCGTTCTCCTTCAACGTGATCGCGACCCTGTTCACGCGATCGCGTAGTACAAATAAGCCACCCTAGCGAAATTCTTCTACGCGATCGCAGCATTGACCACGCGATCGCGTAGTGTTGAATATTTGCCTTCCGCGATCGCGACCCAGTTCACGCGATCGCGTAGAACAAAATCGTTGCCCAGTGAATTTAATCCCAAAATAGAACAGAAACGGGATAAAAATCCCATTTCTGTTCAACTCTCTTCTCCACAACTCCTTGGACGATTTTTGAGCGATTCTTCATCAAACTTCTTGGGTAAGTGATTCTTAACTCGTTTTCTTCATTTTCCATCAATATTATTTGAATTCCTAAGCCTAATTAGGTGTAAATGGGTAGAAAATTGAGAATTGAGTATAGTAAGGGTTTTCAAAGAATTTGCGATCTAGAACTCGTTTTGGAGTCGAACTTAAGAACAAATTGTATATTTGAACTCATGGAGGATTAGGTGAACTTATTTTGGTTCGAAACTTGAGTTTCGATTATGTGGGCCCGGGGTCGATTTTTACTATTCCGGGCAGAATGTTGTAAAAATCATATTTAGCAATATGAACTAGTTTGTTAAATAGAATTGATGATATTAAATCAATTGTGTATAGATATGATTGGATTGGAGACAAATTCGAAAGGAAAAGGCATTGCTACGGATTAAATCGTTCGTAAACTTTCGAGGTAAGTGTTTGTTCTATCCTAGCTTGAAGGAATAGGAATTTAGTTATGAATAAATTGTTGATTAAGAGTTATTGGTGTTATACCGGTAATGGAGATAAATTGTTGAAATTATTATCAATTATTGGTTTAAAACCGGTAATTATAAATATTGTTGATGTAGAGATTATTGGCTAAATGCCGGTAATATATATATTTATGAATTGGGATCGTGTGGCGCGCCGACCACTTATATATTTATGAATTGGGATCGTGTGGCGCGCCGACCACTTATATATTTATGAATTGGGATCGTGTGGCGCGCCGACCACTTATATATTTATGAATTGGGATCGTGTGGCGCGCCGACCACTTATATAATAAGAAATGGGATCGTGTTGCACGCCGACCACAAAGTGATTTAAATCTTGGCATTGGCCATAGTTGCGGGTAGCCTATTGATATATTTGGGAACGGGTGGTACGCCTACTACAAGAGGTAATTACCGTGATAGTTGGGAGCGGGTGGTACGCCTACCACGAGATATGAAATGAGAGAGGAATTGAGACATGAAAGTAAGAATTATTATGTTGATTAGATTATTCTGGATATCACGAGTTATTGATTGTTATTTCAGAGCAGAGTTTTTCCTTATAAATGTATTGTATATATATATATATATATATATATATTGCAACTGTACAGGTTTATGTGGGTGACTGGCCTTAGCATTGTCACTAGTAGTTCGCTGGGATAGGCCAGGCACTTACCAGCACATGGGGTCGGTTGTGCTGATACTACACTCTGCGCTCTTTTTGCGCAGATACGGGTTACGGACAGCAGCAGCGGCAGTAGCGACTTGTGGATTTTCCGACTACTGAGATTACGAGGTAGCCCTGCAGGCGTCCGCAGGACCCGTTGTCTCTTCTATCTATGCTTTTCATCCTGTTATCTCATGTAATCGAGATAAACAGCTTGTATTTTCTTTCAGACAATTATGTGTATTATTCTTAGAAGTTCGCGAGTATTGTGACACCGATCTTGGGTAGTGTATCATGTTTGGGTTTTCTTTATCATATTTGACTAAGTCTTCCGCTAATTTTGATTATTCCGCTGTAATTTATATGTTTTTAATAATAAGTCTTAATAAGAAATTGGTAATTAATGGAGGTGTAATAAATATTTGGCTTGCCTAGCTTCCATTTAGTAGGCGCCATCATGACCCCGATGGTGGGAAATCTGGGTCGTGACACTTAGATTGAATGTTTTCATGTTTAGTAATAAGTTTTAAAAGTGGTTTGCTTCATAGAGTTCTTGTCCAAAAATGAAGATTTATGACCTGTTGTATAGATACTACATATATATAAACCACTGCTTTGAGCCGAACATTTGAAGAGTACTCCATGTTTGAAATATTTCTTCTTTTATGAGTTAATAACTATATTTATAGTTATGGATTTACACTATGTTTATGAAGAGGACTTAATAAACTATCTTGACCATTTTAAACTAGTGAATAAACTAGATTTACACTTATATTTGCTTAAGTAGTTAAGTTTCTTTTTTTTTAAAAGCTGAAAACACAAAATTTATTATAATGCTAGGAATTTTCTTCCTATATCAGTATCCTTTTTTAGAAGAAGAAGGAGGAGGAAAAGTTTACCTTGGTATTTGTCTTGTTATATTAATGAATTCACATTTGCTATTTTGGAAACCATAACTGGAGTTATGTATCATTTATGATATCAATAGGAGTTACTGTTTATGGGATTCATACTATTATATGTAAGACTTTTTGGTCATCTAGATATCATACCCTTAGGACTTTTAATGAAAAGGAAGACATATTTTAGTTATTATTTTATTAATAGAAGAGTATGACTTTAGGATTCGATATGAATTATGGTGTCAAGTCTTTGCCATGGTTCTATCAACCATGTTGAATTGCTGTAAAGAATTGTAGTTCAAAAAAAAGTTTTTGTAGTCATGAATGAGAGTGACTAAATGGGTGTAGAGCCTACTGTTAAAGTGATGGTTGTTAAGAATCATTGCCTATAATAAGCTTGGGTTGTGTTCGAAATAAAAAAAATGAAAAGGTTGCTATAGGATAGTTCAATAATGACTTTCCAAGACTAGTAAGATCTTTCATTCAATAATTGCAAAGAGAATTATTCTGTAGACAAGTTGATGTTTTTTGTTGTTGCAAAATCTTACCTATAATAGTTTAAGTTTAACCTGTAATGTGTGTTTCCTTGGGAGATATGGAATTAATTTTTATTTCTGCACTTTTGTTGCCATACTGTCATCTAGGACCCATGCCTCTAAAGTATTTAAATTAGTTTATGACCAACTAATGATATGGCTTTGATAAGATAAGAAAGTAATCTAGCAGCAATGCGTTTTGGGACATATTTGTATTTGGTAATATGTATATTTTGCAATGTATGAGCTTTTTTTTTAAAATGTGACACGACGCACCCTTTATGAGTATGTGATTTACGTTGAGATCGGTTCATGTCATTTGACTTTTATTTCTTGTCTATTTCAGAATTTTTCATTACTAATTCGTTTTTTTTTTGTTCCTTTGCTTTGCATATACACTTGGAGTAATATGAGTCTTAATGCAAGGCTCGTCACCACATCGAGCATGGAATCGTCGCGTCCATTATTCATTTTTAGAAGTCATCTAGAAGAAAAACAAGCGAAAAGCTTGGGGTTGCCTATGGAGGCCTTGGTTATTTACATTTATTCTGTTTTTAAATTTGATTATATTCCTTGATTAGTTTAGTTCTATATTTAACTTGGGTTTGTTGATTTACTTTTTACTTCTTCACTTAGTTATTGACATATATTATCTATTGTATATAATAATGCTTTTAAAGAATTTTATAGAACCCTTTAAGTTTCATGTTTCTAGGTTCGGAACTGAATCAATTCTAAAAAAAAAAAAAGAGACGTGCTGTAGTTAAAATTGACAAATTGTTCCTTATAACATCATAAAATGTGAATTAAAAAATATACAAAAAAAAAAACATGATTTTCTTTTGTGTTGGCAGGCGTTCTTGTTAATTGAAAGGTTAGAAAGACCTTTCACCTTGATTTTTTTTAAGACAAGAAAAGAAAGGGGTACATCTTAAAAATATTTTAATCTTAAGCAAATCTCTTTCTCAAGAAACTATATACTTTCAAATTTATATATGTATATTAACTAGTAGCTTTGTTTACGCAATAATATTCTTCAAAATTTATTAAGGTCTCTCAAAGTTAAACCACTAGACTGTAAGCTATTATGTTAAAATATCTCAAATGATATTCTTGATAGTTTTAAAATTTATTAACCTAAGTTTCGCCGGTTAACCGTTATTAACGGATCATATAGGATGCTTTAATAACCTTCCCTATAAGATTAATTATAACCCTTACCTAGAACTTCTTAAGTTAAGCAGACCATAAAATAAGTTAGCTTTAACTATTATCTAGCTAAAATTGGTGTCCTAATTCACCGCTAAAATAATTAGGTGGCGACTCTCTTAAAACTAATTAAACCTCAGAATCGCTAATACGTTATACTCTAATTTGACCCGGTTTAAATGGGGTATAACACTTATCTAAGGCCTCCTGAACTAAATCCGTACCCAATAACCGAGCTTCTCCCGGTTCAAACCATTCAACCGGAGAACGACACCGCCTACCATACAAGGCTTCATAAGGAACCATCTGGATGCTCGATTGATAACTATTATTATAAGCAAACTCTGCCAAAGGCAGGAATTGATCCCACGAACCTCCAAAATCAATAACACACGCCCGAAGCATATCTTCCAGTATCTAAATAGTCCTCTCGGACTGACCATCCGTCTGGGGCTAGTACTCGACTAGGGAAAAAAAATATCCAACCTCACAAATCGGTTGACTAAGGACTGAACATCCAAAGCAAGTGGCCTCTCATTGACTGGAATATAAACAAGACTGCCCATACTGGCTGACTTCCTACTCAAAGCATCGGCCACCACATTTTGCTTTTCCTGGATGATATAAAATGGTGACATCATAATCTTTCAGCAATTCCAGCCACCTTCTCTGCCTCAAATTCACCTCTTTTTGTTTAAACAAATACTGAACACTCTTATGATAGGTGTATACTTCACATGCTACACCATACAAATAATGCCTCCATATCATCAATGCGTGAATAATCGCCGCCAATTCTAGATCATGCACTGGATAGTTCTTTTCATGAATCTTCAACCGCCTCGAAGCATAGGCAATAACCTTGCCATCCTGCATTAACACTGCACCAAGCCCAATACGGGAAGCATCACAATAAACAGTATAAGGTCCCGTACCTGTGGGTAAAACCAATACCGGTGTTGTGGTCAAGGTTGTTTTGAGCTTTTGAAAGCTCGCCTCACATTCATCTGACCATTCAAATTGAACACCTTTTCTGTGTCAATCTGGTAAGTGGAGTTGCATTAGATGAAAACCTCTCCACAAATCGCCGATAATAACCCGCTAATCCCAAGAAACTCCAAATCTCTGTGGCTGATGTCGGTCTAGGCCAGTTCTTGACTGCCTCAATCTTCTTCGGATCAACCTGAATACCTGCTGCCGTCACAATATGACCCAAGAATGCAACTGAACTTAGCCAAAATTCACACTTTGAAAATTTTGCATATAGTTGGCTATCTTTCAGAGTCTGCAAAGTCACTCTGAGATGCTGCGCATGCTCCTCCTGACTACAGGAGTAGGTCAATATGGAAACAATAAAGACTACAACGAACAAGTCTAAATAAGGCACGAACACCTCATACGTATGCACATATCCATGACTCTGAAGTCTGGCCATAAGAGTTGTTCTTAGATTATAACATTGTCAATTAACTCTGTTATCAAATATCTTATTCCAAAACTCCCACTTTACTCACAATGAGGTATGGAAACCTCATGATTACTTTCCCGAATTAATGCGTCATACTTATCCTTACCTGGTGCTCGTCTCAAAGTCTAGAACTCAACGGTCACAAAATAGAAATGGCTAAATATGAATAGAAACTTTGCAAGGATTGTCAAATAATCCACAGGCATGGCTCAAATTTAGGATATTATGCTAGATTTTATTTCCAGAAAGGGAAAATTTTAAACACAAACTTTTCACCACCAGGACCTTGTCCTCATATAATATTCACCGCGGCTTGTAGCTCGGTTTTTAAAGCAAATATTTTCATGCTATACAAAAATTTTGAGGATCTCATCCTCCACTCTAAATCACAAGTATTTGCACATTGTGCCACTGATGTTTTTAATTTCCTTTCTTTCTTCTTTTCAACTATTGTCTGTCAAAGAGTATCACGACATAAAAGAACCCTCATACCGACAGGGTATACAATTTAACCATTGAAAATAATTATTTCAGGAATTACATCAATTCCCATTATAATAATTAATATAATGTCACTTTTGACCTCATCAATATTGCTAGTGACCAATACATAATAATAGAGATAATTATGTGACGACACGGCCCGTCGTCATGGGAATTACCACCCCGTTATGTTGTAATTTCATGTTTATGCTTTTATATTAGTGTTAGAGTCTATCGGGTAAGTTAGGAGTGAATTGGATTGAGAAGGAGGCATATAGCCTTTTTGAAGGAAACTTGAATAAGTAAAGTCAACCCGGAGTTGACTATTTGGTTAGAGGGCTCGGAATCAAATTCTGATGATTCGGTTAGTTCCGAGAGGTGATTTGTGACTTAGGAGAGCAATCGGAATTGAATTTGGAGGTCCGGTGTAGAAATAGGCTTGAATTGGCTAAGGTTGAATTTTGGCGAAATCCGATCGGTAGGTGAGATTTTGATCCAGGTGTCGAAATGGAATTCCGACAATTCCTGTAGTTTTGTTAAGTGATTGTGGATATGTCCACAAAATTTCAGGTCATTCGAACGTCGTTTGGTCGGTTTTTTGGTCGAATGTTAGTTTCAGAATTTTTAAAGAAACTTAGGCTTGAATTAGTGTGTAATTGGTGATTTTGATGTTTAGGATGGTATTTTTATGCTTGGAACAAGTTTGTATCGTGTTTTGGAGTATGTTGGTGGTTTTCGTTGGGGTCCCGGGGGCCTCGGGGTGAATCCGGACCATCATCCGGCATTTTTGGAACATGGAGAGTCTGCTGTAAATTGCAGATCGCTGGGCACATTTTAAGCCTTCGCGTTCGCGAGGGCAAGGCTTGCGTTTGCGTAGGCCGGCCATCTTGGTCATCGCGTTTGTGAGGGGGAGTCACGCGTTCGTGAAAGAGAAGGAAGGGAAGCATCGCGTTCGCGTGGACAGGGATGCGTTCGCGTAGAGTAAAAATCCGGAGATTGGGGAGTTGGCCTTCGCCGACGCGTGACATCATGTGGCGTTCGTGATGAAGGAAAGGATCAAGGCATCGCGTTCACGTGAGGTACATCGCGAACGCGTAGGGTTAAATTGCCTGGCAGTGAAATTAAAAACCAGAACTGGCCAGTCCCGGGTTTAAAACCCAAAACCTCCAGTTTTGAGTTCCAAGAGAAGGTATTGACGGGAGATTGCTGAGAAATCATCGGGGTTTCATCGGAGGTAAGTTTTGTGGCTTAATTACATCATTTTAACATGAAATCCTTGGTTAATTCCCTGTAAATGAAAGATTAAAGGTGGGTTTGAGCCCTAGGCCTAAAATTAAAGAAAAACACTTATTTGAGTGGGCAAATGGAGTCCGATTTTGGTAAATTTTATATGCCTAGACTCGTATCGAGATGAGGATTCCGAATATATGACTTTTGTAATTTTTCGAGAAGCGTACCGAAAGTCGGGTATTGGCAACTTTGCCATTTTTGGTGTAAATCGAATTGTATTGATTGGGTGTCGTCCTATTGGCCTAATTTGTTGTATTTCTACTATATTTGATCAGATTCTACGCATGCGGAGTTTGATTCTCATGGCAAGGGAATTGCGGAGTAGTCGTCACGCTGCATTGAGGTGAGTAATAGATGTGGGTGATGACCAGCGGGTTCGAAACCCCGGTATACCACTTTGTGACGCTGTATAGTGGCGAGACACGTACTCTCTTGTGAGTGCGGGGTCGATTGTGATTGGGGACTATGGATTAGTCCGACTTGTTGGCACTGTGTTATGATAATTGGCTATTCTTGAGCCATAAAACCGCCATCCCGGATGGTTGCATAATATATATTGTGATATTGGCCACTCTTGAGCCGTGAAACCCCATTCTTGGGCGGTTGAGTATACATGTGGGTCGTGAGCTAGTTATTGGATCCCGCAAGGATCGTTATCATTGTCTGGTGACATTGACATGCTAGTTTACTACCAGTCCATAGCTATTTTTGTTATCATGCTATTTCCAACCTCTAGAACTTGATATTACCGTTTTCCAACTAAAAATGATAAAAGAGTTTTCAAAACTACATTTGAGCCTGCGAGGCTTTATTTTGCATATTAGCTAACTGGTAGTGGATCGGGCTACGCGCCGCAGCGGTATATATGTTGGATTGGACTGCACGCCGCAGTAATATTGTGCTTGGGCTGTAGGAGCCCCTCCGGAGTCCGAACCCCCACAGTGAGCACGGGTACCCAAATTGGATCGGGCTACGCGCCGTAGCGGTCATATCATGCATTGCATTGCATTTAGCTACATCTGCTAGTTGTTATACTATTTTGCTGGTACTTGTTGGTACAGGTACAGTCGATATTGATTCTGTGACAGGGTATTTGATTACAGCTTTACATAGTGCTTTATTGCGGATTTCTTATCTGCGTTGTCTTACCCTTGTTTATTACCACTGATTCTGGCAGTACTCATTTTACTCCCTGCACCTTGTGTGCAGATCCAGGTACCTCTCAGCAGTGATCCAGTAGCTGTTCGAGGCGACATCTGTAGGATATTCGAGGTAGCTGCAGAGTCCGCAGGACCGGATAATCCTTCTTACTGTCTTTTGATTCTGTCTTGCTATTTCTTTCCGCACTTGGTATCTTGTAAACAATTATTACACTATGTTCATTAGAGGCTCATGACTCTTGACCCTTCGGTCTATGGGAGTTGGTATGTGTTGGGACTTGGTTCCCCGTTTTCGATTTATATATCACTATTGTTTTATGATTTGATGTGTTTAAAAGGGATAAAGTGAGCTCCTAGCTCTGTTATTGTTATTAATTGGTCAGGCTGGCCTAGCAGTGTGCTGGGCGCCATCACGACCGGATTTGGGGTCGTGACAAGTTGGTATCAGAGCCTAGGTTTACTAGGCCTCATGAGTCTTGAGCAGGTTGGTAGAGTCTTGTGGATCGGTACGGGGACGCCTGTACTTATCCTCGGGAGGCTGCGAACCTTTAGGAAACATTTCACATTTCTTGAACTCTGTCGTGCGATCTTGTTGTTCCGAGAACCGAACTTCTATATTCTATTCTCTCGCAGATGGCGAGAACGCGAGCATCAGGACGAGGTGGACGACCTCCATTGCCACCTGTTAGAGGCCGTGGGCGCGGTCGTGCTAGAGGTAGAGGTAGGGCAGCTGAGGCAGTGCCAGTTGACCCGCCCGTTGTACCAGTTCAGGAGCAGCCCCCAGTGGTTGATGCTCCAGCAGCCCCAGTTCAGGGCCAGACTGTATCTATTGCTATTCCTGGTCTTCAAGAGACTCTTGCTCAGATATTATCGGTGTGTTCCGGTTTGGCTCGGGTAGTTTCAGCTACCGCTACTGCAGCGACATCTGAGACAGGGGGTGGTCAGCAGACCCCTGTAGCTCGCACACCTGAGCAGGTTGTTCAAGGACTTCAGACGCCAGAGGCGGTCCCCGCTCAGGTGGTTGCACCAGTCATTCCCCCAGCTGCACCAGCTCCAGAGCATATGGTTGAGGCTATGCCCGACGACGAGCAGCGTCGTCTTGAGAGGTTTGGTAGACTTCAGCCACCCCATTTCAGTGGCGTTGAGGGCGAGGATGCCCAGGGTTTCTTGGATAAGTGTCAGAGGATGCTGCGTACGGCTGGTATTCTTGAGTCCAGCGGAGTTTCATTTACTACCTTTCAGTTCACTGGTCCCGCATTTGATTGGTGGGAAGAGTTTGAGAGGCGTAGGCCTGCAGGAGCAGCACCTCTCACATGGCAGCAGTTCTCTACTCTCTTTCTAGAGAAATATGTACCTCAGTCTCGTCGCGAGGAGCTACGTCGCCAGTTCGAGTGGTTGGTTCAGGGCGACATGTCTGTGACCCAATATGAGCTTAGATTCACACAGTTGGCTAGGCATGCCACATGGATGATCCCTACTGATAGGGAGAGGATAAGGAGGTTCATTGACGGCCTCAACTATTCTATCCGCATTCTTATGACCAGAGAGCGAGTTCTGTCATCATCTTTTGAGCAGGTTGTTGATATGGCACGCTCCATTGAGGCGGATCGTCGCCGAGAGAGAGAGGAGCGGGAGGCCAAGAGGCCTCGCAGTTCTGGCAGTTTCAGTGGTGCTCCATCTAGAGGGCATTCCCAGCAGAGCGGAGGTCGCTCATCTAGACCTTCTCATTCAGGCCGCCCAGAGCAGAGCGGAGGTTCTTATGGTCGTGGTCGACAGGGGTTTCAGCAGGGTCGGTCATCACTTAGTGCCCTTCCAGCCCAGGGTGCAGCACCTACTTCATCAGCCCAGGGTTCTTCTGCGGCGAGGGGTTCCCTTCAGTCCCCTTCTCCAGCACCAGGTGCATGCTATGAGTGTGGTGAGTTTGGCCACATGAGGAGACAGTGCCCTCGACTCCGTAGGGACAAGACTCGGCAGAGGGATCAGCCCTCATCTTCAGCACCATCTCAGTCTAATAGAGGTGGAGGTCAGTCTTCTCGTGGTCGCCCCAGAGGTGAGGAGAGATCCGGTAGAGGCCAGGCACGATTCTATGCACTCCCCGACAGGCGTGATGCGGTAGCCTCCGATGCAGTGATTACAGGTATCATTTCTGTCTGTCACAGAGATGCCTCTGTTCTATTTGATCCAGGGTCCACATATTCTTACGTGTCCTCTTATTTTGCACATCATTTGGGTGCGACTCGTGGTAGTCTTGATTTACTTGTTCATGTATCCACCCCCGTGGGTGATACGATTATTGTGGATCATGTCTATAGATCCTGTGTTATATCTATTGGGGGTCTGGAGACCCAGGCAGATTTGTTATTGTTGGGGATGGTGGACTTTGATGTTATATTGGGTATGGACTGGTTGTCTCCGTACCATGCTATATTGGACTCTCATGCTAAGACAGTTACGTTGGCCATTCCTGGTATTTCTCAGATCGAGTGGCGGGGTTCGACTGATTTTGTCCCTAGCCGTGTCATTTCGTTCTTAAAGGCTCAGAAGATGGTTGAAAAAGGGTGTTTGTCGTACTTAGCCTTTGTGAGAGATGTGGGAGCTGAGTCTCCTAGCATTGATTTTGTACCTGTTGTGAGGGACTTTCCAGATGTATTCCCCTCAGACCTGCTGGGCATGCCGCCGGACAGGGATATTGATTTTGGCATTGACTTGGTGCCGGGCACTCAGCCCATATCCATTCCTCCTTATCGGATCGCACCAGCCGAGTTGAAAGAATTGAAAGAGCGGCTTCAAGAGCTTCTGGATAAGGGTTTCATCCGTCCTAGTGTGTCCCCGTGGGGTGCGCCGGTGTTATTTGTTAAAAAGAAAGATGGTTCCATGCGAATGTGTATTGGTCATAGGCAATTGAACAAAGTGACAGTGAAGAACAAGTACCCTCTACCGCGCATAGATGATTTGTTTGATCAGTTACAGGGTGCAAGGGTGTTTTCTAAGATCGATCTTCACTCAGGCTATCATCAGCTGAAGATCAGGGACTCGGATATTATGAAGACTGCATTCAGGACCTGATATGGTCACTATGAGTTTCTTGTGATGTCTTTTGGGCTGACCAACGCCTCAGCAGCATTTATGCTTCTGATGAACAGTGTGTTCAGGCCCTATTTGGATTCATTTGTGATTGTGTTCATTGATGACATTCTAGTCTACTCCCGTAGTCAGGAGGAGCATGCCCAGCATTTGAGTATCGTGTTGCAGAGATTGAGGGAGGAGAAGCTATATGCTAAATTCTCCAAGTGCGAGTTTTGGCTCGAGTCCGTAGCATTTCTGGGACATGTGGTGTCTCGTGATGGTATTCAAGTTGATCCGAAGAAGATAGAGGCGGTGCAGAGTTGGCCTAGACCGTCTTCAGCTACAGAGATCAGGAGTTTTCTTGGCTTGGCGGGATATTATCGCCGGTTTGTTCAGGGATTTTCATCCATTGCTTCTTCTTTGACTAGATTGACCCAGAAGGGTGCACCATTCGTGTGGTCGGATGAGTGCGAGGAGAGCTTTCAGAAGCTCAAGACAGCTTTGACCACAGCTCCAGTGTTAGTATTGCCATCAACTTCAGGTTCATATACTGTTTATTGTGATGCCTCGAGAGTGGGGATAGGTTGTGTGTTGATGCGGGAAGGTAAGGTGATTGCTTATGCTTCTCGGCAGTTGAAGCCACATGAGAAGAACTATCCTGTTCATGATTTGGAGCTAGTCGCCATTGTTCATGCCTTGAAAATTTGGAGGCACTATTTGTACGGCGTGTCTTGTGAGGTGTATACCGACCATCGTAGTCTCCAGCACTTGTTCAAACAGAAAGACCTTAATTTGAGACAGCGGAGATGGCTTGAGTTGCTGAAGGATTATGACATTACTATATTATATCATCCGGGAAGGCCAATGTGGTGGCCGATGCTTTGAGCCGGAAGGCGGTCAGTATGGGGAGCTTGGCATATATTCCAGCTGAGGAGAGGCCATTTGCCTATGATGTTCAGGTGCTAGCCAATCGGCTAGTGAGGTTAGATATTTCAGAGCCTAGTCGGGTATTGGCTTGTGTTGTATCTCGGTCATCTCTATATGATCGTATTCGTGAGCGCCAGTATGATGATCCACATTTGGCTGTCCTGAGGGACAGAGTTCAACATGATGATGCTAGAGATGTCACCATTGATAGTGACGGCGTATTGAGGATGCATGGCCGGATATGTGTGCCCAATGTTGATGGCCTTCGTGAGTTGATTCTGGAGGAGGCCCATAGCTCGCGGTATTCTATCCATCCAGGAGCCGCGAAGATGTATCAAGATTTGAAACAACACTATTGGTGGAGAAAGATGAAAATGGACATTGTCAGACATGTATCACGGTGCCTCAACTGTCAGCAGGTTAAGTACGAGCATCAGAGGCCCGGTGGTGTATTTCAGCGCATTGATATTCCCGAGTGGAAATGGGAGAGGATCACTATGGACTTTGTTACTGGACTCCCTCGGACAGCGAGGAAGTTTGATTCTGTTTGGGTGATTGTGGATAGGCTGACCAAGTCAGCTCACTTCATTCCAGTTAGTACTACCTACTCATCGGAGCGGTTGGCGGCGATCTTTATTCGAGAGATTGTCCGGTTGCATGGAGTCCCAGTGTCTATCATATCCGACAGGGGTACTCAGTTCACTTCTCAGTTTTGGAGAGCATTTCAGCGAGAGATGGGTACGCGGGTTAAGTTGAGCACAGCATTTCACCCCAGACAGACGGGCAGTCTGAGCGCACTATTCAGATTCTGCTGGAGGATATGTTGCGAGCATGTGTGATTGACTTTGGTGGTTCGTGGGATGAGTTCTTACCACTTGCTGAGTTTGCCTACAACAATAGTTATCAGTCGAGTATTCAGATGGCCCCGTATGAGGCATTGTATGGCAGACGGTGTAGATCCCCCGTGGGATGGTTTGAGCCTGGTGAGGATAGATTGATAGGGACTGAGTTAGTCCAGGATGCTCTGGATAGAGCAAAGTTGATCCAGGAGAGGCTTCGTACAGCACAGTCTCGTCAGAAGAGTTATGCGGACCGTAGAGCTCGAGAGTTGTCTTTCATGGTTGGTGACAGAGTATTGTTGAAGGTTTCACCTATGAAGGGTGTCATGAGGTTTGGGAAGAAAGGAAAGTTGAGTCCCAGGTACATTGGTCCTTTTGAGATACTTGGGAGAGTTGGAGAGGTGGCATATGAGTTGGCCTTGCCGCCCAGCTTATCCAGCGTTCATCCAGTATTTCATGTGCCTATGCTCGGAAGTACATTGGAGATCCGTCTCATGTATTAGACTTCAGTACCATTCAACTTGATGATGATCTATCCTATGATGTGGAGCCTATTGCCATTTTGGGACGGCAGGCGAGAAAATTGAGGTCTAAGGAGATTGCATCAGTTAAGGTTCAGTGGAGAGGTCGACCCGTGGAGGAGGCCACTTGGGAGATCGAGCGGGAGATGCGGAGCGGATATCCTCACTTGTTTGAGACTTCAGGTATGTTTCTTGACCCGCTCGAGGACGAGCGTTTGCTTAAGAGGGGGAGAATGTGACGACCCGGCTCGTCGTCACGGGAATTACAACCCCGTTATGTTGTAATTTCATGTTTTATGCTTTTATATCAGTGTTAGAGTCTATCGGGTGAGTTAGGAGTGATTTGGATTGAAAATGAGGCATATAGCCTTTTTGAAGGAAACTTGAATAAGGAAAGTCAACCCGGAGTTGACTATTTGGTTAGAGGGCTCGGAATCGGATTCTGATGATTCGGTTAGTTCCGGAAGGTGATTTGTGACTTAGGGGAGCAATCGGAATTGAATTTGGAGATCCGGTGTAGAAATAGGCTTGAATTGGCTAAGGTTGAATTTTGGCGAAATCCGATCGATAGGTGAGATTTTGATCCGGGGTCGGAATGGAATTCTGACAATTCTTGTAGCTTCATCATGTGATTTTGGAATATGTTCGCAAAATTTCAGGTCATTCGGATATCGTTTGGTCGGGTTTTTGGTCGAATGTTAGTTTCGGAATTTTTGAAGAAACTTAGGCTTGAATCCGTGTGTAATTGGTGATTTTGATGTTTAGGATGGTGTTTTTATGCTTGGAACAAGTTCGTATCATGTTTTGGAGTATGTTGGTGGTTTTCGTTGGGGTCCCGGGGGCCTCGGGGTGAATCCGGACCATCATCCGACATTTTTGGAACATGGAGAGTCTGCTGTAAATTGCAGATAGCTGGGCACATTTTAAGCCTTCGTGTTTGTGAGGGCAAGGCCCGCGTTCGCGTAGGCTGGGCATCTTGGTCATCGCGTTCGCAAGGGGGAGTCACGCGTTCGCGTTAGAGAAGGAAGGGAAGCATCGCGTTCGCGTGGACAGGGACGCGTTCGCGTAGAGTAAAAATCCGAAGATTGGGGAGTTGGCCTTCGCGGATGCATGACATCACGTCGTGTTCGTGATGAAGGAAAGGATCAAGGCATCGCGTTCGCGTAAGGTACATCGCGAACGCGTAGGGTTAAATTGCCTGGCAGTGAATTAAAAACCAGAACTAGCCAGTCGCGAGTTTGCACTCCATAAACACCATTTTTGAGTTCTAAGAGAAGGTATTGATGGGAGATTGCTGGGAAATCATCGGGGTTTCGTCGGAGGTAAGTTTTGTGGCTTAATTACATCATTTTAACATGAAATCCTTGGTTAATTCCCTGTAAATGAAAGATTAAAGGTGGGTTTGAGCCCTAGGCCTAAAATTGAAGAAAAACACTAATTTGAGTGGGCAAATGAAGTCCGATTTTGGTAAATTTTATATGCCTAGACTCGTATCGAGATGAGGATCCGAATACGTGACTTTTGTAATTTTTCGAGAAGCGTACCGAAAGTCGGGTTTTGGCAACTTTGCCATTTTTGGTGTAAATCGAATTGTATTGATTGGGTGTCGTCCCATTGGCGTAATTTGTTATATTTCTACTGTATTTGATCAGATTCTACGCGTGCGGAGCTTGATTCTCGTGACAAGGGCATTGCGGAGTAGTCGTCGCGCTGCATTGAGGTGAGTAATAGATGTGGGTGATGACCGCGGGTTCGAAACCCCGGTATACCACTTTGTGACGCTGTATAGCGGCGAGACACGTACTCTCTTGTGAGTGCGGGGTCGATTGTGATTGGGGACTATGGCTTAGTCCGACTTGTTGGCACTGTGTTATGATAATTGGCTATTCTTGAGCCGTTGAACCTCCTTCTCGGATGGTTGCATACTATATATTGTGATATTGGCCACTCTTGAGCCGTGAAACCCCCTTCTTGGGCGGTTGAGTATACATGTGGGCCGCGAGCCAGTTATTGGATCCCGCGAGGATCGTTATCATTGTCCGGTGACATTGACATGCTAGTTTACTACCAGTCCGTAGCTATTTCTGTTATCGTGCTATTTCCAACCTCTAGAACTTGATATTACCGTTTTCCAACTGAAAAATGATAAAAGAGTTTTCAAAACTACTTTTGAGCTTGCGAGACTGAATTTTGCATATTAGCTGACTGGTAGTGGATCGGGCTGCGCGCTGCAGTGGTATATATGTTGGATCGGACTGCATGCCATAGTAATATTGTGCTTGGGCTGTAGGAGCCCCTCCGGAGTCTGAACCCCCACAGTGAGCACGGGTACCCAAATTGGATCGGGCTACGCGCCGTAGCGGTCATATCATGCATTGCATTGCATTTAGCTACATCCGATAGCTGTTATACTATTTTGCTGGTACTTGTTGGTACAGGTACAGTCGATATTGATTCTGTGACATGGTATTTGATTACAGCTTTACATAGTGCTTTATTGCGGATTTCTTATCTGCGCTGTCTTACCCTTGTTTATTACCACTGAGTCTGGCAGTACTCATTTTACTCCCTGCACCTTGTGTGCAGATCCAGGTACCTCTCAGCAGTGATCCGGTAGCTGTTCGAGGCAACATCTGTAGGATATTCGAGGTAGTTGCAGAGTCCGTGGGACCCTATAATCCTTCTTACTGTCTTTTGATTCTGTATTGCTATTTCTTTCCGCACTTGGTATCTTGTAAACCATTATTACACTATGTTCATTAGAGGCTCATGACTCTTGACCCTTCGGTCTATGGGAGTTGGTATATTTTGGGACTTGGTTCCCCGTTTTTGATATATGTATCACCGTTGCTTCATGTTTTGATATGTTTAAATGGGATAAAGCGAGCTTCTAGCTCCGTCGTTGTTATTGATTGGTCGGGCTGGCCTAGCAATGTGCTGGGCGCCATCACGACTGGATTTGAGGTCGTGACAAATTATCTCCATTTAATAGTACAGCATGAGTATTCACATAAGTAGATTTGATGATTATGAAGCTCACTCATGAGCGGAGCATATTAAGCGGACTTGCCTCAATTCTTCAAAGATCAAATCAAATTGAGAAAAAATATTCCTTTTATAACAATCAGAATTGTACATGTGATAACATCATCTGGTGTAGTGACCTCAGTCACACCATAGAAATTATGTCAACAACTAGATCTCCACCTCTAGGAGTCTCATCTCCGCCTCAAACATCCTGACCTCTAACTCTGGATGGTCACGTGAGCTAAGTATTGACTGCAACGGGCACGTAGCTTGAGTGCCTTCGTAAATTATATTTCACAACCTGCCACATTCATAACAACTCCTTTGAGGCTCAGCTAACTTATTGGACATGACGACATATTCGGACACTGTCATAATAACATGGCATGATCGTTCAGACCATACATACCCTACCTTTCAAAGAGTCGGGAGGTAAACTCTTCCAAAACATTTCTACAAATAGGGTTGAGTAGGTAATGTCACATTGGCCGGTCTGCCCTATTCATAGGCTTGTCACAAACATTGATGACCAATTACCTCTTTTGCTATGCTAGCTTGACACTGTTGAACTACCCTATTTGCTCATATACTCTTTATTATTCTTTAGGATGATTCTTACCCCCTGTAGAGTACTAAGCCTCAAATATGCTTAATTTATTTGGGGAACCTTTCCATACCATATATATACATTCCACGCCAAAACTAACATAACACATGGCCATCCGATCCATTCACTAATAGTGGATTTCCCCCTTTTGGCTATAAGTCAAAGTCACAACATCCGATAGTCCACAATAATTATCCTTCACAACTTTAAATAAATCAACCAGACGTCAAGGTCCATTAAAATCACAGCCGGTTAGTAAATACATTATGTTTCCACTACTTTACTCGCTACCTAAAACAGAGTAGAATCAACCCTCTCACCTTCAACTATTCTCGCGTTCTGCAATATCTCATAGCAACAGTCAATAATTTACCTTGGGTTCTCAAAAGATGCACCACTGAAGGAGATAGCGAAGAGTTTGGTGAAACTTATCCGAAACTCCATAAAACTTCTGAAGGTATCGTTGATCTATCACCAGCCTGGGCCATTGTCGTCTGAAGAAGCAGTACATGCCTTCGCCATTCGTGGGAAAACAAGAGTAGAAATTCAACTTAACATTTGAAGACCAAACTCGCACGATAGAAAAGAATGAAGGGAATATTTTCCTAACTCCGTAGCCTCTAGGGGATAAATACAGACGTCTCCGTACCGATCCCTCAGACTCTACTAAGGTTGTTCGTGAGTTGTGAGACCTGTGCAACCTAGTGCTCTAATGCCAACTTGTCACGACCCGGATTTCCCACCATTGGGAGTCATGATGGCAGGCCAACCATTGGGAGTCATGATGGCAGGCCAACTGTTACTTAGATTTTTCATTAGTTACCACTCTCTTCTTAAGACTTTAAAAGCGAAATAATTAAACTTAGCGGAAGACTTAGTCGATTTTATCCAATATGATACAGAAAACACAAACATGATACACTACCCAAGACTGGTGTCATAATACTCACGAACATCTAAGAATAATACATATAATTGTCTGAAAGAAATATAAGCTGTTTATCCCGAATACATGAGATAACATAATGAAATACATAGATAGAAGAGACAACGGGTCCTGCGGATGACTGCAAGGCTACCTCGTAGTCTCAATAGTCAGAATATCCACAATCGTGCTACTACCGCTGCTTCTGTCCGTAACCTGTATCTGCGCAAAAGAGCGCAGAGTGTAGTATCAGTACAACCGACCCCATGTGCTGGTAAGTGCCTGGCCTATCCCAGCGAAATAGTGACGAGACTAAGGCCAGTCACCCACACAAACATGTACAGTTGCAATATATATATAGAAACACAAGCTGTTTATCTCGAATATATGAGATAACAGAATGAAAAACATAAATAGAAGAGACAACGGGTCCTGCGGACGCCTGCAAGGCTACCTCGTCGTCTCAGTAGACGGAAAAATCCACAATCGCTACTGCCGCTGCTGCTGTCCGTAACCTGTATCTGCGCAAAAAGAGCGCCGAGTGTAGTATCAGCACAACCGACCCCATGTGCTGGTAAGTGCCTGGCCTATCCCAGCGAAATAGTGACGAGACTAAGGCCAGTCACCCACATAAACCTGTACAGTTACAGTATATATATATATATAAAATATTTATAAGGAAAGACTCTGCTCTGAAATAACAGTCAATAACTCATGATATCCAGAGTAATCTAGTCAACAGAAAAAATCTTACTTTCATGTCTCAATTCCTTTTTCATTTCATATCCCGTGGTAGGCGTACCACCCGCTCCCAACTATGATCGAACGTTTATAAGGAAAGTATCTGCTCCGAAATAATAGTCAATAACTCACAATATCCGGAGTAATCTGATCAACGGAACAAATCTTACTTTTATGTCCCAATTCATTTTTCATTTCATATCTTGTGGTAGGCGTACCACCCGCTCCCAAATGTATCAATAGGCTATCGGCAACTATGGCCAATGCCAAGATTCAAATCACTTTGTGGTCGGCGTGCCACACGATCCTAATTCTTTAATATATAAGTGGTCGGCGCGCCACACGATCCCAGTTCTTTAATAAATATTACCGGCAATAAGCCTATAATCTCTGATCAACAATGAATGTATAAAAGTATTACCGGTATTAAACCAATAATCTTCACTTCAACAATATTTATATTACCGGTGTAAAACCAATAAAAGATAATAAATCATCGATACATCCCCGTTACCAGTGTAATACCAATAATCTTCACTTCAACAATATTTATATTACCTGTGTAAAACTAATAAATGACAATAAATCAACGATACATCCTCGTTACCGGTGTAATACCAATAACTCTTAATCAACAATTTATATGTACTTTACCGGTATAAAACCAATAAATGATAATGAATCAACAATTTACCTATGTTACCAATGTAATACCAATAACTCTTTATTCAATACTCTATATGTATTTTACCGGTATAAAACCAATAATAATTTCCCTTCACATAATCACTTAGGATTTATAACAATTTAATCCATTTTTAAGACTCACAGTCATGCTCGACGCCAGTGTATGGATGCTCGTCACCGCAGCCCATACACCGCACTCGATCACATTAGCACATAACACATAATCATATTCCCTCAAGCTAGGATAGAACAAACACTTACCTCGAATGTTTACGAACAACTCAATCCGTAGCAATGCCTTTTCCTTTCAAATTCAGCTCCAATCCAATCGTATCTATACACAATTGACTTAATATCATCAATTCTACTTAACAAAGTAGTTCATAAGCCTAAATATAATTTTTACGACATTCTGCCCGGAATAGTGAAAATCGACCCCGGGCCAACATAATCAAAACTCAAGTTTCGAACCAAAATAAATTCACCCAATCATCCACGAGTTCAAATATACAATTTGTTCTTAAGTTCGACCCCAAAACGAGGTCTAGATCGCAAATTCTTTGAAAACCCTTACTAAACTCATTTCTCATTTTTTCTACCCATTTACACATATTTAGGCCTAGGAATCCAAATAATATTGATGGAAAATGAAGGAAACGAGTCAAGAATCACTTACCCAAGAAGTTTGATGAAAATCACCCAAGAATCGCCAAGAATTGGTGTTGGAGAATAGAGAGTTTATGAAATGGGTTGAAGTTCCCGTTTCTGTTCTGTTTTCGGAATTAAATCACTGGGCAAATAATTTGTTCTACGCGATCACGTGAACAGGGACGCGATCGCGGAAGGCAATTGTTCAGACCTACGCGATCGCGTGGACAATGCTGCGATCGCGTAGAAGAAATTCACTGGGGTGGTCTTCTGTACTACGCTATCGCGCGAACAGGGTCACGATCGCGTTGAAGAAGAACAGGAAGCTATGCGATCGCGTGCAGCAGGCTGCGATCGCGTTGAGTAATTTAACAAGGCAGTGCGATCGCATGATTAAGTCCGCGATCGCATAGAGTAATGCTTCTGTGTAAAAATTACAGAAAATCTGCCAGTTTCCTAAGTCCAAAAACACCCCGAACCACCTCCGAAACACTCCCGAGCCCTCGGGGCTCCAAACCAAATATGCACACTAACTCAAAAACATCATACGAACTTGCTCGCATGATCAAATCACCAAAATAACATCAAGATCAATGAATTGAGCCTAAAAACTCAAGAATTCTTTTAAAATTTCATAACTTTCAAAATTTCCAATTTAAGGCCGATACACGTCAAACGACATCCGTTTTCAACCAAACTTTACAGGAAGCTCTTTACCAACAAATATGACCTATATCGGGCGTCAGAACAAAAATATGAGCCCGATATCACCACGTTTTAAACAAATTTCAGTTTCATTTTCCTTAATCATTTTCAGGAAACAATTTAACAGAAAAATTCTTTTACCGGGTTTCTAGACCTCGGATTTCAACTTGGCACATACACTGTGACGACCCGACTCGTCGTCACGAGAATTACCACCCCGTTATGTTGTAAATGCATGTTTTATGATTTTATATCGGTGTTAGAGTCTATCGGGTGAGTTAGGAGTGAATTGGATTGAAAATGAGGCATATAGCCTTTTTGAAGGAGACTTGAATAAGGAAAGTCCACCCGGAGTTGACTATTTGGTTAGAGGGCTCGGAATCGGATTCTGATGATTTCGTTAGTTCCGGGAGGTGATTTGTGACTTAGGGGAACGATCGGAATTGAATTTGGAGGCCCGGTGTAGAAATAGGCTTGAATTGGCTAAGGTTGAATTTTGGCGAAATCCGAACGGTAGGTGAGATTTTGATCCGGGGTCGGAATGGAATTCCGACAGTTGCAGTAGCTCCGTTAGGTGATTTTGGATGTGCCTGCAAAATTTCAGGTCATTCGGACGTCGTTCGATCGGATTTTTGATGGAATGTGTAATTCGGAAAGTTTTTAAGAAATTTAGGCTTGAATCCGTGGGTAATTGGTGATTTTGATGTTTAGGATGGTGTTTTTATGATTGGAACAAGTTCGTATCGTATTTTGGGGTATGTTGGCGGTTTTCGTTGGGGTCCCGGGGGCCTCGGGGTGAATCCGGACCATCATCCGGCATTTGGAAGCAAGAAGTGACTTGCTGTAATCTGCAGATCACTGGGCAGTGATTTGGCCTTCGCGTTCGCGAGGGCAAGGCCCGCGTTCGCGTAGGCCAGGTTCAGCGTGCTTCGCATTCTCGAGGGAGGTATCGCGTTCACGTATTGGAAAGGCTGGGAAGCATCGCGAACGCGTGGATGAAGGTCGCGTTCGCGTAAGAGGAAGGTTTTGATCATCGCGTTCGCGTGGGGTAGGCTCGCGTTCGCGTAAGAGGAAAGAGAGAAGCCACGCGTTCGCGTGGAATGGGACGCGAACGCGTAGAGGAAAAATCCGGGCTGGGGAGAATGGTCTTCGCGGACGCGTGATGGTGTGTCGCGTTCGCGATGAAGGACTGGAATAAGGCATCGCGTTCGCGTGAGAGGCGTCGCGAACGCGATGAAGAGATTTGACTAGCAGTGAGTTTAAGTTCAGAACAGAACCAATCGTGGGTTTAATACCCAAAACCTCCATTTTTGAGTTCCAAGAGAAGAAATTGACGGGAGATTGCTGGGAAATCATCGGGGTTTCGTTGGAGGTAAGTTTTGTGGCTTAATTACATCATTTTAACATGAAATCATTGGTTAAATTTCTGTAAATGGAAGATTAAAGGTGGCTTTGAGCCCTAGGCCTAAATTAAAGAAAAACACTGATTTGAGTGGGCAAATGGAGTCCGATTTTGGTAAATTTTATATGCCTAGACTCGTATCGAGATGAGGATTCCGAATATGTGACTTTTGTAATTTTCCGAGAAGTATACCGAAAGTCGGGTTTTGACAACTTTGGGAATTTTGATGTAAATTGAGTTATATTGATTGGGTGTCGTCCCATTTGGCCTAATTTGTTGTGTTTCTACTGTATTTGATCAGATTCTACGCGAGCGGAGCTTGATTCTCGTGGCAAGAGCATTGCGGAGTAGTCGTCGCGCCGTATTGAGGTGAGTAATAGATGTGGGTGATGACCAGTGGGTTCGAAACCCCGGTATACCACTTTGTGACGCTGTAAAGCGGCGAGACACGTACTCTCATGCGAGTGCAGGGTCGATTGTGATTGGGGACTATGGATTAGTCCGACTTGTTGATACCGTGTTATGATATTAGGCTATTCTTGAGCCGTCGAACCTCCTTCTCGGATGGTTGCATATTATATATTGTGATAATGGCCACTTTTGAGCCGAGGAACCCCCTTCTTGGGCGGTTGAGTATACTTGTGGGCCGTGAGCCACTTATTGGATCCCGCGAGGATCGTTATCATTGTCTTATCATATTGACATGTTAGTTACTACCAGTCCGTAGCTATTTCTGTTATCATGCTACTTCCAATCTCTAGAACTTGATATTACTGTTTTCAACTGAAAAGTGATAAAAGATGTTTTCAAAACTACTTTTGAGCCTGCGAGGCTGTATTTGCATATTAGCTGACTGGTAGTGGATCGGGCTGCGCACTGCAGCGGTATATATATTGGATCGGACTGCACGCCGCAGTGATATTGTGCTTGGGTTGTAGGAGCCCCTCCGAGTCCGAACCCCCACAGTGAGCACGAGTACCCAAATTGGATCGGGCTATGTGTCGTAGCGGTCATATCATGCATTGCATTGCATTTAGCTACATCTGCTAGCTGTTATACTGTTTTGCTGGTACTTGTTGGTACAGGTACAGATGATATTGGTTCTGTGACAGGGTATTTGACTACAGCTTTACATAGTGCTTTATTGCGGATTTCTTATCTCGCTGTCTTACCCTTGTTTATTACCACTGAGTCTGGCAGTACTCATTTTACTCCCTGCACCTTGTGTGCAGATCCAGGTACCTCTCAGCAGTGATCCAGTAGCTGTGTGAGGCGACATTTATGGATATTCGAGGTAGCTGCAGAGTCCGCAGGACCCGATAATCCTTCTTACTGTCTCTTGATTTTGTATTGACTTTTCTTTCCGCACTTGGTATCTTGTAAACCTTTATACACTCATGTTCAGTAGAGGCTCATGACTCTTGACCCTTCGGTCTATGGGAGTTGATGTATTATGGGACTTGGTTCCCCGTTTTCGTTATATGTATCGCTATTGCTTCGTGATTTGATATGCTTAAATGGGCTAAAGAGAGCTTCTAGCTCCGTTCTTGTTATTGATTGGTCAGGCTGGCTTAGCAATGTGCTGGGCGCCATCATGACCCGATTTGGGGTCGTGACAACACCCAAGTTCCATATTTTTCTACGGATTTTCTAGGATCGTCAAATCACGGGTCCGGGTTCGTTTACCAAAAATGTTGACAAAGTCAACTCGGGAGGCTGCGAACCTTTAGGAAACACTTCACTTTTCTTGAACTCTGTCGTGCGATCTTGTTGTTCCGAGAACTGAACTTCTATATTCTATTCTCTCGCAGATGGCGAGAACGCGAGCATCGGGACGAGGTGGACGACCTCCATTGCCACCTGTTAGAGGCCGTGGGCGCGGTCGTGCTAGAGGTAGAGGTAGGGCGGCCGAGGTAGTGCCAGCTGACCCGCCCGTTGTACCAGTTCAGGAGCAGCCCCTAATGGTTGATGCTCCAGCAACCCCAATTCAGGGCCAGACTGTATCTATTGCTATTCCTGGTCTTAAGGAGACTCTTGCTCAGATATTATCAGTATGTTCCGGTTTGGCTCAGGTAGTTTCAGCTACCGCCACCGTAGCGACATCTCAGTTAGGGGGTGGTCAGCAGACCCCTGCAGCTCGCACACCTGAGCCGGTTGTTCAGGGACTTCAGACGCCAGAGGCGGTCCCCGCTCAGGTGGTTGCACCGGTTATTCCTCCAGCTGCACCAGCTCCAGCTCCAGAGCATATGGTTCAAGTTATGCCCGACGACGAGCAGCGTCGTCTTGAGAGATTTGGTAGACTTCAGCCACCCCATTTCAGGTGGCGTTGAGGGCGAGGATGCCCAGGGTTTCTTGGACAAGTGTCAGAGGATGTTGCGGACGGCCGGTATTCTTGAGTCCAGCGGAGTTTCATTTACTACCTTTCAGTTCACTGGTCCCGCATTTGATTGGTGGGAAGAGTTTGAGAGGCGTAGTCCTGCAAGAGCAGCACCTCTCACATGGCAGCAGTTCTCTACTCTCTTTCTAGAGAAATATGTACCTCAGTCTCGTCGCGAGGAGCTACGTCACCGGTTCGAGTGGTTGATTCAGGGCGACATGTCTGTGACCCAGTATGAGCTCAGATTCACACAGCTGGCTAGGCATGCCACATGGATGATCCCTAATGATAGGGAGAGGATCAGGAGGTTCATTGATGGCCTCAACTACTCTATCCGCATTCTTATGACCAGAGAGAGAGTTTTGTCATCATCATTTGAGCAGGTTGTTGATATGGCACGCTCCATTGAGGCGGATCGTCGCCGAGAGAGAGAGGAGCGGGAGGCCAAGAGGCCTCGTGGTTCGGGCAGTTTCAGTGGTGCTCCATCTAGAGGGCATTCCCAGCAGAGCAGAGGTCGCTCATCAAGACCTTGTCATTCAGGCCGCCCAGAGCAGAGCGGAGGTTCTTATGGTCGTGGTCGACAGGGGTTTCAGCAGGGTCAGTCATCCCTTAGTGCCCTACCGGCCCAGGGTGCAGCACCTACTTCATCAGCCCAGGGTTCTTCTGCGGCGAGGGGTTCCCTTCAGTCCCCTTCTCCAGCACCAGGTGCATGTTATGAGTGTGGTGAGTTTGGCCACACGAGGAGACAGTGCCCTCGACTCCGTAGGGACAGGACTCAGCAGAGGGATCAGCCCTCATCTTCAGCACCATCTCAGCCTAGTAGAGGTGGAGGTCAGTCTTCTCGTGGTCGCCCCAGAGGCGAGGAGAGATCTGGTGGAGGCCAGGCATGATTCTATGCACTCTCTGACATGCGTGATGTAGTTGCCTCCGCTGCAGTGATTACAGGTATCATTTCTGTCTGTCACTGAGATGCCTCCGTTCTATTTGATCCAGGGTCCACATATTCTTACGTGTCCTCTTATTTTTCACATCATTTGGGTGCGACTCGGGGTAGTCTTGATTTACCTGTTCATGTATCCACCCCCGTGGGTGATACGATTGTTGTGGATCATGTCTATAGATCCTGTGTTATATCTATTGGGGGTCTGGAGACCCAGGCCGATTTGTTATTGTTGGGGATGGTGGACTTTGATGTTATATTGGGTATGGACTGGTTGTCTCCGTACCATGCTATATTGGACCGTCATGCTAAGACAGTTACGTTGGCCATTCCTGGTATTTCTCAGATCGAGTGGCGGGGTTCGACCGATTTCGTCCCTAGCCGTGTTATTTCATTCTTAAAAGCTCAGAAGATGGTTGAAAAAGGGTGTTTATCGTACTTAGCTTTTGTGAGAGATGTGGGAGTTGAGTCTCCTAGCATTGATTCTGTACCTGTTGTGAGGGATTTTCTAGATGTATTTCCCTCAGACCTGCCGGGCATGCCGCCGGACAGGGATATTGATTTTGGCATTGACTTGGTGCCGGCACTCAGCCCATATCCGTTCCTCCTTATCGGATGGCACCAACTGAGTTGAAAGAACTGAAAGAGCAGCTTCAGGAGCTTCTGGATAAGGGTTTCATTCGCCCTAGTGTGTCCCCGTGGGGTGCGCCGGTATTATTTGTTAAAAAGAAAGATGGTTCCATGCGAATGTGTATTGATTATAGGCAATTGAACAAAGTGACAGTGAAGAACAAGTACCCTTTACCGCGCATAGATGATTTGTTTGATCAGTTACAGGGTGCGAGGGTGTTTTCTAAGATTGATCTTCGTTCAGGCTATCATCAGCTGAAGATCAGGGACTCAGATATTATGAAGACTGCATTCAGGACCCGATATGGTCATTATGAGTTTCTTGTGATGTCGTTTGGGCTGACCAACGCCCCAACAGCATTTATGCATCCGATGAACAGTGTGTTCAGGCCTTATTTGGATTCATTTGTGATTGTGTTCATTGATGACATTCTAGTCTACTCCCGTAGTCAGGAGGAGTATGCTCAGCATTTGAGTATTGTATTGCAGAGATTGAGGGAGGAGAAGCTATATGCTAAATTCTCCAAGTGCGAGTTTTGGCTCGAGTCCGTAGCATTTCCGGGACATGTGGTGTCTCGTGATGGTATTCAGGTTGATCCGAAGAAGATAGAGGCGGTGCAGAGTTGGCCTAGACCGTCCTCGGCTACAGAGATTAGGAGTTTTCTTGGCTTGGCGGGATATTATCGCCGGTTTGTTCAGGGATTTTCATCCATTGCTTCTTCATTGACTAAATTGACCCAGGAAGGGTGCACCATTCGTGTGGTCGGATGAGTGCGAGGAGAGCTTTCAGAAGCTCAAGACTGTTTTGACCACAGCTCCAGTGTTAGTATTGCCATCAGCTTCAGGTTCATATACTGTTTATTATGATGCCTCGAGAGTGGGGATAGGTTGTGTGTTGATGCAGGAAGGTAAGGTAATTGCTTATGCTTCTCGGCAGTTGAAGCCACATGAGAAGAACTATCCTGTTCATGATTTGGAGCTAGCCGCCATTGTTCATGCATTGAAGATTTGGAGGCACTACTTGTACGGTGTGTCTTGTGAGGTGTATACCGACCATCGTAGTCTCCAACACTTGTTCAAACAGAAAGACCTTAATTTGAGACAGCGGAGATGGCTTGAGTTGCTGAAGGATTATGACATTACTATATTATATCATCCGGGAAGGCCAATGTGGTGGCCGATGCTTTGAGCCGGAAGGCGGTCAGTATGGGGAGCTTGGCATATATTCCAGCTGAGGAGAGGCCATTTGCTCATGATGTTCAAGTGCTAGCCAATCGGCTAGTGAGGTTAGATATTTCGGAGCCCAGCCGGGTATTGGCTTGTGTTGTATCTCGGTCATCTCTATATGATCGTATTCGTGAGCGCCAGCATGATGATCCACATTTGGTTGTCCTTAGGGACAGAGTTCAGCATGATGATGCTAGAGATGTCACCATTGATAGTGACGGCGTACTGAGGATGTAGGGCCGGATATGTGTGCCTAATGTTGATGGCCTTCGTGAGTTGATTTTGGAGGAGGCCCATAGCTCGCGGTATTCTATCCATCCAGAAGCCGCTAAGATGTATCAAGATTTGAAACAGCACTATTGGTGGAGAAAGATGAAAATGGACATTGTCAGACATGTAGCACGGTGCCTCAACCGTCAGCAGGTTAAGTACGAGCATCAGAGGCCCGGTGGTGTATTTCAGCGCATTGATATTCCTGAGTGGAAATGGGAGAGGATCACTATGGACTTTGTTACTGGACTCCCTCGGACGGCGAGGAAGTTTGATTCTGTATGGGTGATTGTGGATAGACTGACCAAGTCAGCTCACTTCATTCCACTTAGTACTACCTACTCATCGGAGCGGTTGGCAGCGATCTTTATTCGAGAGATTGTTCGGTTGCATGGAGTTCCGGTGTCTATCATATCCGACAGGGGTACTCAGTTCACTTCTCAGTTTTGGAGAGCATTTCAGCGAGAGATGGGTACGCGGGTTGAGTTGAGTACTGCATTTCACCCCAGACAGATGGGCAGTCTGAGCGTACTATTCGGATTCTGGAGGATATGTTGCGAGCATGTGTGATTGACTTTGGTGGTTCGTGGGATGAGTTCCTACCACTTGCTGAGTTTGCCTACAACAACAGTTATCAGTCGAGTATTCAGATGGCCCCGTACGAGGCATTGTACGGCAGACGGTGTAGATCCCCCGTTGGATGGTTTGAGCCTGGTGAGGATAGATTGATAGGGACTGAGTTAGTCCAGGATGCTCTGGATAGAGCGAAGTTGATCCAGGAGAGGCTTCGTACAGCACAGTCTCGTTAGAAGAGTTATGCGGACCGTAGAGTTCGAGAGTTGTCTTTCATGGTTGGTGACAGAGTATTGTTGAAGGTTTCACCTATGAAGGGTGTCATGAGGTTTGGGAAGAAAGGAAAGTTGAGTCCTAGGTACATTGGTCCTTTTGAGATACTTAGGAGGGTTGGAGAGGTGGCATACGAGTTAGCCTTGCCGCCCAGCTTATCTAGCGTTCATCCAGTATTCCATGTGTCTATGCTCCGGAAGTACATTGGAGATCCGTCTCATGTATTAGACTTCAGTACCATTCAGCTTGATGGTGATCTATCCTATAATGTGGAGCCTATTGCCATTTTGGGACGTCAGGTGAGAAAATTGAGGTCTAAGGAGATTGCATCAGTTAAGGTTCAGTGGAGAGGTCGACCCGTGGAGGAGGCCACTTGGGAGATCGAGCGGGAGATGCGGAGCAGATATCCTCACTTGTTTGAGACTTCGGGTATGTTTCTTGACCCGCTCGAGGACGAGCGTTTGCTTAAGAGGGGGAGAATGTGACGACCCGGCCCGTCGTCACAAGAATTACCACCCCGTTATGTTGTAAATGCATGTTTTATGATTTTATATCAGTGTTAGAGTCTATCGGGTGAGTTAGGAGTGAATTGGATTGAAAATGAGGCATATAGCCTTTTTGAAGGAGACTTGAATAAGGAAAGTCAACCCGGAGTTGACTATTTGGTTAGAGGGCTCGGAATCGGGTTCCGATGATTCGGTTAGTTCCGGGAGGTGATTTGTGACTTAGGGGAACGATCGGAATTGAATTTGGAGGCCCGGTGTAGAAATAGGCTTGAATTGGCTAAGGTTGAATTTTGGCGAAATCCGAACGGTAGGTGAGATTTTGATCCGGGGTCGGAATGGAATTTCGACAGTTGCAGTAGCTCCGTTAGGTGATTTTGGATGTGTCTGCAAAATTTCAGGTCATTCGAACGTCGTTTGGTCGGGTTTTTGAAGGAATGTGTAATTCGGAAAGTTTTGAAGAAATTTAGGCTTGAATCCGTGGGTAATTGGTGATTTTGATGTTTAGGATGGTGTTTTTATGATTGGAACAAGTTCGTATCGTGTTTTGGGGTATGTTGGTGGTTTTCGTTGGGGTCCCGGGGCCTCGGGGTGAATCCGGACCATCATCCGGCATTTGGAAGCAAGAAGTGACCTGCTGTAATCTGCAGATCACTGGGCAGTGATTTGGCCTTCGCGTTCGCGAGGGCAAGGCCCGCGTTCGCGTAGGCCAGGTCCAGCATGCTTCGCGTTCGCGAGGGAGGTATCGCGTTCACGTATTGGAAAGGCTGGGAAGCATCGCGAACGCGTGGATGAAGGTCGCGTTCGCGTAAGAGGAAGGTTTTGATCATCGCGTTCGCGTGGGGTAGGCTCGCGTTCGCGTAAGAGGAAAAAGCGAACCCACGCGTTCGCGTGAGAGCCGACGCGTTCGCGTAGAGGAAAAATCCGGGCTGAGGGAGAATGGTCTTCGCGAACGCGTGACGGTGTGTCGCGTTCGCGATGAAGGACTGGAATAAGGCATCGCGTTCGCGTGAGAGGCGTCGCGAACGCGATGAAGGAATTGACTGGCAGTGAGTTTAAGTTCAGAACAGAACCAGTCGCGGGTTTAATACCCAAAACCTCCATTTTTGAGTTCCAAGAGAAGAAATTGACGGGAGATTGCCGGGAAATCATCGGGGTTTCGTTGGAGGTAAGTTTTGTGGCTTAATTACATCATTTTAACATGAAATCATTGGTTAAATTTCTGTAAATGGAAGATTAAAGGTGGGTTTGAGCCCTAGGCCTAAATTAAAGAAAAACACCGATTTGAGTGGGCAAATGGAGTCCGATTTTGGTAAATTTTATATGCCTAGACTCGTATCGAGATGAGGATTCCGAATATGTGACTTTTGTAATTTTTCGAGAAGTATACCGAAAGTCGGGTTTTGACAACTTTGGGAATTTCGATGTAAATTGAGTTATATTGATTGGGTGTCGTCCCATTGGCCTAATTTGTTGTGTTTCTACTGTATTTGATCAGATTCTACGCGTGCGGAGCTTGATTATCGTGGCAAGAGCATTGCAGAGTAGTCATCGCGCCGTATTGAGGTGAGTAATAGATGTGGGTGATGACCAGCGGGTTCGAAACCCCGGTATACCACTTTGTGACGCTCTGTATAGCGGCGAGACACGTACTCTCATGTGAGTGCGGGGTCGATTGTGATTGGGGACTATGGCTTAGTCCGACTTGTTGATACTGTGTTATGATATTAGGCTATTCTTGAGCCGTCGAACCTCCTTCTCGGATGGTTGCATATTATATATTGTGATAATGGCCACTTTTGAGCCGAGGAACCCCCTTCTTGGGCGGTTGAGTATACATGTGGGCCGTGAGCCAGTTATTGGATCCCGCGAGGATCGTTATTATTGTCTTATCATATTGACATGTTAGTTACTACCAGTCCGTAGCTATTACTGTTATCATGCTATTTTCAATCTCTGGAACTTGATATTACTGTTTTCAACTGAAAAATGATAAAAGATGTTTTCAAAAACTACTTTTGAGCCTACGAGGCTGTAATTGCATATTAGCTGACTGGTAGTGGATCGGGCCGCACGCCGCAGTAGTATATATGTTGGATCGGACTGCACGCCGCAGTGATATTGTGCTTGGGCTGTAGGAGCCCCTCCGGAGTCTGAACCCCCACAGTGAGCACGGGTACCCAAATTGGATCGGGCTACGCGCCGTAGCGGTCATATCATGCATTGCATTGCATTTAGCTACATCTCCTAGCTGTTATACTGTTTTGCTGGTACTTGTTGGTACAGGTACAGTCGATATTGATTATGTGACAGGGTATTTGATTCAAGCTTTACATAGTGCTTTATTGCGGATTTCTTATATGCGCTGTCTTACCCTTGTTTATTACCACTGAGTCTGGCAGTACTCATTTTACTCCCTGCACCTTGTGTGCGGATCCAGGTACCTCTCAGCAGTGATCCAGTAGCTGTGCGAGGCGACATTTGTGGATATTCGAGGTAGCTGCAGAGTCCGCAGGACCCGATATTCCTTCTTACTGTCTTGATTTTGTATTGACTTTTCTTTCCGCACTTGGTATCTTGTAAACCTTTATACACTCATGTTCAGCAGAGGCTCATGACTCTTGACCCTTGGTCTATGGGAGTTGATGTATTATGGGACTTGGTTTCCCGTTTTCGTTATATGTATCACTGTTATTTCGTAAATTAATATGCTTAAATGGGCTAAAGAGAGCTTCTAGCTCCGTTCTTGTTATTGATTGGTCAGGCTGGCTTAGCAATGTGCTGGGCGCCATCATGACCCGATTTGGGGTCGTGACAACACCCAAGTTCCATATTTTTCTACGGATTTTCTAGGATCGTCAAATCACGGGTCCGGGTTCGTTTACCAAAAATGTTGACAAAGTCAACTATATCAATATTAATATCAAAATTCTTCAAAGTTTCCACATATTTCATATGTTTCAACATAAAAAATTTCCAGCTTCACACCTGGATTGCGCACGCAAATAGAGGCAACTATAAATGAGGTTTTCAAGACCTCAAAAGCTCGAAATGATTAATAAAACAAGTGATGACCCTTTGGGTCGTCACACACTAAATAATATTTCTATGAACGAGCAGAACCAGTGCTCTGATACTAGTTGTTGGGAATACCCCACAGTAATAATATTCACGGTAATAAAATAGAAATAATAATATAGCAGTGAGATACGTTAATCAACAATAATAAAAGAGTAACAATGACACCAAGATTTTTATGTGGAAAACCCTTATGAATAAGGAAAAAAACCATAACTCCGAGAGAAGCAATTGATATCACTATAGTAAAAAATTTTACACTTTGTAGGCCCGAGTAAAATACTACAAAGACCACTACAACACTCAAAAGAAATAACCCTCTTTGATATTTCACATCACTATAATATCGCTCACACTCTTTATTTTCTTCATAGACTATTTTCTTATACCCTGTATGTGATGCCTCACTCTTTCTTTCTCTCTTTATTGGTGTGTTTGAAGAAGTGAGAGAACTCCTCATTTTATAGGAGTAAGTACTTGGGCTCCAAGTTGCAAAAGAAAAAATAGAAAACCTAGGTAAATATTCTCCACCTTTGTTCCATTCTTTGTCTTCAAGAAAGGTTATCAACCAAGCCATTATTTTATAGGCACATGCCTATAATCTTTACTTCAATTTTTTTCTTATCAAGTTGGTATGGACCCTATAGATACAACCATTTTAACTTTTTCCCTTTTCTAAATCCCTTGCTGTAATCCTGCTTCCGCCACTCAACTTCAATACTCTATAGAGAATTGTTGTAACGAGTCCGGAACCAAAATATTATTATTTTGGACTCAAAAGACATAAATAAGTGGAATAAAATAGAAACCATAATATATATAATGCCAACGCACCTGGAACAATATAGTAACGGTAACAACACCGTTACTATATAGAGCCAGGTGAGCTGACGTTATATTTTGACAGTCTGGTATAGCGCCAACCGACCTGGCGTTATACCTTTAATAAAACCCTCCATCTTCTTCCTCACCTGTCCCCTTCTTCTTCTTCAAATATTATAGTCCCACCTTGGTCCATCCCACAACTTGATTCTATCCGCCATTTAAAAAAAATATTTGGGTCTCCCTGGCACATAAAACTTGGTAAACGTACGTCCCACACTCGGGTAGAGCCTTTAGTTATTGTTGGTTAACGCTTTTGGAGCCAAAATTTTGATCAATTTAATTCTGGAATATTCAAAATCGAGGTATTTCGATTTATTTTAAGTTGAAACTTTTATAATAATACATATTATTTGATTTGTATGTGTTCTATTTCGATTTGTATTTTTTTTTCGAAATAGCATCTTAAATTTATCAGAATTTAATTTTAGTGTTTTATATAAAAATATAAATTTGTCAAATAAATTTGTTTGTTAATATTCTCATTTATATATATGTACTTTCATGTCGTTTTGTGTTTTATCTGTAATTAAATTTATTTGTTGTTTATGTTTAGTTTAGGTTAATTTTTAGCGTAGTAAAATCTAGACCTTTTTAGCATAGTAAAACGTAGACACTTTTAACATAGTAAAATTTAGAGCATTGTAGTGTGATAATGTATAGTTTTAGCTTAGAAAAATATCAAGCCCGGAAGCTATACGTAATAGTTTGTACAATTAAATTATTAAAAAATATGAAGTTAAATTTATAAAAAAAACATAACTGTTAATGATAGTTTGGTGCTACTGTGCGTCAAAATATCGAGTCCGAAACACATACTTAAGTATTTTTTACAATTAAGTTATTAAAATATATGAATTTAAATTATATAAAAAAAGATATAGCCACTGGGCCTTAAGAATATCGAGCCCGGAAGTCATATTTAAGTACTTTGTACAATTAAATTATTTAAAGAATATGAATTTAAATTATATAAAAAAAATAACTATTAATAATTGTTTGGTGCCAGTGGGCCTCCAAAATATCGAGCCCGAAACCCATATGTAAGTAATTTGTGCAATTAAGTTATTAAAAAATATGAATTTAAATTATAAAAAAAAATACATAATTATTAATAATGATTTGTACAATTAAGATATTAAAAAATATATTTTTAAAGTTCACGACATGGATGCGCCTATACATCCTGGCCCTCGGATGTTGGATCTATTAGCCTTACAGCCCCAACATAGATCCGAGTATATATGGGATGGATAGTTAATTACACAGATTTTCCGGGCTAGGAGAGTGGATCTACTATGGGAGCTTTTGAGTCCTCCCCGCGTTCTACATCCCCGCGTGGTCCATCACCTGAATAAGATGAGATTTTATCGAAATATTAGGACTGGCCGGATACAACTGGACTATGCTTTGATCACGGCCATGATTGAGCGGTAGCGACCGAAGAGACACACTTTTTATCTGCCGATTGTCGAGGCCACCATTATACTCCAGGACGCAGAGATTTTATATGGCATGCCTGCCGATGGCTTGCCTATTTTACTCCCTGCGAATATGGGGTATTATCCATGGGAGGCATATTGGGAGATAGTGCACATGCTCACTAGTTTCATGCCGGAGGACCAGGAGGTAGGGTCTAGGGTCAATCGCATAGTCCCCATTAGAGACCGCCTGGTGCAGCTCCACGATACTATTATTGACGAGTCAGAGGAGGTGGATGTGCAGCGATATACGAGGTTGTTGTTGCTCCTTCTATTTGGGGGGGGGTCTAGTTCCCGAACACTTTGGGGAACCTAGTCAACCTTCGTTTTCTACATCATATTACCCGATTTGAGGATACAGCCAGTTATAGCTGGGGTGGTGCTGTCCTCTCATTTTTGTACAGGCAGATGTGTCGGGCTTCCATGGGCACACAGAGAGCCATTTGTGGCTTCCTGCTGTGACCACGTGATTTTTTCCTCAAGCAAAGTATTCTAAAATATAAGCAAAAATAATTTTTGAATTTGTGTGGAAAGTTGTTGATAATTGTTTGCTTAATAATAACTTATGAAATAAGTAGAAATACCAGGATTTATTTTTGGTAAAAAAAAAACAAAGAAAAATCAAAATATCATACATTTATTATTAATTAGAAAATACCAAATACAAAAATATAAAAATAAAAAAATAAAATAAAATAACAAAATATATAATACAAAAATACAAAAATATAATGTATAATACAAAGTACAAATACAATATACTAAGAATTGGGCCAATTACAATTCATTGGCACAAATAATATAACACACAGACCAAGCCCAAATGAAATATGGCCGGTTGGCCTTAATACCAAACAAAACGACATCGTCCAGCATAATTGAATCTGGACTGTTGGAAAATTGATCAAACGGCCTAGGAGTAACGATTTTTTAATACTAAAACGACGTCACTTCATAGAATAAATCTAAATCGTTGGCAACTTTAATCTAAGAGTCACAATTAAATGACCATTTAGTTAAAATGGCATCGTAATTAGGGCAACTGAATCTGAGCCATTGGTATATTTAATCCAATGGTCTCAAATCAATCAAGGGTTTTAAAATACCTAAATGTTACATAATATTTTTATTTCATCTCTTCGTCTCCAAATGAAAAAACCCTAGCCGCCCTGTTATGCTCTCCACCATCGTTGGAACCCTACCGACAATGGTTCATTACCTCCTCCACTCAAGTCGTCCTTAACACCCCTTCACCGTCTCCCTCTCCTATTCCACCCTACCTTATCAATTACCCCAGAAAACCCCAAGAAAATCTCTAATAATCCAAAAGATGTCACCAGAACCCTACTCCGGCAACCACCACTTTTGAACCGGGGTCTGTCATTAACACCATATGAACGTCTCCTCATCCTCTTGAACCCCCACTAGGTAGTTTTCCTCGAATAAACCCTAAACCCTTCGAATATTAAAAAAATGTGTCGCCAGAACCCTACTCTGGCGAACACCCCTATTCCAAAAATCATCCTACTAAACCCATAACCCTAATATTCCTTTTTCCTGAGAGTCTTTCTTACAAAAAACTTGAGGAGTCTGCCTGAAGAATTATGACAACTCGATCCATTGTCACGTGAGTTACCACCACATTTTCCCGTTATATGCTTGTTCATATTTAAATATATGTATTTGGTGAATTTGAGTCAATTCAGATAGAGTTTGGTAGGAAATGAGACAAATAGTCTCTTTGATGAAGGAATAGTTTGGAAAAGTCAACCGGATGTTGACTTGTGAGTTAGAGGGCTCGGAATAAAATTCTGATGGTTCTATTAGCTTTGGGGGATTATTTGTGGCTTAGGGGAACGATCAGAATTTAATTTGGAGGTCCGTTGTAGAAATAGGCTTTAATTGGCGAAGTTGGAATTTTGGAAAATTCTGGATGATAGGTGAAATTTTGATCCGGGAGTCAGAATGGAATTCCGATAGTTGCAGTAGCTTCGTTGGGTGATTTTGGATATGTCTGCAAATTTTCAGGTCATTCGCACATCGTTTGGTTGGGTTTTTGATTGGATGTCGGTTTCGGATGTTTTAGTTGAAACATAGGTTTGAATCCGCCTTAATTTGATTATTTTTGTGTTTAAGGATATGTTTTTATGATTGGATCAAGTTTGTATCGTATTTTGGAGTGGGTTGGTGGCTTTCGTTGAGGTCTCGGGGGCCTCGGGGTGAATTTGAGGGTCCAAACGGATCAATTCTTGCATTTTTAGAGGTCTGATGGCTACTAGTATGTGTTGCAGAAAATTCCTCTGTGCGATCGCATATGTGTTGTTGCGATCGCATAGAAGGTTGGAAGAGGGGCCGGAGTTTTGTTCTATTCGCGTAAGTGTAATTGCGATCGCATAGGGTTGGGAAGTTCCTCACTGCGATCGCATAGAAGGTGCTGCGATCGCGTAGTTGAAAGTTTGGATGATATGCAATTGCATGGGTCAATGTGCAATCGCATAGAGCATTTTTGGAGACCAGGAGTTTTGTTCATCGTGATTGCATGCCAAGGACTGCTATCGCATAGAGTAAAATCTTGGCGACAGAAGGGTTTTAAGAAAAAGAAATCAGTCGCGAAGCTTGGATGTTTTCCTCCATTTTTTATCACCTTGAGAGCTAAGTGATAAATTTGAAGGGATTTCATTGGGAAGTGATTAGAGGTAAGTCTCATGATCTTAATATATCATTTTATCGAAGAATCTTCCATTAATTCTCTGAATTTGGGTATAAATTGAGGAAGATAGGGCTTGAATTTTTGCTATGTAAAATCGTGATTTTGCGGATCATTTGAAGTCCGATTTTGATAAATTTATATGCACGGACTCGTGGAGAGACGAGGATTCTAAAAATGTGAATTTCATAATTGTTCGAGAAGCGGGCCCGAGGCTCGAGTTTTGGCAACTTTGTGTTTTTGGGTGGTTTTCGAATCGTATCGATTGGGTTATGATTAATTAGCCTATTTTGATGTATTCTTATTGGTTTTTATAAGATTTGGCACCTGAGGAGGTCGATTTGCGAGGAAAGTGCAAGGCGAGCTAGGACTTTGGCCGGTTCGAGGGTAGTAGTAGTCATGAATGATATACTGAGGGTTTGAAACCCCGTATTTGCACTATACAATGCTATGTTAAGATGAAACACGCGTCATGTTATGAGTGTGGTGATATTGTGACTGGGGATTCAGACTTAGTCCATCCCGATTGATAGTTTACTATGTATATTGATTGAGACTGAGCTTATATCTGTATATTTGGGCTAGTTGCCATGTTTGGGGCCTTGTGCCGATCTGTAGAACCTTAGGGAAGCCTGTGGAGCTAAATTACCCTTATATATATTGAACACATACTCTCAGTCGTATTCTTAGCTATATAGTATAATATGAACCGGTACTAGAAATGTACTTTGAATGAGAATACCTAGGGTTGAATACCCTGATCTAGCTAAGTGTGCCTGATAGGCCAAGTCTACATTGACTGAGAGGGGTCGAGATCCCATGGTGAGGTATTGATATATATACCGGATCGGGCTGCATTCCGCAGCAGTATATACATATATGATCGTTGCAAACTCAACCCTTAGGAAGAGTAGGCTCTTAATAACTTTTACCCGATAGTGATTTTCCGGGGTCAATTCCTCAGAGAGCTTGATATTGAAGTCAAGTATTTATGGAGACTAATTAAGCATTGTAGCTCCTAATTTGGTTTCTAACAATTTTGGGTTTTCTTCAATTAACAACTAATGATTTTAACTACAATTATAACTAGATTTGCTAAATGATAACACTAAGTTGTATGCAATAAGGAAAAAGCACTAGGGTCGTAGCACTTGCCTAGGTGGCTCATTAACAGGTAATGAATCCCAATGTAAGGATGATAAAGTGGGATACATAGCTACTATTGCACTTAACTCTCACTCTCACACCTCTCGGTAGAGAGAGTGATTTTGCCCAATTGGCTCTCTCGAGACCAATTGAGTAGGCTAATTCGCCCAAGCAACTAATAGTTCAGGTAGGGTGATTACTCTCTCGAGGTTTAACCCGTTACTTGGGACTACCAGTCTCATGGGTCCATCTTATATCCCTGTTGGGTTGATTGAGAGGACTTAGACTCTCTTTCTCAAGCAAAATCTCAACCCACTAAGCTAGACTTAGTGTTTGCAACCACCAAACCTTAGTTAAAACATACAAAAAACCCAAATACTATACACCCAATACCATCCACACATTAATCAACAACACCCATTAATTACCCACACTAGGGTTGAGCCACAACCCTAGCTAATGGGTATAGCTACTCATAGAATCAATAGAAAAAGAAGAAATAATGGCAGAGAATGACATAATATTATATTATAAATCACTACAATTAATTCCACGTTCAAAACCAGTTAAATTAGCCTAAAATAGGCACAAAAATGTTGCTTCGTGCTCAGCTACTCATACAGTGTATAAAAACTTAACCTAAAAAAGTAAAATATTCTAGTTATACTACCCAGGAAAATCTTGGCAAAAATACCCCTGAGGGTCTGTCGCAGACCGCATGAAAATGACATGCGGCCACATAGGGTAAAAGGCATGCTAAAGTTAGGCTTATGAACCATGAATGCGGACCGCAACAAAATGTCACGCGGTCGCGTGAGTTAAGTCACGCAGACTGCACACAAATGTTGTGTTGTTGCACTGTTGAACAATGCGGACCGCGTAAAAATGCTGCACGGCTGCACTGCTATTTTACCTTCCATGCTGGGTCTCTGATCCTACTTCCACACGGACCCCACTGATTTAGAGTGCGGCCGCGTGGGAATTCTGCATTAGAATATTTTTCCTTGCCTACAGCATTGCGGACCGCATAGAAATGGATGTGGTCCACGTGAGATTTTCCTCCATTTTTAGCTTCTCTAATTCCCACATGTGCGCCCGCATGGCAAACAGTGCGGACTGCACAGGGTTCTTGACTTAGGTAGTTTTCCTAGTATTCTTGTGCGGCTGCATAACAAATTGTTGCTGTCCTCAATGGCCTCCTAGCTCACATTTCTGTTTCTCTCTTTATGCTTGGTAGATTTCACTCCTTTCTGAGCCGATATGTGATATTTGACATCTAATTGCTCGAACCTGCAATCAAGTGCAATTTGTAAGCAGTTGAGGACTGATTTATGTTAATTTATACACAAAGCTTAGGCAAAGAGGGGTATAAATCATGTAAAAATCACAGTTATCAACTCCCCCAAACTTAAACCTTTGCTTATCCTCAAGAAAACAAGATAAGACCTACCTTTCAATGAAAAACATCCAAGAAATTCCTGTTTTGTCCTAGGGTAACCTCAATTGCATCAATTAGGACTAACAATTGCCCTCAATGCAAATGCATTATCAACACGTTTAAATCTTTGAAACCATTGTGGATCAAGTGTGACACAAGAACCTCAAGAGTTGACACATTTCATCACTGAACCTTTTTGCAAGTACTATGGTCATTGTGGAACCCAAACTTGCACATCCCCGACTCTCCCTAAATGAACCTCACCATTTACAGTATTTGCACACAGTTTGAGGTAGAAGGATTTCTCGCTCATCTCTCTCAAAGAAGAAGATACCCTAAGTCCGACTCTAGGTACCATATGCTTGCCCTTCATGTAAGTATCCACTAATGAGGGCTTCCCTTAGCTCAAGATCTTATAGGGATTTTGAGGAGTCATTGTGAAGGCTTGTGGGTAATTGTGGGATATTCTTTAGTTTACATGAGTTCACTCTTCCCTTAAGCACTTCTTTTGGTGCGCTTTGTCATACCTCATTTGAGTAATCTTTCTTGAAAGGGGTTAGAGGGACACCATGTCACTCTTTCTTGTGCACTTCAAGACATTTTCTCCCCCTTTTCACCTTTTTCACATCTTTTTCATTTACTTGATAACTTTGGGCTCCCTTTTTGGGTTCATTCACTTTTGTCTTTCTTTTGCTTATTCTCTTTGTCATTGCCCTTTTCTTTTTCTTTTTTTATTTTATGCCTTTTTAGCACATTGGTACCTTTCTTGCCTCTCCCCCAAACTTAGATATTTGCCATTACTTAAGGGAAGACTCGGATGCCAAGAGAGAGTTTCATCAAAATGGGTATAGTCTTGTAACTTTTGGTTCATGAAAGAAAATGTTCAAGGCTCAAAAAGGGTGAACTAGGGATCATTCTATTGGTGGCTCATGAAAAAGGATCAATAGGATATTGTTGGATCAAGGATAGCTTACAGTCGCTTCACGAGTCAAGTTTCACCCATAATTTCGCCTCAACAAACATTCGGGGCAAGTTCTAGACCATTGGCATAATACTTAGGCTCACAAATTAAGTCCTCACTACACATACACTCAAAGATTTCCAATAATGGAGTCGAGGGCCCACAATAACCTTTAGTATACTTCAGGTGCACAACGGTTCAAGATAGCCATATGATGATTGTTTGGTCAACGCAAGAGTCTCAAGGCCACAACTTTCACCTTCCTAAAGTCAACTCAATGTCTTTGACCATGAGATCAAGGGAAAATGTGCTAGGCCCAAGTGAAGCTTTTCTTGAGGTACCCTTAACTACCAAAAACTTGAAGAAAAAGAAAGAAAGCAAGAAAAACTAACTCAACCCTTAAGAAAGTTTTCATGCTATCTATCATTGGGAAGAGCCACCCGGTTCACACAACACTCTACCCTTGGAAAAAACCGTGGCATAAAGAATACCAAGGGCTTATTTCAATATCCAAAACGAAAACCAAAACAAGGCCATGAGCCTAACCTTACAACTATTATGAAAAATCTAATAAAAATAACAAAACCAAAGAAAAACCATCAACTAATAACCAAACGAATATGTACACCAAGATAGTAGAATATACAGCTAAAGAGATTCAACATTAAAGTTTATATACAATCCAACTATATCTACGAATGTACTGAAAAGAAAGAAAGATTGAAAAATATATACAATCATCCACTTTTAACAAAAAATAGGGACACACCCCCACCAATAAGAGCTAGCATTGTCCCTAATGCTAACTACCAAATATAACATTAAAAATGAAAGAGCAAGGGATATAGAAAATGGACCCTCAAGACTCATCTTCCTGGCTATGCTGCTCAGTGGCTCCCACATCTTGTGTGTCAGTAGGGACCTCAGACTGGTCCCCAGCCTGCTGCTGTGCTACTGGGACATGTGCTGGAGGCTCATCTAAGTGTGCAGGAGGCTCATCTGACTGTGTAGGAGAAGGATCTGAGTGTGCTGGAGGAGGATCTTCACGCTCGGTGTTTAAAGTAATCACAACTCTCTAAGTGTTGGGGAGTTTCCTCTTCTTCCTGGGGCTAAGCTCCTCGGCTGGTGGCTGCTTGGTGGGGGGTATCCATAACATGCTTCTCAAATAACAAGTCTAGTGGCAGCTGATCCGCCACTAGCCTGTCCACCTTGTGTCCTCAATGCTGCTACCTCCTCCTTTGAGGCTTTTGTCTTCCTGAGCTTTCTGTGTTCCTTTGCCAAGATCTTCAATGCCTTGCTATGCTCGCCAACTGACTTGGCTAAGGAATCCTGCTTCTTCATCATTGCTTCCTGGTTTTCCAGGATTTTCTTCAAGGTGTCTTCTATTGAAGCAGGTACCTCAACCGTCACTGGTGCTCTCTAGGCCTGAACAGTTGTTGTCAAGGTGGACAACTTGGATGTCGCTACCGACATCCAGTTGTTCAAACTGTCTAGTGAATGAGTGAGATGGTTGGCCGTGAACCTATGAGTCTTGGAAACTGGAACTACTAGCTCTGCTGAAGAAGAAGGTGGTGCTGAAGAAGACCCTGGGGGTACCAAGCTAGTGTCAATGGACTGTACCAAAATAGTTAGCTCTTAAGACTGGCCAACTGTGGAGTAAGTGGATGCCTAACCTTTCTTTGCACTCTTCGGATTGTCAGGGCCCTTTTGGTCATAACAATAGTAAGGGCTCACCGGTTGGACCTTCACATCAAACTTTTTCTTCTGTGCCCCCAACTCTTGAAAATACATTGTCAATGTGTTTGGGAAGGGGTAGTTGTTTTGGTCTCATTTCCAACAGCTGAGATCATCCTCTGCATGATGTTTCCCACATTCAATGGGAACCCCGCCATGATGGAAGCAACTAGGATAGCATGATCAATGGGAACAGAATGGTCGTGTGTGTTCGGATTAAGCCGATTGCACATGAATGTCAACCGCCCTTTTGCTTCAAAGCTAAGGGTGTTCCTATATATCTTCTCTTGAGCCTTAAGCCACACTAGCACTGTACCTGGAGGTCGTAAAATTTCAGCTAACCATGGTCGAGCTTCTTCCTTCAGTGCCAACTTCTCCAGGTATTGTGACACGTCTTCATCCGCGAACCCCAAAAATTCATTCAGAGATTTCCCGTCAAAAAGTACCACCTTATTCCTCACCTTAGTAGATGTAGACCCCTGAACGACATGATAGATATTGGTGTAGAATTCCTTTACCATATGCTCATTTTCCATCTCTACCCGTTCCTTGAAGAAGCCCCAACCCGCCCTCATACGAAATTGAGCTTGTACATGAGGGTCGTGAGGGAGTAGGTCTACATCAATGAATTGCCTTTCTAAGATGAATTTTTTTTTAGGCCACCATTCCCTAAATTGGTGGAAAGCGATTTCACTGACGAATCTGTCTTCCCACACTTGCGGCTTTCTGGTACGTTCAATACACCTACTTGAGGCTCACCTCCCTCAGCCTGCTCTTAGCTATCTCCTGATTGTTCTCCACTCTCTCCAGATAGTGAAGCTGTGGGAGATGTGGAGTATATGTCGTCGCTACCCTTCTTGGATTCAGACCCATCAGACGAGTCTGAAGATACCACATTCATTGCTTGCTTGGAGGTGGCAGCAGTGTCTTGATCTGGTGATGGGGAGTCATGAAGACCTCTTGATACCGTCATGTGTGTGGGGGCAGTCTCTGAGGTTGCACTCCTGGAGGGTGCATACTCACTCCTTATAGAGTGGGAGGCAGCCTTATCGGTAGCTCGGATTATCTTCCGGGTTTTCTTAATGTTTGCTCTTGCCTTAGGAGTGAGTTTATGCACCCTTTTTCCTTTTCCTCCTTGGGAGGAACCATCTCTCCTGGGTTGTTTATCTTTGCCCCCACGTTGAGATTGCCCACCTCCATAATGTTTCACCATTTTCTGCAAAAATACAATTCTAAAAGTGTTAGTAAAAGCAAGGCAGAAGGGGGCAATGAAACAGTGAAATCACACAGTTTTTGGTTTGATACCATGCGGACCGCACAAAAATGCCATGCGGTCCGCACATACCAAATGAGTTGAAGGACAGTCAGTGTGAATGACCTACGGACACATTTGTCATGCGGCTGTATGGATCCAACGCGGACCGCACATATGTGATGTGCGGCTGCTTTAATTCTGGTTGATGAGGATCAACTCTCTGAAGATTGTCCATGCGGTCTGCACTATTTTGGACCGCGGCCATGTGGATCCAATGCGGACCGCACATTTTTGGTATGCGGCCGCATTGATTCTAGTTCAGGAGGATGTATTATTTGATGATTGGCCACGAGGTCCGCACTATTTTGGACCGCGGCCATACTGAAACCACGCGGACCGCACAGAAATGTCATGCGGTCCGCACTCAGAATATACACTTTTATGAGCAAAATCACGCGGACCGCACAAAAATGTTGTGCGGCCGGGTAGGGCAAATATCCCTGAGTAGTCCAATTTTTTCATTATTAACACTGTTATGTCCAATTTTTGTTAACCTAATTGTCCATACTCAGTGATTTTCTGAAGAAGCTTAAGCCCTAACACCCAGAAATCAATCTCTATATGCCAGTTAATTGAAAATAAAAGGAATTAAGAAATTAAGAAGTTATTCTATGAAGAATTAACTAAAAATAAAAATAATGTAAATTAACATATGCATTAGAAGTGAAATGTTACCAAGAATGAGGACTATTTGATGTGTATGCAGCTCCCTGTATATGAACAGTACAATTTTGCTTTCAGTGTAAAAAGTGCAAAAAGGATTAAAGGTTGACCTAGGTCTCTATTTATAGAAAACCGTGGGGCCCATTACTTATCTACCTGTGCGGCCGCACAAAAATGGCATGCGGTCCGCAGAGGATTTTTCCTCCGTATGTTTCTTAAGTCAGCCCATGCGGACCGCACTGATTTGGTGTGCCGCCGCATTGGAAACATCAGAGGTGTGCTCCTTTGCATCATTTTTCCTCGCGGACCGCATTATTTTGGTGTGTGACCGCATGGGCAGCTTTAGAGAAGTGCTTATTCCATAAGTTCCACGCAGGCCGCACTGGTGTGCGGCCGCGTGGACAAACTTCAGAGCACCTGATGGTGAGTCCAAACTCACGCGGTCCGCACAAAAATGGTTGTACGGCTGCGTGAAAACTGGAGAGATACAGTCCAATTTTCTTATTCAACCCTGCACTGTTTCAACATCATCCCTGCAACACTTCACAACACATCCGTTCAAAAATCCTACTCTACAATTAGAAAAATGAAGAAACATAAAAGACATGGGTTGCCTCCCAAGAAGCACCTAATTCAACGTCGCGGCACGACGCGAGTTACCATCATCTTTACTTCAAATGAATGGGTGCCACCATGTGGCTATCATCAACTTTTTCCAAGTAATTCTTAACTCGATGTCCGTTAACCCCGAATATTTCACCATTTTTGTTCTTGAGATCAAGGGCACCGAAAGGATTTACACAAGACACTTCAAATGGCCCATTCCATTTGGACTTTAGTTTTCCTGGGAATAACCTTAGCCTTGAGTTGAAGAGAAGGACCATCTCACCAACCTTGAATTTATTGCCTCTAGCATATTTATCATGTCAGTACTTCATTTTGTCCCTGTACAAGGATGAGCTAGAGTAAGCATCAAAATGAAATTCGTCAAGCTCATTCAATTGGTCCACTCGGAGGTTGGCTGCAACATCCCATTCCAAATTCAACTTCTTTAAAGCCCACATCGCCTTGTGAACTAATTCCACCGAAAGATGACAAGCCTTACTAAATACCAACCAATATGGAGATATACCAATTAGAGTTTTGTAAGCCGTCCTATAGGCCCAAAGAGCATCATCCAACTTCTTTGACCAATCGGTCCTACTTTCATTTACTGTTTTAGACAAAATACTCTTGATCTCCTTGTTAGAAACCTCCACTTGACCACTTGCTTGGAGATGGTATGGAGTAGTCACTTTGTGGTTAACTCCATATTTAGTGAGCAATGAGTCGAAAGCCTTGTTGCAAAAATGGGACTCCCCATCACTAATGATAGCACGAGGAGTTCCAAATCTAGTAAAAATCTGCTTCTTCAAGAATGCCACAACACTCCGAGCTTCATTGTTAGGTAGAGCCACGACTTCCACCCATTTAGAGACATAATCTACCGCCACAAGAATGTACGTGTTCCCACAAGAGCTAACAAATGGGCCCATGAAGTCAATGCCCCAAATATCGAAAATATCAACCTCCAAAATGGTGTTAAGAGGCATCTCATCTTTTTTAGAAATCCCACCGGCTCGTTGACATGCATCACATCTTTTTACTAAATCACTTGCATGCTGAAACAAGGTGGGCCAATAGAAACCGCAACTTAGAACTTTAGATGCCGTTCTCACCACCCCATGTTGACCACCATAAGGGAAAGAGTGGCATGCTCCCAATATGCTCAATTGTTCTTCTTCCGAGACACAACGACGAATCACCCCATCGGTACAAATTTTGAAAAAATATGGCCAGTCCCAATAGAAATCCAAACTATCCCGTTTTAGCTTCTTACTTTGGTTAAAAGGGAGCTCATACGGGATGATGCCGGTCACAAGATAATTGGCTACATCCGCAAACCATGGCATATCTTGTATGGACACCGCAAGGAGTTGTTCATCCGGAAAAGCATCATTAATATCAACTCCCTTGCTTGGTCTTCCTTCTTCCTCTAGCCGGGACAAGTGATCCGCGACTTGATTTTCGCTTCCCTTTCTATCAATAATCTCAAGATCAAATTCTTGCAATAGTAATACCCATCTCATCAATCTCGCTTTTGAGTCTTTCTTTCTCATCAAGTACCTAAGGGCCGCATGATCGGTATGAAAAATCACCTTGGCTCCTATGAGGTATGGCCTAAACTTCTCCATGGCAAAAACAATAGCTAGCAATTCCTTCACGGTGACCGTATAATTCATTTGAGCCTCATTCATTGTCTTACTTGTATAGTACACCGGGTGGAACATCTTGTTAATTCTTTGACCTAACACCGCACCAACTGCCACATCACTAGCGTCACATATTAATTCAAATGGCAAATCCCAATTTGGTGCGATGATAATAGGAGTGGTAGTCAACTTATGCTTTAACAATTCAAAAGATTCCATGCACTTTTCATCCAACACAAACTTCACGTCCTTCTCTTTTGCACAATGGGTTCACGACCTTTGAGAAATCCTTGATGAAACGGTGGTAGAATCCGGCATGACCTAAGAAACTCCTCACCCCCTTGACAGAGGTAGGGCGGAGGTAGCCTCGAGATGACTTCTATTTTTTCTTTGTCCACTTCAATGCCATTCTTCAAAAATTTATGCCCCAAAACAATTCCTTCTTACACCATAAAATGACATTTCTCCCAATTTAGCACAAGATTAGTCTCTTCGCATCTCTTCAACACTTTATCCAAATTTCCCAAGCATTCATCAAAAGAATCCCCCACTATACCCAAATCATCCATGAACACTCCAAATATGTCCTCCGCCATGTCAGTGAAAATGTCCATCATGCATCTCTGGAAGGTTGCAGGTGCATTGCAAAGTCCGAATGGCATCCTTGAGAATGCGAAAGTGCCATACGGACAAGTAAATATTATCTTTTCTTGGTCTTTCAGGGCTGTGAGAATTTGGTTATACCCCGAGTAGCCATCAAGGAAGCAATAGTAAGCCCAGCCCGCTAAACGATCAGGCATTTGGTCTAAAAATGGTAGAGGGAAATGATCATTCCTGGTAACCTTGTTGAGCTTTCTATAATCCATGCACACTCTCCACCCCGTGACCATGCGGATCGGGATCAACTCATTGTTTGCATTTATGATCGCCGTGATGCCACCCTTCTTAGGAACACATTGGACCGGGGAGGTCCATGAACTATCTGATATTAGGTAGACCACACCGGCATCCAACCACTTGATAACCTCCTTCTTGGCCACCTCTTGCATAGCTTCATTAAATCTTCTTTGGTGTTCAAGTGACGGCCGTGCATCATCCTCCAAAATGATCTTGTGCATGCAAAAGGCGGGGCTTATGCCCGAATATCCACCAAGTTCCATCCAATTGCCCGCTTGCACTTTTGCAAATTGCCAAAGTGGAATCCACTTGCAAGTTAGTTAAGCAAGACGAAAGAATAACAGGTAAAATGAAATTGGGTCCCAAGTATTCATACCTGAGGTGAGGAGGAAGTGGTTTCAACTCCAACACTGGTGGCTCCTCAATTGATGGCTTTGTTGGAGGGTTCTTGCAATTCTTAAGATCCAATAACAACTTTCTCGACTCATAAGAGTACGAGCCCATACCATGCGAGGCATTTACACACTTAAATCTTCCGGCATCATCATTAGTTTCCATGTTCAAAACTACCACTTCAAGTGGGTATTCAACATTGATCACGATGCTTGTGTCATCCACTATCAACGCCGTGACAATGTTAACAAATGAACAAACTTTGGTACTGTTAGGTTGCCTCATCGATTTGCATACATGGAAAACTACTTTTTCATTACCAACCTGGAAAGTTAACTCCCCTGCTTCAACGTCCACCAAAGCTTTACCAGTTGCTAAGAAAGGCCTTCCAAGAATGATAGGAACCTCAAAATCCACTTCACAATCAAGGATTACAAAATCGGCCGGCAAAATGAACTTGTCAACTCGAACAAGCACGTCGTCAATGATACCCAAAGGCCGCTTCATGGATCGATCCGTAATTTGCAACCGCATTGATGTCAGGTGAGGTTGCCCAATCACCAAGGTTTTGAACACTGAATATGGCATGAGATTGATGCTTTCCCCCAAATCACATAGGGCTTTTGTGAAATCGGCGCTTCCAATAGTGCATGGAATGGTGAATGCTCCAGGATCTTCAAGCTTTGGGGCCATGGAGTGCACTATCGCACTCACTTGATGCGTCATTTTGATCGTTTAACATTCCATCGACCTATTTTTAGTGACCATCTCCTTCATGAATTTTGCATACCCGGGCATTTGTTTTAATGCCTCCACCAAGGGCACATTTATGGTTAAGCTCTTCATCATGTCAATGAATTTTTTAAACTAATTATCACTCCTTTATTTCGCCAAGCGTTGATGGTAAGGTGGAGGAGGACTAGGCAATGGTGCCTTGGCCTTTTGCACTTTCGGCTCGGGCAAATCTATAACATGTTCCCAAGACGGGTTCACGTTCTCTTGAGTCTCTTCCTCCGTTTCTTGAATGTCAATTATCACCTTATCTCTTGCACTTGTCTGTACAACATCATCAACCCCCGTAAGCACATCACAATTGGGAAAGTCATCTTCCTCTACTATGGCTTGATTATTTCTTGATTCATTCACTTTACCGCCTCGTCCATTCCATGTGGTTACCGCCATTACATGGTTATTTTTCGCACCCTCAGGATTCACCACTGTTTCACTAGGTAATGCACCATTTTGGCGAGTATTTAGGGATTGTAAAATTTGTCCAAGCTGTACTTCCAAGTCGCGGATGGAAGTATTGTGAGAAGCTAATTGTGCATCCGAATCTCTATTCCTTTTTATCATTTGTTCAAACATTACGTCGATCCTTCCAAATTCATTTCCTGATGAGCTTTGCCCTTGTTGTTGATAAGGTGGCAGATTGTTGGGTTATTGAAACATCGGGGGCCTTTGAAATCCTTGACCCCGGTTACCTTGGTGTCCATTGTTATTATTCCAATTGTTGTTCAAATTGTTGTTATCTCCACTCCAATTGCCACCATTATTGCCCTGATTTCTCCAATTTCTTTGGTTACCTCCATTCCAATTTCTGCCGCCTTGGGATTGATTATTATTGTTCCAATTGTTTCCACTTTGTTGATTATTCCAATTCCCTTGAGACCGCCATTGTTGGTTGCTTTGATTCCCTCTATTACCTTGAGATTTTTTCACATATTGGCAATCTTTGTCTTGTTCATCATAACACTCATTCGAATACCCACTACCATCATCATAATTGTCACAAGCTCCTTGTTGTTGTGGCCCCCTTTGCCTTCTCTTCATCATGCTTACCCCTTCCATTGCATTAACTTGCCTTGGATTTTGCACTTGTTGCAATTGTGCTTTTGCTAATTGATTCATGGTGGTAGTAAGTTCGGTTATGGCTTGGCCATGGTCATGTAACTCTTTGTGCATGTGTATTACATTTGGATCGCCTTGAGGAATATTCGCCCGACTTTGCCATGCCGATGAAGTATCGGCCATCTCATCCAGCACGTCACATGCTTCATCATACGGGAGCTTCATGAAATTTCCTCTCGCCAATTGGTTAACAATGCATTGGTTTGTTGTGTTGATACATCTATAGAACGTCTATTGGATCATAACATCATTCATGTTGTTGTTCGGACACTCCTCCAACATGGTTCTAAACCTCTCCCATATTTCATGCAATGGCTCCGTCATTTCTTGTTTGAAGGCCAAAATCTCATCACGGAGTACCGCCATATGACTCAGTGAGAAGAACTTGGCAATGAACTTGTCCGCCAATTTGTCCCATGTAGTAATTGAATGATTTGGCAACCTCTCCAACCAATCAAGAGCTTTACCCCGAAGAGAGAACGGGAAAAGTCTTAACCTTGGTGCATCTTCAGAGACATTGGTTTGCTTACTTCCCCAACAAGTATCCACGAATCCCTTTAAGTGCTTATATGCATTATGATCGGAGGCACCCGTGAAATACCCTCATTTTTCAAGAAGAGTCAACATCACATTTGTAATTTGGAAGTTCTCCGCCCGGATTTAGGGAGGAACTATTGTACTTGCATAACCTTGGTTGGGAAGAACCCTTGGAGAAACTCTTGGTGGAGGCAAAGGAGGGTCTGGGATTGCTTAATTAGGATTAGCATTTGAATTTCTACCTCTCCGTACTTGTGGAACTTGGAGTTCATCTTGTTCCACATCATCAACCTCCTCCCCCACGACCACATTGTCAAGAGGGATATTCCCGTTCAAAGCGATTCGTACTTGTTGGATTGACACTAATAAAGTTAGTATAAAGAAGGCAAAAGAATCTAAACACTAAACTAGCTACACAAATAGTTGAACACCGTAAGCTCCCTGGCAACGATGCCAAAAAGTGATCATTGCAAACTCAACCCTTAAGAAACGTAGGCTCTTAATAACTTTTACCCGGTAGTGATTTCTGGGGTCAATTCCTCAGAGAGCTTGATATTGGAGTCAAGTATTTGTGGATACTAATTAAGCATTGTAGCTCCTAATTTGGCTTCTAACATTTTTGGGTTTTCTTCAATTAACAACTAATGATTTTCACTACAATTATAACTAGATTTGCTAAATGATAACAATAAGTTGTATGCAATAAGGAAAAAAAACTAGGGTCGTAGAACTTGCCTAGGTGGCTAATTAACAGGTAATGAATCTCAATTTAAGGATGATAAAGTGGGATACATAGCTAACCATTGCACTTAACTCTCACTCTCACACCTCTCGGTAGAGAGTGATTTTGCCCAATTGGCTCTCTCGACACCAATTGAGTAGGCTAATTCTCCCAAGCAACTAATGGTTCAGGTAGGGTGATTACTCTCTTGAGGTTTAACCCGTTACGTGGGACTACCATTCTCATGGGTCCATCCCAAATCCCTGTTGAGTTGATTGAGAGGACTTAGACTCTCTTTCTCAAGCAAAATCTCAACCCTCTAAGCTAGACTTATTGTTTACAACCACCAAATCTTAGTTAAAACATACAAACAACCCAAATACTATACACCCAATACCATCCAAACATTAGTCAACAACACCCATTAATTACCACACTAGGGTTGAGCCACAACCCTAGCTAATGGGTTTAGCTACTCATAGAAGCAATAGAAAAAGAAGAAATAATGTTAGAGAATGACATAATATTGAATTATAAATATCTACAATTAATTCCACGTTCAAAACCAGTTAAATTAGCCTAAAATAGGCACAAAAACGTTGCCCCATGCTCAGCTGCTCGTACAGTGTATAAAACTTAACCTAAAAAAGTAAAATATTATATTTATACTACCCAGGAAAATCTGGACAAAAATATCCTTGAGGGTCTGTCGTGGACCGCATGAAAATGACATGCATCCGCATAGGGTAAACGGCCTACCAAAGTTGGGCTTCTAAACCATGAATGCGGACCAGAAAAAAATGTCACGCGGCCGCATGGGTTAAGTCACGCAGACCGCGCACAAATATTGTGCGGCCGCACTGTTGAACAATGCGGACCGCGTAAAAATGCTGCACGGCCGCACTGCTGTTTGGCCTTCCATACTGGGTCTCTGATCCTGCTTCCACGCGGACGGCACTGTTTTGGAGTGCGTCCGCATGGGAATTCTGCCTTAGAATATTTTTCCTTGCCTACAACATTGCGGACCACGTAGAAATGGATGCGTTCCATGTGAGATTTTCCTCCATTTTCAGTTTCTCTGATTCCCTCCTGTACGTCCGCATGGCAAATCAGTGCGGACCGCATAGGGTTCTTGACTTAGGTAGTTTTCCTAGTATTCTTGTGCGGCCGCATGACAAACTGTTGCGGTCCGTAATGGCCTCCTAGCTCACGTTTCAGTTTCTCTCTTTATGCATGGCAGATTTCACTCCTTTCTGAGCTAATTTGTGATCTTTGACATCTAATTGCTCGAACCTACAATCAAGCGCAATTTGTAAGCAATTGAGGACTGATTTATGTTAATTTATACACAAATCTTAGGCAAAGAGGGGTATAAATCATGTAAAAATTACAGTTATCAATATACATGTATCGGATCGGACTGCACGCCGTAGTGATATATATATATATATATATCGGACTGCACGCTGCAGCATTATAACGCTTGGACTGACTGCACACACCCCTAGTGAGCGCAATTATATATATTATTGGATTAGGCTGCATGCCGCATCAGTATTAGTAAGGATCGGGCTGCACACCGCAGCAGTGTTGGATCAGTGTGAGACAGTAGTAGACTGAAATTGGATTTTCCACTTTAGATATGTTCTACTTGTACTGTTGTCCTTAGAGCTGTATAGTGTTCTTACTTTCCGTTGTTATTTATTGTTACTAATCACTGAGTTGGAAGTGCTCACTCTACTCCCTGCACCTTGTGTGCAGATACAGGGATCCAGGAGGGTAGTTGAGCTATATATTATTGTCTTTCCAGCTGTTGAGGAGACATCAAGGTAGTTGTCGGCGTCTGCAGGACCCGATCTCTCCCTTCCTCTATCTATCTTTTGTTTATCCTGCTTGCACTTTGTTGTATAAGTTTTGTTCTATTGTTAGAGGCTCAGACTTGTGACATCGGATCTACTGGGTTGTATTTCAGTTGTTTCAAATTCCGCATTTGTTATTATTGATATGAAAATAGGCTATTTGACTTTAAATGGAACATCCTTAATTTAATAATTGGATTAGGTATTTAGAAATGGTCGGGCTCGCCAAGCAATGTGTTGTGCGCCATCACAACCGGGGTTTGGGTCATGACAAGTTGGTATTAGAGCCTAGGTTATCAGGTCTCGCAAGTCATGAGCCGGTTTAGTAGTGTCTCACAGATCGGTACAGAGATGTTTGTACTTATCCTTGGGAAGCTGCAGAACCTGTAGGAAAACTTCAAATTCTTGAAATTCATGTCGTGCTACTTTGTTGATCCGAAACTAAACTTTGGTATTCTATTCTCTCGTAGATGGTGAGGACTCGTGCTACAGGACGAGGCGGACGACCACCATTGCCACCTGATAGAGGTCGTGGATGCGGTCGTGGTCGTGGTAGGAGTAAAGCAGCTGGGGCAGTATCAGTTGACCCACCAGCTATCCCCATTCCAGATCAACCTCCAATTGTAGAGGTCCCAGTAGCACCTGTTCAGGCACCGGCTGTGCCTATCGTGATTCCGGATCTACAGGAAACCTTAGCTTAGATTTTGATCGTGTGCACCAATCTTGGTCATTTGGTTTTTGTTCAGGCCTAGAAACCATTTAGTCTAGGAGAGGTACTCAAACGCCCGCCACCCGCACACTAGAGCAGGATATGCGGGGACTCCAAATACCGAGGGAACTATTTCTAGCCAATAGCTCCAGTTCACCCGGTTATTCAGGTTCAGGGTGATAGGATCCCAGAGATGCCTAATGATGAGCAGCGTTGTCTTGAGAGGTTTAGCAGACTTTCACCACCTATATTCTGTGGTACTTCGAGCAAGGATGCCCAGGGCTTTCTCGACAAGTGTCGTCGTATGCTCCGTACAGCAGGGATTCTTGAGTTGAGTGGTATATCATTTACTACTTTCCAGTTCCAGGGAGTAGCCTTCACATGGTGGGAGGCTTATGAGCGTCGTAGGACAGCAGGTGCGGCACCATTGACATGGTAGGAGTTCTCCACTATTTTTCTGGAGAAGTGGATACCCCAATCTTAGAGGAAGGAGTTACGCAGGCAGTTTGAGTGGCTCCATCAGGGGGATATGTCAGTGACAAAGTATGAGGTGATATTTACAAAGTTAGCTAGATATGCACCATGGATGGTTCCTACTGATCAAGAGAGGATCAAGCGCTTTGTGGATGGACTTATTTATCCTATTCGTATCTTGATGACCCGAGAGAGGGTCCTGAGTCATTTATTTGAGGATGCGGTGGATATATCTCGCAATATTAAGACAGACCGTCGCCGAGAGCGAGAGGAGGGGGAGTCCAAGAGGCCTCATGGATCAAGTAGTTTCAGCGGTGCTCAGTCTAGAGGCCAGGGTCAGCAGAGCCGAGGTCATTCTTTTAGGTCTTCACAGCCAGCCCGCTCAGAGTATCGTGGGTCATCTTTTGGCCGAGGTCATCGGGGCTCTCATCAGGGTCGGCCTTCTCTCAGTGCCTTTCCAACGCATAGTTCATCTCAGGCTCCATCTGCTCAAGGTTCATCCCGATCGAGTTTTTTAGCTAGCCACTCCGGTGCGAGGGGTTCCCTTCAGTTCCAGCCCCCAACATTTATTTTTGTTTTTCAGAACTTCTACCGCTACCGTTAAAGGTATTTTGCCGCCTTCTATTTTATTTTTTCTCCTAGTTTGCATTTAACTCAATTCTAATTAGTTGTGCTCCTTTGTTTTGTCTTCTTCTGTGTCACTCTTTTGTTCTGCTTTCTTAAGGTGTTTTGCCTTCTTTTGTTTTATTTCATAAAATTATTTTTATGCATAATTTTTTATAAAGTTAATATTTAAATAATAGAAGGTATTTTAGTAAACTTATCAATTACAGTACAATACGGTACAATCAAACTAAACAATAAAAATATTATTTAAAATTAATAAATAATACAATCTGTCTAAACATCATATTTATAAAACGATAGGATACAATACAACAATACATTATAAAACGATGGAGAACTATGATCCAAACAAAGTCTCAATCAAAGCAATATAATCATAATTTATTCGTGACTTCAACACGATGCCTTAATTATAATACAACCTAAGATGTATAATAAAGAAAAAGAGAAACAATATCGACCATTAACTAGTTCATTATACCTATAAATTAAGGCATTTGGAAAGTAATGAGACGCTCGTGATAGCGAGTACGTATTTGACCAAACTGTCCCTTATCCTTGAGTGTAGGTCTATCTTGCTCTCTCAAATATAATTATGACATATTTAATCTCTTAGGTATGTTAAAGTGGAGCATCTTTAGTCTCAGTGACAGAATGTGTTCGAATACTAACAGTGTTAACCAACTCTGATTCATGAAGCAAATCTTTTGCTAAATGTTTCCTCTCCGTTTATTGGATAACACAAATTATCAATTTAATTCCTCATTTTTAAACAATATCTTTTAATATTTTGACCTGGAAAATATTCACTTTTTCAGCTATTAGATGTAAATAGTTTCTGCGCAGAGTAAAACTGATAGTATGATCTAGTTATTCATTTGTTTCAATAATATGCCTGGAAGAGATCTTGACAACTTTATTTTTTTTCAAATTTTAAACTTTATTTTTGGAAAAATCAACTGAAATAGTTAAAAGCAAAAGTTTTAAAGTTAAAATCTTAAAGTTATCAGCTCTGTATTATTAGTGAGTGTTGGTTAATAAAATATTTTCGATAAGTAAATTAAAAAGACGGTGAGTGCCGAAACCAACCTCGTAAATGATTTTAGACAGATTTTGTCAATGAAATTAAATATGCTCCACTTTATCATATCTAAAAAATTGAATATACTCATAGTTATATTTGAGGAATCGAAATAGACCCATGCTTAATGATTAGGGCAATATTGGCCGAAACTCCTTTTCATGGCATTGCCTAATTTTTACTGTGTTCATTGTTCTTCTTATGGCTGCCGCTAGTTAGTTTTCTTCTTACTCTATCTCTCCATTTTAATTCGACGTATTTTCTATCCATTTCATATGTATGCCTGGAAATGCATGTTTTTGTGCGTGATGTGTGAATGTTCTTTTTTCAATGTTTACAACTAAAATTTGATTTTAATGATTATTAATGATTATGGTGGTAAATATTTCAGTTAATGTCTCTTGGTTTTTGGAGAGTAAAGTTATTGGTACACGTAGAGTTCGCAAAATGGTTAAAAGAAAATAATTATCTCCATCCATATTATCTATCAAAAAATGAGTTGAATAATGAATTATTTAAAAACGGGTCGAATATGGATAAAGAACCATATTATCCACTTAGAAATGGTTAACCAATGGATAGCTAATGTGTTTAAGTTTTACATTTGTAAAGCCTCAAATTAGAGTTCCTTAAGTTTGGAAGATTAGAAATTCTCTTTTAAGTGATCATATTTAAGAAGCCATAGATAATATGGATATCCATATTATCTGCCGGATAAACCCGTTTTTATCCGTGTCAAATACGGATCGGATTGGATAATGTATCTATTTTTAAATTATCGTTTGACTCGCTTATATCCAACACGACCTGTTCGTTTGCCACCCCTAGCTGCACGGGATGTGTATCAGAGTATATCTCCGGAATCATGAAGAAATTTCTTCCAAATAATATTCTGACTAGCTCGAAAGATTGCATGCACCTCTGAATAGTAGGTGGTTTTGTTGCCGATGTGATGCGTCTATTATATATCATGTGTATTTTTGGGTAGTAGCAAATAAAACATCTGTCCAATTGCCCCAAACTTTGCAACAGATTCCTGTTATTCATTTATGTCACC